>CM029393.1:160756-760756 GCA_017165825.1 Hepsetus odoe | reverse complement strand
GAGCAAAGTAAAATAAATACATTCCCAGCCTTGGCTGTATCAAACCCTAATTACAGGCCCCTTTACCACCACTACCCCCTACACACACACACACACACACACACACTCTCTCTCTCTCTCTCTTTCATCTCCAGTCTACTATACCATTTATGTTTTACAGAATCTGCCATGTTTTCCATTAGCTCCACTGACTAGCAG
Organism: Hepsetus odoe; assembly: GCA_017165825.1. Taxonomy (NCBI): domain Eukaryota; kingdom Metazoa; phylum Chordata; class Actinopteri; order Characiformes; family Hepsetidae; genus Hepsetus; species Hepsetus odoe. Next base: position 760,558 of record CM029393.1, on the reverse strand, counting down.
TGTCAAATGGATGCCGTGTATGGAATGGTGGAGGTCAATCAGTTAACTCACTTTTGGAAGGATGGAGGCTATTGTATCACACCTTAGTTGATGTCCTGTCTGAAGACGCATCACATTGCTTTTACTACACCTCCATGCTCCTCTCCCACCATATTCAGATGTTAGGCTGTAGCTAGTGGGTGGGGGAGGGGGTATGTGCGCGTGTGTGAAGGGAGGCCAATAGAGGCTGTAAATTACAGCCTGTTTATCACCCAGCTTGGGCCAATTACCTCACGCTCCAAACTCCTGTGGCAGACTCAAAATCACCTAGGACCTTAAATGCTGACCCTAACTTCACCCCACCCTCTAAAAGCAGCCTTTTATGTGCCCCGAAGCCTCTTCGTACCCTTCTACCTCTTAACCTCCCCTTGGCATTCAGCTCTCTTTTTATTCTCTGAATACAACCCCCACCCCCACTACACCAGGCCTGTACATGGTGGGCAAAAGGAGCTCATTGACTAAAGCAGCTACTCTAAAACAATTTGATGGAGGGAGGACAAGACTTGGTTAAATCAGTTCAGCATTTCTAAACTTCCCATCTAGTTATCAAAGTATACTACTAAAGCTTTGGACACTTGGACAGATTTTATTCTATAGAGGAACATTAAAAAATTAAAAGAAAGTAAGAAAGCTCATTTTTAGGGCTCAGTTGTTGAGCGTTCTGAAAGAATAATTTCATTTATTAGGGATGAATGATGTTCAATAACCAATGCTGCATTCTTCTTGGACTTATATATGAGGGCTGCCTTGCAGTGCTGCAGTGATGTAGTATGTGAGGTAGGTGTGTGGGTGAGGGAGTGTTTGTGTATTCAGTTTCAGACAGTGCACAGCAGCAGCAGCCTGACGAAGCACATATCCTGTGTGTCCTGCTCTGTTTAACTGTCAGTTTTGATTGATGGGTGGCTGGGTTAAACTTTGAGATCTCTCTGAGGAACATCCCTGACCTGATGGTGCACTACATTCCAGATGAAGCTCCATGTTCAGCCACCTCTTTTTTTTACGTGTAGCCTCAGACTTATTCTCTGGTAGGGCTGCAAGTAATTTGGTTATCACTTAGTTGGTTGTTTTAAAAAAGATATACATATGATTTATTCATGAAATAGAGCTTTACATTTCAGGCTTTCATAAATAAGACATCTTATAGAAGATCATTGTGTTAAATCTCTAAAAATATTTGTAGTCCTTTTAGAAGGTATGAAATTAGAAAGATTTCTAATGACCTTTATAGTTTGAAGACCATAAAGGGGACTGAATGATTCATTGACATTTTGGTACCTTAATACTGTGGGTAGACATATTATCAATGTGATCACATTGACTTTGTGTCACATCTGTTCCAGCTGCCTTAAACTCCTATTCCCATGAGCTTTTGCAACCCCACAACATGGTCACACACCAGTCTCAAATCTCACTCACATAGACATTTAGACTTTGCAAATTAGGGCTGTGCAATATGACCATCTACACTGAGATGAAGGTCCCTGATTTGAGCAAAATGTTTACATAGATGTCACCAACTTATCAGTTAATAAATTAGTTGGAAACTGGTTTAATAATTTAATATAATTATTTACATCATAGATGTCAACCAATTAAGCCAAAGATAAATTTTATTTGCTGGATGCATGTAAGCAACACGTTTATGTCTGATTCTAATCCTGGCTAATTCAAACCCTCTAAAGACAGCAGGCAGCAGTAGCTTTACAAAAGAAAATTTAGGTCAGATTTAAGAGACAGTTCGTGCTGTCTGTTTTAGTGACTGTTTGACCACTGTTTGAATCCTTTTCTACCTGTTACCTGATACAATGCTGCCGTTTATGTAGAGCCTGGTGTGTCTGGGTTGGACCAAAGTTTATCCCATGAGGACTCTAATCATATCTTAGCCTCCTGTGTTTGTGCATTAGTCCTTAAGCTCCCAGTGTCAAAACTTAAATTAGCCAGCAGCCAAGCTGGGAATGTTTATATAGATACGTACACATGCTTAGTTATCAGTTATCTCAGTTTTAGAACAATAAATAATTAGCAGGAGATTTAAGATGCTATGCATTTCTGCATGATTTTAAAGTAGATGGTGAAAAGGGCAAGAAGTGGTGGAAGGACTTTTTTCCAAGGCCCTATGGCCTCCTGGTTAGCATTGCAGCTGTTACTGCACTATCACTGCTCCAAATGTGAAGAGAAGCAGAAAGACATTGTGTTAGTGAACTGAGAGTGTGTGCTGGTCTTTATGGAGCAACGTATCCTTTGGTTATGGCCACTGTAAAGGCTCTGTATTCTTGAACATGCTCTACTTATCCCATAGCTTATGGACTTTACAATGCACAGAATGACTCAATTTAGGATTGAGAGCACACTTGATGAAGAGATTCCTTTACATCCGTGGATAAAAATACACTCTAATACACTGCCGCTCCAGACACCAGCCTAGCCTTTTCCAAAGAAGAGCAGCATGCGAGCTGCATTTGATCATTTGATTGGCTATGCATGTTTGGACATAGTTGAGTAACAAGAATATATATACAATCATACAAACAATCATTATTTATATTTTGAAAGCGTTCATTGTACCTGCCTAAAACTTTTGCACAGTACTGTGTGTATATATATATAATGGGCCTTTCCAGCAGAGATAACAATATATTATAGAAGTGTTTTGATGTATTTCTCTTGCAGTATTCAAAATGTTCATGCTGCAGCCCAAATAAATTTACATAAATGTACAGAAATTTAGCCTTGCATCTATGTTGTAGTAAAAAAGGGCCCTTCCGTCTGAACTGCTGCATACAGTACATATATGTGCATCGGTTTTAAATGCACAGTAATAAAAATAAGATGTATAATTATAAGGGATTAAAAGACATAAGAAAATGTCTTGTAAAATGAATGATTGATTCATACAAAAACTTGAATCAAAACTGGAAAATGTGTTCTGTGTGCTTTAAATGCTAGGTGCTTTGAATGCAGGTACTAGTTAACAATTTAGCCTTACCTTGAGGGGTTCATGTGAAGTCACTGGACTGAATTTCAGTTTCTGCATTGCTCTAGCTTGTGTGTTTGTCTGTCTGTTTCTGTCATTCGTCATAAGCAGATGGAGTGTGTTCTGTGTGGATTGTATTTTTAAACCCGTTTTAAAAACTGTCTGTATACACAGCTCCTGAATGTCTATCAGGTTCAAGACACCAACCCAAAGACTATTAACGCAATCCAATCAGGGCCGATTTAAACTGAGACAGTCCTGACGACACAGCCACCATGCCCCAGAATAAAGACAGGCAGGCATGCATGCACACACTATTTTCACTCCGCTGTGAACAGGCAGTTTAGTGCAGTGATAATTTGACAGTTAAGTTTAAGCAGACACTATTGACTATTAATGCTTATTGCTTATAACTGCAGTCCGCTAAATGAAGAATGATTTTTATCTATTACGACAGTAGTCATCTATAATGCTCTATTCTGTAATTGTCATGTAGTACATAGTCTACATAGACAGACTGAAATGCACAACAGGATACACAGGAGGTAATATTGGTTTTATGTCTTATTGCACTATAAAATCCATTCTATGACAACATAGATTTTTAGTTAGCAGCTTTAAGGTGAATGCAATTAAGGCATAAGTGTTTGAGTTTATATAATTTCCATAGCAAAAGCCAATAGAATAGCATACTCTGGAGTAGCTGAACATGAGACTGTTGTCACAAAGTACACAGGAAAGATAGGAAAAGACCAGACATTGACAGAGGCAGAAGGTCAAAATTTTGCCCATTGACTGAGCTTAATATACAGCAGCAGTATTTCAAAGGCAATTTATTTTAGAAAACAATGCCTAAATAAATGTTAATAAAACTCTCTCTCACTCTCTCATGCTTGTCCTAATTAGGGTTGCATTGGGCTGCTGGAACCTCTCATCTCTCACAGGGCAAAATGCAGGGACACACCCTGGACCAGTCCATCGCAGGGCAGACACATAAACACACTTGCGCACAAACTATGAACACTCCAACAGAACATGAACACAGAAATCACCCAGACCACCCTGCTTGGGAATCGAACCCAGGATCTTCTCACTGTAATGCGACAGTGCTATCCAGTGTGTCACTTTGCTGTTAACAATGCTTTGAATTCATTAAGAGTATTTTATGATGATCACATGATCAAGACCTCCACTGCTGTGACTCTGGATGCGCTCTGCATCATATTTGCGAGTCATGAATTATAAGTAACCCAAAGACCAGTTTCACTATTGCAATTCATGAATATGATATTGTGCAACTCTGCAGTGCACACAGCTTCAGCACAAACACACATGCTCCTATTTTACAAACCACCAATGTCTGACACCTCGCCTTAACACCACGGCCCCGTCTGGCGCTGCTAGGCTATTGCTGTTGGGCCTGATAACCTGCCAGCAGTAGGCAATTTAGCAATGACTTGGCATTCTTAGCTGTGATTGAAAACTATTTCAATTTATAGTCTGGTAAAGAAGAATTAGATAGGTTACATAGAATTGTATTAATGATTGCATAGATCTCAGATAACTTAACAACTCTTTTTACAATGTGGATCTTTAGTCCTGCAGTATAAAACCTCACTTCTTCACTGGACCGTGCAGTAACTGCTGGTGTCTATTGGTTATTTCAGTATTTTTTTTTTTGTATTGCTTTGCTGATTACTTGCATTTAAATTGATGTTATTTTACTCATTATCTAAATGTCTGTATGGCCTTGAAATGGAGCTGCGTGGAAAATCCTTTTTTTTAAAGAATTGGAAACGGATGATCAGCTGTGGCGACCCCTAATGGGAACAGCCAAGAAAAGAAATGGAGCATCTTTCTTATGCAATTTGGCAGCTTTTTTATTTGGTTAACATTTCATTGCAAACAGACCAGAAGGAATTTTGATCAAAACTTTTTTTCACAAATCAAGATCACCTATTGTAATTTTGATAAAATAAGGAAGTATCCTTTTCCATTGTTTGTCTTATCCACCCTATCCCCTAGCTTCAGGGAGTCGTGTGTATGTGTGCGTGTGTGGACATGTGTGCTTGTCTGTGCAGCTTCAAAGCAGTGCACCACAATAGACCTCTGAAAAGCCATAGGATTGAATGGCTACTTCAGGAGCCTGTACTTGGCCTTCGCGCACACACACACACACACACACACACACACACATATATATATTCAGGAACTACACATGCAGTTCCCACAGACCTGCCAACCAAAGCAAACTATTTACAGGAACGTGCCTAAACTCACTCATTCACCGGTTTAATCATTTACAGACATTTTTGCTCTTTCACCCATTCATTTACTCATTTAATTATGGACATTTTTGCTCATTCCCTGCTCATTATTTATTTTATTTATCTTTCTTTGCCTCTTGATGAAGACACAAAGATGTCAAGTTTGAGGACAGTTTGCTTTCCAAATGTTTCTAATAAGTGCATTTACAATAATTAAATGGAAAGTTAAAAGCTTCAGCAAAAAGCTGTATACATTTGGCTATTTTCTGCAAAAACCTCCAGAACAATTAAAGCCATAAAGTCACATATTTAATCTTAGACTCATTATTATTCAGATTTTTAATAACAACTCAGCAGCAAAAAGGTTTATGTATGGTTTTAATTATGAAACATAAAACTGTAAAATTATTATATAGAAAAACCTATTTTTAATACTTGAGGGGGGTTGTCCACCTGTTTGATCCTACTGGTGTAATATGTGTTTCATGCGTCACAGCCATTTCTCTCTCTCTCTCACACACACACACACACACACACACACACACACACACACACACACTGAGCTCTGGGTGGTGAGTTCTTGAGTTTATATAGTATGTTTTGTCTGGGCTCTGTTCTCTTCCTGGAACTGCAAACCTCAGGACCTCAGGGAAGGAACAGCAGCAGACAGATGTGTATGTGTGTGTGTTTGAGCCATGTTTTTGTTTTCGCTCATTCACAGATTGTTTGAAGAGGGTGGGAGGAGGGGCAGTTGGCCTCTTTCCACGTAGGTTGGTGATAAGGCTTGGGAAGGATTTGGAGTGGAATATGTTACCAAAGGTCAAACACATCCAACACAAGCAGAGATTGTTGGCATTTATTTAAACATATCCTTGTCTTTTGGCCATGTTATTGTTAAAGGAAAAAAAGAAAAAAAAATGCCTTATTAAAAGTATGCAGGGCTGTTGCTAGCAAATTATATTGCATGTTTCATGTAATCTGCTAATTACTTTAATAGTTAATGCAGCAATTGTTTTGGTTGTTTCATTTCACTTAATTCATTAAGTCATATACTTTTTAGTGGTCCTTTTGACCACAAATTATTTTATGAGAAATGTTACTGTTTAGATTAACATAAAGGTTTATTTTAATGGTGATCATAAACTTTTCAGTGTGAAATCAGCAAAAGATGGGAATCAACAGGTATGAAACCAGGAGTTAAAAAAAAAAAAATTGGTTTAAAATTGTAATAGGCAGTGTAATTGCAAGAAAAATACAAATTCCCATAGATAACTAACAGTATTAAATCAACTGATAATTAATGTGGTTGCCTACCAGACTATAAAACTCCCCAAATAAAAGTGTCACTGTGAACATACAGTATAACACAACACCAAAATGCTTCTCTGCATTTAACCCATCCAGTAAGTAAAACAGGGGACAACCATACATCCAGTACCTAGGAAGTAATGTTTGGGACAATGCCATGCTCAAGATTTCCTCAGGGTAATGTGGTTATCTGAGGCTCAAACCCACAACCTTCCACTGCCACCACAGTCCCATGGGATGTTCTACACGAGTAATCTCAAACTAGAGGTTCCTGACCTAGCCTAGAACCCTCTGCAAAGCTAAATAAAGTGAAAAGTGTTATATGAATGGGAATTATTATAAATTATAACTGTTGTAACAACATTCTCTTTATATACCGCAGAGCTGTTAATGTATAATAAGCTATTAACAATTAACTAATACAAACATTTGATGTGTTTTGATACTGGATTTACAGGATTTTAAAGATACAAAATGATGACTGGCTATGAGGCAGTAAAATTTGACCACTATCTAAAGAACCCTAACTGAATATGTTTTGCTTGTTTAAGAGAATAATTCAAATAATCAAAATACCCATTGATTTGTTTGGTTGCAATCTACTCTTTGATTTACAATTTACTCTTGATTTTTAAACCTTTTATAATTATAAACACAACACAGATTTGTGTTTACATGAGGTTTCTCAGATTGTGCATAGCCAACACAATTTCATATTCACATTTTTTTGCTAGCAACACTATTCAGAATTGGAGCTGTAAGGTGAGAGAAAGAGAGAGTGCAAGACGCCCCTTCCGATAAAAGGCTTAGTTAATTATAGTTTTGTGTGCAAGACCTGCAAGGGAAGAAGAAAAAAACAGAGACAAAGAAATGAACCAGAAATGCAGCTAGAGAGAAAGATGAAATGTCCGAGAGAAAGAATCAAGGGAATTGAGGAGGGGAAGGAAAGCGAAAAAGCAAAAAGGGGGGACAAGCAAATAAAAGGGATAGAGAAATAGGGAGAGGGCCGACTGGCTCACTTTGCTGTTACACCATTAAAAAGCTCACCATCACCACCTTCTGGTGGCTAAGCATCAGAATTGCACTCTTTCTCATTTGTTCTCATATATTCTCACTTGTTGGATACTGCTGTCATACTTTATAATCCATAATTTCTGCTGATTTCCCCCATTCAGATTCTCATGAAAACTCATGTGTTACTTAAGAATGAAAATTAAAACTGTTATTGCTGAATGTGTGAATGCAAAGGCTTTATCTCCTGCAAGTTGTTTCACTTTAATTTAAAGTTTACAGTGTCACAGTAGCAATTAACTTGCATAATCAAACTTACTTAACTATTAAGTAAGTATAGATGTTTATTGAGAATAACTAACATGTGACATATATATAGTAGGCATTGGTGACTACACTATTCAAGACTGACACTGGCACTGCAGTTTAAATTCCTGAGTTCAAGTCAGAGAATAGAGCAGGTCTAGGCAGGTTTTGAAGACTGTAAGTAGACACATCCTGTGCTGACAAGAACTAACCTGAGGGCAACAGGATTACTCTTAGTCAACTTTCAGTGTTCTCATGGCTTTCTTTTTAAATACCTGAATACCTGTACTGATTTTTTCAAATAAAAGTTACAGTATTTTTTTAATGTAATTTTAAAGTAGCTTTTATTAAAGTAAATTTTGATATTTAAATATTCTGTTTTTACTATAATGAGGTATTTAATGGGAAAATGAGACATTCTTAATTATATCTATATTTTTGGCAATTCATATACAAAGTACTATGAAATAAAGTTTGATATAAGATATTTTGTAGGGCAAAAATCTGAATAAATGAAGTAAAGAGAGGATAATTATATGTTTTTGTTTCTCTCTTCTACAGACATACAGCCCCACTCCACTGAAGAAATCCAAACAAGAGCGTTCACGTTCACCTTCTGAGGACCAAGAAAAGCAAGCCAATTGGCTGCAGTATTTGACTGCATCCACCAACAAGGTTGGCAATTCTGAATCTACATCAATAAGAGAACTGTCACTCAATGCATCTCCATTTTAAAAAGTTGGCTAAAATTAATATCCACTTCTAAGTACTTGATTTGAAATCTTAATAATGCCCATTAATAATACAGATATGTAATTTAAATGGTATAATCTGTCAAGAATGGGATAAAATGGTATGAAAAATGGTATAATCTGTCCTTGTATTCTTTGTAAAGCACTCTGATATTTTGTATTTTGTAAATCAAGCATTATTATTATTAAAAATTTCCATTGTTCACTGACTCTTCAACTGTTTGTTTGTTTTGAGGGAACAGCTCTTCTTTATGGCCAGTCTAGCCAGTAAAAGGCACAAAACTACACAGGGCTTTTCCACTGACACCAGAAACAGTGCCAAAATGGAGCACCAACATGTTGGCACAGAATTTAACAGCCCACTTTAAACCTGCTTTCATTTTCCATTGTTTATGGTTGGCCTGGTTACGGCACTTTGAAATGCAATGATGTAAACCCAAATAGACGTTTTCTTTCTCTTCAGCCCACTGTTCATATTTGTGGCTGTTGCGGATGTTGTTACTGAGTTTGTGGGGCTTTTCCACTAGCACCAGGAAGCACATAGTGTACCCAAACAGAAAATAAAAAAAAGCGTCTTTCCAGTTTCTCCATTTACATATTTCGACAAATCAGTTTGCAGTGAAGCAAAAACCTGAGTGTGGGAGGAGGCTAGCTGGCCAGGACACTACAGCATGGCTCTGGTTCGGGTACATTTAGCTTACTGACTATGGAAAACATTGCTTCATGGTGCAGCTCTTAAGTGTTTACAGCTCATGTGTACTGCACCAGTGCAGATGGTGAGATGTGCATCATTCTTTTATGTTGTAATGACCACTTAATGTACTTTACTGCCTGTTTAGGATCTAAAGCAGTTTCAGTTTAAGCAGCGGCCATCTGCATTCCGACCATGGAGTCCCAGAGTTCCATCCTCTGAGAAAGCCATGCCCAGCCCCAAAAATGACCGGTACATTTCTGCACATATAAACATTTTGCATAAATAGCAGACATTTATTCTGTTAGCTGTGACTGTGATTTATTTATATATTAATTTAATTGGTGAGAACACTTTTGTAGTAGAATTTTGTGCAGGTAACTGTGTATTTATTTTAATGCTGAAGAAAATGATTGAAATGAAATGAAAATGAAATTGTTAATTGTAAACTTATAGTTTACTTGAAATTTCTTTGTATGTTGTGGTAAGTTGTCTAATATCAGACCTTTTATGAGAGGATTTTGTTTTAGTTTTCCTGGTTATAGCCTGTCTCTTCTGTCATGTTCTGTCAAGATTATTAGAATTTTTTGGTTTTTTTGCTCTGGAATGTTGTAGATTCATCCCTAAAGGCCTTGAGAGTCTGGCCTCTGCTGTGACTGTGGCCTCAGTTGGCCTTAGGAAGGATGAGGCCTCAAACTGTCAGCCCACAGCCATGCTGGCCCTCAGCACAAGACCTGCCAAACACTGGCCATTTGAAGAGAACCAATCTACACCTACAGCACAACTTCATTCGCGAGTGCAAAACGACTCTGACTCGGACGCTGAGATTGAAGTAGACAACTGTGACGAAGGTGACTTTTATCAAAATGTTACATTACTTACCAATTAATTAATCATTTTCTGCTGTGATGCATTCTGACCTCAGAGTTGTTCTTTGGTTATCATGAATAGAGGCATTCACAACATCCAGTAAACAAACAATTTTCTAAAATAAATAAAAAATTCTCTTCAATCTTTAGCCACATTGCATCAAGGCTTCATTGCTGTGTGTTCGATATTGGAAGGTCTATTGACTCAGTCCTATAAAAGCTTGGTAGCAAAAGACAGTAGTTAGTCTGTATATTTTATTATCTTTGGCATATACATGTTAGTGTACAAGTTAAGTTTTTTGTAAACAACATTTTGTATAACTAGTTGGATTTGACTTTTCTGGAAGTTACTCTGAACCAACCTTTCTCCCTTAGCTAATGAGAGAACATGCATTTATTTTTTCAGTTTAGTTTTTATTTAAGAAGCGTTTAAAATGGTTTAGTAACAAGTCATACAATTTAATGTTAAAATGAAAATGGCAGGGATGCATGGAAGACAAACGGAGGTAAAATAAACCATTTGAGTGTTTATAAAGTAGTTTCTAGCCCCAACAAGTAGTTGACATTACAAGCAAGCATTGTCAATGCATTGTACTATTCACTTATTTTATTAGTAATCAGTCATTTTACCAGTGATTTAATCATTTAATAAATGTATAGAATCTTCTATATTCATAACTATGTGACATGATTGGTCAACAGGGGTCACTATAAACAGTATAATATAATCAGCAATTTAAAAAAAAATTTCTAAATTGTACATTAATTTCCTTTTTTCATCTAATTGTCATTTTTCTTAATGTTGATTTAAATGATAAACAAAAGTATTGTTTACAAGAAACAGTGCTGTAGCTGAGAACAACAGAATACACTTGATGGAATACATTTAGTTTATGATAAAATATATTACTAACATGCATCCAAAACATATTATAGTTAAGGCTTTGATATGTACATATATATCAAATATATATATTGATGGCATAAATTTAGCTTATCATAAAATATATAACTAACATGCATCCAAAACATTATTATAGTTAAGGCTTTGATATATGCATATAGGGTGAATTTCTTATGCTCTTCCTTGCAGCCCCTCACTCACTTTTGATAAGCAATGGAGGTATACAGGGCTCCATCCCAGCAGAAGTGTGCAATGTGCGGCTGAAAGCTTCTTGCCCATCAGAACTGGAGGCCCTACAGCAAACACTGTACAGTGACTTAAGCTCCAGGGAGGCCAGAGAGAGGTTCCTGCAGGAGATTGTCCATATGAGAGTCAAGCAAGAGGAAAAACTCACTGCTGCTCTACATGCTAAACGCAGCCTTCAGCAGGTAAAGGAAAAAGTATTGAGGAGATGTATTCTCTTCTTAGAACCAAATTCCAAATATTTATTCATAAGCCATTATATCCTAATTTCCTTAAAGTAATGAAAAACGTGCATTAATTGCCATGTGGGTCCAAATGTGTGCCTGTTACTGTATTATTGCTGGGGCAGCGGTGGCCTAGTGGTTAGGGAGTTGCCCCGGATCGAAGATTGTGGGTTCGATTCCCTCACCAGTAGTTTGCCCTGAGGTACCCTTGAGCAAGGTACCGTCCCTGTCACTGCTCCCCAGGCACTTTCAATTGCTGCCCCCTGCTGCATGTGTGTTTATGGGTGAAACGCAGAGGTTGAATTGCGTTGTGCTGTGCTGTGTTTCACAGTGACAAGGGTAGACACTTTCACTTTTTCACTTTCACTAATATAATCTGGAGACAATTCAGTGGTTCATGTTAATTTATTCAGCTTATTCTATTTAAGGAACTGGAATTTGTAAGGGCAACAAAAAAGGGCAGGTTGCGGGAAGCCATCGAAGCCAAGCGTAATTTGCGGAAGGAGATTGATCGGCTGAAGGTGGAGTGCGAGAAAAAAGTGCGGGATGCTAATGAGTTAAGCGGAAGGCTGAGGCGGGAGGTGGAACGAGAGAGGCAGCTTCGAGTGTGTGATAAGGGCTGCGAGGCTGGACGCCTGCGCACAAAATACTCCACACAGGTAAGTTGTAGCACTTTTTGTGTTTGATACTGTATTTATAGATATTTTAAATGGTTATCCTTAGAAATCAAATCTTTATTGGTTTCTCTTTTTTTTTTTTTTTTTTTTTAATTGAATTACATAAATGTTGCACATTTACAAAATGAATTACATTTCCATTTGATAAACATTATCCACAAAAATCAAGTCCATTTTAATGGCAAACATGGGATAAAAAATATAAGTGCAGTCACAAAAATTTGGAACCAGCATTTCCACTTCTTCCACTTCTGTCAAAAACATGAATGAACTTAATAGAAGTGTATTTTCCCATGTTGTTCCAAAGTGTTGGATGTTGTTTTAATTTGTTTTCACAAGATAGCAGTGTGTGTGTGTCTAAATGATATAATACAAATACAGGTGTGCCTTGACTTATGAGTGTCCCAGCTAATACGTTTTTCGAGATATGAGCCATCTCTCTGCTGTTTTTTTGCTTTGAGTTGAGAGCTAAAATTCGGGTTACGAGCCAGCTTCAGATACCCACCGCTAGTTGGCGCAGTGAATGCCGCAACATCCACCCAGCGTCCCGTGTCTCACACATTCACTTTAAGCGGTTAGCTCACAGTGGAAGCATCAGAGTTGTGCTCGCATTTGTGCTTGCAGTTATTTTGCTAAACTTCATTTTTCCAACCATGTGTCTGAAGAAAGTGAGTGCGAAGGACAGTGCTGAGAAGAAGAAGCAGATGTGCATTGAATAAAAGAAAGAAATTATCGAAAAACATGACCAAGGTGTTTGTGTAGTTGACTTGGGGAAACAATACGAGCGTAGCACTTCTACAATCTGCAACTGAAACAGAGACCACATTGGACAGGTTTTTATCGAAAACCCTGCCCCTGAAAATGAGGAAAGTGTGGTGAAATGGGCAAAAATCTGCAAATAAGATTCAGTTATTCAGTTCACCCTTTCTTCTCCAGTCATCAGATCTTAATAAAACCAGAAAATGCTATAAAAAAATTAATAAAATCCTGTGTTTTTGGGGGGGGTCCGGAATGGATTAATAGCATTTCAAATAATGGGGAAAATTGATTTGACATACAAGTAATTTGAGTTACGAGCTCCATCATGGAACGAATTAAACTCTTAAGTCAAGGCACCACTGTACTAAAGTATATAAATGTTTACTTTTAAAGAGTAATATTTAAGGGATAGTAAGGGATAAATAACACTTCATCTGTGTTTATATTTATATTTTTACACACACACACACACACACACATATACACACACACATTATATAATGTGATGACATATATATATATATATATATATATATATATATATATATATATACACACACATTATAATGTGTGTATATATATATATATATATATATATATATATATATATATATATATATATATATATATAATGTATGTAAATGTAAATGTGTGTGTGTGTTGTATATGTGTGTGTGTGTATGTATATATATATATGTGTGTGTATATATATATATATATATATATATATACTCTCTCCTCTGCCTGTCTCCACATACAAATCAAGACATACCAACTGTGGTAATAATATAAAAACCAGGAATAACAGTATGGAATGGAATGATGTAGTCATATTGTCCACATGTACAATTGTACAACCCAGTAGTTCCACACTACAAACAACCTCTCTCTCTTGCTTGCTCGCTCGCTCTCTCCCTCGCTCTCTCTCTCTCTCTCGCGCTCGCTCTCTCTCTCTCTCTCTCTCGCATGTCCTCTCCCTTTCCAGATAAGAGGATTTGCAGGTGGTAGCAGGCAGAGGCTGATCGGAAGCAGCTTAGGGAAGAGTTGCTGAAGGAGTGAGGAGCAAGGCAGGGAGTCTGGAGAGAGCAGTGCTACAACTACAGCAACAACTCAACCACAACTCACTACACATGCACGAGAGAAGGCAGCCCATCAGCCAAGAGAATGGCCAAGGCAGGAGAAGGCTGAGAACACTTCATAGAATTATACAGTGCAAACACTCAAAGGACATTTAGCTTTCTGAAAAAGTGAACAAAACAGCGTGATATTAGTACAAGATATGCTGGTTAGAAATGATAAATACATTAGTTTTATGTTTGGACTACAATATGAGGACAGTAACTAAAATGAGGCTTTGATTTGTAATAACTTCCCAAAGCAGTCCAAGATTCATTAACTATCCTCAGTCTGTAGCATTAAATTGACAGTTCCAGCTCTGGAAGGTTAATGACACTCTAGAAGGGAAAAAAAAAATATGTTGGACTGACACCTTCAATTACCTTTTTAAGATAATCTGAGGAATTGTATTTTGTTATAAGCTATTTAACAAAGATACTTGAACATATACACAGAAAACAAAGATGTTTTCTAATTACCGTGCTGACAGAACAGATAGCTGGCCTGCTAGTGCCACATGATCTGTAAACAAAAAATAAGGTATTACAACAACAAAAATATTCCTGGGATCTGCCATTTTTCATGTTTATAATGCTTATTCTCTTTCATATTATATTCATATAATTTGCATGAACAGTAGTGCTATATGTCTTTCTGGGGAGAATTGTGATATATATATATATATATTTATATATATATATATATATATTACTCTTGATATTTTGTGAATATAATGTAGGATAAATAACCCTTTAATTTACCCCCTATTGTACTGGCAGTTATAACTGTGGGCATAAACCCACCATTGTTCCTTAATTTCAGTATCTTTGTAAGCAAGTGTTTTTTACTTTCTGTACAGTTCTTGGATCTGTTGAAATGAACAGCACTGTGGTGGATTTTGATGAATATTTTTTACTGTTCAAACAGTCAGCAGAACCAAAATGTCTTTTCATTTGGTACATCAGCATTAGAAAATGCTCTTCTCTTTCAAATGTCCAATTTATTCAATGATTCTATGTCTTCTTTAAGAGAAAAATGTTTATGAAAACATTTTTACTTATATACAAAAATAATTATATATTTTTTTACTCTACCAAAATAATTGCACTTTGAGAAAAAAAAAACAGAATTGTACTGTGCATTTTACTCCCTCTAATTTTTTTTTTTTTTTTTTTTTAAATCTCAGACAGCAAAGGCTGATTACAAAATCGTTTCATACGCTTTTTATGTAAATAATACTTACAGCAAGTTAGTAGATTTATTGTAAATAAGTTGTCAGTATGTTTGCTTGCTTTTACATGTTAGTGCTCAAATGTTATTTTTCATTCTCATCGAGTATATGCTGTATGTTTGAAATGTTGGAAAATTCTAAAACAAAAAAAATTCTCATTTTCACGTAGAGGGCATTCACTGTATAAAATTAGCATAATAATATGAGGGAAATGTTAGCTCAGTATATTTCTGGTTAATTCCTGTTCATTTGGAAATCACTTTGATAAGTTACCAAAGCAACAGTTTTTTGAGATTTCTCAAGGAAAACCCCAGATGTACAACAGTCATTTTGTAAATATGTTAAGTTTTTATTTTTCATGTTTTATTTTTTTCTATGTTTTTTGGATGTGATGCCCCATTATCAGACAGGCTTACATTTGTGCAGTTATGCAGTATATTCTACCCTCCATTACTTTATTTATTCTGGGTGGTTTTCTAGCAGCATTTTGTGTATGGTTTTAATGCTTTTCTGTTTTTACAGCTCACTTTGCTTTAAAGAATGGACTAAACACTCACTGAGTTTTGGTTTAGAAACGATTCATTTTTCGCTGCTTTTTGGTTTGTTTTCCCTGCATATACTACCCATTAAACAAAAATGATAAGTAATGCAAGTTTCTCACATTTAATCTTACAGGAAACTACTACAAAAAAATAATGAATATGAAAAGGGGGGTTCTGGGATATGCTACAGCACTGCCAGCGACTCTACTGAGGACAAGCGATTGAGATATTGAGTGAGCGAGGTGGTGATAGTTCCACAGCTCCACATTATTTTTTTTTAAAACACCAACATACTGTCTCTTAGATCTATGATAAATCCTGTTATCAGCCCTCTAATGATTGCCTCCAAGATAGCCTTCCTTTACCATCAACAGGCTGCATGTAAGATGAAGCCACTAAAGTGTCTCTTGTGTGCAATAAAGATCTGAAATACTGTAAGGTTTGCTAAATCTCCCTCAGGTGCTAACAAGTATTATTCTAGTGCTAGGATACTCAACTTGAGGTTGCAGGTTCAAATCCCACCTTCAGCACCACCACCACTGGGTTCCTGAACAAGACCCTTAAACCTGAGTCATTCCAGGGAGACGGTCCCTGTCATTATGATGTTGGTAAACTTCATGATCTGTAGGGAGCAGCTTGAGGAGACCCTGAAGAGGTGGAGATATTCTCTAGAAAAGAGACAAATGAAAATCAGTTTTACAGAGAATACGAGTGTGAATGCAAAAGAGTGGAATAGTTAGTTTGGGGGGTGGTGGTGGTCCGGTGGTGGGGTACTTGCCTATGGACCTATGGATCAAGAGATCCCAGGTTCAAATCCCACCTCCAGCACTACCACCACTGGGTGAGCAAGACCCTTAACCCTGAATTGCTCCAGGGGGACTGTCCCTGTAATTAGGATGTGGAAGTCGCTCTGGATAAGAGCGTCTGTTAAATGCCGTAAATGTAAATGTAGTTAGGATGCAGGAAGTAGAGGTGGCAAAGTTGGAAGAGATGAACCTTTTGAGTCACAGCTCAGAGTAACGGGGAGTGCAGGTAGTTGGAATGTGTGGAGAAGAGAAGCAAAAGGGATCTGTGACAGAACGATATCAGAAAGAGTGAAGGGGAGAAGGTTTGCAGGTAAGTGAGAACAGCAATGTTCTACAGCTTGGAGACAGTGATGCTGACAAAAAAAAAGACAGGTAGAGGCTGGAGGCAGTAGAGGTAAGGAGGCTGAAATTTGCATTGGGAGTTCATTAGAGGTACAGCTCAGGTTTGATAGTTTAGAGACAAAGTCAGAAATATAAGATTATGTTGGTTTGGACATCTACAGGAGAGAGGGGGAGAGACGAGGACTATATTAGTAGAAGGATGTTGAAGCTGGAGCTGCCAAGCAAGAGAAGAAGAAGACAGCCAAAGCGGAAGTTTATGGATGTGGTGAGAAAAGACATGCAGGTGGTTGGTGTGAAAGAGGAAGAAGAAGAGAACTGGAATATATGGAGATGGATGATCCACTGTGGTAACCTCTTAAGGTAGCCAAAAGAAAAAGTAACAGACGGAGAAGTTAAATAAATGCTGTTGTGGTTAGCATGTTGTTTCTGAGCTGGATGTGGGTTATGGATGCTCCCTCTATTTCTACGGCTTTGTCTGACGATAGATTAAATATAAAATTTCTAAATTATGTTGATTTAATGATTAATCCTATGCATGTATAACTAGAGTCGAATGATACAAGTTCATTGAGCAGAGTGAAAACATGCCTGTCAATTATACATATATACAGTACTGTGCAAAAGTTTAAGTCAGGTGTGAAAAAATGCTGTAAACAAAGAATGCTTTCAAAAATGGAAGTGTTAATCATTTATTTTCATCAATCAACAAAATGCAAATGTTCCAAACATCTCGGAAAGCTAACCACAGATCTTCTGTGGATGTAGGCTTCCTCACATCCTTCTGTCTCTTCATGTAATCCCAGACACACTCGATGATGTTGATATCAGGGCTCTGTGGGGGTCATAAGAATTGATGCTGGTTTGAAGGAAAAAGGTAGTAACACCAAATATTGATTTGATTTAGATTTTTCTTTTGTTCACTCACTTTGCATTGTGTAAATTGATAAAAATAAACAATCATTATTTGTATTTCTGAAAGCATTCTTTGTTTACAGCATTTTTTCTCACCTGCCTAAAACATTTGCACAATACTGTTTATCCATCCATCCATTTTCTTCCGCTTATCCGAGGTCAGGTCGCGGGGGCAGCAGCTCCAGCAGGGATGCCCAGACTTCCCTCTCTCCGGCCACTTCTTCCAGCTCCTCCGGGCTGATCCCAAGGCGTTCCCAGGCCAGCCGAGAGACATAGTCTCATCAGCGTGTCCTGGGTCTTCCCCTGGGTCTCTTTCCGGTGGGACGTGCCCGGAACACCTCACCAGGGAGGCGTCCAGGGGGCATCCTAATCAGATGCCCGAGCCACCTCATCTGGCTCCTCTCGATGCGGAGGAGCAGCGGCTCTACTTTGAGCCCCTCCCGGATGGCTGAGCTTCTCACCCTATCTCTAAGGGAGAGTCCAGACACCCTGCGGAGGAAACTCATTTCGGCCACTTGTATTCGTGATCTCGTTCTTTCGGTCACTACCCACAGCTCGTGACCATAGGTGAGGGTGGGAACGTAGATCGACTGGTAAATTGAGAGCTTTGCCTTCTGGCTCAGCTCCTTCTTCACCATGACGGACCGATGCAGAGCCTGCATCACTGCAGAAGCTGCCCCGATCCGCCTGTCGATCTCCCGCTCCATTTTACCCTCACTCGTGAACAAGATTCCGAGATACTTAAACTCCTCCACTTGGGGCAAGGTCTCACTCCCAATCCTGAGAGGGCATTCCACCCTTTTCCGACTGAGGACCATGGCCTCAGATTTAGAGGTGCTGATTCTCATCCCAGCCGCTTCACACTCGGCTGCGAACCGATCCAGAGAGTGCTGAAGGTCACGGCATGATGAGGCCAACAGGACAACGTCATCTGCAAAAAGCAGTGACCCAATCCTGAGCCCACCAAACCGGACCCCCTCAACGCCCTGGCTGCGCCTAGAAATCCTGTCCATAAAAGTTATGAACAGGATCGGTGACAAAGGGCAGCCCTGGCGGAGTCCAACCCTCACCCGGAACAGGTCCGACTTACTGCCGGCAATGCGGACCAAGCTCTGACACCGGTTGTACAGGGACCGGACAGCCCTTAACAGGGAATCCGATACCCCATACTCCGAGTACCCCCCACAGGAGCCCCCAAGGGACACGGTCGAATGCCTTCTCCAAGTCCACAAAGCACATGTAAGCTGGTTGGGCAAACTCCCATGCACCCTCCAGGACCCTGCTAAGGGTGTAGAGCTGGTCCACTGTTCCGCGACCTGGATGAAAACCACACTGCTCCTCCTGAATCTGAGGTTCGACTATCCGACGGACCCTCCTTTCCAGGACCCCTGAATAGACTTTCCCCGGGAGGCTGAGAAGTGTGATCCCTCGATAATTGGAACACACCCTCCGGTCCCCTTTCTTAAAGAGGGGGACCACCACCCCGGTTTGCCAATCCAGAGGCACCGTCCCCGATGTCCATGCGATGTTGCAGAGGCGTGTAAGCCATGACAGTCCTACAACAACGAAGCCAACTCACTACCAGGTGATGGTTGGTTGACAGCTCCGCCCCTCTCTTTACCCGAGTGTCCAATACATAGGGCCGCAAGTCCGATGACACGACCACAAAGTCGATCATTGAACTGCGGCCTAGGGTGTCCTGGTGCCAGGTGCACATGTGGACATCCTTATGCCTGAACATGGTGTTCGTTATGGACATTCCATGACGAGCACAAAAGTCTAATAACAAAACACCGCTCTGGTTCAGAGCGGGGGGGCCATTCCTCCCAATTACGCCCTTCTAGGTGTCACTGTCATTACCCACGTAAGCATTGAAGTCCCCCAGCAGAACGATGGAGTCACCAGGAGGGACGCTCTCTAGCGCCCCCTCCAGAGACCCCAGAAAGAGTGGGTAGTCCAGAATGCTGTTTGGCGCATAAGCGCAGACAACACTAAGGACCCGTCCCCCGACCCGAAGGCGGAGGGCCGCCACCCTCTCATCTACCGGGGTAAACCCCAATGTACTGGCGCCAAGCCGTGGGGCAATAAGTATGCCCACACCTGCTCGGCGCCTCTCACCAGTGGCAACTCCAGAGTGGAAAAGAGTCCAGCCCCTCTCAAGGAGACTGGTTCCAGAGTTCAAGCTGTGCGTCGAGGTGAGTCCAACTATATCTAGCTGGAACTGCTCAACCTCGCGCACTAGCTCAGGCTCCTTCCCCACCAGAGAGGTGACGTTCCACGTCCCTAGAGCCAGCTTCTGCAGCCGAGGATCGGACCGCCAAGGCCCCCGTTTTCGGCCACCGCCCAGCTCACAACGCACCCGACCTCTTTGGCCCCTCCCACAGGTGGTGAGCCCATGGGAAGGGGGACCCACATTGCCTCTTCGGGCTGAGCCCGGCCGGGCCCCATGGGTGAAGGCCCGACCACCAGGCGCTCGCCAGTGGGCCCCACCTCCAGGCCTGGCTCCAGAGGGAGGCCCCGGTGACCCACGTCCGGGCGAGGGAGAACGTCTTCCAAAGTTTTTATTCATCATAAGAGGTCCTCTGAACCGCTCTTTGTCTCTTCCCTCACCTAGGACCTGTTTGCCTTGGGTGCCCCTACCAGGGGCATAAAGCCCCGGACAACATAGCTCCCAGGATCATTGGGACACGCAAACCCCTCTACCACGATAATACTGTTTATATATATTCTAAAACTAAATGATGAAGCAAAGAAAACACATTTTTAAAGAATAAGTAACTTTAGCACTACAGTCAACCATAAACATCTGTGTAAGGTTTACTCTGTTTTACTGAGGTATAACTTTTCTCAAACGGGAAGATGCTAAAAAATTATCCATGCTTTTGTTTTATCAAGGCTGTAATACTGTGAAGCAGGTTTCACTTGGTTATCAAAAAACCTATACAAAACCATAAACATATTGAAAAATCAACATATTACAGCTTTAATCACAATGCTGCAACCAGAATATTCAAAGATGTCCAAAGAAAAGAAACAACAAAACATAATATGCATCAAATGTTGGAACATGTTACAGATTAATATTCATCAGGCATACAGTTATACTGTTAACTTTTTTTGTATAATCATTCATTTTTTTCTTGTATTTATTGTATTTATTCAAGTTCAAATCATCCCAGGCAGTGTGAAGATCCTCCACTGGGAATAAAGCCCAGCCTTTATCCCAGATTAGAGGTTTAGAGACTTGCTGACATGTGTTACGTTTCACTCAGCTCCTCCTCTGCCAGTCCAGTATGGCTGATCAGAACGGGATTACAATCCAGGCTATTGGAATTAAACTTTCTTTCTTGGAGGTTTTTAAAGGATAAGTTTCAAAAAGCCATACTGAGGAGAGGAACCTGTTGGTTTTGGATGAAACTGATCAAATGTGGAGCTAAATGATTCAGGTTTGTTGTCCTGAATTAGCGCTAGGCGATATATAGATCTTTATTGGTGTTAGTGTCACATAGAATGAACAGTATTGTAGCTAAAGGAAACCTAGCTGCCTGCAATGTATGTCTGTTTTTATAAAACTAAATAGGTGCTATATTTCCTTGAAATGTTTGTGTGGTTATCATTTACAGTTTTGTTTAAGGATTATTTGGTTGTACATTTAAGAGAATAAAAGTGAACAAAACAGTTGAAGCTTTATTAGCTTTATAAGACATTACGTTAAAATAGCTGTTTTCTTTTCTCTGAGCATTTTCTCTGAATATTGTTTAAACACTGAAGAATTCAATGATAAAATGGTGCACAATTACCTGGACAATTACCTTCTCTTACTTTCAAAAGTACAGTATTGGAGTTGTCTTAACACATACACCTTGGTAAACAATCAGCTCTAAGTCCTTTAATTAGGCTAATGCTTGACTTTGTATTCTAGCTTTATATTACATAAGCAAATTTCACTTAATTGGGCTGAAACAAATGAATGTTCAGTAACACAGAATGTTATATTACTTTACTTACATACATACATACTGTTAGGTTGTCTTATTAAAGCATTGATGTCCAAACAATTTAATAATGTTTATTGATGTTTATTTTTGCTCAGCATTAGGACAGATTGTGGCAGGGGAAGGATAATGACCTTGGGAGCCAGAAAGCATTTTTGAGAGTGGTACAGTGATGAACACTTCTCCAGCTATGGCCCCACTGTCTCAGGTCATTTTTTTCCCTTCCTCTTCGCCCCCGACCCCTCACCGACCCCCTACCTCAGCCTTGATGACCTCACCCAAACTCTGGCAAAAAGCTTCTATATCCCGCCTGGCTGAGGAGTTCTTCTGGATTGGTGGAAGCATTGTTGCAACGCCAAAATGGAGGCTGGGTCAATTCGGTAAACAATTCTTGCTATAAGGGCGTACACTCTATCAAAATTTGATGTACACTATATGTCACTCATATCCAGAAACATCTAATAAGTGAATGAATGGTTTTAGGTGCCCCCTTTGCAACACCCAACTATAATATCAATGGAAAAGCATTGTCAATAGAATGGGCACTTTGAAGCAACCACACAGAAGCAAATTTATACTGCCCAATACCCCAAGTCTTTAGCTCGAAGCTCACTAGCCAGATATCAGCTGTGGAGCAAGGGAACTGCATGTTCTAGAGCAGAGTCTAGCACAAATTTGTAATTTCCCTTCTCAAACACACTCACTACACCCGCCACTAAGTGTGAACCAGGTGTGTTTAAGGAGGGAAATCACCAAATTGTGCTGGACTCCAGCCCTCCAGGACTGGAGTTTGACACCCCTGTATTAGAGTAATGGAGCTCTACCTTATTACCTTTGAAATGAGTTGGGGAGATATTTATGAACTAGAATTCATCAGCCAACATCACTAGCTGAACTCACCAATGCTTTATGATTGAATATAATCAACACATGCAATGATCCATAATCTAGTGCAGTCTTTAAAAAAAAAAAAAAAAAGCAAACATTCCATTAAAAACATCAGACTGGCTAG
The DNA here is from genome assembly GCA_017165825.1 of Hepsetus odoe. Lineage (NCBI taxonomy): Eukaryota > Metazoa > Chordata > Actinopteri > Characiformes > Hepsetidae > Hepsetus > Hepsetus odoe. The sequence goes on along the minus strand of CM029393.1, from coordinate 737,578 downwards.
TGTGTACAAACCTGAACATTGTGTGCTAACCCTATAGGTTTATTAATTTGTCATTCATCTTAAAATATGGTAACGACAATATACTTATGAACATGGCATAAACATGAACATTCCTAAGAGCAGAATTTTTTGTAGAATTACTTTGTTTCCTAAAGATTATTATTTTTTAAATGTTGAAAAAAACAAGAATTTAAGTGGATCATAATCTATAGAATTTTGCAGCATCTTTAACCCTAACCTCTTTAATATATCAATGATGTAAAAGTAAATGCAGCTATTTTAACTGCCTGAAGCTTCCAGGTGGTTTAAATGACATATGGACTCACACACAATCCCCTCAGATTAGACTATGGGAAACATCACATGATCTCTGGGCCCAAATCTACTCAGTCAGCATCTGTCTGAGACAAGCACAGTTTCTTTAAAGCCTAAAGATGTACCAAAAGATTACTATAAACTACATACAACAATCAGCCTGGGAGCTGTTCCAAATATTTTATTTTTTTGTAATTCATTGGTATGTATTGTTAATTTTAAAAATTAAGTTTAAATTTACTGCTAATGTAAAGCTGGGAGTTAGCAATGTTTTCACACCTCATTAGTGAAAACATAGCCCATTAGAGAGAAACACTTTGAGTTCTTTCAGCATCACTCTGTACTGGAGTTTCCTCCTGGTGCTGTTCCCCCAAAAGAATACAAAAGAAGTTTTTCAATAAATCCAATTTACACAATTTTCCATGTATCCAAGGTGTATTGAAGCTGCCAATAAAATATTTGGTGCTTTTGGAGAAAATACTGCCCAAATCACTTACATTTCAGTAAGGTATAAGGACCTGGCAATGTGATTTAGGACTCTTACTTTGTGTTGTTAAAAAAAACTACAATTCTCTGCAAAACAACACCAGGTGGATACTGAGAAAGCATCGTTCTTGGAATGGATTCATCTATATTACACTGTGTAACGGTGGCGGGCAGTGTGAAGGACGCCAACGCAGAGCCAATAGTGAAAACGCAACTTTTATTAACATAAACAACCAAACGGTGCCACCATTAACTGTAAGGCAGAGCCTTGTTAATGAACCGCGCTCTGTTCTGACACACTGGGGCTTAAATAGCAGCCCCAATGAAGCACACCTGTGTCTAAACAAGCCCAGGTGTGCTCAGTCAGAACAGAGCGCCATCTGTCGTGCCCGGCCGGAACCACGGGCACAACAGACTGTGACAGTAGCCCCCCCCAAAAAAACCCAACTCCTGAGGCGTCAAAACAGCTGACCCGGACCTCAGGGGGGAAGCTAAACAAAAACCCAGTTAAACTGGAACAGTTCCCTTTATAGGGCATCCGGCCAGGCCCACAAACACCCAAATTTCAACAAAAGAAAAGGGGCTTCTGGCCAGTAATGTTCAGGGGTCCTGGCGGTGGTGAGGGATATCCCAGCATTTCAGTCCATATCTTTGGTGTCTTTCTGCTGTCCCATGTTTCCTCTATCACCTGTCTCTCTGACTTTGTAGTGGGGCTTCTGGAGGACACTGATTGGCTCGTGAGCCTTGTCTGGTCAACACCTGAAAAACAGCCAAATACAGGAGAATCTCTATGGTTAGGAGGGGAAGAGTTAGTTACCCCGTGCGTGTCTCTGTCTTTCTCGCTTGTCGTGACTATCATTTCGCCATCTGAGGTGTGGCGTCTCTCATCTTCATACACAGGCTGCAAGTTCTGAGAAGACTGATTGAGTGGATGTGTTAGGGGCATGGTAGCTGGAGTTAGCGTGGCTGGTAAAGCACAATTCCCTTTTGGAACAATCAGGTGCTGATTGGAGTTTAGTTATAGTGTTGTGCTAACTGTGATGATATTCACCCGGGCGTTTAGCAGGAGGTTCGGGGGAAGAACAGCTTGCATGAAGACTCTTTTGGGTGCACTGGCAGCAATAAAGGAAAGGTATCCCTCCACTGCTGCCGTGAACGCTGTTGCTCTCCTCTGGTACTGCTGGCCTCTGGGAGGCCTGGGTAACTGTGTGCTTCCCTCTCTGAGAGGCATGATGACTTGTGCTTTGCTTGTACTAACCTTACCCTTGGCAACCTGGGTTACTACTCTCTTCTGAATAGGAGGGGGTTCGACTAATTCCGGAGCCTCTGGTGTCTGTGGGTCCTCCACAGGCACATCAGGTTGGGCTGCTGGATTGTCATCACCGGTAGCTCCCACAAAGCCTCTGGAGCACTCCTCCTCTGGATCACTCACTGAAAGGCTAAGGTCAAGGGAATTGAGTACCACAGAGGACCTAGACTCGATTTCTGTGACTTTATTTACTGAATTCACTAAAACAAAGGAAGAGATCCAGGGAGGGCAGTCTCTTCCAGAAATCATGCCTGAGGTATCTGTGGACAGGATCTCCACCCGAGGCTTTCTCTGTCCGTGTTCCGAATCAGTAATCAATGCGAGTGATTTCAGAAGAGGCTTAATTATGGGTACCTCTACCGACCAATTGGTTGCGTGAAACTTCCTTGTCACTCTCCCCGACTTGCCAACGGGGTCCCATGAGGAATGGTCCGACCCACTGGAAAACCTTGGCCTGAAAGAGTCTGAAAAAGAGCTAATCATGGAAGAATCGTTCTTGGCCCTGTGACCCTCTGCCCTAGGTGCCTGCAGGGTGAATCTCATGGAGTCCAGGTTCTCAGAAACACAGCAGATACTGAGTTTTTTGTCCATAATCAAACATACAAAATTGTGCATTACCTGCCCTCCTTGACCATCTCTGGATGGGTCTTGCAGCTCAGTTGGTTTACCGGTCTCTATCCTGGCTCTTCCCAGTTCTGCCTGCAGAGCGGCGTTTTGGTCTTGCACCTGTCTCAGCTCTGCCCTGATCTGATTTAGCTGTTCCTCCATAGCGGCTACTTTAGCTTCTAACTTCTCCTGACTGGTCCCGGCTCTCCTCGTTGCCTGGCATGCGGTTTGGTCCCTCTGTTCATCCGTTCCCTCCAGCCTCTCTCTTTGGTTCCCCATCACAGTTTGCAGCTTTCCTCTGGAGACCTCTCTTGCTTTTCTGGCATCAAGTGTGGAGCAATACCTAAGCTGGATGGCAACAGCAGCATACTTGATGCATAAATATCGCATCCGAGCACAGTGAGCCCTGTAAGCACATTGTATCACTGTGGCAGCCTGGTGCTTCTGTTTCAGGGTCTGTCTGGCCTTCATCCCTCGGAATGCGGCTTGCAGAACAACCGCAGCCATCTTTTTCTCCTTCAAAGACCTCATCTCTTGCTTCATCATCTTATTAGCTCGGTAATGTCGCTGAACAGTCCTGGCTGCCCACAGTAGCTTCAGGTAGTGTTTTCTGCTTAAGTGCTTTCTCACCTGCGCCTGAATGGTTACTGCAGCCTCCTGTTCAATCCATATCTGCACCCGAACTATCATTCTAAGGTTCCCACTAACCTGGAGCTGCTTCTTCTCTGCTTTCAGCCTGGCAGACGGGTTAGTGGTGGGTTTGGGGGTCGACTTCTTGATGCCGCTTTCCTTGTTGCGAAGGGCTTTCTTGGCCGACCTCCCCAGTTGCACGATGCAGGAAGTGGTCTCCACCGTCTTCCTGCTCTCGGTGTCAGGAACGGCCTTCTTTGCCTTTGCCTCGCTTCTCTGGTTGCAGGCGGCCTTCTTTGCCGTTCCCTGGTGTTGAGGGGTGCAGGGCTCGTTTATGGCCGCGCTTCTGCGTTGAGCTACGTGTGGTGCTGTGGGCGCCGCGCTTCCGCGTTGAACAGCGCATGACGGCTCCACTATCAACGCTCCACTTTAAATGACGTAAGGCTCGTTGACTGTCGTCCTTCCGCGTTGCGTGACACCAGCTGTCCACGAAGCCCCGCCTTCCATGTCGCGTGCAGAAAAAAACATGCGGTTCAGCGTGTCGAGGCAGCGCTGCGCCCTTGCAGCCATGGAGACCAGCATCCGGAGGAACAGCGCGAACCGATCCAAGTGTAGCTCGGGATCCGGGGTGGGACCGAGTGGGAGCAGCTACGTCACATTTCTCAGACGGCGCTCGAGCTTCTTGGCCGTGGCCGTCAGCGTCCATCGCACACATTCCTCACCCTTCAAGTGCTCGTGGAGGTCCAGAGCAGCTGCCTCCATCTTCCAGGCCTTTATCAGCTACAGTGTCTGCTCGACAACATTCGCTGCCGTCCACAACGCACGCTTCTGCTCGCCCTCATGGCTCGCGACGTCCAGGTACTGGATAAATCGCGACGCGGTTCATTTTGTAACGGTGGCGGGCAGTGTGAAGGACGCCAACGCAGAGCCAATAGTGAAAACATAACTTTTATTAACATAAACAACCAAACGGTGCCACCATTAACTGTAAGGCAGAGCCTTGTTAATGAACTACGCTCTGTTCTGACACACTGGGGCTTAAATAGCAACCCCAATGAAGCACACCTGTGTCTAAACAAGCCCAGGTGTCCTCAGTAGGAACAGAGCGCCATCTGTCGTGCCCGGCCGGAACCACGGGCACAACAGACCGTGACAGTCTGTGTCATCCAAAAGCAATGATTTAGGGTGCTATGTCTTCTAGAGTTTGTTAGCCACATTATAATAGTAGTCCCTGTTCTAAAATAAAGAAGCACAATTTAGACACCAAATATGCCTTGACTAGCTTCTTTGTGGACCTTAGACAATTTTTTTTTACTATTGCTTTAAGTGGACTGTCGTTAACACTGACAGCAGGTGAACAAAGATAAGTTAAAAATAATCACGGAATATTCTCCAATTTAAAATGCTGTTAACTGGAATAACCACTGTTAAAAGATTAATCTCACTGCCTAATAAATTTTAGTTTAATGAACCTGTGATAGTAATGTGATCTTGTACCTTCTAGTGAAAAAAATTATCTTTACTTATTATCTGAATTAACCCTGACACAGTCACAGCATAAATTAGTGTATGATATTTCTTTTGGACTGCATATATCATGTATGAGTAAAAATTGAATGCCAAAAAAAAATGTCGCCATTTTCAAAACACGTGTGCCAAGGCCAAGTAAATACAGTCACGAATGCTCTGTCTGACGCAGCAGGGTAATCTGATTGTGAGTTTAACCTCCTGGAACAATGACACCAGAGGATTCAAGAACATGACATGTTTCCCACAGGAAATCCACACAAAAACAAAGAATAAAATAATGTTCTTTAACTCAAAATAAAACTCCTAAACAGTTTATAAACAACAATTTAAAAAAACGTTTTAAATCTCTCACTGGAAATGTGACACACTGTCACAAAGCATGATATTGAAATATATGCATGAGGGCTGCACAATATCTGTTTATTGTTATAACAATAAGTTATAGGAATTAAATTATACACTCACAACATTCAGAATTAACACATTTCAAAAGTCAAAAGCAAATTTTTCATTTGTTGAGCAAAACATAATTGTAATGTAATTTACCCTAGAATTAGAAGTTGGTTGCATTTTTGGCTTCTCATCAACCAAGTTGTCATGGTGGCGGGGTGCGGGAAGCACGTCTGCGCAGAGCCAGTGATCCAAGAGATGACTTAATTCAAAATATTCACTAAAACCAGATACAAGACCAAAACAGAACCACCCGTAACCTAAGGCTTTGCCTATTGAATGAACTACGCTCTGTTCTGACTCACTGGGGCTTAAGTAGTCAGCCCCAATGAAGCACACCTGTGCCTTCATGAGCTCAGGTGTGCTCAGTCAGAACAGGGCACACTCTATTGTGACCACACAAAACCCAAAACCTAGACAGACTGTGACAGTACCCCCACCCCCCCAAAAAAAAGGGCAACTCCCGGGGCGCCAAAACATAGCCTCTCCCCGAGCTGAGCCTCTGGGGGGAGGCCAAAGAACTAAAACCTCCAGCAAGCGAACATAAACAGCCCCCTTAAGGGGTACATGGGCTGGTCTACACAAACAAACTAACTAGCAAACGAGGGGGAGACCCTGACCAGCCACAGCCACGTCCAGGGCTGCTAGCGGTGGTGAGGGGTATCCAAGAGCTTCAGTCCAATTTCTTTTCTTGAAGTGGTCTTTGTCGTGCCGAGAGGGTTTGACCTTGCTTTTACAGGGAAAATCCGTCTCCACAATGAGGGACTTCTGCCGAGAATCATTGAAGTTGACCGTGAAGTTCCTTACAAATTGTTCCTTCATGCCCTGATCCCACACCACACTTGGGACTTTATCCTTCTCCTTGGTTTCGTATTTATGTTTTGCCTTATGTTTTTTCACTATCTTTCCGTCCTTTTCCATCTTTGAGACCACTCTGTCCGTGTTTGAGTGCTTGTAAAAGTCAGAGCTCCTTTTGTCCAAAGAGCTGGCAGGTGTGTTTTCCTTCTTGTTGTCCTGCGCTTCTTCCTTCACCTGTTTCATCGACTTGACACTGGTGTCCCTGGAGGAATAGTCCGACTTGCTGGAAAGCCTTGTCCTGACGGAGTCTGAAAGAGAGCTAAACACAGAGGATTCTTTAAGGTTCAAAGAGGAAGAGTCTTTCACCCAGTTTGCGCTCGGCATCAGACCCCTGTCCTCCTCGCCCTCCATGTCTTCCGTCTCAGAATCTGAGGTGCAGAATTTGTCGTTCTCTTTCTCGAAGCACACTTCCCTGCTGCAGTTCTTTTTTGGCTCCTTCCTCCTCTTCTTGACCTTTTTCTTGTTTTTCTGCTGCTTTTTCTGCTGCTTGGATGTCAGACAAATGGTCTTGTCCTCTTCTGCCCTGCAGCTCTCTACTCCATGTACCTGCAGGATGAATCTCACGGTGTCCAGGTTCTCACAAAAACAGCAAATTCTTAGTTTCTTGTCCATACTCAAACATGCAAAACGGTGCATAACCTGCCCTCCCTGACCGTGCTCCTTGGGAGGGTCCCCCGTAACCTTATGTAGCACTTCTCTAGTGTTGCCCTGTGATGTCCCGTATCACACACTGTTACCATAATTTCTTATGAAGCCGAACTTGTTGTTAGACAACAAAGCTATAGGAGACTCGGTGTGAAAGTCATTGCGGAGATAAAGTAAGGTATAGATGGGCTTGAAAGGTTCAAGTTCAGTGTTGATTTTCTTCTTTTTGCCCTCCTCGTCCGTCAGATGGTTCCTCCACTGCTCCACTTTGGAGCTCTCCTCCAGGGCTTGCACTTGGGTCTGCTGAGCTTGTGAAGTTGTGATTTCAAGACCTTCACTTCTGAGCACCAGGTCTCTAATACTGCTCCAATACCTCTGACATGCTCTTGAGTTTACTGGCCTCCCTCCAGGCTTTTTCCAGTTCCGCCTGCAGAACGGCACTGTTGTCCTGTACCTGCTTCAGCTCTGCCCTGGTCCGGTTCAGTTTTTGTTCCATATTGGTCACTTGATTCTCCAGTTTCTCCTGCAAGCTTGGAATCTCTACTCCCCTTCTTGCAGTGTGTGCGGTTTGGTTCTCCTGTTCCTCCGTTTTCTTCAGCCATTCCCTTCGGACCATAATCACAGCTTGTAGTTTTCTAAGGACCTCATTCTCTTTCATGAGTCTACTGACCTCTCCTTGAAGTTCACCATAGTCCTGAGCCAGAGCTCTTCCTTCTGTTTCCCTGGTTTTTATTTCCCTCTGAGAAAGAGACAAGAGGCCTTTGGTCTCCTCAAGTTGCAAAAGCAGATTGGTGATCCTTTCCACGGTTTTCAGTCTTGCATTTGTGACCAAAGCATTCACCTGTAGCACGGAGGCTTCATTCTCTGTCAGCTTCTGGTTGAGCCTGGTCATCAACTCCTCCTGTTGAGTGATCTGAATGTTCATACTGCTGAACTGTTCATCTCTCTGGTGAATGTCCATGAGAAGTGCATTGCGATTTACATTGACCTTACTGAGCTTTTCTGATTCAACCCTGTTTCTCCTGGGCATGTTCAAGCTTTCAGTTAACCACATTTTCTCTCTGGTTCCTTTCATTTTCTAGATACCCACCCTGCTTCTTCTCAAGTTCCCATCTAACTTTAGCCAAATTCTCCTGAAGAGAACATAACTCAGACTGGTTGCTTTCCTGCAGCTGGTGATTCCTGGGCTGGAGGGAGATGTTTTCATCTTCCAATCCTCTTACACTTCCCCTCCAGTTCCTTTGCCTCTAATTCTGTCTCCTGAAGCTTCTCTGAGATGTGACAATTGACCAGTGTAACATTCCTTAACTTAACCTTCAAAACATCAAGATCCTGGTTCCGTGCACAAATTTCATGGTCCTTGGTGTTGAGTTCAGCCTCCCTCTCCTGGAGCTGCTCAGCAAGTACATGTTTGGCCTGTCTTTCTTTGCCCAGAACAGAAACCCAAATGTTTTCAGATTCCTTGACTTCCCTTGATACACGGCGGAGGGGGCATTTTCTGCCGGCTTCCCGCTTTCTGTGTCACGGGCGGCCTTTTTTGCCAATGTCCCGCTTTCCCTGTCGCGGGTGGCCTTCTTTGCCGATGTCCCGTGTTGAATGACGCAGAATGCATTCTCCGCCATTTTCTCCCTGTGATTCACGCAGAGAGCATTCTCCACCATCTTCCCACTGTGTTTCACATAGGGCATGTTATCTGCCATTTTTCCACTGTGTTGCATGATGCAGGTGACATTTTCCGCCGTCTTCCTGTGTTGCATGATGCATGGGGCGTTCACTACCAACGTCCCGCGTAGATTCATGCAGGGCGTGTTCTCCACCATTTTTCCGCTGTGATTGATGCAGGGGGCGGTCCAGAGGGTGGCAGTTCATTTCTGTCATGGTGGCGGGGTGCGGGAAGGATGTCTGCTCAGAGCCAGTAATCCAAGACATGACTTAATTCAAAATATTCACCAAAACCAGATACAAGACCAAAACAGAACCACCCGTAACCTAAGGCTTTGCCTATTGAATGACAGCTCACCACCTCAAGCTCAACCCTGACAAGACTGAGCTTCTCTACTTCGAAGGCCATCAAACTCTGTGTCATGACCTTCACATCTCCTTTGGCGGTTCACTTCTCATCCCATCTCGATCGGCTAGGAACCTCGGTGTCACTTTCGACAACAAGCTCTCCTTCTCCTCCCATGTCCTTAATCTCTCTAGGTCCTGCCGACACCTTCTTTTCAACATTAGAAGAATCCGTCCTTTCCTCACCACCCAGGCAACCCAACTACTGGTCCAGTCCCTGGTCATCTCGAAACTGGACTACTGCAACTCTCTTCTGGCAGGTCTTCCACTGAAGGCAACAAGACCACTACAATTGATTCAAAACGCTGCCGCTAGACTCGTCTTCAACCATCCCAAGTTCTCTTCATCCCCTCCTCTGCTGCGGGATCTGCACTGGCTCCCAGTGGCTGCTCGTATCAGGTTAACTCAAACTCTTGCTTACAAGGCTACTAACAGCCTTGCACCATCTTACCTGTCGACTCTAATTAAACATCGTGTCTCTTCTCGTCCCCTCAGACCATCAAGCACTGCTCGTCTTGAACCTCCACCATTGAAAAACAGAGAAAGACACGCATCAAGACTCTTCTCAGTTCTGGCCCCTCAGTGGTGGAACGAACTCCCCCTGATGGTCAGAACTGCGGAGTCCCTCGCTGTCGTCAAACGTCGATTAAAGACCCACCTGTTCACGGAATTTCTGAGGGACTAATCCCTCCCAAACCATCCACTCTCCTACCCTTACTCTTTCTTTCCTAAAAAACCTCTACTCTCTTTCCTACTCTCCCACCCCTGCTCCTCCTCTCAAAAAAAAAAAAAAAAATGTATAGTGTATACTTGTAACAAGGGCTCTTAGTCTGTTACTTAGGTGGTACTAGCTAATCAGCAGTTACTGATCTGTGCTGGTTACCAAGATGATGATCTATTGTGGAAATAAAGCACTGTTGTAAGTCGCTCTGGATAAGAGCATCTGCTAAATGCCGTAAATGTAAATGTAAAATGTAAACTGCTCTCTGTTCTGACTCATTAAGTAGTCAGCCCCAATGAAGCACACCTGTGCCTCCATGAGTTCAGGTGTGCTCAGTCAGAACAGAGCGCCCTCTATCATGACCACACAAAACCCAAAACCCAGACAGACTGTGACACAAATAAAACCTAGTTAAATTAAAAATGTAGTTATTTTTCTGCCCATAACATTTTTCTCCACATCTTTTTTTTTTTTTTAATGTGTTCTGTACAGTGGAGCGGTGTATGTGCAGCATGCAGGCTGGCACTCAGATGATTAAACTACGAGGAAAGTCAAAAACACTGGTGCGATTTTTCTATTTGGATGAGCATAGATCCTGTATCCGTTGGAGACCATCCAGAAAGCGTGAGAAAGCCAAAAGTGAGTGAATGATATATACCACTTTGCATTTCATGCTGTGTTGTTTAAACTTTGATTTTAGTCACTAACCTTTTTTATCTAGTCTCTATAGATTCCATCCATGAGGTATGTGAGGGAAAGAAAACAGAGATGTTTCAAAATTTCTCCAGAAGTAAATTTGATGCAAACTGCTGCTTCAGTATTTATCATGGAGATCATGTTGAATCTCTGGACCTGGTGACCACAAATGGCGAAGAGGCTAGGACCTGGATTGCTGGCCTTAAATACCTTTTAGCTGGCATCAGTGATGAAGACAGTTTGGCACGGAGGCAACGTACCAGAGATCAATATCCTTTACTTTCTGAAATACAAAAAAAGACACAATAGCAGAGCAGTAAATATAACACAAGACATTTTGTTCTGCAAACAAATGGGTTGTATTAAAATAGCATCTGGAGAAATAATGTTCCTCCAGTTTACCAGATGACATAAAAAGATTACATTTGCTCATTGTGGTATACGTATAAGTATATTATAAGTAAAGGTATTGTAGCAATTCTTGCCCTTGGGTATAACACTGTGACTTAAAGTGATTCGTGATTTAAGGGGTGCAATGAAGACATGAGCCTCTGCATGTCATTCCCTACTAGGACTGCCCCACTAGAATTGTCAGTAGTTACATTACTAGTAAATGAAAGTGATCTATAAACATTTCTATGTAAACCTATGTAAAGGTTAAAGAAAATACACTGCCTGTCCAAAAAAAAGAAACAAAACAAATTAAACACCTGGATTTAGAAAGCAAATAGGTAAAAGCCTCCCTTTAAATAATTATTGCATGGATGATTATGTTTCAGCTCGCAACAAGTTAATCTAAGGAGATCACTGAAACTACTAAAATTGGGTTAAGAACTTGTAATATAGCGGGGTGCCATCATCTTTGTGGAAGAAATGTGGTCGAGAAAAAATCTTGAATGACCGTGATTGGCGAAAAACATTTGGTGAAAGCAATTAGTAAAAAAACAACAGCAGAACTCACTGCTTCAGTGACTTGCAAAAGTATTCACCCCCTTGGCTTTTTACCTACTTTGTTACATTCCAATCTGTAATTTAAATGTTTCTTTAAATGTTTCTGCACACAATAGTCTAAGTTGGTGAAGTGAAAACAGAAAAAAATATATATAAAAAAAGAATTAAAAAAAAAAACCTGAAATTGGCATGTGCATATGTATTCACCCCCTTTGCCATGAAGTCCCTAAAAAGTCCTGGTGCAACCAATTACCTTCAAAAGTCACATAATTAGTGAAACGAAGTCCACCTGTTTGCAATTTAAGTGTCACATGATCTGTCAGTATAAACACACCTTTTCTGAAAGGCCCTAGAAGCTGCAACACCACTAAGCAAGAGGCATCACACCATGAAGACCAAGGAGCTCTCCAAACAAGTCAAGTCAGGGACAAAGTTGTTGAGAAGTACAAGTCAGGATTGGGTTATAAAAAAAAAATACAAATCTTTGATGATCCCCCTGAGCACCATCAAATCCATCATCTTCAAATGGAAAGAACATGGTACCACAACAAACCTGCCAAGAGAGGGCCACCCACCTAAACTCACAGACCGGGCAAGGAGGGCATTAATTAGAGAGGCAGCACAGAGACCAAAGGTAACCCTGAAGGAGTTGCAGAGTTCCACAGCAGAGAATGGAGTATCTGTCCATAGGACCACAATAAGCTGTACACTCCATAGAGCTGGGCTGGGCTCTGTGGAAGAGTGGCCATTACTTGAAGTGAAAGTGACAGCCCTTGTCATTGTGAGGTCACAGCACCGCACACAGTGAACCACAATGAAATTGGACCTCTGCATTTAACCCATGCACTCAAACACCATGCAGCAGGGGGCAGCTATTGAAAGCTGCCCGGGGAGCAGTGATGGGGATGGTACTTTGCTCAAGGGTACCTCAGGGCAACCTACTGGTAAGGGGTTTGAACCCACAATCTACCAAGCCTGTGGCCAAACTCCCTAACCACTAGGCCACCGCTGCCCCATTAAAAAACATTAAAAATATGAAGTCACGTTTTGAGTTTTCCAAAAGACATGTGGGCAACTCCCCAAATGTATGGAGGAAGGTGCTCTGGACAGATTTACATTTACATTTACATTTACGGCATTTAACAGACGCTCTTATCCAGAGCGACTTACATGTCCTGATTACAGGGACAGTCCCCCTGGAGCAACTCAGGGTTAAGGGTCTTGCTCAAGGACCCAGTGGTGGTAGTGCTGGAGGTGGGATTTGAACCGGGGACCTCTTGATCCAGAGGTCCGTAGGCAAGTACCCTAGCACTAGACCACCGCCACCCTATTTAACTTTTCAGCCACTAAGGAAAATGCTATGTCTGGTGCAATCCCAACATATCCCATCACCGCAAGAGCACCATTGCCAGTGAAACCAGTGAAACATGGTAGTGGCAGCATCATGCTGTGGAGATGTTTTTCGGCAGCAGAAACTGGGAAACCAGTCCGAGGCAAGGATGATGCGAAATACAGGGATATTCTTGAGCAAAATCTGTGTCAGTCTGCCTGTGATTTGAGACTGGGACAGAATTTCACCTTCCTGCAGGACGATGACCCAAAGCATATTGCTAAAGCAACACTCTAGTGGTTTAAGGGGAAACATTTAAATGTGTTGGAATGGCCTAGTCAAAGTACAGACCTCAATTTAATTGAGAATCTGTGGTCAGACTTGAAGATTGTTATTCACAAACGAAAAGCATCCAATATGAAGGAGCTGAAGCAGTTTTACTTGATGAATGGGCAAAAATCCCAGTGTCAAGATGTGGCAAGCTCATAGAGACTTATCCAAAGTGACTTGCAGCTGTAATTGCCACAAAAGTTGGCTCTACAGGAGGACTTTAGGGAATAGTTATGCACGCTGAAGTTTTCTGTTATTTTGTCCTATTTGTTGTTTGCTTCAAAATAAAAAAAATTGTAGGCATGTTCTATAAATGAAATGGTGCAAACTCTCACACAATCCATTTTAATTCCAGGTTGTGAGGCAACTAAACATGAAAGATGCCAAGGGGGGTGAATACTTTTACAAGGCACTGTATGTTCAATAGTGAAAATAAGAGCATTTCCACACACACAATGTGAAGGGAACTCAACGGATTGTGACTAAACAGCTGTGTAGCCTTAAGAAAACCACTGAACAGTGAGGCTAATCACAAAAAAGGCTTCAGTTTGCTAGGGAGCCTAAAGATTGGACTCTGGAGCAATGGAAGAAGTTCATGTGGTCTGATGAATACAGATTTACCTTGTTCCAGAGTGATGGGCACCTCAGGGTAAGAAGAGGAGAAGCACACGAAGTGATGCATCCATCATGCCTAGTGCCTACCGTACAAGCCTGTGGGGGCAGTGCTACGATCTGGGGTAGCTGCAGTTGGTCAGGTCTGCGTTCAGCAACAGCTGACTACCTGAATATACTGAATGACCAGGTTATTCCATCAGTGAATATTTTCTTCCCTGATGGCGTGGGCATATTCCAAGCATGAGACATAATGTTCATACATGGATTGTGACCACAGAGTCCAGACCTTAACCCCATTGAGAATCTTTGGGATGTGCTGGAGAAGAATTTGCGCAGCGGTCCAACTTTCCCATCAACTTCATTACAGGGCAGTGATGGACTAGTGGTTAGGGAATTGGCCGCAGGATCAAAAGATTGTGGGTTCGAATCCCAGACCAGTAGGTTGCCTTGAGGTACCCTTGAGCAAGGTACCGTCTCTGTTCCATGGGCATTTTCAATAGCTGCCCCCTGCTGCATGTGTTTATGTGTGGGTTAAATGCAGAGGTTTAGTTTCGTTTGTGGTTCACTGTGTGTTGTGCCATGTACTCACAATGACAAGAATGGTCACTTTCATCTCTACAAAATCTTGGCAAAAAAATTTTTTTTTTCTTGACAGGCAGTGTAGTCATTTAAAGATCTACAATTTTTAATCAGTTTTTCTTCTTAGGGGTTTACAATTAAGCAAAGAATAGTCTAGACACGTATATTGCTTATCCTGAGTACTATCTGGAGTAGGTGATGCTGGAGCCTATCCCAGCACACATAGAGGGTGACAGGTGAAGAAAAAACCTGTACCTAATATTTTTACCTTGACTCTTTCTGCAAATGGTTGAGACAGACTTTTTCAGAAGCGGATAAGAATGGCGATGGAAACCTAAGCATTGGAGAAGTTCTACAGCTTCTTCACAAACTCAACGTCAACCTACCCAGACAGAAAGTCAGGGAAATGTTTGAGGTAGGTAGCAGTTTATAGAGAGGTGGAGGGACTTCAGTTTGATACCCCTAAATTGACTTGATCTGGTCTGTTCTTGCTAATGTAATATAAAATCCTGGAAATGTGCTTTTTAAATGTTAATTCCAACTGGATATTATGATTACACACATTAACAGTTCATTGTCCCTTTAAATTTTTTATTGTGGAAAATGTTGGCAGATTATAGCTAAAAAGAACCATTTTGTGATTACACATGATAAAGTGATGTCACAATGTCAATGTCATACCTTTATAGGCTTTACTGGAACTCCCACAAAATTCAAGCAGCATTTTAGTTTATATATAGTGAAAAGTTCAAATAAATAACAAAAATGTTTGTGAACACCTACTCTTATAGTATTTCTTCTGAAATCAAGGGAATTAATAGAGAGTTTTTTCAGTACTACCTACATTTAAAGATTCTTCTGAGAGTGCTTCTCACATAATAAAAAAATTACACATGATGTTAGACCATTGCTGTGAGGATTTGATTCCATTCAAACGCAATAGCTTTAGTGAGGTCAGTTACTGATGACTGGTTCTGAATCACAAACCTCTCTCACACAAAAGGTCTAAAATGGAAGTCAATCACTTTAAAGAAAACTGTCCCAGTTCTATGCAGTGCAGTTCTATGGGCCTAATACCCCTTCAGTGGCACTGGGCATTATAATGTAAACGCTTTTCAGTGTAGTTAACAACAGCTGTGTGGGTACAATTGAGCATATGTCAGCAGTATGTGAATCTTAAAGCAGATTAATTCACTATCACTAGCTGATGCATGTTTTGGGTATATAATACATAAAGTTATTAACCTATGGTTAATCTATAACTTATTAATGGCATCCACGTAGCAGAAAAAGTGGGAAATGTATGGCATGATACCATGTGAGCATTTTAAAATTGTGACAATTATTTATACACGGTGTGCACAATTAAGCATATCAGGTGATGTGTATTTGTGTAATGAGGGAGCGTGTGGCCTAAAGAGATCAACACCCTATATCAAGGTTTGCTTAATTATTGTTAAGCAAATGGCAGCTTCTTTTCTTCAGGCAAATTAGCCAAAAAAGGGATATAACTGACTCTGAAAAGTCAGAAATTACATGGAGCACTCTTGAAATTGGTACTGGGGCATGATCACAGAACCATCAAACAGTTTGTTGCAAAATGTCAACAGTGTCACAAGAAACATTTTAAATAAACTGCCAAAGCTTCAGACAATCAAACATGTTTCAAACAGTTTCAAAGAATCTAAACTGAAACTACTCTAAAACTCTAAACTGCATTCTACCTGGAGTGCCAAGAAGTACGAAATGTTCAGTGCTCAGAGACATGGCCAAAGTAAGGAAGGCTGAAACCTTACCAACTCTGCCACAGCGGATAATCCATTTCCATTTCCTCTTGTCCTCTGTATCTTCCTCCTTCAAACCAACCACCTGCATGTCCTCTCTCACTATGTCCATAAACCTCCTCTTTTCCTCTTTCCTGGCAGCATCATCTTCAACATCCTCCTTCCAACATAATCCTCACCTCTTCTCTGGACATATCTAAACCAACATAACCTTGCGTCTCTAACTTTTTCCTCAATACGTCTGACTTGAGCTGTCCCTCTAATATACTAATTTCTAATCCTGTCCATCCTTGTCACACCCAACGAAAATCTCAGCATCTTTAACTCTGACAGCTCCAGCTCTGCCTCCTGTCTTTTCATCAGTGCCACCATCTCCAACCCATACAGCATGGCTCACTACTCACTACTGCCCTGTAAACCTTCCCTTTTACTCTCGCTGGTACTGGTCTGTCACAATTCACTCCAGCTACTCTTCTCCACCCATTCCAACCTGCCCGTACTCTCTTCTTCACCTCTCTTCCACACTTCCGTTACTCTAAACCACTGATGCCATGTATTTAAATTCCTCCACCAATGTCATCGCTACTCCTTGCATCCTAACCACTCCACTCTCCTCCCTTTCACTCACACTTATGTATTCTGTCTTTGTCCTTTGTCATTTTCATTCCTCTCCACCTCTCCAGGTTCTCCTCAAGCTGCTCCCTACTCTAGCTACAGATCACAATATCATCAGTAAACATCATCATCCACGGGGACATCCTGTCTAACCTCATCCATCAACCTGTCCATTATTATTGCAAAGAAAAATTGGCACAGCACTGTTCCTTGATGTAATCCAACCCCTACCATAAATGCATCCTTCACTCCTACTGCAGATCTCACCACCGCCACACTGCCATCATACATATCCTGAACTACTCTCACTTACGTCCTTGTAACACCTGACAAAACCACAACTGCTCTCTGTGCACCCTGTCATATGCTTTCTCAATGTCCACAAAGGCACAATGCAACTCCTTCTGACCTTCTCTGTGCTTCTACATCAGCACCCTCAGAGTAAACATTGCATCTGTAGTGCTCTTTCTCTGCATAAAACCATACTGCTGTTTATTAATCCTCACCTCTTTTCTCAACCTAGCTTCCACTACTATTTCCCATAACTTCATGCTGTGGCTGATCAACTTTATCCCTCTATAGTTACTACAGCTTATTCTTGAAAATCAGTACAAGTACACTTCATCTCCACTCCTCAGGCTTCTTCTCACTTTCCAAGACTGTGTTAAACAATCTGGTCAGAAACTCAACTGCCATCTCTCCTAAACACCTCCATGCTTCCATCAGTATGTCATCCGGAACAATGGCCTTTCCATTCTTCATCCTCTTCATCGCTACCCTTACTTCCATCTTGCTTATTTGCTGCACTTCCTGGTTCCCTATACTCACATCTTCCAATCTTCTCTCTCTCATTCTTTTCATTCATCAGCCACTCAAAGTACCCTCTTTCATCTGCTCAACATGCTCTGTTCACCTGTGAGTACCTTTCCATTTCTATCCTTAATCACCCTGACCTGCTGCACATATTTCCCAGCCCTTTCTCTCTGTCTTGCCAATCAGTATAGGTGCTTTTCACCCTCTTTACTGTCCAACTTCTTATGCAATTCACCAAACACCTTCGCCACTGCTTTCTTCGCCCTGCACTTCATCAATTCTGCCCTCACTTTCTTCCTCTTCGTAACCAAGGTCATCCTACAGACCACCATCCTATGCTGTTTAGCTATGTCCTCCCCTGTCACTACTTTGCAGTCTCCAGTCTCCTTCAAATTGACCCTCCTGCAAAGGATCCACTTGTACATCTTTCTCCATTCTTATATGTAAACCTGTGCCCCTTCCTCTTCTTAAAATATGTATTTATTTATTTATTTAATTTTAATTTTTTATTTTTTTTGCTCTGCTCTGTAAAGTGACCTTGCGTTCGAGAAAGGCGCTTTATAAATAAAAATTATTATTATTATAAAATGCTTTTCTTTACAGCACACCCTCAAAAATGGAAATGGCATTGACTGAAATTGTACGGAATTGTACATATGGCATTGTACAGAAACCCTTCACTGGGGGATATTTTGATTTTGGGTGATTTTTTCCTCAGGAGGCTGATACGGATGAAAATCAGGGATGTTTAGCATTTGAGGAGTTTTGTACCTTCTATAAGATGATCTCAACCAGACGGGACCTTTATTTATTAATGCTGACATACAGCCACCGTAAAGAGCACATGGACCTAAATGACCTCACACGCTTCCTTGAGTGTGAACAGAAGGTAGGTTGAACCACATTTTAATCATTTAGCAAAATTAAATCTTTTTAAAATCCTATTAGAATGGAAAGTAAACGTTTATATAACAATTTTATAAGGAGTTGAAAAGTTGAAAAGTTGAGTTGAAATAAGATGAACATTGTAATTAGTAATAGTCATTATTATCTAACAAAGTCACAAATGTCTTTTAAAGATGATGAATGTCTCTCGGGAATATTGCCAGATGATTGTAAACCAGTTTGAGCCGTGCCCTGAAAACCAAGCGCAGATGGTTCTGGGAATTGATGGTAAGATTAGTCCTTCTGTACTGTACTGTATTGGTGCTGTATGAAAATAATTTATGCAGAAAGGAATAGTTTAGTGAAACATTGCCTTTACAGAATAACACTGTAATGATTACAAAGCAGGAGTAAGAAAAACTGGACAGTACTTCATTAAAAAAACAAAAACAAAAGCCAACTAAAAGGAAACTAGTCTTAAAGCTAATGGAAAAGAAGACTACAAAACTACAAAAGAGGAGCAGACTTACAAATACAATCAAAAGACATGAACCTGGTAATAATTCAGGGGAGGACACAGCCCAGAAAATAACACAGGAACTAAAGGAAGTCCAGAACCACTGAAAACCAACAAAGACATACAAGGGTACTTGTTAGGACACCTGGCAAAGAATATGCAGGGGAGGAGACCAGAACAAGACACAGATGTGCAGGATGACACTCCCATATGGGAGACATAAAAAGCGACATAGCACGGGTACATACATGACAATCACCTTTCTCAGAATGTGGTTAATTGGCTGAGACATACATTACGGCCTTACTTGGAAATAGCCAAAAGAATCTGAAATCGATATGTGCTAATGGAACATCTCATTCCAAAACCATGGTCATTAAAATTTGTATTTTGGAACTAGTCTAGCAGAAGGTAAAATGATTCCTTGTTCCATTACTGTGCAAATTTCTGCTCCTGGTTTTATACCACTCTAGCTGACACTTGACATGAAAAATATTGGTCAGCGATCAATGGTGACAATGTGCTGACATTGCTTTCAAGTGCAATTTGGAAATTGCTTGTGAGTGTTGTAAATTAAGGACAGAAATCTTTAGTCAGTATATCCTTGCATCCTCGATTTATCACTTTGGATAATTACTGTTGCTCCTATATGTTTAAATGTCACAGTAAATGTATTGCAGTTGGCTAAAGCAGTTCTAGTGGGACACACATATGATAAACTTACATTATCTCAAATTGTATCTATTATAAATATATTACATGGCTGTATGTTTGATATTATGCACCTGTTGATTGCAATGGGTGTGACTAAAATTACAAATGTTAAAAGTAAGGGGTGTCCACATATTTTTTGTCATGTAGTGTTTCTTATATTTTAATTATGCTACTGTTATTAGTGTTGTTAAGTCATAGCACACTTTTAAACTGTGATGAATTGTTAAGTGATTATGTGGGTTCCTTCAGGCAAAAGCATTTCACAGCTAAAATCGGTGAAATAGGGATAATAGGGATTTGCAGGAATCTTGAAGACTGAATACATGTTTTGTCCATTTTTTATAGATGTGGAGGAAAAGTGTATGGTTAAGTAATATAAAGGTTAGATTCTGTATGCTTTCACAGGGTTCACCAACTACATGCGCAGTCCTGCAGGGGATATTTTTAACCCAGAGCACCACCAGGTCAATCAGGACATGACCCAGCCACTCACAAACTACTACATCGCTTCTTCGCACAACACCTACCTGACTGGAGACCAGCTGCTGTCCCAGTCCCGCATCGATATGTATGCTTATGTCCTGCAGGCTGGCTGCCGTTGTGTGGAAGGTCAGAGCTGGTCAAAGGTCTTTTATAAAAGTATGATTTTGCTTGATAGCAATAACTGGGATAATTGTTTTATGCTAATATTAGTTATCTATAATTATTTATGAATATGACATTTACATCCAGATATCTTAAATTACATAGAAAATATCACCCTTTGTGCCAGAGCACCCAGTTTTTCCAAGTGAGCGGAAGTATTGGCAGTTATAAAGTAAATCAAATAAAATTTGACTTGCAAATCCCTTGCTTGCAATAACTGTAAATAAAAAATAAAAGGCAATAAAAATCAAGCCAGTGAACCAACGACCAAAAACTTTTGCTTTCTTCTTTGGTTGTGGTTTTTTCTGGATTTTACCACAGCATCTTTCAGTTTTTTATTGTTATTAGTTCTCTTTAGTCATGACATGACACTACCCCCACTGGATCATGAGTATAATTTCTTTTTCTATACTATGGCCTTTCCATCACATTTGTCATATCAGTTGATAAAACTTTGTTCCAGGATCTTTGTAGTTTATCTCTGTGCATTTTTTCTAATTTTAACTGCTGATACAGTGGCATCACAAAGTATTCATACCCCTTTCACTTTTTTCCATTTTGTTATGTTGTCCTCATGCTACAATTGTTTAATTTTTCTTCTCTACTCAGTACCACATACTGATAATGTGAAAACAGTATTGAATTACATTTTTGTAAATTTATTAAAGGGAAAAACTGAAATATACAATTGCATAAGTAATCACACCTTCTTCTATTTGGAAATGTCTTTGGCAGACATTTCCAAATATTTTTTGGGTATGATTCAACAAGCTTTGCATACCTTGAATGGAGGATTTCTTACATTCCTCTTTACAAATCCTCGCAAGCTCAGTTAGGTTGGCTGGGACCCTTGGTGGAAAGCCATTTTAGGTCTTAAATGTTAAATAGGGTTCGAGTCAGGGCTCTGACTGGGCCACTCTAGGACATTCACAGAGTTGTCCCAAAGCCACTCACTGTGTTTGATGAGTCATTGTCATTTTGTAAGGTAAACCCTCGGGCCAGTCTGATGTCCTGAGCACTGTGGAACAGGTTTTCAGTCTGGCCAGGTGACCAGCTTTTAGAAGAGTCCTGGTTGTGTCATACTTCTTCCATTTGAGAATTATGGAGGCTGCTGTGCTATCCAATTAAGATGTAGAAACAAGAGAAAAGGAAGGCACCTGAGCTAAATTTCTAGCGTTGCTGCAGAAGCTCTGAATACTTATGTAATTGTAATATTTAAATCTTTTCTTTTTAATAAATTTACAAACATATCTAAAGTTTTTCAGTTTTCATTTTGTCATTATGGGGAGTGTAGAATAATGAGAAAAAAATGTATTTAAATGATTGACAAAAAGTCAATATGCTGTATTTAATTTAATAAGCTAAAAATGTCAACATTTGGATCATATATTCATATTTTGATTTCAAACCCAAATGCACAGCAAAAATGTGCCTTGCTTTTTCATTACATGGATTCATTATATTTATATTATATTTAAGTTATTTTATTTAACCCTAACTTTTGTTGAAAGAAGGCACTCATCTTTTAAACAACCATACTGAAAGACATATCCTGTGATTAAGGAAACAGTGTATTGCTGTTTCAGGGTTTCGAGGGTCACAATAATAGTTTACATCAAACAAAGAAAACAACTAAGGAGAATGCTGAAAGTACTAAAATTTAGTTAAAGCCTGGAGGGACACTGTTAATTGAAGAAATTTTGTTGAAAAAATCTTGTTACACGTGCTGTGTTCTTTATGTTAAATAAAGTCAAGTCACAGATCCCTGGCTCTGCTTTTACGTCCTACCCACACCACCCCAGCGTGATTACAGAGTATATGAGATTTTTCATTATAAGAAATATAAATAGTAATTAGTAGTAATAATTAATATTGCTAATTTAACAAGATTATTGTTATTGTTATTATTATTATTCTTGTCATTGTTATTGTTATTATTATTATTATTTGACTTTTATATTTAATATTTAATAATATTTGTCTTTAATAGTTTAATTTTAGTTTTGGTAATAGTTTTTTTACTCTTATTAAATTAGCAGATTTGATATTTATATAACTAGGCTTCCCTTAGTTACAGCCTTCTTATTCCTGCTTTCACTCTTTGCAGTGGACTGCTGGGATGGTCCTGATGGAGAGCCGATTGTTCATCATGGCTACACTCTTACATCAAAAATTCTCTTCAGGGACGTCATTGAGACTATCAACAAATATGCTTTTGCTAAAAGCCTGTAAGACCTTTAGGATAGAAAAGTTGTTAAGAAAAGAGAAAAATTATTTTCCTCAGAGGAAACACTATACTCTGACTCATTTGTTGTAAATTGTAAAGTACAACACCTGCCAATAAAAGTTTTAATTTAAGAAAATATTTGCTTTTTCGTTTAGCGGAGTTTGCAGTAACCCAGTATAGTAAATATAAAGTTAAGTAGCTATATCAGACTCTTTGTAAAAACCTGCAAGCCTGAAGAATCACAAGCCAAAAACCAAGCATTTAATCCCTAGTAATTTTGTTAGTAAAATCTATGAAGTTGTATGTAGGATTAATCGATCCTGATATAATGGAGTTATTTTATCATTGCAGATACCCTGTCATCATCTCCATAGAGAATCACTGCTCAGTGCCCCAACAAAAGAAAATGGCTCAGTATCTTACTGAGGTGATGCAAGACAAGCTGGATTTGTCTAGCATTAATGTTATTGAAATATGTCGGCTTCCTTCACCAGAGCTCCTCAAAGGGAAAATTCTTGTCAAGGTGAGATACATGTCTTTCAAAGGTCCGTCTATGGAAATGAAACCCATTCATTTTAAGCTTATAAGAGTTACAATGTAACAACAATGGGAGCATTAATACACTGCTAAACATTCAGCCAAATGTACATTCACTGCAGTTGGGGCAGCAGTGACCTAGTGGTTAGGGAGTTGGCCCCAGGATGGGAAGGTCATGGTTTTGAATCTCAGACTAGTAGGTTGCCTTAATGCACCCTTGAGCAAGGTATTGTCCCCATCACTGCTCCAAGGGCACTTTAAATAGCTGGCCCCTGCTGAACGGTGCATATGGGTGAACAGCAAAGGTTTTTGCTGTGGTTCACTGTGTGCTGTGCTGTGTTTCACAATGACAAAGATAGTCACTTTCACTTAAAGCTGTTTTTAAGTCATTGTCATCATACATCATGATGTCATCATACATCATTGTCAGTGATACATCAAACTGAAAAATGCACACTGTACAAATATAAAGGAAGCTCCTGCCCAGTTATCTTTACATCTTGAAAGGGACAAACTTCTTGGTGCCAACTAGGTGAGACACAAGCCAGGACACTCCAATGATAGACCCCATTTGTTAGCTAGAGAAGCTCTCCATAAAAGTAGTGGGGAAATGTATGTCCTCAATCCATGTGCTACTTTACCTTTTTTTTTTAAATATATCACCAGATGCTCATTTCAACCATATCAGACAGATTGTTGACTCTGCTCCTTTGTATCCAATATACAGGGTTGAAGACATTTATTTGAACTTTTACCATCCTACAAATTCCTTCCTCACAATATAAGGACTTTGTGATCCTTTCTGGAATTGACTGCAGATGCTATATGGACTAAATGATCCTTTTTGCAACTGACTGCAAATTTTTCAATTTAGCTTTAGTTAAACTCTCTCCTTGTAGGCCTTCCTCCCTAATGTCATTTTGTGATTACTAATTTTTATTATTTTTCTTTCGGCTGCTCCCATTTAGGGGTTGCCACAGCAGATCATCCATTTCTATTTCTTCCTGTGCTCTGCATCTTCCAACCAACTACCTGCATGTCCTCTCTAACCATGTCCATAAACCTCCTCTTTTTTCTTCCTCTTATCGTCTTTCCTGGCAGTTCCATCTTCAGCATCCTTCTCCCAATATAATCCTCGTCTCTCCTCTGGACATGTCAAAACCAACGCAGTCTTGCTTCTCTGACTTTGTGTCCAAAACATCTAACCTAAGCTGTTTTTCTAAAAAACTAATTCCTAATCTTGTCCATCTTCCTTACACCAAATAAAAATCTCAGCATCTTTAAATCTGACACCTCCAGCTCCATCTCCTGTCTTTTCATCAGTGCTACCATGTTGTTAAATGTATTTAAATCATATGAAAATGAAAATTAAATTGCATTTATTGCAAATTCCGATGGGCTGGCGACCTGTCCAGGGTGTCCCCCCTGTCCCCCCTGGATGGACTCCAGCACTCCCCCGTGACCCCATTTGGGACAAGCGGCAGACAATGACTGACTGACTGGCTGACTTTATTGCAAATTCCAGGGGAAAAAGCTACCTGCTAATATAGATGCTGATGCAGAAGAGGGGGATGTGTCTGATGAAGACAGTGGAGAAGAAGAAGAAGAGGAAGAGGAACAGACAAATGAAGAGGTGATCCATGGCTTTATTTACATTACTGTGATCAGGAACACTTACGCTAAATTCAGCTTTATTTTCCTTTTGAAAATACTTACAGTACTGTGCAAATGCTTTAGGCAGGTGTGAAAAAATGCTGTAACCAAAGAATGCTTTCAGAAATATAAATAATATAAATAAATATAAATATATATAATATAAATATAAATAATATAAATAAATAATCTTTTTTTTATCAATTTACAAAATGCAAAGTGAGTTGTTTTTGCATTGAATTGTTTTTGCATCACTATAAATGACTATTATTAATGACTATACTTTTATCCTAGCGTTAATTTTATTATTTATGCTGTACCATATTGTAAGTATGCTGATGTCTACAAGTTACAGAGGACAGCTGATGGAGCCGAAGCTGTTGAAGAAAACAAGAAACGTTCAAGGAGATTTATGGGCAGCTTTAAGAGAAAGGTAAGTCCCTCTCTTTTTTGTGTTGGACTCCTGCAAATCATGTCCTTCATATACACTGGCAGTTGTTTTTTTTTTTTTTTTTAAACAGGCCCTCATTGTGCCCTAGACAGTCTGTGTTGTATTTTAAATAATAAACTACATTTTAAAATGTGAAATATCTAAAAAATTTTGAGAATAAATAATCAAATTTCAATTTCAATTTATTCTTATATAGCGCCTTTTACAACACAGTTGCCCCAAGGCACTTTACAATGGTGGTGGGTGGTGGAACAGGTTACAGTGATAGATGTTAAAGCCGGACAACTACGAAGGAGAGGAACCAAAAACTTCACTATGTGGAGAAAAAAAACCTCTGAGGGTCCAAGGTCAACCGGCTACCCAACCCCCTTGGGTATGCTAACAGTACAAAGTTAGTTTGGTTTTAAACTCCAGGATCAGTGAGGAGTCCCAAGTTGCTTCCAGGTACCTATGAGCTGCCAGGGTCTCTTGGTGCATCAGATGCATCACACAGACCAGATGGTTGCTCGGCATTGGACTCAGCTCGGCATTGGACTCAGATGCCTTATAAATATGAATATCAATATATCCATTCCAAATCACTGCTTTATTTTACTTTCCTTTATAGAGCATGCACCTCATTTATGACAGTAAAAGTGAATACATTATAAATCTACCAATCTTTATTTCAGAAGAGAAAACAAGTGAAATTGAAAAAGCATCTAATCTTGAGTGACTCAGACACAGATCAGGAGCACCCCAGTGATAATCCTGACAAGGTTATTAACTATGGCAAGTAAGTACACCAGTCAAAAACACTTTTGCTAGCCTGACTAAATGTATTTGTCTGTAACCTTCAAGACATTTTGATTTCATTCACACTCACAGGTTAGTAACACCATTGTTAAACATTGAGTGCCAACTAAAAGAACAAAAAAGTAGACTATATTAGAACTTACTGAAATTAAATGAAATTGAGGCTATGTATGCACTAATGTGAAAAAATCTGAAAGTAGATCTCAGTCTTGGTCTTGCAACCACACTGAACACCACCTGAAATGGGATCTATTTGCATGCCTTTGTCAGTGCCATCTGCTTCGAATACTATTTTACATCTGAGCTTGGTTGTGAATAGTTGTCACGGTGGTGGGATGCGGGAAGGACATCAGTGCTGAGCCAGAGATTCTTGACATACTTTTATTTAACAGAAACATGAATCCAGACACGAAACTGGACCGAGACCAAAACCAGGACCAAAACAAAAGTATATCACACCCCCCTCTCAAGGGCGCAACACCGGGGGCGCTTCTCCAGTGCTGGAACCTGGAGGGGAGACAAGCTGGAACAAAGAAAACATAGCCCCTTTAATGGGGTACCTGGTCAGGTCCATATTCTCAAATTGACAAACAAAAATACAGGGAGTGGGACCTGGACCAGCCACAGTCGTGTCTTGGGCTTTTGGCGGTGGAGAGGGGTACCCCAGAGTTTCAGTCCATATCTTTGTAACCCTGCGATGGGCTGGCGACCTGTCCAGGGTGCGTCCCCTGTCCTCGCCCTGTGTGCGCTGGGTTGGACACCATCACCCCCCGCGACCCCGTTTGGGAGAAGCGGCAGATAATGGATGGATGGATCTTTGTAACCAAGTCTCTTTGGTATTCGTGTTTAGCCGTACATCTTTTCTGTGCCTTTCTGCTGTCCCATGTTTCCTCTGTCACCCGTCTCTCTGACTCCATATTGGGGCCTCTGGAGGACTCGTCTGATTGGCTGGAAAGCCTTGTCCGGTCATCATCTGAAAAAGAGCTAAATACAGGAGATTCTCTGTGGTTAGAAGGGGAAGAGTTCTTTAACCTGTGAGTGCGCCGCCTCCGGTCTCTGTCCTCCTCGCTCTCCATGACTATCATTTCATAATCCGAGGTGTGGAATGTTTCGCCTCTGTCGTACAAATGTTGTACAGACCGCAAGTTCTGAGGAGACTGATAACGTGGATGTGTTATGGGCACAGTATCGGGAAGTAGCGCAACTGGCAAAGCGCAATTCCCCTCTGGAACAATCAGGTGCAAATTGGAGCTTCGTTGTAGTGTTGTGCCAACAGGGATGACATTCACATAGGCGTTTAGCATGAGGTTTGGGGGAAGAACAGTTGACGTGAAGGCTCTTTTGGATGCACTGGCTGCAATAAAGGAAAGGTATCCTTCCACTGCTGCTGTAAACGCTGTTGCTCTCCTTTGGCACTGCTGGCTTTTGGGAGGCCTGGGTAACTGTGTGCTTCCTCTCTGAGAGGCATGATAACTTGTGCTTTGCTTTTACTGACCTCACACTTGGCAACCTGGGTTACTCCTCTCTTCTGAGCAAGAGGGGGTTTGACTAATTCCTCAGCCTCTGGTATCTGTGGATCCTCCACTGGCACATCAGATTGGGCTGCTGGATTGTCCTCACCGGTAGCTTCCACAAAGATTCTGGAGCACTCCTCCTCCGGATCACTCTCTAAAAGGCTAAGGTCAAAGGGAACTGAGTACCTCTGAGGAACTAGACTCTTACTGGATTCACTAAAACAAGGGAAGAGATCTGTGAAGGACAGTCTATTCCAGAGGTGATGCCTAAGGAAATAGATGGAAGTGGCTTATGATGAACCTGAATAGGAGTCAAATTCCTTGATGCAGTTGCCTGGTTATGCAACTTTATTGACTGTGCAGAAGGAACACTTACAGTTCCAGCAATATGTATGGGCATGTTCTGAACAGGTTCACTGAGAAGTTTTCGTCTAGTTGGCCAATATGTTTCAGCAGAGGTCAGGGGGTTCTGAATAGTCCTAGCCTCCCTCCTCGATACTGGGAATGTGGAGGGGAAATAATCCTGAAACTTAATTTCTTGGTCCTCTCTGTTACGATACAAGTTTATATTCTCACCTGAAATGTATGTGGACAGGATCTCCACCAGAGGCTTTCTCTGCCCGTGTTCTGAATCAGTAACCAATGCGAGTGATTTCAGAAGAGACCTAATCTTTATGGGTACCTCTGCCAATCAATTGGTTGCATGGAACTTCCTTGTTGTTCTCCCCGACTCATCACGGGGGTCCCATGAGGAATGGTCCGACTCATTGGAAAGCCTTGGCTTGAAAGAGTCTGAAAGAGAGCTAAACATAGAAGAATCCTTATGGTTCATAGAAGAGTCCTTCTTGGCCCTGTGACACTCTGCTCTATGTACCTGCAGGGTGAATCTCACAGAGTCCAGGTTCTCATAAACACAGCTAATTCTTTTGTCCATAATCAAACATACAAAACGATGCATTACCTGCCCTCCTTGACCATACTCTCTGGGTGGGTCCGTTGTAATCTTGTATAGTGTTTTTCTAATGTTGCCCTGTAATTTTCTAAATTGTATATCACTACCTGCTATCCTGATGAAGCCGAATCTGCTGTTAGATGACAAAACCATAGGAGACTCTGGATGACCGTCACTGTGGAGATAAAGCGAGGTGTTGGTGGGATCGAAAGGTTCAAGGTCACTGTTGACTTTTTTCTGTTTGCCCTCCTTATCCGTTAGACTGTTCCTCCACTGCTCCACCTTTGAGCTCTCCACTTGGGGTTTTTTCCACTTTCCATGGTTGCAATGTTCCTCTGGCAAAGAGACAAGAGTCCTTTGGTCCTCTCAAGTTGAGAAAGCAGATTGGTGAGCTTTTCTTCGTGTTTCAGTCGTTCATGGGTGGCTGAGGTGGTTATCTAAAGAGCAGAGGCCTCGCTCTCTGCCAGCTCTTGGTTGAGCCTTGTCAGCAACTCCTTCTGCTGTTTGATCTGACTGTTCATGCCGCTGATCTGTTCATCTCGTTGGTGAATGTCTGTGAGAAGTGCACTGTGCTTCCTATAGGCCTGTCTGAGTCTTTCTGACTCAGCCCTTAAGTTCTTCTGGGTACTGTTCAAGCTTTCGGTTAACCAAACTCTATCTGTTCACTGAGGCCCTTACAGACTTTCTCACGCTCTAGGTACCTAGCCTGCTTTTCCTGAAGTTCCCCATTTACTTTAACTAGTTCCTCCTGAAGGGAATGTACCTTAACCTGGTTGCTCACCTGTAGCTGGTGATTCATGGCCTAAAGAGAGGTGTTTTCATCTTCCAATCTCTTACACTTTGCGTTCAAGGCCTCGAGATTCTGGTTACGTGTACAAATTTCCTGATCCTTTGCAGTGAACTCAGCCTCCATTTCCTGGAGCTGCTCGACAAAGGCCATTTTGGTCTGTCTTTATGAGCCCAGAACAGCCTGCCATGCCTTCTCAGATTCCTGTAGCTCCTGTTCCAGTTCCTGAATTCTTGAAGTCATTTCACTAACCTGGAACGGCTCCTCTTTTGCCCTCTGCCTGGCAGACGGGTTAGTGGAGCTGTGTTTGGGGGTCGACTCCCCTCGAGGCACGGCGCAGGGTGCTCGCTTCCTGCTTTTCGTGTTACGAGCGACTTTTTTTGCCATTTTCTTACTGTGTAAGGGCGCGTTATCCGCCATTTTTTCGCAGTGTTTCACGTAGAGCGCATTATCCGTGATTTTTGCGCTGTGTTTCACGTAGGGCGGGTTCTCCACCCTTTCTTTGCTGTGATTGGTGCACGGCGCTGTCTCCACTGGCGGACCGCTGTTATTGGCGCATGAGGCAGGTTCCACCGATATCCAGCATTGTGGTTGGTGGGGAGCAGGAGATGGTAAGGAAAGGGGCACGAACGAAGCCTCTTCCTCAAGGGACCGCCCCATTAACATTACCTCCATTACAGCAAGCACAGCCTTCTCAGTCTGGCCATACTCTTCCAGCCGTTCTTTGGCCTCCAGAGAGGAAGTGAGCTGGATTGAGCGAACCAGCAGGTCCAGGCGTCACGAGAGCTCAGTGGCGGTTACGCTCTGTACTCCTCCGCTCCGCTTGCAACGCTCCGGCGAACCCGTAGCAGCGCTGCTCTGAGGTCCTCAATCATGGCTTCAAGTGCCCACTTGTGCTCCTCACACCACTTTTCAAGGCTCGCGATGTCCCAATTTTGGCGGCTCATTTCTGTCACAGTGGCGGGGTGCGGAAAGGACGTCAGTGCTGAGCCAGAGATTCTTGACATACTTTTATTTAACAGAAACATGAATCCAGACACGAAACTGGACCGAGACAAAAACAAGAACCAAAACCACCCGTAACGACAACTGTGGTTGAGCGAATGAGCCGCGCTCTGTTCTGACTCATTGAGGCTTAAGTAGTCAGCCTCAATGTAGCACACCTGTGCCATATGAGCTCAGGTGTGCTCCGTCAGAACAGAGCGCCCTCTACCGAGAACAAAACAAAAGTATAACACCCAAAGTCCTGACAATAGTAAACACACAGTGTTCCTGCTTGCAAGACACAAGGACTTTGTACACACTGCTCTACAAAAGCCATCTTTCAGGGTGTATTTCACAAAGCAGCATTTACAGGGTAGACAGATGAATGCCCAATCAGGCTAAATGTAAAATTCTGCTTTGTGAAAATAAACAACCACCAGCATACTTACATCCTTTACCCTATACAATTGCTTATGTGTGGCACTAGGCTAACCCTATGTTAAACCTTACCACTCGACTGTCCCACCCAGTGGGACATTTCAATTATCCGTTGCAGTCGACTTTCAATTACCGTTGCAGTCGACTGTCCCACTGGGTGGGACATACATGGTTGCAGTAGTTATCACGTTGTAAGTCCCACCTGGCAGGACAAATTTATGTTCCATTCCATTTTAGCTACAATTATACATTACAGTTTACAAGAATGGTTGTGCATTGTGTCTAGTATGTATTTACTTGTGTGGTATTATAAGTACACATTTATTGATATTTGATATTAATATATAGCAATTTTAATCCAATCTGGCTCCAGTGACATGAAAATTTTATTGGAGGGGTAAGGGTTAAAGCAAACTTTAACTTGGAGGCCTCCTCAATTAATGAAATTCTGATGAGTGACATCCGAGATAAACATTTTTGAAATAGTTTTCCATATACAGTGGTACCTTGACTTACGAGTGTCCCAACTAACAACTTTTTCGAGATGCGAGCCGTGTCTATCGAAAAACATGACCAAGGTGTGCATGTAGTGGACTTTGCAAAGCATGGCAAAACGGGCAGAAATCAGCGAAAAATATTCATATATTCAGTTCAGCCTTTCTCCTCCACCTTCATATAATGCTGCACGTTATACTTAATAAATCAGTTTATTGCAGTACATTCTATTGTATTGTGTTTTTATACAATATTCACTGTTTATAAGCACATATTTTTTATTTTAAAACATGTAACAAAAAATTATGTGTTTTTTGGGGGGTCCGGTACGGATTAATGGCATTTCAATTCATTTTAGTGGGGAAAATTGATCTGACATACAAGTAATTTGAGTTACGAGCTCCATCATGGTACGGTACAAATAAAACTCGTAAGTCAAGGCACCACTGTATAAGGATTGTAAATACACCTTATCAGGCTCAAGGACAGAACCAGTTGTCATGGTAGATGGGCTTCATGAGGGCACAGGTGTGCTTCATTGGGGGCTGGCTTTATAAGCCCCAATGAGTCAGAGCAGCGCATCGGTCATGTAAGAGGCTTAGCCTTCATGGTGACACTGGTATTTAAGTTATTTGTGTTTTGGTATGTTCAGTAGGTCAATAAAGTCAAGAACGAGACTCCCGGCTATGCATCTTTGTCCTACCCACAATACCCCAGCGTTACAACAGTGCTGAAAGACTAATCAAGTTCAACAGTTAATCAGGCATTTTTCTTTAGCTGCATTTTAATCTCAAGCAAAAATATATTAATTTATTTTAATATATTTAAACTCCAAAATATATTTGTTTTTTATGTATTGCAAAATGCAGCGTAATGTCTTAACCCTATTAGTGTGATTTTTAGTTAACTTTGGGGCAACTTGTCTCTAGGGCTGTCATCTTCATAGCGGGGATTAAGGCACAAATGCGTATCTTACTTCAGGATGTGTTTAATCTGACACGAAACATGCAAAGATCTCAAATACAGACAGACAGACAGAAACAACGGTGAACAGACAATGCTGGGTCGGGCTGGCAGGCTTTACACACATGGCTACCCAGGTGCAGGTGATCAAGGGGGAGGAGTGAGGGTGTGCGTGAAGCTCTGGCTCAGTATTCTGGGGATCTGGGCCTAGCCCCTGGCCTGGATACAGCGGTGGGCATGACAAGGGCACACTTAGTGTTTAAGTGATTTCTGTCTTTACTGTAATTACATGAAAAATGTATGAATAAAATCAACATGTCTGAGATTGTTATTTCTTGTGGTATGTCATTTGTAACATGATCTACTAAAAATATGGAACATGCTATGAAAATTGTGACAATATGCCCCACATTCTCATTCATGTGTTTTTGTTGTGAATCATTACAGACGGAGGAAAACTATGAGACTCTCTCGGGCCCTGTCTGACCTTGTTAAATACACAAAATCCGTAAGAGTACATGACATTGAAACTCAAGGTAAGTGCAGATTACCTTGAATGAATATCAAAATGCCTCATATTCCCAAAGTGGTAATTAATCTTCAGGCATAACTAGAAACCAATAGTAACAAAAATTTCAGTATGTTAATTTGTAACTTCTTGTTACAATAGCACTTTTTATATTGAGTTAAAAACATAGAAAGATGTGTGAAATTTAGTTTAGATACTTAATTTTATAACTTGTGTCATAACTTTATTTAAATAAGAAAAGTTAACATAAATTAACATAACTGGTATCACAGATAAACGTTTATTTATGTTTATTAATTTATTTAAATGAGCATTAATGTTCATCTCTGTGCATTCTAGCATATATGTCCAGTTGGCAGGTGTCTTCACTGAATGAAAGCATCTCCAACCAGATCCTGCAATTTAAACCAATTCAGTTAGTGCGATTCAACCAGCGACAACTTTTACGTGTTTATCCATCCAATTACCGTGTAGACTCAAGCAACTTCAACCCTCAGCCATTCTGGAATGCAGGATGTCATTTGGGTAAGATTTGCTGTCCTTTTGTTTTAGTGATGTATTTTTTTTTGTTTAGTTTTTTTGTTCCACTGTTTATTTTGCTTACTCCCCATCATCACTTATCACTTTGTCCTGCAGATTTAAACACTTAATATAATATGTTTCAGGTTATTAGCTGTAAGATATATAAATATTAGTTATTTGTGGTAAGATATTGATGGTTTGTATTTTGTATTCTAAAATCTGGTGGAAAGCCCTCCCAACAAGGAGTCTACTAGGGAGTTAACGGAGAGATATTGTTTGCACAAACGTAAATTAACTGAATATTATGTCTGGGTGTCAAAATACCTTTGCCCATGTAATGTTAAAAACATAAAAGTATAAAAATGGTACTAACAATTGTTTTTTATAAAGCTGCATAAAAACTTACATGTGACAGGATGCCAATGGCAACTTGCATAATGACAACTCATTTTAATGGGTCCATGCTGACATTGCAGTTGCACTGAATTACCAAACAGAAGGCCGAATGCTGCAACTAAACAGGGCCAAATTTGCTGCCAATGGAAATTGTGGATATGTACTAAAGCCTAAATTCATGTGCAAAGGTGAGCATTATGTTTTTTTTTTTTATAGAAGCTTTTCTTGAACAAATTATAGCATAATATACTATTCATACATTTTATAAATGCATGTCTTATTCTCTCATATGGGCAAACTTTCAGGTGCCTTTAACCCCATGTTGAGTGACCCACTACCAGGACACAGAAAAACACAATTAGTGTTGAAAATAATTAGTGGCCAGCAGTTACCTAAGCCGAAAGATTCGATGTTAGGAGACAGAGGAGAGGTATGTTACATTAAATTATATGAATGATTTGTACTAAGCTTTGAACATTTCAATATGTGCTGCCTTACTTTATTACTTGCAGATTATAGATCCCTTTGTTGAAGTGGAGATTATTGGTCTGCCTGTAGATTGTAATAAGGAGCAGACAAGGGTGGTGGATGATAATGGTGAGTGCAAACCTCTGCCATCTCTAGTTCAAAACATTTTGAATTGCCCCTTACCACAGGGAAATTAAGAATTTTGTATACATTCACTTAAATTTGAAACTTTAGTGAAACATTCATTTTGCTACCATACAGCATATTAACCTTTAATACAACATAACAGCATATTTAAAATCATATACAGTGAAGATTAATATATGCAATAGAAAACTGGAATAGAATTCCAAAAGGAACCACAATTATAAAAAAGTATAAGAGAGGTGCCTTATGGATTGTGTGATCATCTGTGTTTTGGTGGTAATCTGTTTTGCTAAAAAAAAAATATATATATTTCTGATCATTTGGAACATGACTGAATTTGGTGGTGACATAGAATGTTGCACAAATGTATTTATAATGTGTCTCACCAACAATTCATTTGTCAACTCCCAGTACAAATGCAGCATAAAGCAGCAGTGGAAAGATCTGATGTCTTTTTTTCACCAATGACACTTATAAACTTGATTTGTGTTTAGTGAAGCAACTTCAATTGATGCATTATGTATGTATTATAGGCTGCATTTAATGTGTTAGTCTGTGCCTGTGTTAAACTGAGGGAACAGGTAGAAGGTACATTTTTTTTATTATTAACCAACAGCTTAATTAAACATAGATAAGTTTACATATTAGAAAACATTTAATATTGTTGTGTTAAGAAAACATTAAAACATTAGTACATAAGTGGTTTTGATAACTTAATAACCACCTACCCTTACTTTCCTCCCAATGACACCCTACATCAATTTTTATACAAGGAAGAAAGAAAGAAAGAAAGAAAGAAAACTTGCAAAACATTGTTTCAAAGTAAATGCTTATTGGCAATTTAAAAAAAATGAAAAAAGTAACAATATAAAAAGAAGACCCACCAAAACTTGCATGTTCCGTTCAACAAAATAATACTGTTGGATTTTATTAATAAAACATGAAACGTGATTAATCAAACCTTCTGGTGTCACAGCAAGATTAAATACATTCTAGTCTGATTGTGCACAACTGCTTTATAAATCCAGCTAATTTACATGTGGTCTGATGCTCATTCATTAATCATGAGAATGAGCTTTCAGAAACATTGAAGTCTAATGTTTCATTAACAGGCTTTAACCCAATGTGGGAGGAAACATTGGTGTTTACGCTACATATGCCTAAAATAGCACTGGTGCGCTTCATGGTTTGGGATCATGATCCAATTGGGCGAGATTTCATCGGACAAAGAACAATAGCTTTTACAAGCATGATGCAAGGTACTTTACTTCACATCTTTATCAGAATATCCCAGATGTGTTCCCAAATTTCATATAATTTAAAATGTGTTAGGTTTGAGTTCCATAAATAACTGCATTTACTTGTGCAGGTTATCGTCATGTATATTTGGAAGGAATGGTAGAGGCCTCTATCTTTGTTCATGTTTCCATCAATGACATCACTGGGAAGGTGGGTCTTATAATTTGCTTTTCTCCTTATTTAGAGTATGAGATTTTGATTTTTGAATGCAAATTAGGCCTCTGAAAAAAATTGACTGCTTTATCTTATAAAATGTACACTTCAACTCAGTTCAGTCTTTTTTACTGAAGCAAAACAGAAATGAAACAGCAGACAAAGCTAAATAAAAAAAAAGAATCCATACATTTACTATAGGAGGGCAGCGGTGGCCTAGTGGTTCGGGCGTTGGCCGCATGATCGAAGGATCGGGGGTTCGAACCCCTTCCCAATAGGTTGCCCTGAGGTGCCCTTGAGCAAGGTGCCGTCCCCGTCACGCTCCTCCCTGCGATGGGCTGGCGACCTGTCCAGGGTGTGTGTCCCGTCCTTCGCCCTGTGTTTGCTGGGATGGACTCCAGCACTCCCCCGCAACCCCGCTTGGGACAAGCCGCAGAAAATGACTGACTGACTGACATTTACTATAATCTATAACTATAATAACAAAATAATTAAACTGAAATCTGAATTTTGACAGAACAAATCAAGCAATGCTGTGAAACAGCTCATCCAGAAAAACCTATTGCAAACATCTGAAGACGGCACAAGGACATCATTTGTTTCAAACTTCCTAAGAAAATCTGTTCCTGGGAAGGACCAAGCAATGGCCAATCAACGGTCATCAGAATCTTACATCCGAGAGGATTTCCTCAACAGACGTTACAGTGATGATGTGAATTCACAGGACAGCAGGACTGCTTCTCAGTGTCAGTCTCTCCATAGAGGAGCTCAAAGTGAGCCTCCGAAAAGGTCTCATAAGGTTTGCTTCCAGGAACCTGATGAGAGGCTGGCAGTAGATTTGTCCTCTAC
Organism: Hepsetus odoe; assembly: GCA_017165825.1. Classification (NCBI taxonomy): domain Eukaryota; kingdom Metazoa; phylum Chordata; class Actinopteri; order Characiformes; family Hepsetidae; genus Hepsetus; species Hepsetus odoe. The sequence continues at coordinate 701,328 of CM029393.1, read as the reverse complement.
TGACAGCTTTGGAGAATCAGGAAGAAATCCTAACAATAAATATATGGAGTTCAGCTCAAGAGAGAACCCAGAACTGAATCCAAAAAATCTAACAAGCCAAAGCAAATTAAGGGATGGGGTAAGTAAGGGCCATCTGTTGCATAGTGCTAATTGTGCAGCATCAGGAAAAACTTTAAATTATGTCAATTTAGGGTTTGGTCCAAGGGATAACCCTGAAATGGGTCACTTAGCCCAAACAGACCAAAACAAACCAGAACATAGTGAAATTGGTAGCCACTTATCCGAGTCTGATAGCTATGGAGCATCAGGAAAAAACTCCAGATATGACCCACAGCAGAGGCCAGTACCGAGTCCTAACCAAGCCACACTTAGCCACCAGGAGGATTTGATGGTCAAAAGCAGTGACTTGTCTCTGTCACCCTATCAAGAACATACTGATTTTGACCCAACAAATTTACCTGAACCTGAAACAAATGTTTCTGTTCCCCAAGGATTTGAATGGCCTTCTTTGTCCAAACAACCTTCAATGACACGAAATGTCTCTGAAGATACTGAGCTTGAATCTTTGAAGCACAGGGTTTTACTGGCAAAAGAAGTGTATTATTCCAGTAGACAGCCAACTTTAAAAGTTGTACAACAACAGGAACTGCAAACGCCATTCAAGTATCAATCAAAACTGGATCAAACACCAGAGACTTACACTGAGATTTGGACTCCAAAAGTTTCTGGAATAAGCCCAGGGTACCATAAAGAGTCTGTATCCCTGAAATCTGACAGCTATTCAAAGCGCCATAATGAGCAATGGACTCCAATAAGCTCAAGGCAAAAAACTGGTAAGAGTGGGTTTGGACTAAAGAGTTCAGAAGAAATTCAGGCAAACCCATTAAATGACTCGCTGTCCATTCCAGCAACTCCTGCAATGAGCAGCTGTGTCCTGCATGAACAAGATAGTCGGTCTCCCACAGAATTATCACTGAAATTGCACCAATCATGTAGCATCCCAAGACGACATCTTCCATTTCCCACAAGCTCCCCATACAATTCTAAGTTAGAAGCTGTCTGGAAATATTCCATACATCAAAAACATAAAAGCCCTGTTACACAGGAAAACTCATTTCTTAACATGCCTAATAATCCTGGCTTTTCTGAAAGTGACTCCAGCAGCCAAGACAGTCTGAAGAGCCTGGATCTGAGCACCCTGCCATCAAGGTTCCCTGAAAACCAGCAGCAGATAGGTACACTGCAGAGGGAAATGAATGCTCTCTTTGAGCAAAAAATTAGGGAAATCCGCTGCCATTCACCATTATTTTCCAGTGGTAAGCAAAGCAGTTTCACTGCCCACTGTACAGTGATGCATGTACTCATTGTAAAATAAATATTAATTGATCACACTGATATTTTAATTATAAATTGCAACTATTTTTTTCTCTTTTTAACAATACATGTACCAACATAATTGCTTAGAATACATTCTTGTTACACTAACCCAGCCACTAGGGATGCACAAGCCAGTGTATTTCTTCGTGCCGGTCCCAAGCCCGGGTAAATGGGGAGGGTTACGTCAGGAAGGGCATCTGATGTAAAACTTTGCCAAATCAATATGCGGACAACAAAACAGAATTCCATACCGGATCGTTCGAGGCCCGGGTTAAAAACGACCGCCACCAGTGCTGTTAACCTACAGGGTGCTGCTGGAAATTGGCCAAAGGAGAAGAAGACGAAGAAGAGGAGGAAGGCATGTCCAGAGGGAGGAGGAGAGAAAGAAGGAGAGGAGAGTGGAAGTGAGGGTAGGGACTTTGAATGTTGGCAGCATGACTGGTAAAGGTAGAGAATTAGCTGATGTGATGGAGAGAAGAAAGGTTGACATTTTGTGTGTGCAAGAGACAAGATGGAAAGGTAGTAAGACCAGGTGTATTGGAGGAGGGTTTAAATTGTTTTACCATGGTGTGGATGGTAAAGTGTGGAGGTGTGGAGGTGAAGAGGGTGTCAGAGAGGGTGATGAGTTTTAAGCTGGAAGTTGAAGGTGTGATAATGAATGTTGTTAGTGCTTATGCTCCACAAGTTGGTTGTGAGATGGAAGAGAAAGAAAAATTCTGGAAAGAGTTAGATGAAATGATAGAGAGTGTACCTAAGGGAGAGAAAGTGATGATTGGTGCAGATTTTAATGGTCATGTTGGTGAAGGGAACAGAGGTGATGAGGAGGTGATGGGTAGGCATGGTGTCAAGGAGAGGAATACTGCAGGTCAGATGGTTGTAGATTTTGCAAAAAGGATGGAAAGAAGGAAGGAAGGAAGAAGGAGGATAAGGAAACCTGGTGGTGGAACCAAGAAGTCCAGGAGTGTATACAGAAGAAGAGGGAGACAAAGAAGACATGGGATGGTCAGAGAGATGAAGAAAGTAGACAAGTGTACAAGGAGATGAACCACAGGGCGAAGAAAGCAGTGGCGCAGGCTAAAGATAAGGTGTTTGGTGAATTGTATGAGAGGTTGGACAGTAAAGAGGGAGACCTTTACAGATTGTCTAGAGAGAAAGACAGAGCTGGGAAAGATGTGCAGGTCAGGGTGAACAAGGATAGAAATGGAAAGGTACTCACAGGTGAACAGAGCGTGTTGAGCAGATGGAAGGAATACTTTGAAGGGCTGATGAATGAAGAAAATGTGAGAGAGAGAAGACTGGATGATATGAGGAAAGTGAACCAGGAAGTGCAACAAATAAACAAGATGGAAGTAAGGGCAGCGATGAAGAGGATGAAGAATGGAAAGGCTGTTGGACCGGATGACATACCAGTGGAAGCATGGAGGTGTTTAGGAGAGATGGCAGTTGAGTTTCTGACCAGATTGTTTAACACAATCTTGGAAAGTGAGAGGATGCCTGAGGAATGGAGATGAGGTGTACTGGTACCGATTTTCAACAATAAGGGTGATGCACAGAGCTGTGGTAACTATAGAGGGATAAAGTTAATCAGCCACAGCATGAAGTTATGGGAAAGATTTGTGGAAGCTAGGTTAAGAAAAGAGGTGAGGATTAGTGAACAGCAGTATGGTTTTATGCCAAGAAAGAGCACTACAGATGCAATGTTTACTCTGAGGGTGTTGATCGAGAAGTACAGAGAAGGTCAGAAGGAGCTGCATTGTGCTTTTGTGGACTTGGAGAAAACATATGACAGGGTGCCTAGAAAGGAGTTGTGGTTTTGTATGAGGATGTCTGGTGTTGCAGAGAAGTATGTGAGAGTAGTTCAGGACATGTATGATGGCAGTATAACAGTGGTGAGATCTGCAGTGGGAGTGACGGATGCATTTAAGGTAGAGGTTGGATAACATCAAGGATCAGCACTGAGCCCATTCTTGTTTGCAATAGTAATGGACAGGTTGACGGATGAGTTTAGACAGGAGTCTCCATGAACGATGATGTTTGCTGATGATATTGTGATCTGCAGTTAGAGTAGGGAGCGGCTTGAGGAGAACCTGGAGAGATGGAGATCTGCTCTAGAGAGGAGAGGAATGAAAGTTAGTAGGGCAAAAACAGAATACATGAGTGTGAATGAAAGGGAGGAAAGTGGAGTGGTTAGGGAGTGGAGGTAACAAAGGTGGAGGAGTATAAATACTTGCGATCAACAGTTCAGTGTAACGGCGAGTGTGGAAGAGATGTGAAAAAGAGAATGCAGGCAGGTTGGAATGGGTGGAGGAGAGTGGCTGGAGTGATTTGTAACAGACGCGTACCAGCTAGAATAAAAGGGAAGGTTTACAGGGCAATAGTGAGACCAGCAATGTTGTATAGGTTGGAGAGGGTGGCACTGACGAAAAGGCAGGAGGCGGAGCTGGAGGTGTCAGAGTTAAAGATGCTGAGATTTTTGTTGGGTGTGACGAGGATGGACAGGATTAGAAATGAGTATATTAGAGGGACAGCTCAGGTTAGACACCTTGGAGACAAGGTTAGAGAAGCAAGGTTGCGTTGGTTTGGACATGTCCAGAGGAGAGACGAGGATTATATTGGAAGGAGGATGTTGAAGATGGAGCTGCCAGGAAAGAGGAGAAGAGGAAGACCAAAGAGGAGGTTTATGGACATGGTGAGAGAGGACATGCAGGTGATTGGTTTGAAGCAGGAAGAGGCAGAGGACCGGGAGAAATGATCCGCTGTGGCGACCCCAAAATGGGAGCAGCCAAAAGAAGAAGAAGAAGACATTCCTGTTACACTAACACATAAGATTTACCATTTCAGAGCTATTAAGTTTAATTATCGCAAATATTGCAGCCAATTTCAAGCTCACCACTTTATTATAGTAGATAGATACACAGGTTATGAAAATGAGCAATTTGGAACAGTTATGTAGAGATTATAATGCAAAGAAAAAACTATAAAACTGTGTGTGTATGTCTTTGTTTCAGATCACTCAACCTTGTGAAAATACAGGAAGCAAATACATGCAAAAGTAATCCTGCAAAAAGTGACTGACTGCACCCAATGCCTGAAGATTAGCATTTAACTCTCATTTAGCACAACCTTTGTAAAAAAATATCCTGTTTACATTTCAGTAATGTGGTAATAAAGCATGTCTGTGTTGGCAAACATACATGTAACTGTCTCAATTTAATGAAGAAACTTGGCTGAGTAGAAGCTGTAGTGCTTTAATGAAGTTTACAAAACCACAGCAGTTTAACATTTTCATTTAAATTCTGTTTATTAATTCATTAATAACAGTGTGCCAGAACTTCTACCTCTTTGTTGCTGGAAGAGGTGATGCTTTTCTCCTCATTTTCACATTTTAATTTGCTATAAAACATGTTCAAATGATGAGTTGATTATGCGTTGTTTCACATAAACATGCATGAATTAATAAAAGTCTTTTCCTGAGTAAACTATTAACAGTGCATAGTTAATTAATTCTGAAGTGTGTTAAATTTGTCGTTACTCAATAAAACTAAGGATAGCTACTTAAGATTAGAGCAAAAACATTAAAATTTATATCAGTCACTCTTGAATACTCCTTCCAGCTCTCATTCATTTGAGTTAGCATATCTTCACACACGGTGGCTGGTTTAAAAGGACATAAACAGGGGTTATAATACACAGAATTATGTATATACTGTTTCGATGATTCAGATGATGTCAGAAAGTTAAGCTTATATCTAAAGGATTGAACAAGTGTATCCCAATAGACATTGGAAGAAATGCTAGAGGCAAAACTGTTAATACTAAACTGAAGAATCAAAACTTTCAAGCCTTGGTTTTATCTGATGTTTCTTGGTCTCTCTTTGTGTTGTTTGTCCTCAAACGCTGACTCAGCTCCTGGGTCAGAGCAGAGCAGCATGATTTCTGTATGAAGCATAAAAGGCAATCAGTACTAGAGATCACCAACATACTGCATTATGAAAAGCAGGTATTTTTTTAGTTAAGGTATGCAAAGATTTGAGCACCTCTGACATTTATGTTTCAGTGAATTTCTCAGTAAATACAATATAAATAATAGTAAAATAACTGTGTCATCTTCTGCAATTATATATATATATATATATATAAGCCCTCTAGAACTGGAGGTGAGCACTCATGGTGTAGGATGTAACCATAAAATCATTTAAGTAAAGTGATAGTGACACCACAGCACACAACAAAGAAAACGTATGATCTTCCAATCATGACCTTCCAGTCTTCAGGGCCTTCCAGTCATATTGCCTAGTCCCTAACTACAATGTCATCACTGCCCTAATGTTAAAATTTTAAAATGTGCCGTTCTTTCCCTATTAGTCTATTTCCTAATACACTGTTAATATGTGAATGCTAGGCTGTCAATTTTGAATTCTTTGTTTTAGTGATGCAAATGTAAACAAAAATCTATTTTTTCAGCATAACTGTTCAACGGTCTAAATCCACACTGCTTTCATCCCAGAGTCCTGGACAGCAGAGGGCATAAAATCACAATGATACATCAGTCGTATAGGTACAGCAAGGAAAACAGCCTGTTTTGTTTTTTAAAGATATGAGGATAAGAGTACTTTGTTTTCCTTGTGCAAATGTTAAAAATACTGTTAATTATTTAAATAAAAAAAATGACAAAAGATATTAGTTGTATTGTATTGTAAATTATAAATGTATTTCAGTATAATGTTTCTGGCATAAATGTATGTCTGCAAAGATTAAAACACATTTTGTCTGGCATATGTGTGTGTGTGTGTGTGTGTGTGCTGGGACAATGATTTGATGAAGAAGAGAGTAAGCAACATATCAGCAACAGCAGCAGTGCATATATGACATGACTGAACATGCAGGATACTTCCTTTGTTCAGGCTGTAAACCCCACTCCTTAATACCCATGGTACAGTCATAATTTTTAACAAAGCTTACAATGGAAACAGGTGCTGTATGGTTCCGCTTCAGATTTTTTTTTATCATTCAGTTCATGTTACAATTTAATTTCAACCAGTGGGGAGGGAAAAAAAGTTAGAAACTTTAAAACTGGACCCTGAAATTTGGAAAATATCTTAATGTTTTCCCAAATTTAATTTAAGGCATTCTAATCCAGAGTAACTTTTTTTTCCAGATTACATGGACAGCCCACTTGGAGCAACTTGTGGTAAAGGGTCTTGCTCAAAAATCCAATGGTGGAGGTGCTGAGGTGGGCTTCAAACCTGCGACCTCTTGGTCTGTTGGCAAGTTTCCCACCACTAAGCCAATACCACCCCACTGATAAAGGCACATTCATGAATGGTGAAGCATCTTCAAAATTATAAACATAACCACCTATCATAGACACCTTGACTTATGAAAGTATATTTCAAAGATATTTAGCCTTTCTTGCCTTTTGCTCCTGGGCGCTACTGCGTGATTTAGAAGTGAGTTCCAACAGAGCCAGCACCACTCCGAGACCAAGGCCCACAGCCAGCACTAGAAAGATTCCCTTCATACCATGGGCCCTCAGTGATGAACCTTTAGCACTAGGGGCCATGCAACTGCTGGACCACCATTTACTGCGCAGATAAGCCAGCTCACCGGCCTCACTCAGTTGCAGGATAGCCACACTTAGGTTCTTCAACATGGGGGAGCCTGCAAGCATACACAAACACTATCAACATTGCACTATCTATGTCTATCTGCAATGTACTAATTTAAAGTGACAGTTCACGCTCACTCACTCATTATCTTAAACTCTTATCATGAATAGGGTTGCAGAGTTTGTGTTGCAGTAAAGTAATAAAGTAATAATAAAGTACCAGCAGTGATCTTGTATTCTAAATTTTCCTGTAGGTATGACAATGTAATAAATCCCTAGTGCTAATCCCTAGTGGATGGTATGTTTTTAATTGAACATTACTTTTTAGTTAATTTGGCCTCATAATATCAACGCAAAGCTAAACAAGAAAAAAATCTATCGTTGATCGTCTGATCAACTACATTCACAAACAAGGGGAAAATAGTTTAAATGTGATTTATTCATTTCTACTCTTCTTTTAAAGCAACAGTTACACATTTTGATAAGTTTTTTTTTTTAAACATAAAGACTTTGAGGTTTCACCTTGAGTGATATTGTTTTATAAAAATTATGTAGACCATTTAATCTAAACTGTATTCAAACTAAGACTCTGCTGTCCAATGTTGTTGAAAATCTCCAATGACTCACCCAGAGGGGTCACAATGCTGTAACCTCTCATGCCAATCACCTCATGCGCCCGCACCAGCTCACAGTAGCGTGCCACGGCAAGGTCCAGAGAAACTGATTCCCCAATAAAGGCGAAGTTTCCCTCCCGCGCTCTCTGAACACCGTCATCCATCGATGACACAAGACTCTTCCTTCTCTCCATGTGCTCATAGATGCGACGGTAGGAAGGGTTGTTTGAATTCTGCCCACAAACCCAAAAAGCAGACTGAGGCAAATCTACAATGAAAGTGACTAAGCACTCTTACCAGTACTACTAAAACGGGTTAAATTTTTTAATGATTTTGGGGTAAATCTATCCCACACTGCTACAGCACTAATTTTTAAGGTTTTAGTCAATATATTCACATCAACTTTACTTTGCAGGGCCACACTTGATAACAATAACAAGATGCCCTGGGTTTAACATTCATATAAGACCATTATGTATGAATTAAGACCAAGCTTGAATTCAAGCAAGCAAACCTTAAAGAAAGCAAGGGTGGAGGAGCCTGTCAGAGTTCCATATTCAATAACATCCTGACTGGCCAGGTCTTCAAAGCCCTTTATCATGAGGTGTGATGAATCTGAGCTTTGGCTGGAGCTCAGGTTGGAGAAGTAGCAGGCCAGCAGTACCACAGCAAAGAGCCACCAAGTACAGGTGACCACACGGCCAGATGGAGATTTGGGGTGGGGGCCCGCACCTTAACAAAAGACAAAAGACATACTTAACCATACTCATCAGGTTGCATTTTTGGCATGCAATTTATTTTTTTAATTTCTGTAATTTATTTTTTGATAATATAATGCTATTATGCCATCAAATTCAAAACAGTAATTAAGTAGAATAAATTTTTTAAGATTAATGAAAAAGCAGAACATATTTAACAGTAAATCACACAGAAATCTGAAGGACAAATTGATTCGACAACCCAGCGTGAGTACAGAGACTGCTGTGTTTTTATTTTTACGGAGACATAACTCCGCAGTCCAGCTTGCCGGACTCTCTGCGTTTCGCTCGGACAGAAACTCCGCTCTGATCGGCAAGACTCGCGGAGGGGGGCTGTGTGTTTGCGTAAACACACAATGGTGTACAAATGCTGTACTGGTCTCTACACACTGTTCAACACTGCTGGAAGTACTTACAGTCAGGCGCAGACTGTTTTATCTGCCCAGGGAGTTCACTACAGTGTTTATTATGGCGGTCTACATGCCACCCAGCGCTAGCGCTAACAGCGCTAATGCTAACAGTGCGCTGGCTGAACTTTATGGAGTTATCAGCGAGCTCCAAAACTACCATCCGGACGGAATGTTTATTGTTGCCGGAGATTTCAACCATGCAAATCTCAAGTCAGTTCTCCCTAAATTTCCTCAACATGTGGACTTTGCAATGAGGGGGGAAAACATGCTGGACTGTGTTTACACAAACATGGCCGGCGAGTACAGAGCGGACCCCCGCCCCCACCTCGGACACTCAGACCACATCTCTGTCCTGCTGATCCCAGCGTACAGACCCATCGTCAGGCTTGTGAGACCCACCCTGAAGCAGGTAAAGATCTGGCCCAAAGGAGCCATCTCTGCTCTTCAGGACTGCTTTGAATGCACCGACTGGGACATGTTTAGGGAGGCTGCAACCTACGGCGACTCCATCAACCTGGAGGAGTACACAGCTTCAGTGACCGGCTACATCAGCAAGTGCATTGAGGATGTTACTGTCTCCAAGTTCATCATCGCACGACCCAACCAGAAGCCATGGATGACTGCGGAGGTGCACAGACTCCTGAGAATCCGGGACAAGGCCTTCAAGTCAGGGGACGAGGCCCTAAGTACGCCCTAAGAACAGCAAGGGCGAACCTGTCTCGGGCCATCAGAGCAGCAAAGCGAGCTCACGCACAGAGAATCCATGGCCACTTCAGAAACACCAGTAACAAGCGGCGCATGTGGCAGGGCATCCAGGCCCTCACCAACTACAGGACATCTCCACCTGCATGGGACAGTGACTCCTACTTCCCAGATGCGTTGAACCGCTTCTACGCACGGTTTGATGCAGTGAACAACACGATAATGAGGAAGACCACCCCTCCTCCGAACAACCAGGTTCTCTGTCTGACCACAGCCGAGGTGAGAAGATCTCTTCTCAGAGTCAACCCACGGAAAGCTGCTGCTCCAGACAATATTCAAGGTCATGTGCTCAGAGGATGTGCAGAACAGCTGGCAGATGTTCTCATTGATATCTTAAACATCTCTCTGAGCACCACTGTTGTTCCAAGGTGCTTCAAGACCAGCAGCATCATTCCAGTGCCAAAGAAATCATCTATCTCGTGCCTCAATGACTATCGTCCTGTCGCACTCACACCCATTCAAATGAAGTGCTTCAAGAGGCTGGTCATGAGGCACATCAAGTCTCAGATCCCTTCCTCACTGGACCCCCTGCAGTTTGCGTATCAAATTCGCTGATGATACAACCGTGGTGGGTCTGATCAGTGTTGGCGACGAGGCAGCTTACAGAGAGGAGATACAAGAGCTGACGGACTGGTGCAGAACCAACAACCTGTCTCTGAACGTCGACAAGACTAAAGAGATGGTTGTTGACTTCAGGAGACCACGTGGGGACCACGCTCCACTTATTATCAACACCTCACCTGTGGAGATGGTCCAGAGCACCAAGTTTCTTGGTGTTCACATAACTGAAAACCTCACGTGGACCCTCAACACCAACTCCATCACTAAAAGAGCCCAGCAGCGTCTCTACTTCCAAAGTAGACTGAGGAAAGCCCATCTCCCACCTTCCATCCTCACCATCTTTTACAGAGGAACCATCGAGAGCATCCTGAGTGGCTGCATTACTGCCTGGTACGGGAACTGCAACATCTTTGACCGCAGGTCCCTGCAACGGGTAGTGAGAACAGCTGAGAAGATCATCGGGGCCTCTCTGCCCTCTGTACAGGACATTTTCACCACTCGCTGCATCCACAAAGCAACCAGCATTGTGGATGATCCCTCTCACCCGTCCCACACTCTCTTCTCCCTCCTGCCATCCGGGAAAAGGTTCCGCAGCATACGGGCCTCTACTTCCGGGATGGGAAATAGTTTCTTCCCCCTGGCCATCAGACTCTTAAACCGCTAATGTCTCCTCATTCTGTCTTCTCATTCCATCATTATCTATTTATTTATTTCTTGTTGCACCCTGCACTTTAACAATAACGCTGCTCCGCCACACTGTTACACTGCCAATCATCCTGGGCTGCTTTGTTCTATAACACTGTGGCCCTCTTACGGATGAATGTACTGTCTGCTGTGCTGTCTGTTGTTGTCTGTCTTGTCTGCACTTGTTGCCTTGTTTTGTGTATTATGTTGTGTCTTCTGTTGTCTTGTGTCTTGTGTGTAGCACCAGGGTCCTGGAGGAATGTTATTTCGTTTCACTATGTACTGTGTATATGGCTGAAATGACAATAAAATCCTACTTGACTTGACTTGACTTGAAATGTATGTAAACTATATCACAAGATTCCATACCTAATTTACTCCTTTCTCTCACAGACTTTCCCCATCTCTTTTTCAGAATGGGCAGTTTTGGTGGTATACGACATCTTGCATAATTATTAGGATAACCTTCCTTTTGTCTTTACATCTTACAATATTTTAAAATTCTTTTTTAAATTGACATTGACTTTTTCATGTCTTTTTCTCTTCCTTTGGAACATTGACCATCTAATCTTTTCAGACATTTCTTGTAAGAACTTGCTTGTCTAAATGCTAGTATATAAAGAGTAACATAATAGTATTGATGAGATGGAAGTAAACTCAAGACTTACTTGAGCTAGTTTACCATTTTCCAGTGACAAGTTTTTTTTTGTTTTTTTTTCACAGCATGAGAACATAAAGGGAACAGTTATCTTTTTTGAATTATTTCAATGTCTGATCCCAGCTTATATTGCTTTAAAGGGACACTTCATAGCCTATAATAATCTTAAGCAGTTAACTAGCCTATTATTGCTGTGTTATTAGAAATTAGAAATTAGATAAATTGCTTTGGCTGACCTTGCAGACTGAGTGCTCCAGCAGTGTACCACAGGCTGTGCAGGAGTGTGAAGTGATTCTGTTCAGTCTCAGGCTGGCTCCACTCACAAGGGCTCAGTCTGAACACACAGTAAACAAGCAATGAGCAGTCGGTGTTGTGTTTTCCCTGTTCTGTCAAAATGATAATGAGATAAATGGGAAGGTGTGGAAAAAACATGACACACATATCGTGAAATAGGTTGATGCAGTGATACTGTTGTAACTAAAGAGGGATAAAGTTGATCAGCCACAGCATGAAGTTATGGGAAAGAGTAGTTGAAGCTAGGTTAAGAAATGAGGTGATGATTAGTGAGCAGCAGTATGGTTCATGCCAAGAAATTGCACTACAGATGCAATGTTTGCTCTGAGGGTCTTGATGGAGAAGTACAGAGAAGGTCAGAAGGAGTTGCATTGTGCCTTTGTGGACTTGGAGAAAGCATATGACAGGGTGCCTAGAGAGGAGTTGTGGTTTTGTATGAGGAAGACAGGTGTTACAGAGAAGTATGTGATCTGCAGTTGGAGTGATGAATGCATTTAAGGTAGAGGTAGGATCTGAGCCCATTCTTGTGTGCAATAGTAATGGACAGGTTGATGGATGAGGTTAGACAGGAGTCCCCATGGATGATGATGTTTGCTAATGATATTGTGATCTGTAGCAAGAGTGTAGCAAGAGCCGCATCTTGAGGAGAACCTGGAAAGGTGCAGATATGCTATAGAGAGGAGAGAAATGAAAGTGAGTATGACAAAACAGAATACATGAGTGTTAGCGAAAGGGAGGAAAGTGGAGTGATTAGGATGCAAGGAGTAGAGGTGACAAAGGTGGAGGAATTTAAATATTGAGGATCAACATTTCAGACTAATGGCAAATGTGGAAGAGGGGTGAAGAAGAGAGTGCAGGCAGGTTGGAATGGGTGGAGAGGAGAGGCTGGAGTGATTTGTGAAAGACTGGTCCAAGCGAGTCAGTCATTGTCTGCCACTTGTCCCAAGTGGGGTTGCGGGGGAGGGCTAGAGTCCATCCCAGCTCACACAGGGCGAAGGACGGGGGACACACCTTGGACAGTTCGCCAGCCCATCGCAGGGAGGAGCGTGACGGGGACAGCAACCCTGAGTTGCTCCAGGGGCACTGTCCCTGTAATTAGGACATGGAAGTCACTCTGGACAAGAGCATCTGCTAAATGCTGCAAATGTAAATTAAAACTGATACATGAAGTGCAACACAAACATAGAATTCACCACATAGTATTCTGATTTAACTGGGATTTACATTTAGCAGACATTCTTATCCAGAGTGACTTCCATGTCCTAATTACAGGGACAGGGTCTTGCTCAGGGACCCAGTGGTGGTAGTGCCAGAGGTGGGATTTGAACCTGGGACCTCTTGAGCCATAGGTCCATAGGCAGGTACCCTACCACTACACCACTGCCACCTAGACTAACTGGACTAACACATATATTGTTACTCATATATCACGTACATTGTATATATCACATATATTGCAATAAAATGTGAATCAGAGGCATTAGGTCTTTAATTTATGTTTCATTTTGAGATTTAAAACACCAAATTAAAGTCTTTCTTTAAAAAAGTGAATATTTTCAGTGTAAACAGATTTCCTTACCTTGCTACAATGCAGGTGCAGACTGCAGTCAAGATGTAAGCGATGAGTATGCCACACCAGGTCTCCCCTGAAAATGGGCTGAGGAAGTCAAAGAAACCAGCTTCCTGTGAGATAATGTCCCGCCGCAGAAGGATGCTGATGCCTGTTTGCATGTATGGTTTTGTCATTCCCACAGCCTTTTCTCTAGCTGCTGTCAGGGTGAGAGGTGCTACAGCAAGGTCAGCCTCCTAAAGACCACCGATCCACAGAAAAAGCATGCATCCCATGATCACATTATTCCACACCATCCACACAAAAATTTTCACTACTGTAAACATTGAATGTGATGTTTTCACAGTTACTTACTTAAGTTACCAAACTTTTCAGAAAATGTTGCTTGTGTCTGTGTATTTTTGTCACTAAAAAGGTGAGTGTATAAACCTGCTTAAAAAACTTTTAAAAAATCAGAAAACATGCTCATTTTTTAAAAGAATGTTCCCAAACTTTTGATTTGAAGTGTAATAGCAATTTATCTCACTCACCCCTCTCACCACCTCTCCAATCATTCCATTCCAGTTTCCACCTTCATCCAGTCTGCCATAGGCACCATCTTTCACTAGGTGAACTTTGAATTTGAAGCCCATTTTCTTTGCTAACTCAGACAGCAGGTCCATACAATAGCCCTCCAACTGGGACCCCTTCGCCATGGTGTATGGATCTTGCTAAAATTTTGAAACATCATTACTTTACTACATATACATTTTACTACATATACATTTACAGTATTTAGCAGACACTCTTATCCAGGGCAAATTCCACGTCCTAATTACAGGAACAGTCCCCCTGGAGCAATTCAGGGTTAAGGGTCTTGCTCAGGGACCCTGTGGTGGTAGTGCTAGAGGTGGGATTCAAACCTGGGATCTCTTGAGCCACAGGCAAGTACCCTACCACTAGACCACCATCACCCCTCATGTCACCAATTATTAATTATTTGTAACAACATATGCTCACATAATAATGTTGATCACAGTTGCTTACCTTTATGGTGGTTACTATCAGCTCAGACTTTGCTGAATAAAAAAGATAGTTTGAGATAAAATTCACATTGCAATACATACAGCCATGCAATACATTTCATTTGATGTGTACTATAACTGATGTGATGTGAGATGATGTGAAATATTGATTCAAAATAACAATCAAGCAGCATTCTTTTGCTTTTATTTTGGAAAAAAATATATGTGTGTAGTCATAGTAATCAAAGCATAATCAAAAATATCATATACAATTTAAAAGGAAACTGATCAAAAATGAGTGACAAAAATCTTTTTTTCCCCAGTTCTTCAGAAAAAAGTCGTCCAATATGGCTTAAAGCATTAAAAAGGAAAGCAAATGGAAAAACTAGTTTGCAGCTTCACTTGATTCACTTGGTTCTTAACCTAGCTTGGCTGTGTGTGCACACTTTATTGCACTGTTCAAGCCAAAGAGGGCATAAATGTAAAATCCACTCATTAATGAACCTCTAAATTCTGCTGAACTCAACTGCATGCCAACTCAACTGCATGCAAGAAAGGTAAATGGATATAAGGAAACACAAAATTATGGCTGGTACTACAGAAACAGAATTGCACACCAATGTTCTAACAGCAGCCTTTAAGCCTTTTTGCTATTTTGTAGCTTTGGAATCTTTGTCAAGGCTAACAACAAGTTGTTGGTGTCTGTGTGACATATACAATATGGTATAAAACATATTTGAAATAAACTAAAGGTAAGAAGAAATCATACTTATGAAAAACTAATCTTGAAAAAATCTCAGAAAATCGCAGCCCAACCGAAGAGAGATTTTGTTCATTATTGAAAATTGGTCGCTCTCAGCCAAAATCCCAGGGATTCCTTTATTGATCTGCCAGTTTAACTCTGCTGCTATTTTTGGCTCAACCCCAATAATTCCTGCTCTACAATTAGAAGTAGCTCACTGCTGCAGCCAGCACAGAGTCTTTTGTGCCTTAGCAAAATTAAGCCCCATCTAAAAGTAACTTAGAGATAGCGAAAAAAGAGGGATAAGCTGATGCCCTTTTAGATTGAGAGGGTTTCCGGAGCCAGTGGCTCTTGGTGACTTCCTTTGGCTCCTGCAATGTGCTGTTTCTCAAATACAGGCATTTTATTTACCCTGCATGAACTGTGACTAATTCTGGCTGATGTTGTTATTGAAGAGACCACAAAAGCAGTGTGGTGCGGGTAGCTGGGCAGTCAAAAACCATCAAAAACCCAGAATTCAGCTCCTTGGAGCGATTCTGACATGCATCAGCTCCTCCTATTGAAAAATATGATAGACAGCAGTGAAGTCACTGCTTGGCCAGCCTTTAACACACTGGACTCCTTTTTCCAATGCCTTTTGAATTGATTTATAACTTTTTTTTGGCGAAAGTGGCAGCTGGATAGCTTCCTCTGTCAGAAGTGTGCCAAGCAGGATGCAATGTCCAGCTTTGAAGCTCTGCCCAGCTGACAGTTTCAGCCTTTTATTATATGACAAGCCTGTGAAACTTCAGCATCTCCAGCAGAGACAACAAGAAGCACTAGCAGAGAAAAGCTCAAAACCATTGTTACTGAAATTACTTAGTCAAAAGGCTAGTTTCTAGTCAGTCCACAGGCATAACTAACTGAGTCGATTTAGTAAAATCTGTTAATATTATTATTGTTATTATTATTAATTGCAATAATAATAACAACAACAACAACAACAATAATAATACTAATCACTGACAAGATATCTTAGAGAGACTGTGTAATAAAACAACAATAACAACAACAATGATAATCATCATCATCATCATAGACAGTGGTTAGGGTGTAAAGGATGAAAGGCAAAATAAAAATGCTTTTTTTTCTGACTACGCTAATATAAAAAAGTCCAGCCCAAGGTTCAATTTTCCCAATGAGAAAATAAACATTATAACACTTTAATTTAGCAGATATTAGCATAAAAATGTTACCTGCAGTGCAGGAGTTTGACAACAGCAGGACTGCAGTGCAAATAATGAAGACAGGCAATGTCCACATATTGTTAAAAATCATCTATATAAAAAAAAGAAAGAAAGAAACATTCTATTGTTTGTTTGATGTCTTTGTTATTTCGTTAATCAAACACACTGTATTCCCATATACATATCAAGCCTATAACGAAGTGTCACTATTAAAATATCTATTTTTTAAACATAAAAGTAGAATAATAATGATAAAATAGAGAAGATAAATGCAGACCAGAGCAGGCTAATGCTAAACAACAGAAATATCAAAACAGCAGAAAATCACACTTCCTCAACAATTTCTCACTCACTTACCATAACGACTACAGGGTCACTGCACACAGGGCCAGTCCCAAACTGGGTGGACTGAGAGAGAGTTGGACATCATTATGAAGAATAAGTTGTTGATGAGGCTTAGAGAAAGCCAATGAATTTAGAGGGGTGGAGTAAATATAATTAGGACACAGGAAAATTCTAGACTCCTGAAATGCCATTGGAATCCTTAAACTCAATTTTTCAGCAATTCTGAAGCACTGATGACTGATGTATCCCCCAGACACTGCATTTCTGAAATCTTATCTGTCAGATAAATTGTTCTATATAAGGGTGATTTACAGCATATCTGATTAATAAACTACGTCTAAAGCAAAATATTCCCTGCCAGATTATAAAAATACAAATTTAGTTTCATACCACGAAAAATACAGCATACAGATTTGCATTTAGTTGGTGATAGTACAGCACTTTAAAGAACAGTTAAAATTAACTTGCAGTAAAGAAATGAATTTTCAGTAAAATAAAGTTATTCCTGCAGTAATAACAAAGTAGAACCACCTGTAACCATATCTAAGATGATTTTTTAATTAAATCTTCTTCTTTTTCTTTCAGCTGCTCCTGTTTAGGGGTCGCCACAGCGGATCAACTGTCTCCATTTCTTCTGGTCCTCTGCATCTTCCTGCTTCAAACCGACCACCTGCATGTCCTCTCTCACCACGTCCATAAGTGAAAGTGACAACCCTTGTCATTGCGAGGTCAAAGCACAGCAGACAATGAACCACAACGAAATTAGACCTCTGCATTTAACCCATGCACACTCAAACACCGTGCAGCAGTGGGCAGCTATTGAAAGCACCCGGAGAGCAGTGACAGGGACGGCACCTTGCTCAAGGGTACCTCAGGACAACCTATTGGGAAGGGGTTCGAACCCCCAATCCTCCAACCATGTGGCCAACACCCTAACCACTAGGCCACTGCTGCCCTCCTTTTTGGTCTGCCTCTTCTCCTCTTTCCTGGCAGCTCCATCCTCCTTCCAGTATATTCCTCATCTCTTCTCTAGACATGTCCAACGCCATTACACTGAACTGTTGATCCCAAGTGTTTATACTCCTCCACTCCCTGCATCCTAACCACTCCACTTTCCTCCCTTTCATTCACACTCATGTATTCTGCCTTTGCCCTACTCACTTTCATTCCTCTCCTCTCTAGAGCAGATCTCCACCTCTCCAGGCTCTACTCAAGCTGCTCCCTACTCTCACTGCAGATCACAATATCATCAGCAAACATCATCGTCCACGGAGACTCCTGTCTAACCTTGTCCGTCAACCTGTCCATTACTATTGCAAACAAGAATGAGCTCAGTGCTGATCCTTGATGTAAACCAACCTCTACCTTAAAGGCATCCGTCACTCCCACTGCAGATCTCACCACTGTTATACTGCCATCATACATGTCCTGAACTACTCTCACATACTTCTCTGTAACACCAGACTTCCTCATACAAAACCACAACTCCTCTCTAGACACCCTGTCATATGCTTTCTCCAAGTCCACAAAGGCACAATGCAGCTCCTTCTGACCTTCTCTGTACTTCTCCATCAACACCCTAAGAGCGAACATTGCATCCCTCCTGCCATCCGGGAAAAGGTTCCGCAGCATACAGGCCTCCACTACCAGGCTGGGAAACAGTTTCTTTCCCCTGGCCATCAGACTCTTAAACCACTAATGTCTCCACACCTATTATTCATCCATATCTATCTATTATCTATTTATTTTATTCTTGCACTCTGCACTTTACTGATAACACTGCTCCGTCACACTGCTACACTGCCCAGCAACCTGGTTGTTCTATAACACTGCATCCCTGTTACGGTTGAAAGTACTGTCTGTTGTGCTGTCTCTTGTTGTCTGTTGTTTGCACTTTTGCCTTGTCTTGTGTATTATGTTCTGTCTAATGTTGTCTTGTGTCTTATGTTGTCTTGTGTGTAGCACCAGGGTCCTGGAGGAATGTTATTTCGTTTCACTATGTACTGTGTATAGAGCTGAAATGACAATAAAATCCTACTTGACTTGATCTGCAGTGCTCTTTCTCGGCATAAAACCATACTGCTGTTCACTAATCCTCACCTCTTTTCTTAACCTAGCTTCCACTACTCTTTCCCATAACTTCATGGTGTGGCTAATCAGGCATCCTCTCACTTTCCAAGATTGTGTTATACAATCTGATCAGAAACTCAACTGCCATCTCCCCTAAACATCTCCATGCTTACACTGGTATGTCATGACTTTTTAATTAAATAAAAATTATATTTTATTAATAGGTGAGTGATTAAATTATTTTTATCTGAGGGTACAATTAATTTCATTTATACTGTACTGTATATATACAGTCATGTGAAAAAACGAGGACAAAAACCAAGGATTCAGTTCTTTATTATGAAATGTTCACATATCAATGTCATGCTGTGAATGACTATTCAGTCAGTCATTTTCTGCCGCTTGTCCCATACGGGGTCGTGGGGAGCGCTGGAGTCCAACCCAGCTCACACAGGGCGAAGGACAGGGGACACACCCCTGGACAGGTCGCCTATCAATGTCTAATCTTGTTTTTATTTATCCCTTGAAAAGAAAGTGGTTTAATTGCAGGTAAACAATTAAAATGAACCTTGATTAAGACATTAAACAAAAGATATAAAAAAGGGTATTCTAACTGAGGAAAAAGTTAGGACATCCTACCCCCTAATAGCTAGTGTTACCCTCTTTTATGGATATGTATATGGATATATTTATATATTTTTTATATTTGTTTTTATATATTCTCTCTTTCTTTCTGTTCTTTCCCTGCAACACCCAAATTTCTCATTCGTGGGATGATAAAGGATTATTCTATTCTATTCTATTCTATTTGGCTGAAATAACCACAGTGAGATGCTTCTTGTAGCACCGACCAGTCTCTGACATCAGTCTGAAGAAAGTTTGCCCCACTTCACAATGCAGAATTCTTTAAGCTGTGAGATGTTTGAGGGGTTTCTTACATGTACAGCCCATTTCAAGTCACTCCACAGCATCTCATTGGGATTAAAATTTGGGCTTAGACTCAATTTCTTAGTTTTCAGTAAATCCTTGGCGGAGGACTTTTTTTTCCATTTGCTTTCCTTTGTAATCTTTAATGTTCTTACAGATGGTCTCACATTTTCCTCAAGCACCCTCTGATACACAATACAATTCATGGTGGATTCTGTGATGGTGAGCTGGCCTGGTCCAGCTGCAGAAAAGCTGTCCAAACCATGATACTTCCACCTCCATGCTTCAAAGTTGGCATGATGAGGTTCTTCTCCTAGAATACTCTTGGTTTACGTTAGACATGGCCTCTGTTCTGGTGTCCAGATAATTCAATTTTAGATTAATCTGTCCAAAGAACATCCGTTCTATCTGGCAAACTTAGTAGAGTAGAGTAGAGTAGAGTAATCTTTTATTATCCCATGAATGGAAAATTTGGGCATTACAGGGCTCTTATAAAGGTGACAGATGTACAGAAAAAAAAAGAAAAGAAAAATATATAAAAATATAAAGAATGAGGAACAAGTACAGGAGCAAGTACAGGAGCTATAAATAATAAATAATCTATCTATCTATCTATCTATCTATCTATCTATCTATCTATATATATATATATATATATATATATATATATATAATATATATATATACATATTTGCTATGAGAATGTAAGGTGACTCATATATACAGTACACAGTAATAATACACGGTAATAAATTACTTGTAAATAAATTATAGGGGCAGCGGTGGCCTAGCGGTTAGGTCATTAGCCGCATGATTGGAGGATCGGGGGTTCAAACCCTTCCCAATAAGTTGCCCTGGAGGTACCCTGAGCAAGGTACCACCGGCGCTTTCAATAGCTGCCCACTGCTGCACGGGTTTGAGTGTGCATGGGTTAAATGCAGAGGTCCAATTTCGTTGTGGTTCATGTGTGCTGTGCCATGACCTCGCAATGACAAGGGTTGTCACTTTCATATAAATAAACAAGTAACAAAATATAAATGTAATAATAACTTCAATCTGGCACTGATGTTTCTCTTGGAGAGCAAAGGTTTGCTCTTGCGCACCGTCTATGCAAGTTAAAGCTGTGTAGTCTCGTTCTAATTGTAGAGGCACTTTCACCTCAATAGTAGCAAAAGCCTGCTATAGGTCCTGTGATGACATTTAGGGTTTTTGGAGACAATTTTTAGCATCTTGTGGTCTGCTCATGGGGTGAACTTGCTTGGACGGCCAGACTTGGGTATGTCTGCAATTGTTTTGGAATACTTCACTTGTAGATTATTTTATGGACAGTGGAATGGCTGGTTGCAAATTTTTTTGAGATCTTTTTAAATCCTTTACTAGACTTATAAGCTGCTACAATCTTCTTTCTGAAGGCCTCAGGCAGCTCTTTTAGTCTCACCTCAACAGTCGGGAGCACACCAAACGAAATGTCTTAGTCTTATATAGGGTAAACCTTTAAAATGCTGAGTAATATGTTCTAATCATGTGCACCTGCTGTGCTACACATGTGTGTGATTTGAGAATGAATGAAGATGGGGGTGTCCTAATTTATTCCTCACCAGTAATCGCATTTTTGTATAATTACATTTTTTTACAGAAGATTTTGAAGTGTTTTCTTCAGTTTCAGTTGTTTAGTTATAGCAATTGAATCTCCCAGTATTGTTAAAATTGAGATTAAATGTCCATATGTCCAATAATTTTATAAAAACACACAGGCTTTCATGGGGTGTCCTAATTATTTCACAGGACTGTATTTGTTCAATTTTATTTTATTCGTGTGAAAATAAACCCTGGATCCTAAATGCGCGCGAACGCGACGGGGAAGTGGCGCGCGCGCTGTTTTTCTGCTCGCGGTCGCTCCTAAATGGCTGAAAGCGAATTGATCGGCCAATCACTGTGCAGCGCGAGTGGAGCGCGCGGTGAACCCGGGGCTAGAGCGGTAAAGGGGGGAGGAGAGGTTTTTTCAGTGTTTTACCTCTGTGAGTCCTCCTCCTCCTTCTTCCTAGTTTAAGACGGATTTTTCTAGGGTGCCAATTTTAATTCACACCCCGGCAGCGTTGTGCAGGTGATGCTGTTTCGCGGGGGGTCGCGCCCAGAAACGCGGCGTTTTCCGGGCGCTCGGACCGAAAAAGAAACGGTGCGTCTTGGACACCGGAGAATGACTGGAGGGTGCGATCGGCTCTGCTTGCTGACCGACTCAGAGTAAGTGGTCTGTTCTGTTGCAGCTTGTAATGCAGCGCCAACACGTTTGCAATCTAATGCAACTTTCACTTCCATTAACATTGCGTCCCCTGCATTAGACAACACACACACGATCAAGCACATGAGCAGCTTCTTCCCTGCTATTTCCACTTGCACGACACCACAAAAACAGCTGCAGTTGGCACAAGCAGCGCTGATTGTGTTTTATTTACAGTGAGCATGGCTGCTTAGGCAGCTGTCTGCTAGCGCTGCTGTACAGATGGCCACTGGCTCTCTGCGCCCTTAAAATGGCTGACTTTCACCCCGTCTAGCTCCTGGATTGGTATTTAGCGCTCTGCAACCAAACTACGTCAAAAGGCAGCAGGAAACTGGACGGTGCTCCACTCGGATTGGCTTAGAACGGTCACGTGAATCGAATGCTACCGTGAATTGGTTGTTGCGGGATAATGCATTATTATTATGTTACTAGGACTACTGAGTGGCAGCGCTGGCCAGGTTTAAATGGGGATATTTGTTTTCTCCAGCTAAGTAATAACCGTGTACTATATGTTACCCTGCATATTTTCTCTTCCTTGACAGGCATTCATAATCAGGTTTAAACCTATTGTAAGATAATCCAAAGAAAACAGGAACGGCTTCTGTTCCCACACCTTTTTGCTGAATGTCGGTAACATTTACAGACAGAACAGGTGTAATGAAAATTCTTTTTTTAGCATGTTTGAGTTGGGTATCTTCCAAAGTAACTTCTTTCAAGAAGTTAATTAACCCAACACTTCTCAAACACAATATTTAAAAGAAATGTTAGGCTTTATAGTGATCCAGCCTAATACCTATAAGCCACAAGCTTATAAATTAACCAACTTTCAAACTAGCCATGCTCTAGCTAACATGCTCTTCTTGATACCAAGACATACAAAACACAATGCACTGCAAAACAATTTGATATGTAATGACATGTCAATTAGTTACATGCCTGACAGCTTGATGTACTTTATTGATAGTGATCAGATGAGATTTTTGGGTGCTACAGTACCAGAAGAACAAAGATGATACACACACAGGTTTATTTACAAAGGTAACATTGCACAAACTGAATAAACATTTCAGACACCATTGACTGGTGATACATGCAGTAAATAGTGTGATGGGAGTGTAGTGGTTTAAAGTGATAAAAGGAATACATTGAAAGTAGGGCTTCGCAGTATGGAAATAAAAAATATTTGGTGATGTGCATATTGGATATTGCAAAGACGAAAGGAGAAACAGTAAAATGTCATTAAAATAACTACTCCCCGAATGCATGTGAACTAAGCAAGGATACCTTTGGCTGTTGAATTACACAAAAATTCAACTAATGCAAGCTTTAAATAAAAAAGCATAATTCTTTTTATAAAGCCACAGAATGTGCTACTTAAATAAAAAATTATTCTATGCCTATCTTTTTGTAGGTCAGCTTTAAACATCTGCATACAGAACAAGTAATTTTTAACTTCTACATAAAGCTTCTTATGGTAATGGGGTTCTCTTCTGACTGTAGACATTGTTGCATCACATATTTTATAAAAAGCTATGGGAGTGAAAATAATCAACCACCTTGAAGTATTATCAACGGTCAGATAGTTAAGCAAAATTTTATTTATTTGTTTTTTTGTTATGTACTATGTATTTAGTTATGTATGTGTTTTTTGTTATTGCCGCTGTAGCAAAAAGTCTGAATTATATCTCTGCTTTAATGTTATGCATTAAATGTTAAAACGCTGCTCTGCATAACTCATGTGTGGTCCATGTGAAATTTGATCTATTCTGCCATCAAAGCTCTTTTCATATTGAAAATTCAGATGACAGTGGATAAAAATAAATAATTATGCAGCCTTAATGAGGTTTTGGAACTATATGTTTGAAAAATATGTCATTTTGATTAGAGACCTGAAATGTTTGTTTGTAAACTAACAAACTTTTATGTGATCTTTTTAGCTAGAAAACAAGTCATTTCAAATGAGGAAGTTAAAGAAACGCTGTGGGCAGTCTGCAGCCAGCAGGGGAAGAGGAAGGGGTAGGGCCAGGGCTACTGCCCCCAGTCAGTCAGAACTGGACTTTTTATTTAGCCCGCCATCCCCCTGCAGGCTGAACTTCTCTGTCACCCGAGAGACACTAACTTACGCACAGTCTCAAAAGATGGTGGAGTTGGAGATGGAGGGGAGGATCCACCGAATCAACATTTTTGATCCTCTCGCAGTCATCACAGAGGATGAAATGCTAGCACAAGAAGTGCAAGAGTGCAACAGCAACAAGGAAAACAGTGAGCAGGACCAGAGACAGGGTTGTCAAGGCCACAACACCTACACTAACAAAAGTAGGAGGAAAGATGGTAAAAATGGAGGCGGCAGAGCAAGGCGCTTTGGTTTTCAACAATCACATGAGATTCACCAAACTCAGTTTGAAGGACCTTTACCTAAGCCCACTTTTCGTAAACTGGACTCTTTTACTCTTTCTGAGGCCCCACCTCTTCCTATGGCCTACTACCGCTATGTGGAAAAAACAAATGAAGAGCTGGAAACAGAGGCAGAATACGATATGGATGAGGAAGACATGGCCTGGCTGGAGATGGTCAATCAAAAACGAGTTTCGGATGGCCATGCCTCTGTCCCACCTGACACATTCGAATTGCTAATTGACCGGC
This sequence comes from Hepsetus odoe, assembly GCA_017165825.1. Lineage (NCBI taxonomy): Eukaryota > Metazoa > Chordata > Actinopteri > Characiformes > Hepsetidae > Hepsetus > Hepsetus odoe. Next base: position 676,797 of record CM029393.1, on the reverse strand, counting down.
TGGAGCGGGAGTCCATCTTAGAGTCCAGGAGCCAAGCCCTGTCTCAAAACACCATTGACGAAGACGCATACTGCTGTGTCTGCATGGATGATGAATGCCTCAACAGCAATGTCATCTTATTTTGCGACATCTGCAACCTGGCTGTGCATCAGGTTACAGTATACAAAATTACTTTATTCACATGGTTTATCAGTTTTTTTTTCTCACAAAGAAACTCATTTGTGTTAGTTGTGCAGTTTCTTCAAAGTACTTCTCTGCCTGTTAATTGTAGATTCAGTTTAGTGTTTATATTTATATCAATATGTCAGTTCTTTAAAGCTCCTGTCTTTATCTAGTTTGTTTGATAAATTTACTTTGAACAGGTAGGAATACGTTTAAGTTGGATCACTTGAGAGATTTAAAAAATGCAGTCTTCTGTGCAATTGCTATAAATTATGTCAAATTTGCCAAAGACTTAATAATATGTTTATCTCAGCTACAGTGGGATCTGGAGCTGTACTTGTGAAAGCCCTGCTGATCATGCTCTACTGATATAAAGGCAGCATATATGTGCTGTATGTAGAGTAGACCGGGTTTATTCTAGTTTTAGTGAGAAGATCTCATTACGTATCTTAATTTATTTAAGCATCCCCTGATAACCAGACCACAACTGAAATCAGCAATGAGGCAGTCTTGTATTACTATATTATTGTTGCAAAACAGTGTTGGGTGTAGTTATTTGCGTAAACCGTTGTAGCTCTTTTCCAGTGTGAAAAGAATAGGAGATATAAGCACACTGGCCTAAACAACATTAAAATAACATTCCAGAGAAGGAAACACACAAATGTGAGGTCATAGCTCTGGATGTACAGTTCCATTCGTCAGCATATCCACAGTACAAGTAATAGTCCAATGTTAGCAAGTCTACTGTGAGATTAATATTAATATTTTAAATCTTGGTGTTCTTGGTACTGTAGTAGTACTAAGCAATTTGAAAGCATTTTTCAGGGCCGTGGGTTGGTCAGAGGTATGAACTTTGAACTATGATGACTTTGATGTTTGTTATACCATTATTTCCATTGTTTTTGAGGTATTGAGAAAGAGGTTGCTGCTGCAGCAATGTACAGCCCAGTTTATCTTTTGGTAGCACTGATTCTCATTATTATTATTTACTGACCTTTGGTGAAATTCATGTAAAAACACAGCATTGTGATACACAATTATTGAAAGTAAGAGTTTAGAGTCTTGTTAACAGGATAGATGCCTAGATGTTGGTTGATTCCAAGTGATTCCAGAGTGAAATGAAGGCCCAGGTTAAAGTATACTTTATGGATCTAATAGCCTGATAAACTGATATGGGTCCATCAGTGGGAAACACTGTACTTTTGGTAGGAAACACGGACATAGCCTCTGACTGCAAATGGCCTGATGTCATTGCCATATTGTTTGGGATGATGTTAGATTTTTTCATACTTCAGGACAGCACACTGTCATGAGGAGGGATTGAAAATGTCAGTGAACATTTGGGACTATTGATCCATACAGTGGCTATGTACAGCTGGGGAAAGCCGATCTGGCACAGCTGCTTTCATTCATTCATTCATTTATTTATTTATTTTCAGAGACCTCACCTCCTGGATGAAAAGGTGAAGGAAATATGGAGAGGGGGAATAATCCCTGGACTGTGCATCCTCAAATCATTGAGCCTGTCAAAAAGGCTTTGTTTCTATTTTGGCATTAAAGCACACTTCTTTTTGGAGTTTGACTTCTCAGAGTTTTCCAGAATAGGGTTATTGATAGTTGTTGTTCCTGTTTTTAGACTTAGATTTCCTGATAGTAGAGAGAAATATATATTTGCCAGATTAACAGGGACATATTACTCCCTGTTTCTACAGGTTAGAGGCAGAACAGGTTTCTTGTGCAGAGCATCAGTTTTTTGAGAACCATGGTTTGTATTACTGTACAATATGGTTTATGTCAGGATGGTCCCCACAAAATCAGACAAAACCAAAAGAGCATTCAGCCTCTCAATTTTAGTGGTATCTGTGGACCATATTTTTACAGTGTTATACAACATGTAAATCTGTGTGAACTTAGTATTAAAACAAAACTTGTCAGCTGTGAACGCTAACTGCTACTAAATTGTTTTAATATTTATATATTTCATTAATATTACATTGGTAAGCTGATGGCAACAGGTTAATGAAACTTACTCAGATATTGATTAAGTCATAATCCAAAGCTTGTGGGTTTGAATCCTGGACCAGTCTATAATGAGGTTCTATTGAGCAAGATACCGTCCTCATCACTGCTCTCCGGGTGCTAGATGTGACTGCTCACTGCTTCACTTAGGTGTTATGAGTTAAAGGTAGAGAAGGATTTGGTTGTTTCATTTTGGTTCTTTGGTACTGTAGTGTTTTCATAATGAAAAAAGTCACTTTCACTTGATTGAATGACCCTAATTTATAATTTTGCTTCAGCACTCAATGGAATACATCAATTTTATGTAAAAATATGTGACATAGGAATTCACAGTATATTGGAAGCTAAAGTTTGCCGATGAATGGAAATATGGGTGATAAGTGATCATTTATCACCATATTTTTAGTATGCATATTAATTTTAATTATACTTTCTAGTGATAGGAATTTGCAGATACCATCTTCAGTTTATTTCTGTGAGCTGATTTCTTTGGGCTGATCTATTTCCAAATGCCTTCTTCAGGATGTTTTTATAATTACTGTACAATAGCTTGTGTATCTAGTCTTCTGGAAAACGTTTTATGGTTATTGGCCGTCATAACATATGTTAAATTTAATTACTTTTTCAGTTATTATCAGCCCTGAATTTTCATATTAGTACATGTATTTGGCTAATAAAACAATTTTGTTCTTGATCAGGAATGTTACGGCGTTCCCTATATTCCAGAGGGCCAGTGGCTGTGTCGTCGCTGCCTACAATCTCCATCCAGACCTGTGGACTGTGTTCTGTGTCCAAACCGCGGCGGCGCCTTTAAACAGACCAGTGATGGACGCTGGGCGCATGTGGTGTGTGCCATCTGGATCCCTGAAGTGTGTTTTGCTAATACAGTATTTCTGGAACCAATAGAGGGAGTTAGTAACATCCCCCCTGCAAGGTGGAAGCTAACCTGCTACTTGTGCAAGCAAAGGGGAAGGGGGGCATCCATCCAGTGCCACAAAGCTAACTGTTACCGGGCATTTCATGTGACCTGTGCCCAAAGAGCTGGACTGTTCATGAAAATTGACCCAGTGCGTGAAATAGGCACCAATGGTACGACGTTTACCGTGAAGAAAACAGCCTACTGTGGCAGTCACTCCCCAGCTGCAGTGGAAGGGGAGGAGGACGGAGGTTTTGCTGGTGGTAGGAATAACAGAGGTCAAAGATCATACACTCTTGGCCCTACGGTGCAGCAGAACCAGCGTGGGAATAAAAAGCCTCTTCCAACACCACAACAAAAGAAAACTAGGAAGAGTGCAGATGGAGTCTCGCGTAAAACAGGAGTACCTCTTCTCCTAGTGCCACAAATCCCATCCTACAGGCAAGAATAACAGTGATAGTTTAAAGAATTCATCAGGATTTCCCAGTTAATACATTTTACCAATTGAGGTCCATCAACCATTACATATTTAGTGTCTGAAGCTTTTTTAGTTTTGCAATGCAATGTAATATAACTGTAAGTAATGGAAGATTATAAGCATCATCAGTTAGCACTGGTTAAAAGGCACACACACATGACCTTAAAATAATGCTGAATTAAGTAGTTTATCAAGTAAATTCTGATGCTGATCAACAAAAATGGAAAAGAGTGAGTTGCAAAGCTTTAAACAGTAGAAACATCCTGAAATTTGTTTGTCCTTCTGTCCATTTTTATCAGTAACTATATTCAAATATAATCACAAAGGAAATCATAGCTCATTGACTACAAAAGAGGGAAATAGTGTAAATTGGAGTTTTTGTCCATCATTGTCTTTTAAACTTTAAAATCTACCTAAGTATTCATGCAATTAAGATGCATTAATCTGTGTTTATAGCGCACACATAGTATACAAATGCACAGTATGCACAACATATGCTTTACATTGTACCTATAGATTACAAAGTTTTAAAAGAAAGTTGAGGAGGAGGAATAAAGACTTCCTGCTGTTTCCTGACAGGCTGAATAAGATTTGCACCGGTGTGTCTGTTCAGAGAAAAAACCAGTTTATGCAGAGGCTCCATAATTACTGGCTGCTGAAGCGTCATTCCCGTAATGGAGTTCCACTCATTCGGCGGCTCCATTCACATCTCCAGGCACAGAAAACTGAGCAGGTCTGTCACCTTTTAGAACCTTCTAATAAATATCAAGCTGACATAGTGTACTGTGTCTAATTAGTTTTTTATTGTTATTGTATTGATTATATGAACTCATTTTAGCTATATATTCATTTTTACTAAATAATAACAAAATGATACTAGAAAGTTTTTCCAAGAATAACAATAGGTTTTTAAATGCTGTTAATGGTATTTTATAGACAGGTTCTGTACCTGTAGATTTAATGGCAAATTCAAGTTGTTCTCATTCTCTATCATTCATTTTGTTCAGGCTTCATTCTTGATGCTCCAAAGTCTTTTAGAGTCATCTACTGCTCTGTTGATCATTCTGGACACATCAGATTTTCATTACCACTTCCTACAATTTATCTGAAACCTTGAGTTGTAGGGTGCAAGTATTGCATTGAAATGATTAAATATACATTTGGGAATTAAAAATGCTTTTCCATTATTATTTTTCTATAAAGCACTGGTTGCAATTCAACCTTTAAAACACTGAAACAGGAAGAAAATTTGCTATAATTTGTGTAATACCCTATTTATACAAAGTTTAAAAAATGTACAGATTGATATAAATATGGCTGTATGTTGTTGATTCTTAGAGGGAGCCAGATTCAAGATTGCAGGCCGTTAGAGAGGAGTTGAAGTACTGGCAGAAACTGCGGCAAGACCTGGAGAAAGCTCGTCTGCTGATCGAGTTAATTCGCAAGAGGGAGAGGCTCAAACGAGAACAGGTATGGATATTTTCATTTAAACCAGTTAGTCAGAGAAACTTTAAGATTAGTACTTGTAGAAACGGTAATGTAAAACATTTTTTCCATCTTTCTCAAATGTAGCTTGACACTGTATGATGTAATGTAATCTATTAAAGTTGACAAAAGTATGTTATAAGCAAACTTGTCCATTGAATGTCCATTATATAAATAACAGAAGTAAAAGTAATTGTAGAAGTAGCCAATGTTGTTTTTCAGTTCTGTAGATAACAGAATGCTAATGCGGTGAAATTACAGTGAAAAATTATGAGTTTTTAGCACCTCATAATTTTTCATCAGGTTTCAACAGTTTTTTAGTAACATTAACTAAACAAATATCAGTAACATTACATACGTGTTGACTGATAAGAGGGATAACAGGGTATAAGAAGTGGTGTACATTTGCCATAACAATATCTGCAAAACTCAACTAAAGATGTTTGTTTTAGTGTCTTTTTAATGTGGCTTGGAATGGCCTCTGTTATTTTTTCCTTTTGTAGATGAAGCTACAGCAGGCAGCTCTGGAACTCCAGCTAACTCCTGCTCTGGTGCTGCTACGATCCACGCTTGAGCAGCTGCAGGAGAAAGACACTGCCCATATCTTTACCTCACCTGTCAACCTGAAAGAGGTAAAAGCGCCATTGTTCAATCTTTTTTTGTGTGTAAACTTTGATAAATAGACAAATAGCATGTTTGATTTTAGCCATTGCAGAGGCCTAAATGACAAATTAGTTGTAATTTACACAGCAGTTCAGTACAACTTTGAATAAGATGTCCTGCAAAATAATTGTAAGAGCTTTATTAGCTTAATTGTAACACCCCCTGTGCATTTAACGCATACACCAATTATGACCAGCATCCAGGGGATGGTAGCTTGCTCAAGGGCACCTCGTAGAAAAATACTGGTCCGAGAAGAAAAAATACTGGTCCAAGAAGAAAAATAATCACATTTACCAAAGGCTCTTTCAAACAGCTATACAGATGTTGTTGTTAAGTAATAAGACATATTTGGATTTTAGATGTGTATTCTTTCTTCAGCGCTAAAATTATATGGATTATCTAACAAAAACCAGAGGTCAATAGTCACCATAGCCACTATTCCCCAAACTACATCCAGCTCTTTATTAATGTGGAGACCTTTAAATGGGGACTAGGATAAGGACTAAAAAAAAATCGCCCCTGCCAGCTTAGGCAACTTTAAATATTACAATATCTGAAACTTACTTGATCCATCCATGCAATGCCCTGAGCCCTGTTACAATACCTTGCAAAGGTTATGAATTTGCTTTTTGGTTCCCATAGCCTGCCTCTCTTTTAATATGAAAAACTTAATTTTAGATTTTATTCTGCATTTCCACATGTTAAGCCTGGCAAATCTCAGGATTTGATATTTTTGAACAGTTTGTAGGAGTTAACAGTGAGCATACAGGCATGTTCTGGCCAATGAGAGTTTACTGAATAAAAAGTAGCCAATGAGTATCCCTTTGTTTAGATAAAAGATCTCTTGTAATGAATCATAGAACAGTGTGGTAAACAGATTCCAGGACCTTCAGAGTGCTAACTGATGAAGTTCTATTATGCAAATAATGGTTAGGACAGAAAAAAAGGTTTTGTAGATGTAGAAAGAAAAGAAAACTGATGGTGGACATCAGTTTTCTTTTCTTTCTACATCTACAAAACCTTTTTTTTGACTTCCTCTTTTCCTCTTGCCAGCTCCATCTTAAACATCCTTCTCCAAAACATCTAACCTGTGCTATCCCTCTAATATATCTATAGCATCTTTAACTCTGCCACCTCCAGTTCCGTCTCCTGTCTTTTAATCAATCCTTATTTTTCACTCTTGCTGGTACCTTCTTTCACAGATCGTTCCTGCCACTCTTCTCCACCCATTCCAACCTGCCTGCACTCTCTTCTTCTTCAACTGTTGATCCCAAGTATTTAAATTAATTTACCTTTGTCATCCCTTACTCCCTGCAGCCCAACCATTCCACCATTCTCCCTTTTGTTCACACTCCTGTATTTTGCCTTTTCACAAAATGTTCACGTTCATTTTTTCTCTTCTCCAGAGCAGAGATTGTGTTAAAAAAAAATCTGGTCATAAACTCAACTGCCATCTCTTCTAAACCCCATCCATGCTTCCACCGGTATGTCATTTAGACCAACAGCCTTTCCATTCATCATCCTCTTTATCACTGCTACTATTTCTATCTTGCTAATCCGGTGCTTTTCCTGGCTCAGTATCCTCATATTATCTAATATTCTCTCTCAAATTCTCTTCATTTATTGCCTTGACTTGCTGCACATCTTTCCCAGCTCTGTCTTTCTGTCTAGCCAATCTGTGTGGGTACCTTTCTCCCTCCTTACTGTGCAAACTCTCATACAATTCACCTTACATCTTATTTTTAGCCTTCGCCACTGCTTGCTTCACCCTTGTGCTCCAGTCTACTTTCTTTGTTTCTCTGACAATCCCACTTCTTCTTCACCTGCCCATTCTTCTGTATACAGTCCTGGACTTCAGGGTTCCACCACCATGTTTCCTTATCCTTCTTATTTCCAGATGTCACACATGTACCTTTCTAGCTGTCTCCCTTACCAGTTTTGCAGTAGTTTCCCAGCAGTTTTGTAACTCATCACTACCTCCCCAATTCAAGAGTTAACTCCTGCCTGAAATTCAGTTTGCAGTATTACTTCCACCATTTGATCCTCAACTTTGACCTCACTTTCATCCTCTTCTTGACCTCCAAGGTCAACCTACAGACCCCCATCCTGTGCTGTTTAGCTACACTCTCCCCTGTAACTACTTTGCAATTTCCAATCTCCTTCAGACTGACCCTCCTGCAAAGAATATAATCTATTTGTGTGCATCTTCCTCCACTCTTGTATGTCACCCTGTGCTCCTACCTATTCTTTAAATAAGTGTTTTCTATAAATGCCATTTCATTCCTTAGCAAAATCCACAACCATCTGACCTTCAGCATTCCTCTCCTTGATACTATACCTATCCATCTCCTCCTCATCACCTCTGTGCCCCTCACTATTCACCAATGTCCATTAAATTCTGTACCAATCACCACTCTCTCTCCCCTGGGTTTACTCTCTCATCACTTCATTTAACTCACTCCAAAATTCTTCTTTCTCCATCATCTCACAACCAACTTGTGAGGCATAAGCACCTATAATTCATTGTCACACCTTCAGCTTTCAGCTTCTGACACTCTCTTCACCTCCAAAAAACGTTTGCCACACTCTTCATTCAGAATAACAACTACACTATTTCTCCTTTCATCCACACCATTGTAAAGCTATTTAAACCGATCCGGTATGGAAATCTGTTTTGTTTTGTAGTCTGCATATTTGATTTGAACATTTACACTTACTTCCTGATGTAACCCTCCCCGTTTATCAGAGCTTGGGACTGGCATGAACATTGGCTTGAGCAGCGCTAGTGGCTGTATAAATACTGGATATCTTTAAACACATAAAATCAATACATGCAATTCTGGAAAACATAGATTTTGTTTTATCTGCAGTAGCTTAATGGTTGAAAGCAGCACACAGTTGTTTTCTTCAGCAGCAGGCTGATGGTCAACTCTTTTGGAAACTTTTGACAAATCATTGAAAAGGCTTGCATGTTGCTTATTTTGGTATGAAGAGCATCCCATCCTTCCAGTTCACATGGGGGCTGTATTGAACGAGCCAGGGGAAGATTAAGCCACCTTAAAGGGGTGGTTCTTACCATGAGGGCAGCCTGCTACTTAACCAGATCTTAACCAGGTGACAATACATGGCTCATAAGGCTTCTTATGGTCAAGAATAGTCCATGGTGTTTGCAAAAAGTGCCTCTACCTCTCCCAATAGAGGCAGAGCTTCCCCATATTCTGTGTTTACATTTGGCAAGGGTGATCTCAGCATGTCCAAACTGCATTGGCTTCCTCTTCAAATGTTATCATGACTGAACTGGCTGAGTGCAGCACTGATGGCAAACTTGACCTGGGGTGACAGAATGCTTTCGCTCTGTCGCTCTTCTCTTATTCTATCAGAATCAGGGAGATCAGGATCTCCAGCTCAAACAAGATTTTGGTAAGTCAATTCATCTTTTAGTTCCTCTGACAGGCCCTGGTGAAAACCTAGCATATTTTTCTCACCTAATTCCATTTTTGAGTTTGGATCTGTTTGCATGGTAAGCAGCTCCATCGCCAGGCGGGGCAAAACTCAGTAGTTATCCAGGAATTCAGGTTAGGCATAATCTTGCACTGACATGTGAAACTTTCAGTGACCCATTGAGTCTGCAATGAGCTTATTTACAGCACTAAAAGAATCTGCTTATAAGATCTTGGTGCCATATACAACCTTTTTCCTGACAGGTCAGTGATGTGCTTTATAGATATCAGGGATGTGCTTTACAGATATACTTCAGCTTGCATTCTTAAGACTCTGGACTCACTGTGGGCTACAGTTATTTATAGAAAACTCATAGAGGACATAATGACATAATGAAGTTATTCCTGACTCTGCTACAGCGTAAAGATTGTTCCACTTAACAGGGTAAAGCCTAACATCTGACTGTTTGGGTATTGTTTGAGTGCATCATGATTTTGTCAGGCTCGTGCACAGTTTAGTAGTTCCCCAGTCAAACCCATTTTAACACCTGTCAAACAAAATGTGAACTATGTGTCCTTGTACAGCAAAATTCACAATCTCCAGCACTGGAGTGGCGGTGGTCTAGTGGTAGGATACTTGCCTAAGGGCCTATGGCTCAAGAGGTCCCAGGTTCAGATCCCACCTCTGGCACTACCACCACTGGGTCTCTGAGCAAGACCCTTTACCCTGAATTGCTCCAGGGGGACTGTCCCTGTAATTAGGAGATGGAAGTTGCTCTGGATAAGAGCATTGTCTAAATGCCATAAATGTAACTGATGGAAAGACAATTTGGTGATATATTTATGGAGAAAACTACTGACAATTTACCAGTGTTTATTAGCAACATTTAGCCTTGCAGCTAAGAAGGTAAATCTGGACATTTTGAGTTTGGCTAAAGTTTCAAAACTAATAGTTAAATAAATTTAAATGTATATATATATATAAAGCTTTTGAACACCCAATTTTTTTTGTTCCAATTTTTTTTGTTGAAATTCAAGCAGTTCAAGCAATGTGAAGAAAAAAAAATAATGGATTCCATGTAATAAGAATAATTAATGGAATCCATGTATAAACCAAAATGTATTCTAAACTTTTGACTCCTTTGGTAGCTATAACAGCTGAAAACACTCATGGCATTCTTTCTGCAGTGTTCTACCCAACTGTTGCAAAAGTTCCCAGAAATGTTTAGCATGTTTAGGTTGTTTTGCTTTCACTCCTCTGTCCAGTTCATCCCAAACCAGCTTGATGGGGTTTTGAGACCTGGAGACTGTGCTGGTCAGTCCAACAAGCTTGCCATCTTGTTCTTTTTGTCTAAGGTAATTCTGGCATAGCTTGGATTTATGTTTCGGGTCATTATCTTACTGTAGGATGATACCGTGACCAGCTAGGCACATACCAGAGGGTACTGCATGGCACTACAGAATGCTGTGGTAGCTATTTTGGTTCAGGGTGTCTCTCACTCTGTGCAAGTCACTGACACTGGATCCAGCAAAACAGCCCAGACCATCACACTTCCTCCTCTATGTTCAACAGTTGTTGTCACACACTGAGGAAACATCCATTCGCCTAATTGTTGGCGTACAAAATTTGTGTGAACCAAAGTGATGAACCAAAGATGACAAATTTTGATTCTTCAGTTTATAGCACTCTTCCACTCTTCCATCCTTCAGTAGTCCATTGGCAGTGTTTCATGGCACAGGCTAGCCTCTTTTTCTTATTTAGACACTTTAGCAATGGCTTTCTTGCTGCCACTCAACCTGTCAAACCTGTATCTCGAAATCTTATCTTTATAGTTGAAACTGAGACTTGCTTAGTACAAGAACTATTAAGCTATGATTGAAGCTGTGGACCTGTGAGCCACCCATCACGCAAGCTGTTGACTCTTACAAACTTGTCTTCTGATGCTGTTGTGGCTTTGGATCTGGCAATTTTGGCAATTTCTCTGTAGGAAAGATGCTACACTTTTAAGTGTTTGTTGATGGTCTTTCTCTCTTCCATTGTTAATTTCCTTTTTCTCTCCATTTCTATAGCAACATACTACATTCTATAGTACAATAATGGTCAAATAATGCTCACAAGGGTTTGGTACCACAGTGTGTCCAACACTACATTTATGCAGACAAGGAAAATTTTGGACATCTGTTGGAATTAGTAGCACAAACTTTCAGCTAGATCAACCTCCACTGCTATTCTTTTTCCCCTGAAAAAAGGCCTTTTTGTATAATTCTGAAATTTACATTATTATAACCTTACCTTTTATTTAACCTCTGGCCATTCACCAGTTACCTTTGTATCATTTCAAGCTATTCATTGGACTAGAACTGCTTGAATTTCCATAAAAAACTGGAAAACTTGGATTCTAATACTTTTGACCAGTACATACACTGTGTGCACAGTTATTAGGCAAGTGTTTTTGGCCATATCATCATTTTTATGCATATATTCCAACTCCAAGCTATATAAACATGAATATTAATTGCATTTAAGCATATCAGGTGATGTGATTCACATCCTATATCAAGGTTTGCATAATTATTAGGCAGCTTCTTTTCTTTAGGCAAAATGGGTCAAAATATATTTAGATTTAACTGACTCTGAAAAGTATAAAATTGTGTAAAGCATTTCAGAGGGATGCAGCACTCTTGAAATTGCTAAGATATTTGGGCATGATCATGGACCATCAAACCATCAATGTTCCATTGCATGCATGGAAGTTTTACACTGCATGGCTAACCAGTAAAGGCCTTATAGATGAAAGAATCTTGATGTGGCCCCCTTCCTCACCTGATATAAACCCTATTGAGAACTTGCCTTCTTAAATGGGAGATTTATTGGGAAGGAAAACAGATCACCTCTCTGAAAAGTTTCTGGGAGGCTGTGTTTGCTGCTGCACTAGAAGCTGATTGCCAGCAGATAAAGAAACTAACAGACTCCATGAACGGATGGCTTATGATTGTAACTGAAAAGGAGGATGGCTGTTTCCGTGGCAAATTCGGTCACTGATTTAGATTTTTTTTTTTTATGTTAGAAATTCTGAGTTGTTTGTGTACAAACCCCTTCCCGCCTGGTCACTAGGGGGAGTCAGACCAATGTAGGGAGACCAGCAAGTGAGATGCGGTAATGAGCAACAATTCCCTACAACTGTCATTCCCTCTATAAAATGGCAATACGCCAGCATGTCTTTGCTGGGTCATTTTTACGACTTTGCCGGTAATTTCAATAAAGATCTCACTCGAGTTTTCCTTTTTCTGTCCCTGTGTATGTGCTTCGGATTTGGCTCATTGTGGTTTTCCTTTTTGAGACTTTTTCTCAAGCTTCCTTTAAAAAAAGTTCACAAGCACAATCGTACATGTGCGATTAGAAGCCCCCCTTTTATGTTAAGAGGCTTATTTAAGTTTTCATCGGCTTTGTTTACAGCCTGGGCAGTTCGTCTTTCCTGCCAGTTTATTTTCCACCCGTTTCGTGGGTTTTACCGTTTTGAGAGTTCTTTGTTTTCCACCTGTTTTAGGGATTTTTTTTTTTTTTTACTTATTATCTTACCTGTTTCAACCTTTTAGTTGCCACCTGGGTTTCACTGGGTAATTCGGGTTTGCTGGCAGCTTTGAGCCTCACTCTTGGGCAACCCAGTGTGGGTCTCTGTTTTGGGAGTCAGTCACACCATCACAGTGTGTTTATTATTCTCACTTTAACAGATGAAAATAAAGTAAAGTGAGATGGGAAATGTTTTTTAATTAGATGCATAATAATTCTGCACGCTAATAGTTGCTTAAAAATTGTGCACACATATGTATCCCCCTAAGAATGTTCCCAGTCACATTTCTTTCGTAAAACATTCAAAATAACATTTAAGGGTTATTAATTAGTTTGACTGAAAGCGCTGTAATTGTTCCATATTTAAATTAATCCTCAAAATGTTCACTTGCCTAGTAATTGTGCACACAGTGTGTGTGTGCGTGTATGTGAGTTTAGACAAACCAACAAAAAAAAAGCTAGTTTTATGTTTACTGATTTAATCCGTTTGTTTCTAGGTTCCAGATTATCTAGAGTTTGTTTCTGAACCCATGGATTTCTCTACCATGCGAGAGAAACTTGAGGAACATAGGTATTCTTCAGTGATGGATCTGGAGGTGGATTTTAACCTCATGGTGTCAAACTGCTTGAAGTACAACTCTGCAGACACAGTGTTCCACAAGGCTGCCATGCAACTGCGGGAGGTAGGAGGTGCTATCCTACGGCACGCACAGCGTCAGGCTGTTAATGTGGGATTGGACCCCAAAACAGGAATGCATCTACCAGACTCAGCTGACAAAACACACCCAAACCTGTCGTGTTGGGATGAAGGTGAGCATTGGGAGGTTTTAAACTAATAGTGTTTAGTGATAAGAACTTAAATAATACTTTTTATGTCATTTGTTATGTTAACTCTGAATACTTGTGAACATGTGGATAATGCATAATTCTGCATAATTATCCTTTCCAATGCACTTTTAGTTTAGGTGTCCCCAAGATAGAATGTAAATTTTTATCATAAGGTTAGTAACTCTAGTAAACAGAGAATTCTAATATAATTTTAAAAAAATGTTCAAATAATGGATAGTGAAACCCAAAAATGTATCCACTGTTCAGTATGTTTTAATTATTTTGTTGTCATTCAATATTATTTGTGAAAAACACTGAATTCACACATAGAAATGTAGGAAATATTTATACTTTTTATAGACACCTTTTTATAATAGGGAAATGTAGGCAGTAAAAACAACACAACAGTAGTTTTGGCCCAAACATGAGCACTTCTTCCACACAATTTAGAATGGTAATTGAGAGGGTTATTGATGTTTATTTATGAAGCCACATTCATCACAAATGTACACTGTTACAGAATGTTCGTACTGTAGTTCAGTGTTCTTTTTCTGTAACCTCTGTGTAGTGGACACACTGCTGGATCCTGCAAACAGAGTCCACATGTCACCAAAGGACCAGCTTAAAGAACTGTTGGACAAACTGGATTCTGTAACATCTATGCGCACTAGTGGTGGGCGCACTAAACGCATACGACTGCTGCGACGGGAGATAAACAGCATCCGTCACAAACTCAGTCACCAACGAAGAGCATCAGAACTACTCATTTGCAACACCAAGGATAAACAGGAGAGGGGAGTAGAACAACAAGAAAGGAAAACTCATTACACAATCATTCCAGGTGAATCTTGATAAAATCTTACAGTTTTTATAATTGCTATATATTTCATTGGTTTATTTGTTCTGAATTATGCAGCAGGAAAGGTGCTGAAATTATGGTCTGTGATCAAAACTGCAAATAGAGGTTTTGCTGGAAAAGGCTAAATTATTCATTCAAAGTTTGCTACAATTTGAGCTTTCTTAACAATTATCAAAAACATTTTTAAAACAATTTGTCACAGTTTTGACACCACTGCATTAAGATCTCTCTTTCCCAACATAGCATAAATAAGGTTTATCGTGCAGTGCTTCGTGAGAATAAAGAATACAGAGCTAGCAAACTAAGCCTTCTCATTAGTACAAAATTTCTATTGTTCTTCCAGAGTCCTTTCTCTTAGGTTCCTCATTAGCTCAAGCCACAGGTTTTCAGTGTGTCAAGGTAATGAGTCAAAATTTACTTGTTTTTCATCTGATGTTTGGGTTTCATCTGATGTTTGCGTTGTTGTCTTGCTTGAAAATGCACTGACAAGTTAAGTTTTAGATTTTTGGCTGACACAAACAGACCTTTATTTGATACATACCTTGTCATAGTTGGGTGGTGGTGGTCTAGTGGTAGGGTACTTGCCTATAATGGCTCAAGAGATCCCAGGTTCAAACCCCACCTCTAGCACTACCATCACTGGGTCCCTGAGGAAGACCCTTAACCCTGAATTGCTCCAGGGGGGACTGTCCCTGTAATTAGGTCATGGAAGTCGCTCTGGATAAGAGTGTCTGCTAAATGCCGTAAATTGTGGTGCCAAATATTCAAACAAGTTTTCAAGGCTTTTTAGGAAAATAGCCCTTAAACAACATACTATCTTTCAATGGGGGATGCGTTTCTTTTCTGTCTAGCCACCCTTTTTTGCACTAAACCTACCTGCCGTGTTTATTGCCACAAAGCTTGAGTTTGTGGTTAGATAAATGGAAATGTTTTATCTTAATTTAGCAATTTAATAAAATAATTTTAAAAATCTGAAAGTTTTTTTTTTCCAAATTAGCAATACTATTGGAATGCTACACATTACCCTTAATCTAAAAGTACATTTAATCCAATAATCAAAAAAAATTAAGAGACAGATCAAACTAGGTTTTTCAAACTCTGTTAAATGTGAGATTATTTATTTTCACTATTTAAGTACTTTTTTTCCCAGAATCTACAAAGTCCTCATCCCAGAAACCCTCAGAGCCCACTTGTCCCACCTCTTCTCCTTTGCCTGGTGATGCACCACCAAACACTCCAATATTCTCCCTGGAAATGGGGGGAACCGCAACCCCTGGTCAATCCAGCAAACGCCAGGGTGGGAGGGGCCGTGGTCGAACGAGGGGAAGAGGGAGGGGTTATTGTGAAGCTGCTGGACAGATGAAGATAAAGGTTGAGAGGCTCCAGCCAAAAGAAAACAGGCAGACGGTGCCTCCATGTTCACAGGTAGCAGAGTCAGTGAATGGGGTTTCTTCTTTGGAAAGCCCGCCTGCCTCTCCCAAGCTTGGAGTAGGCCGCCGTACCTCTATCCTCTTCAAAAAAGCTAAAAATGGCGCCAGACAGTCCAAAAGCAAACCTGTTCTACGGAATGGACTTAGTACTGAAGAAACATCTCAAAAACGGACTCCACCAACTTTACTGTCAGCACCGCTCACACCAAAGTCCTCTCCACCCTCCCCCCTCCAGCTATGCTCCATAGGTGCCAGCTCTGACAGCGACACAGAGAGGTCCTGCTCACCCCCCAAACAAAATGGTATGCAAATATCTGATCAACAATCAAAAAATAATGAATCAAAATGAAGTTGCTAGTTTTTACTTTTCCATAGTTCCATACTATTCCGTAGTTTTTTCAAATAATATCTGAGGCTAATGTACTATGTGGCTAATTAGTATTTTGCAAACAGCTTGCATACTAGCCCCACATTCCATCAGGGGCATAAACAAGCAAATATTATTAAACATAAAGTGTTTGAACAATGTTTTCTTTCAGGTTTTACAAATGGTATGAAGAAACAGAGAGAAAGCTCACCAGATTCAGAAAATTCTTCCCCGACCTACCAAAACCTCAGGTAGAAACAAAATTGCATAGACATAGCTAGATATAAACAAAAACATTTTGTTATAATAATTTTTTTTTTACACTTTCAATGATTAGCTCTTCACCTCCAAAACGCAGTCGAGGAAAACCAGCTCTAAGTAAAGTTCCAGCAACAGAGGGAGAGAACACTGAGGCTAATTCAGGTGAGAAAAAGAATAAAATTAGAAAAGTATAAAAGGGAACTTTTTAAAATGAATATCTGAATTAATTAAATTTATATTCATACTGTTAAATAAACAAATAAAATAAACATAAAAGTATTTTTACCAGATAAATATAGTTTTTACCATCCACCATTGTCAAAAACATTTAATTTCTTTTAAAGTTTACAATGAAAAATGTATTATAATGTATTGAATTAACTTGGCATAGATGCATTGGTGCTCTTGTGGAACTAGAAACTAGAAACCAAGGGGGACTGGGGTGATTGGGGACTTGTACTAGTGAGTGGCAGCACAAGAATTGTAAATTCATTTTGTTAGTATTACTTTTAATCACTACTCTCTGCGTAACAGTTTGTGGCAGAAAACTAACTGCAGAACAAGAGAGCAAACTTAAAACAGTACAGTATAAAACAGTACAGTAATCCAGAGAGCTGAAAAAGTGTTCGAAATGTTTACCTTCAAAGTTGTTTTCTACAAACATTAGCAATTTGTAATCAGTATGAAGAAAGCCATGTTCTGTAATGAGACCCTCCTGAAACATCCTTAAGTATTTTTGTTTAATGACACATCTAGGGATTGACAGGTTTGATAAACCTGTCAATCCCTAGATTGACAGGGGGAGTTTAGAAGTTCATTATTTTTCTAAAAACTGTAACTTTTGAAAACGTTGAAAAGCTTGAAAGGTGTAATGGTATCTATTAAACTGGTATATATTTTTGCAGAAGCCCATGCTCAATTTGTTCTGTTTATTTTCTTCTCTTCAAATTCAAAATAATTAATGCTCACACTTTTGCACATTTTAACATTAAGTTGTGTATTCTATATAGGATACAAATGGAAAAAAGGAATCTGTGTGTCACCTTTTGCCAAAATGCCTCTATCAACTCCAACATCAGCTATTGTTATCAAAACAAAGACTGTTCATAGGTATGGAAATGTGAGGATGCCAAAAAATGTATTTGATACCCATAAAGACTTGCAATGGAGTTCTATTTTTAGCTGTGCTTTTATGGCAAGATCCTGAGCAGGGTACACTGTAGTTGTTTTATGATTAATTTATGCACTCATCTGTACAAAAAGTAGAAAAGAAAAGATTGTTTTTTTTTTTTTACTTTACATCAAACTAGCGTTCTCACCCTTTAAAAAAGCAATAGGGAATAATGATTTTTCTTCAGCCACAAGAAAAAATGGCACTGCCAAAGTTTACATTAAAACTGCAGCTAATCGGGATGGTGGTGGTCTAGTGGTAGGATACTTGCCTATGGACCTATGCCTCAAGAGGTCCCAGGTTTGAATCCCACCTCTAGCACTAAAACCACTGGGTCCTTGAGCAAGACCCTTAACCCTGAATTGCTCCAGGGGGGACTGTTCCTGTAATTAGGACATGGAAGTCGCTCTGGATAAGAGCGTCTGCTAAATGCTGTAAATGTAAGTGTAATAGTAAACCCCAGTAATTTTAAGTTCTACAATAAACATTACAGTTGAAAAAAACTGTTGGAGCATAATGAATCAAAGTAGAACCAAAGTAGTATGCTTCAAAGTAAAACTATGAAAAGTGCCAGTATAAACTGGTCAAACAGTGAAAGGATGTAGTAAAACAAAATTAAATTATTGTTTTACTGGGTCTCTAACCCTGTTTTCATTCACACTTGTATAGGCTGTTTGATAATCTCAGTGCCTCTCACACTGTTTTCACATACAATATTTTGTATCAATAATGCTGAAACAGGCATATGTATGTGACAGCTCTCAGTCAAGGCTGATCTTGTACCTGAACACAGGCAGTTGTATAACATTTTCACTCATGTCTTTTAGCAGACTGTATGCAAATTGTATGCATACAAGACATGTATGTATGCATCACTAAATAATGAAGTCTTTAGTTTAACTAGTTAATTTTTTTCCCTAGATGTTACAGTAAATAAAAAAATAACATTAAATCTCCCGACATGTCATCATTGTAAATTAAGGCGTACACCTCCATAATGTTTGGAACAAAGGTGCATTTTTCTTTGATCTACTTCTCTGCTCCTCAGTGTAAATATTTTAATGAAACAAGACAGGAATAAAGTGCACATTCCAGACTTTAATATACAACATTTTTATGCATAGTCCCCTCATTTATGTGCACCATAATGTTTGGGACAAAGTAATTGTCTGGGACTCAAACCCATGACCTTTTGACTCCCTAACCACTAGGCCACCAATGCTCCAGCGTAACCTCTGTATTTCTCATTATTAAGTCTTCTGTACATAGTTCTGACAAAGACACACCTGCCTCTTGATGTTTCTGGTCTGTTGGACAGGCCTTTGGGGATTTTTTTTTTTTTTTTGCTTGGTGGAGGTCTTCCTTATTGGTTTTGTTCTTGTTTTTTAGCCTCATAATTTTTCTTTAGACACTTTGTAGCCTTTTTAAAGATTTGTAATCTTTAATCTACTCAATATGCGAGAGTCTAGACAGTCTGAGAGCCATAAATTGTTGCTTTGCACCAACAAGATAATTTCCTTGCAAAAAAAGGAAGGGTGCCTCTATATTTTTGCAGAGTAAAGTGTGTGTATGTGTGTGTGTGTGTGTGTGTGTGTGTGTGTTTGTATTTGTTTACAGATTCATTTTATATTTGTTTTCTATTGAATTATTAACATATTTTAAGTAATCTCACAGCTTTATTTTATGTCTAGCCAGGAACAATTCCCAGAAAGTTGATGACCTGGAGCCTCTGAGTTTGGTTTGGGCAAAATGCAGAGGATACCCTTCATATCCTGCAATGGTAAGCCAAGTTCTATAATCATAGTCATTGTTTAAATGAGTCATCCATACAAACTAATACTGTTTTTCTGCAGACAGTAGATCCAGAAATGCCTAAGGAGGGAATCCTTCATAACGGCATCCCAATTCCAGTACCTCCTAAAGAGGTGCTAAAACTTGGTGAGCGACGGCGGGCCAACACTGAGGATAAACTGTTCCTTGTGTTGTTCTTTGACACAAAGAGAACTTGGTAAGGAAAACAAGTAAAATGTTTTTTTTTCTGTATTTTATTCAGTTCAGTTAGCAAAGCTGCAAAGACATTTAATTTCCTAAAAACTTTAGCTAGTTCTTCCTGAAGGGAACGTACCTCAGACTGGTTGTTTTCCTGTAGCTGGTGATTCGTGGCTTGGAGGGAGACGTTCTCATTGTCCAATCTTTTACACTTTGCCTCCAGTTCATGCAAAATGTGTCTCAGTTCCATATTCTCCTTTTCCTTGGCTTGAGTGCTGGTTAAAATCTCCTGGACACGGTTTCTGCTCACTTTAGCCTCTAATTCCATCTCCTGAAGCTTCTCTAAAACTTGATAATTGGACTGTGTAGCATCCCTTAATTTTACATTCAAAACCTCAAGATCCAGGTTCCGTGCACAGATTTCCTGATCCTTGGCGGTGAGCTCAGCCTCCATTCCCTGGAGCTGTTCGGCAAAAACAATCTTGGCAGCTTAAATCTTAAATAGCAGCCCCAATGAAGCACACCTGTGTCTCCATGAGCCCAGGTATGCTCAGTCAGAACAGAGTGCCATCTGTTGTGCCCAACCAGAACCACGGGCACGTCAGACTGTGACAATTTGGTCATCCAGGAAGGTGAAGATTAAATAGAATGAAACATTTTTGCATGAAATGCCACCTAGTGGCATATCACACAAATTAAATTATTATTACAATTAAGAATTTAAACCCAGCCACTAGGGATGCACAAGCCAGTGTATTTCTTTGTGCCGGTCCCAAGCCCGGGTAAATGGGGAGGGTTACGTCAGGAAGGGCATCCGGTGTAAAACTTTGCCAAATCAATATGCGGACAACGATACAGAATTCCATACCGGATCGGTCGAGGCCCGGGTTAACAACGACCGCCATCAGTGCTGTTAGCCTACAGGGTGCTGGTGGAAATTGGACCACTGTTGGCCAAAGAAGAAGAAGAAGAGGAGGAAGGCATGTCCAGAGGGAGAAGGAGAGAAAGAAGGAGAGGAGAGTGGAAGTGAGGGTAGGGACTTTGAATGTTGGCAGCATGACTGGTAAAGGTAGAGAATTAGCTGATATGATGGAGAGAAGGTAGGTTGACATTTTGTGTGTGCAAGAGACTAGATGGAAGGGTAGTAAGGCCAGGTGTATTGGAGGGGGGTTTAAACTGTTCTACCATGGTGTGGATAGAAGGAGGAATGGAGTAGGTGTTATCCTGAAGGAAGAGTATGTGGAGAGTGTTTTGGAAGTAAAGAGGGTGTCAGATAGGGTGATGAGTTTGAAGCTGGAAGTTGAAGGTGTGATAATGAATGTTTTAGTGCTTATGCTCCACAAGTTGGTTGTAAGAGGAAAGAGAAGGAAAAATTCTGGAGTGAGTTAGATGAAGTGATAGAGAGTGTACCCAGGGGAGAGAGAGTGATGATTGGTGCAGATTTTAATGGTCATGTTGGTGAAGGGAACAGAGGTGATGAGGAGGTGATGGGTAGGCATGGTGTCAAGGAGAGGAATGCTGAAGGTCAGTTGGTTGTAGATTTTGCAAAAAGGATGGAAATGGATGTAGTTAATACTTATTTTAAGAAGAGGGAGGAGCACAGGGTGACGTATAAGAGGGGAGGAAGATGCTCACAGGTGGATTATATTCTTTGCAGGAGGGTCAGTTTGAAAGAGATCAGAGACTGCAAAGTAGTGACAGGGGAGAGTGTAGCTAAACAGCATAGGATGGTGGTCTGTAGGATGACCTTGGAGGTCAAGAAGAGGAGGAAAGTGAGGGCAGAGTCGAGGATCAAGTGGTGGAAGCTGAAGGAGGAGGACTGTAAGGTGGAATTCAGGCAGGAGTTAACACGGGCACTGGGAGGTGTCGAAGAGCTTCCGGATTGCTGGGAAACTACTGCAGAAGTGATCAGGCAGACGGCTAGAAATGTACTTGGTGTGACATCCGGAAGGAAGAAAGAGGATAAGGAAACCTGGTGGTGGAACCAAGAAGTCCAGGAGTGTATTCAAAAGAAGAGGGAGGCAAAGAAGACATGGGACATACAGAGAGATGAAGGAAGTAGACAGATGTACAAGGAGATGAACCGCAGGGCGAAGAAAGCAGTGGTGAAGGCCAAAGATAAGGTGTTTGCTGAATTGTATGAGAGGTTGGACAGTAAAGAGGGAGAAAAGGACCTTTACCGATTGGCTAGACAGAGAGACAGATCTGGGAAAGATGTGCTACAGGTCAGGACGATTAAAGATAGAAATGGTAACGTACTCACAGGTGAACAGAGCGTGTTGAGCAGATGGAAGGAATACTTTGAGGAGCTGATGAATGAAGAAAATGTGGAATGTGGAAGAGAGGTGAAGAAGAGAGTGCAGGCTGGTTGGAATGGGTGGAGAAGAGTGGCTGGAGTGATTTGTGACAG
This sequence comes from Hepsetus odoe, assembly GCA_017165825.1. NCBI lineage: Eukaryota > Metazoa > Chordata > Actinopteri > Characiformes > Hepsetidae > Hepsetus > Hepsetus odoe. The sequence continues at coordinate 654,748 of CM029393.1, read as the reverse complement.
ACGCGTACCAGCTAGAGTAAAAGGGAAGGTTTACAGGACAGTAGTGAGACCAGCTATGTTGTATGGGTTGGAGACGGTGGCACTGACGAAAAGGCAGGAGGCGGAGCTGGAGGTGTCAGAGTTAAAGATGCTGAGATTTTCGTTGGGTGTGACGAGGTTGGACAGGATTAGAAATGAGTATATTAGAGGGACAGCTCAGGTTAGACGTCTTGGAGACAAGGTTAGAGACGCAAGGTTGCGTTGGTTTGGCCATGTGCAGAGGAGAGACGATGATTATATTGGAAGGAGGATGTTGAGGATGGAGCTGCCAGGAAAGAGGAGAAGAGGAAGACCAAAGAGGAGGTTTATGGATGTGGTGAGAGAGGACATGCAGGTGGTCGGGTTGAAGCAGGAAGATGCAAAAGACAGGAAGAAATGGAGACAGTTGATCCGCTGTGGCGACCCCTAAACGGGAGCAGCCGAAAGAAAAAGAAGAAGAAGAAGATTACAATTAAGAATTTGGAGCATAGTCTTAGATTTGAATGGCATCATAAGGGCACTCTTTAATTTAATACTTTAATTTTACAGGTATTGGAAAGAAGTCAGTGTGAAAGTAGTAGTGGGTGAACTGGCATATAATGAAAACTTTATTTAGAGTAACTCCAGATATCTTTTCCAATATACCACTTTATGAAGTTATTGTATTGGTCAGCTCCTGTGGCTCTGTCCCTTTACAGATCCCAGGTGCAGTTAATCACCTGCTATCACACAACAACAAGGATGAGTTGGTACAGGGAAAAAGTTGGGATCATCAGTTTTTGAGGCATATGTATTTGATATTATTTTAGAAATACTAATATTAGTATTTAAATACTTTATTAGCCTCCATTAATTTGATCCTAATAATAACTTATTCACTCTTTGTAGCCCTCTACTGTTCCTTTTGCATTTTGTGCATTTTAACTTACTAGACATACAAATTGAAATTTCTCCAGCATATCTATTAAAGCTCTATGTATTAAATTAACTTTATATGTATGTATTAAACTTTTTACATTAAACTTTTTAACTTTTTTTTTTTTTTTTTTTACCTCCAAAGTGGAAGTGAAGGAGGTATGATGGAGAGAAGCAAGGTTGATATTTTGTGTGTGCAAGAGACCAGATGTAAGGGTAGTAAGGCCAGGGGTATTGAAGGAGGGTTTAAATTGTTTTACCATGGTTTGGATATAAGGAGGAATGGGGTAGGTGTTATCCTGAAGAAAGAGTATGTAAAGATTGTTTTGGAGGTGAAGAGTGTGTCGGATAGGGGGCTGAGTTTGAAGGTGTGGATTTTGCAAAAAGGATGGAAATGGTTGTAGTTAATACTTATTTTAAGAAGAAGAAGATGCACATAGGTGGATTATATCCTTTGCAGGAGGGTCAGCCTGAAGGAGATTGGAGACTGCAAAGTGGTGACAGTGGAGAGCATAGCTAAACAGCATAGGATGGTGGTCTATAGGATGACCTTGGAGGTCAAGAAGAGGAGGAAAGTGAGGGCAGTTGAGGATCAAGTGGTGGAAGCTGAAGAAGAAAGACTGCAAGGTGGAATTCAGGCAAGTGTTAACACGTGCACTGGGAAGTGTTGAAGAGCTACCGGATTGCTGGGAAACAGGGTGGAGAAGAGTGGCTGGAGTGATTTGTGACAGAGAGGTACCAGTGAAATTAAAAGGTATGGTTTACAGGACAGTAATGAGGCCAGCTATGCTATACGGGTTAGAGACGGTGACACTGATGAAAAAGACCGGAGGCGGAGCTGGAAGTGCCAGAGATAAAGATGCTGAGATTTTCGTTGGGTGTGACGAGGATAGACAGGATTAGAAATTCGTTTATTGGAAGCACTGATCCTGATGATCTTGCCAGGGTCAATTTTATTTAATTATTTATTTATTCATTCATTCCGTCTGTATTTTTGAGTTTCTGGGGCATGTACTTTAATGTTGAATATGGTGATTATCTTCAGTTGTCTTAGTCTGTTTTGCTCTCTCTAAACAATGATGCAAATATCACTCAACAAACCACTATAAACAGCACTTAACAGTGTTGATAAATTCAAAACTGTTTTATTTAATCCGTATGCAAGAAACCCAGGATACAGACACCTAATTTGGATTGCATATGTGCACACAGCTTCACTAATCTTCATAAAAGGCTCTGGAATAGTTGTGGCTACATTGACCCCTCGAGTGTTGTTGGAGATTCCTTAACAACTACAGTTAAGGGATGTGTGAAAATTTAGGGATGCAATTTGCAAAATGCTAATTGTATTACTTTTGAGCTACATAAGTAACTCACAAAAGTGAGTACACCCATCACATTTTTGTGACCTTTTTATTAAATCTTTGCATGGGACAACACTGAAGATATGACACTTTGATACTATGGAAAGTAGTCCATGTACAGCATGTATAACAGTGTAAATTTGCTGTCCCCTCAGAATAACTAAACACCATTAAAACACACCATTAAACACCACCGCCATTAATGTCTAAACCACTTGCAGCAAAAGTGAGTACACCACTAAGTGAAAAATGTCCACATTATTCCCAAAGTGTCAATATTTTGTGTGGCCACCATTATTTTTCCAGCACTGCCTGAGACCTTGTAACACTAACGAGTCACATGACACCAGGGAGGGAAAATGGCTAATTGGGCATAATGTGGACATTTTTCACTTAGGGGTGTACTCATTTTTGTTGCCAGTGGTTTAGACATTAATGGCTGTGTGTTGGGTTGAGGGGACAGCAAATTTACACTCTTAATACAAGCTGTACCCTGACTACTATCTGCATTGTATCAAAGTGTCAGATCTTCAGTGTTGTCCCATGAAAAGATATAATAAAAGATTTACAAAAATGTGAGGGATGTACTCACTGTTGTGATTTTTTGAGATACTGTAGCTTTGTAGCGCCAGTCCATAATTTAATAACTTCAGACTTGGTTGATCTCGGGGCAGCGGTGGCCTAGTAGTTAGAGAGTTGGCCACAGGATCGGAAGATTGTGGGTTCAAGCCCCTTACCAGTAGGTTGTCCTGAGGTACCCTTGAGCAAGGTACTGTCCCTGTCACTGCTCCCCGCGCACTTTCAATAGCTGCGCACTGCGTTTGAGTGCATGGGTTAAATGCAGAGGTCCAGGTTCACTGTGTGCTGTGCTGTGCTCTGACCTCACAATGACAAGGGTTGTCACTTTCATTTTAGATAAAAAGTTAAAAGTGTGAATTAGATTCTTGTTTTTATTTGATTTATCTTAAACCAGGCTCTGATCCCTCTGTTATTACCGCAACAGGCAGTGGCTGCCATTGGATAAGCTCCACCCAATGGGAACTGATGACACCGTGGATAAGCTCCGACTTATGGAGGGAAAGAAACGCAATGTGCGGAAGTCTGTGCACATGGCATACGAGCGTGCAATGACACACCTCAGCCACATACGAGAAAACGCTAACTTCAGCCCATCATCTTTCATTTGAACTACTTCGGGACAAGATACAAATGAAACTGACTGCTACACAGCAGTGAAGGGAATGTTTGGAAATTGGGAAAATAATAATTATAATGTTATAAAAAGAATCAATTCGAGCCTGTGTTGATTTAAGTGATAAAGAATCCTATTTAAATTATATTTTAAACCAATTTATAGACTGTTTATCTATAAATGATCAGATTCTGTCAAAATGATTTTTGTTTTTTTCCATTTTATTTTCAAAGTGAGTTACAGCACTTTGAGGTACATTAAAAGGGTTCCATTACAGTAGAGTTTTACTGTGGGTTAGATGGCATCATTTATTCATATTTATGTTTTTTTTAGCATTATACATTACTAAGTCCAAACACCAAACAATGTTTTTATATACAGCAGCCTAATTACTAAGGTCATGCCTTTGGTCTACATAGCCAGTAACTAAGAAAATAATGATTTGATTTCCTTATCTTTCAGTTGAATTTACTGTCATGACACTATTCTAGCATTCAAAACTGGCATAGAAATCTTTACAATTGATGCTGTTATTATAATGGTTAGATATGTTTGATTAAAAAAAATAAAAAGCATTCCAATTAAATAAGTTTAGAGAAATGAACAAATGAGTTCATATAAATTGAATTGAGTATTATTCTGTTCAATGTCTTTTGAGTGATGCCATAGAAGAACTATTTTGGTTCACTAAAGAACACTTTTTGTTTGAGAGGTGTGCATTTGAAGAGCCTTTTATAGTTAACTTTTCATTGAAAGGTTTTTAAGAAGGCAAAAATGTTTCTTCTGTGCTATATATACAGTACTGTGCAAAAATTTTAGGTGTGGAAAAATGCTGTAAACAAAGAATGCTTTCAAAAATGGAAGTGCTAATCATTTATTTTCATCAATCAACAAAATGCAATGAATGAACAAAAGAGGAATCTAAATCAAATCAATATTTGGTGTGACCACTCTTTGCCTTCAAAACAGCATCAGTTCTTCTAGGTACACTTGCACACAGTTTTTGAAGGAATTCAGCTGGTTTGGTTGTTCCAAACATGACTGTTTCAACCTATGTCTGACATTGATGATCATTAGCACCTGTTTGGCAAAATTGGTTGATTGTCTTTGTGCAAGTGTACAAAGCTGCTAGGTAGTAACAGTCTTTGAACATTTGAACATTCTTTTTTGGTAGAAAGCATTCTTTGTTTACATTTTTTCACACCTGCCTAAAACCTTTGCACAGTACTATATATATATATATATATATATATATATATATATATATATATATATATATATATATATATAGTGAGTCTGGGATATATACCTGCTTCGTAGTATTTCAGTTAGGTTATGAATTGTGTTATATTACAATTCCAATGTTATTTTTGGTTGGAGTGAACAAACAAATAATGACTCCCTGCTTCTTCTATTGATAATTATGCTAGGTGTCGTTTCCGTGAAATAGTGCGTTGCATCTTACATTGTGTACACCACCGGCAATTAAACTGCTTGGTCTCAAATCAATGCCTAGCGCGTTATGTCATTTAAGTATGTGAAAGAAACATATTTTACAAATTGTTATTATCAGTGCATTGATTCTAATTTGCATATGGTCTACACATGCAGTTCATGAATAAATCATGCTAGTTAGCTAAAATTTCAGATTTATTGCCCTCATTGCAGCTAAATAACTACAACTTTAGCACTTTCATTGCGGCAAGTGCTACTTAGGATTCAAGGAATGCTTATTAATGCATTGTTGGTGTAACACTTTTAGCCAAATCAAAAATTCAGCCACCCAGTCAGAGCCTATCAGTCATGTGATCTATGATGGACTAATAATTTGAGAAATATAGCAAAGCCTTTTCAAATGTTTTAGTGCACTGTCTGTGAAGGTTTCTGAAATATATGTTGGAGATAATGTGTGTAGATTAGATGGCTGAATGTAATGGTGTCCATGTGATAGTATTTTCCACTTTCCATTAGGTTCCACTTACAGTAATTTTGGTTTCAGCATGTCATTTATGGACTTCTAATTATATGGCAGACTAAAACCCTGTTTGACAATTTATTATGACTATTCTGTAGAAAGTATTAAACATTTCTGTTGTTCATTTTGTGAATGTAGCAATGATTATTTACTGGAAGCTTCTGGTGACTGATACAGATATTGCTAAGGTCTAGATTTTAGGACAGTTTCTGAAGTTGTACATATGAATGCATGTATGTAGAACATATGCATATGTGATTTTTGAAAACTGAAGTGTAAATTAAGTATTAAAGATTTTGTACATTTCATTTTAATTTATATTGTGTGGTTATAGAATTGTTATTTAATAGTAATTAACGAGATTTAATTTAACTGTGCTCTGCTGAGCATTAAAGAGCGTATCTGCATATACAAGAATGATCCTTATCCGTCTGAAGTGAAAACGATAGAAAATAAATAATGAAGTAGTCTATTGGATAATGAATATGCAGTAAAGCAGAATAAAAGTGTTTTTTAAAGCCTGTGAAAGCAGCTAATTGTACCAAAAACATGTCTGAAACAGTATTTTCTCAGAAGGGAAATAAATACACTGTTGAGCTTAGGGTTGTTTTACTGTTTTTTCCTATTTATTCCAAGTAATAGTAATGGAAGGCATTAGTTGTTTTAAATTATTTACACATTTTAATTTAAGCAGGGCAGTTTAGTGTTTTTGATGTTCATGAACAAAATGAAACAGACAGAATGTAATGGTAACAGTAGAACAGAAGAAATACTATGAAATGTGCATACAATATTTTTATGTAACATTTAAAGGAATTTAAGAAGGGACATAATATGTACAACATTAATTATAATGTGCTGCTCAGTCATCTTCTGTGTTATTACAATAAACTGATTTTTACAGACTTTGTAAAAATTTACAGACTCGTAAAATGGGTTCGTTTTTTTTTTTTATCAGTCTAAACAGAATACACCACAATCACAAAACAGTGTTTCCAGTTTACCAGTTTTCTTTTAGAAGCTTCTTCCATTTGCTTTGGTCTACCTCTTAGAAACTATTGCTAGAGGCCATTCTGGTCTCTAGAGATGGTCCACTGGGATTTAAGTCCATGTTCGGTTGGAGTCACTTGAGGACGATCTCTTTCTAGTTTGAGGAGTTTTCCTGAGAAGCCACTCATCAGTTTTCTTGATGATATTCACCTTTGGGGGTTGCCTTGTTAAAATGTACACCTTGTTCCTGCCTGAGTTCCTTAGCATTCTGGACAGGGTTTTGATGTATGTTTCAATGCAAACTTCTCTCCAACCATACTGACTAGTCTTCCAGATGCTGCTAACACTGTGTTTGACCGTGAGGTAGGCTAAATATTCTTAGCATCTCCAGCACTGGTTTTGATGCAATAATATTATTTTAAGTTCAGACAGTTTAAAGTAATACGAACTTGATAGAAATTTGCTTTGATGTACAATCACCAGTAACACTTAATTTTCCAGTGTTCCAGCTACACAAATTTGTGCAATGAGAGATTCATATACAATGCTGGAATTTCAGCAATGCTGCCAATTTAAACTAATAATCTTTAAAAAGCATAGTTCAGTTTTCTCAGCTGTCTGTGAGGTAATATCTTTGTCTTTAGAAGAGATATATTTGCTACTTTGCTGCTGCATGATTTGAAGGTCATCAACAAATAGTAGCACAGTTTTAATTCAGCACACAAGTTTAATCTCACTGCTAGATTAAAGAAACATAGACAAGGTCCATTCACTCTTTCACTAACTCTGTAGTGGAAATGTTAGAGCTTTCTAGTTAGTGTTAGGGCTAGTTCAATGTTGTCTTAACTCTACTCTGGTTTGAGTAGCTTTAAAGGGCTTTGATGTGCAACCTCAGAGAGTGTCGTGGAAAATTGAAGTGTGAGCCTAAGTCTGAAATTTTTCTAAGTCAGAAACCAAACAAAGTCAAAATCAGCGTGATCAGAGATGCAGCACAACCAATTTACTGAAGAGTTTCCAGCAGGCATGGTCCCGTGGGAGCAGCTCCAGTTACTCATCCCAACTCGGTTTAAAATGCATTGAATTCGCCTTTAGAATTTACATAACTCCATCCCATTAATAGTTTTCCACCAATAATATTCAGTGCTGTCATGATTAAAACCTCAGTTCCCCCACCTTTGCCCCTTTCCCACCATTAGACTTAGGCCTTCTCACTGTTATCTTCCTGCCTCATCTACCACCTATATTTCAGGCATTCCTCCCATCAGCCTCCCACTTATAAGTGCATTTCTGATTTTACAGCTTGGCAATTAGCCCATTCCTTGTTACAAAATAGTAAACAGAAGAGGAATTCTGTGTCACAAGGAAGGTTCAGGCACTTGCCTCTTCTGGGAGTCAGGCAGGCCAACAAACTCTGTGAACTCAGTAATGTGAGGCACTGTGAGACAGGGACAAAAGTAAAGGGATTTTTACTATAAGAGCCAGTTGCTCAAGCTTTTCAGGTCTCTTTTGGTACATTCAAATGGAGATGACATAAGAAGGCAAAGCCAAAAACTATTAAAAAATAGGTGGTTGGATCTGCTGGTGTACATAGAGAAGTAGAATGCTTTCGGTGAGCTATTTTTGTCAGTCCACCCTTTAAAACACTAACTGGAAAGATTCTCTGTGCTCTTAGAAGCTGGGCAGGTTTGGGCCTCAAAAGTGCAAGGGCATAGGTGCAAGGGCAGCTGAATTAGTTCCTAATCCTGTCCAGCTGCTCATCCTCCCAATGCAAAGCTCATCATCTCTGCAAACTGCCAAAGCCACAGTACAGCTTCCTCTGACCTTCCTCTATACTTCACCATCAAAACCTCAGAGCAAACATTGCTTCTGTAGTGCTCTTTTCACGAGATAAAACCATACTCCGCCAGAAACCATACTTACTCAATAATAATAATCACCCTGTTTTCTTGTACAAGCTTCCACTTTGCTAACTTTATGCTGGCTGCTCAGCTTTATACTTCCTGTTGTTACTCCAGCTTTGTGTATCACCATTATTCTTGAAAATCAGTACCAGTACACTTCTCCATTCCTCAGCCATCCTCTCAGTTTACAATGTTGTGTTACATTGAAACTCCACTGTCATCTCTCCTCAACACCTCCATGCCTAGAATAAAATAGAGGCAGAATAGAATAATCCTTTATTATCCCACAAATGGGATGGATATTTGACAGAAAGAACAGAAGAAGAGAATATATAAAACCAAAATTAAAAATATATAAAATATATAAAAATATAAAATATCATATACATATATATATACATATATACATATATATATATATATATATATATATATATATATATATATATATACATATATACATATATGTGTATATATATATATATATATATATATATATACTCACTATATATATATATATATACATATATATATATATATATACATATATATATACATATACATATATATATATATATATACACATATATGTATATATACACATATATGTATATATATACACATATATATATATATATATATATATATATATATATATATATATATATTTAGAATTTTGCAATTAACAAAGAAAGAAAGAATATGAAAAGAATATAAAATGGAAAATTAACCTTGTACACAGAGTGAATAATAATAATAATAATAATAATAATAAAAGTAATAATAATAATAAATCATTTATAAATAAATACATGTAAATGTAGATATAAATGTGTGTGATTCGCGGCGATCACTGAAACGTTGTATCACTCCTAAATCGAACAGACACCGTCTCCACCACAATACACGGGACAAAACCTTCAGTGTTTTATTATGTACAAGTGCTCCCCAAACAACATAGAATATAACACAAACAAACAATGAAAGTACACGTATTCAGTCCAACCGTATTGTCCAGTCTTGTAAGGATGATTCCGGAGATGGTAGCTGGAAACCGGAACAGTCTTACCACGAAAGTGATGGAGTAGGGGATGATAGAACGGATGGTAGAAGTAATCCTGAGTTGAATTGAGCGTCCAAATAGTCCAATAGGGTTAATCCACAAACAAGGAAGACGAGCTCTGCCAGTCTTCTTTGTGAACGCATATAATACACATGCCACGAAAGAAAGGATTTTTAACAAGAGACATGGAAACTTAGTTTCTCCCTCATACTCTTTCTTTTCAAAGCTTGAATCACACAACTCTTTCCAAACACTGCCCCAAACACCGACCCCCTCTGCTAATTAGTCACCTGATTAGGTGAGCTCTTAAAGGGGAAGTGCAGTATTAATATGGGGCTAGAGCGCCCTCTGGCGTTCTGGAGGAATACCATGCCGAGCCTAGGGGGTACCTCCCTTATGGCCATCGGCTATGGTAGCATTATGTGCGGTGTCACGTATACCCCCCCCAGCTGGGTCACAAGGGGGAGGACCGTAAAACGGCTTTATGTCCACCACATTTATTGTGTCGGTCTTCTCCCCTCGTTGCACTCGATAGTTAACTGGACCTAGCTTCTTGACTATCTCAGCGAGTCCCGCCCACCTAGGAGCCAACTTGGCAGAGTAACCTCGGGCGGCGTCGGAGAGAGGGTGAGTCCTAATCCATACATACTGCTTGGGATGGTACACCGGATTGGAACATCCCCGATTATACGTCCTCGCCTGTTTCGCCTGTGCCTTGGCGACATTTTTCCTCACCAGGTCCTGTAATTGGTCCTGACGCTCCAGGAGGGAATAACATTTCGACCTAGGGGAGGGTGCAACATGGATGAGCCGGTCAAAAGGGCCCTTAAGAGACTGGCCCAGCGCTAGTTGAGCGGGAGAGTGTCCTGTGGATTCCTGGACTGCCGAGTTAATAGCGAAGCGAAACTCGGCTAACCAGGTGTCCCAGTTCTTATGTTCCTCCTCCACGTATGAAGCAATCATACCCTTGAGAGTGCGGTTGACTCTCTCGGTCAGGTTGGTCTGGGGGTGATAACTGGTTGTGAATTTGTTAAGCACCCCCCATGTCTTGCAGACCTCTTTGAAAACCTGGCCAGTGAACTGGCTGCCCTAGTCCGAAACAAGAAAATTGGGAGTTCCCCATCTAGTAAAAACCTCCTTCACTAGCACTTCGGCGATTTTAGGCGTCTTGCTGTTCCTGAGGGCAAACAACTCCACCCACTTTGTGAAGGAATCCACCACTACTAGGAGAAAGGAGTTTCACCGGCCGCTTCTAGGGAAGGGCCCCATCAAATCTACACCTAACATCTCCCCGGGCTCAGTGATCGGTGTGGATTGTAACAGTCCCGCAGGAGGCTTGTTGGATGGTTTATACTTTTGGCAGATGTGACAGTTTCGTACATATGTCCAAGTATCTTGGCGGACAGTGGGCCACCACGCCACTTCCAAAATCCTCAGCAGGGTCTTCAGACGTCCAAGATGGCCCCCTAATGGATTATTGTGGTAGTGGTGTTGAACTGGGAGACGCAGTACCTCTGGTACCACTAGCTGAAAATTAAAACCTTGATCCCCCTTCGGCACGCGCCGGTAGATAATCCCATTCTGGTCCACATATGTGATTTTGGATGGATCCCTCAGCTCCCTCAGTGGCCTTACTTCCTTCCGGACCTCCTGGATCCAAGGGTCAGTAAGTTGGGCTGCCCCTATTTCAGGTAGGGACATGGGTAGGTCCATCTGTGGTTTCCGCATAGACGACATGAGCGAGACAGATGCCTGTAGAGGGAAAATTCTGGACAAGGCATCAGGCACGACGTTTAAACATCCCTTTCTGTAAGTGATTCGGAACTCAAAGGGTTGTAACCGGAGGGTCCAGCATGTTAGCCTATAGGAGTTCTTCGGGTTGTTAAAAGTCCAAGTGAGTGCGGCATGGTCTGTAACGACCCCAAATGACACTCCCTCCAAAAAATGGCGCCAGCGCTCGACTGCCCATACTACCGCGAGGCACTCTTTCATCGATACGGAGTAATTCCTCTCGGCTCCGGTAAAAAGTCTTGAGGCAAATGCAAGGGGTATTTCACACTCCCCTTGGTCCTGGGTTAAGACCACCCCCAACCCCATCTCACTCACATCAGTGTGGAGCTGGAAGGGTTTGGCTGTGTCGGGATGGCCCAGGACAGGAGGTTGTATCATCGAGTTCTTCAGGTCTTCAAAGCTCTTTTGGCAGGTATCACCCCAAACCCAAGCAGCTCCCGCATGAGCTTCAGCAGCCCATACAATGGTGCTGCCCAGTCTGCGATATGGGGAACAAGCTTGTGGTACCACCCCAATAGTCCCAAAAACCTCTGCAACTCTTTCAGGTTCTTGGGGATGGGGTACTTCAGGATGACCTTTGTCTTTTCAGGGTCAGCCGTAACCCCCTGACCCGAAACTATGTGTCCCAAAAACCTTAAAGAAGATTTAAAGAAAACACACTTCTTCAAGTTGAGGGTGAGATTGGCCTCTTCAAGCCTTTGGAAGACTTTCCTAAGGTCATGTAGATGCTGGGTAGAATCTGGGGAGTATATTATAACGTCATCAATATAGACAAAGCAGCAATGACCCCTTAGATCCGCTAGAACCCTCTCCATGAGCCTTTGGAAGGTGGCGGCAGCGTTCTTTAAGCCAAAAGGTAAAACCCGAAACTGGAACAGTCCCTGAGGGGTAGTGAAGGCAGTCAGTTCCTTCTGGCTCCATTGCAATCTGCCAATATCCTGACTGCAAATCAAGAGTCGTAAAAACCCTGGCTCCCTTAAAAGACTCTAATATTTCATGGATCAATGGCATGGGGTATGCATCGAACACGTTCTTGCTATTTAGCTGCCGGAAGTCCACGCAAAACCTCATGGACCCATCTGGTTTAGGAACCAAAACCACGGGTGTAGCCCACGCAGATGTAGACAGCTCAATGATCCCCTCTTCCAACGTCTGACCTTCCAGGAGCTTCACAGGAACATAGAGGGTGATTGGATCGGTGTTCTCCACAAAACCCCCTTTCCCTATGATTCTACTCAGGAAGGAGCGAGGCTGCTGGTATGGGGGAAGACTGTACCGACCCCGAGCCCAGTCTAGTCGGATACGGCTCTTAGCCATAAAATCCAATCCCAGAAGCACAGGCCATGCCAAATCATCGTCAGCTAGTACAAAAACTGAAATTGTGAGTGAATGAGCTGCAACCTTGAGGTGTAATGGAATGCAGCCGAGGGCAGGCTTTTGTGGTCCATTCGCCAGTGCAAACTGTTGGGAAGGCACTTGGGCAAGTCTCCCTGAGGGTGGTCGTAAAATCTTGTAGGTGGAATAGCTGATCAGGGAGAAGGTGGATCCAGTTTCCAGAAGGGCTTGGCCTTTCCTTTTCCCCACCACCACCTCAATTGCCATAAGGGCTGGAGGCGCTATGTGCAGTACTGGATCGGGCAGACTGTTTTGGTTTCGGCCACCATCGCTCCCCTTCTCTTAGGGCCAGGTTGTCCCTCTTTGGCCCCTTGAACCCGGGACCAATAGTCCCGTTGACTGGCACGGTCTTTTTCTATGAGGGTGCCCACCCGGACAATGTCAGCTACCGTCTTCACTGCCCCTCGCATGATTATCGTCACTTGGGGGTTGGCATGATCTAAAATCTTCTGTACCACCTCCTCCTGAGTCACCTCAGGCTTCCACTTTAGGCAGAGAGCATGGTAGTTGTAGGCAAAGTCCCTGATACTTTCTTGGGGGCCTTGAACCCTGACTCGCAACTGTTCTTCTAACTCTGCCTGGAAACCCGAGGACAAAAAGGCACCCAAAAAAGCAGCTTTAAACTCCCGCCAGGTCTTTATGTTAGATCGTTCAGCCTTCCACCAATTGCGGGTGGAACCCTGCAGGACCAATAAAGCCAACACTTCTGGATCAGACAGGTGATGAAGAGATAAAAACTCCTCGCCTGCCTCGATAAAAGCGAGGGCATCCCCTTCGTCTGGGTTGTATTCAGGGAACTGGGGCTTGATAGGAAGGAATGTGGAGTGTGGGCGAGGAGTGGAGAGGCCTTCAGCTGGAAAGCTGTCTCGGTCTCCATAGAACTAACAGGGGGTACTAGTGAGACGGACACGACTCATCTCCTTCTTCCACTGCTCATCCCTCCTTTTTAAACAATCTACTACTGCCTTTTCTAAAGTAGCTAGTTGTTCCTCCACACGCTCTTCACTGGCCCTCACCTGGTCCATAAGGAACTCCCTTAAGGATATCTCTCTCTCTATAGCCCATTGTTGTGCTTCTCGCAGCTCAGCAAGATCCTGCTCCAACTTAGTAATCTTACTGTTGGCCATCTCCAAGGCCTGTTGCATCCCTCCTACTTGTTCCTCCATCTGTGCATCTTCCCCTCTCCCTCCCTCACCTCCGAGATATACATGCTACCAAGAAGGTCGGTTAACTGAGTAACCTCTCCAGGGGGAACGGTGCGAACAGTAACAGTGGGAGGTATCGTAGTGAGAGAAGCCTCAGCGGCACTCTGTTTGCCCTCAAAGCTCGTATCAGCCATATTACTAACACCACGACCCCTTTAAAGAGCTTTACCGTTTGCCCCAACACAAGCGCGTAATGCACAGATTACAAAAATAGAGGTCCAGAAATACCTGGGACCAAGCAACACAAAAACCTTTTAACAAAACACAGCGTAATAATAACCATATAATAATAACCATAGCATAGAATAACCATAGCAAGCTCCAAAATACAACAGAACGGAAAATGCAGACACTATATTCAATATTATGGGAGCAATAATTATACCCCTGAAGGTCCCCGTACGGGCCACCAGTCTGTAGCCATCGGCTATGACAGCATTATGTGCGGTGTCACATATACCCCCCCCAGCTGGGTCACAAGGGGGAGGACCGTAAAACGGCTTTATGTCCACAACATTTATTGTGTTGGTCTTCTCCCCTCGTCGCACTCGATAGTTAACTGGACCTAGCTTCTTGACTATCTCAGCGGGTCCCGCCCACCTAGGAGCCAACTTGGCAGAGTTACCTCGGGCGGCGTCGGAGAGAGGGTGAGTCCTAATCCATACATACTGCTTGGGATGGTACACCGGATTGGAACGTCCCCGATTATACGTCCTCGCCTGTTTCGCCTGTGCCTTGGCGACATTTTTCCTCACCAGGTCCTGTAATTGGTCCTGATGGTAGAAGTAATCGTGAGTTGAATTTAGTGTCCAAATAGTCCAACGGGGTTAATCCACAAACACGGAAGACGAGCTCTGCCAGTCTTCTTTGTGAACGCATATAATACACATGCCACGAAAGAAAGGATTTTTAACAAGAGACATGGAAACTTAGTTTCTCCCTCATACTCTTTCTTTTCAAAGCTTTAATCACCCATCTCTTTCCAGTCACAAATGTAAATGTAATAATAATAATTGTTATAGTATTATAATAATAACAATAATAATTAGTAATAATAAATAAGTAAGTAATGCTAGGTTGAGTTGTGGAGTCTGATGGCTGCAGGTAAGAATGATCTGCGGTAGCGTTCCTTCTTACACTGCGGGTGTAAAAGTCTGCTGCTGAACAAGCTGCTCAGTGCTCGTACGGTCTCATGCAGAGGGTGGGAGGCGTTGTCCATGATGGATGTTAGTTTGGATAACATCCTCTCCTCCCCTACATGCTCGATAGAGTTCAGCGGAAAGTCTAGGACAGAGCTAGCCCTCTTGATCAGTTTATTTAGTTACCCCCTGTCCCTCTCCGCAATTCTACCACACCAGCAGACCACAGCATAAAAAACAGCAGACCCTACCACAGCGTACCTCAGATCCTCGGAAGGACCTCAGAAGATTCCTGTTTACCCCAAAGGACCTCAGCCCCCTTAGCAGGTGAAGACGACTTAGGCCCTTTTTGTATAGAGCATTTGTGTTTGTGGACCAGTCCAGTTTATAGTTGATGTGGACACCCAGGTATTTGTACTCCTCCACTGTTTCAATGCACAAACCCTGGATATTCGCCGATGTAATGGGGGGTGGCTTCTTGCGGAAGTCAATCATCAGCTCCTTCGTCTTGCTGGCATTAATACGTAGATTTGTTCGCACCAGCTGACGAAGTCACTGGTGACCCCCCCTGTATTCCTGCTCATTCCCCTCCAACACCCGAACAATAATAGCGGTGTCGTCTCAGAACTTCTGCAGGTGACAGCTGTTTGTGTTGTATTTGTTTGTGTACAGGGTGAAGAGGAAGGGGGCAAGGACTGTTCCTTGTGGGGCACCTGTGCTGCAAACCACCATTTCAGACACAAAGTCCTGGAGTGTCACATACTGGGGCCTATTGGTGAGGTAGTTGATAATCCACACAGTCATGTGATGGTCCACACCTGCTCCCACCAGCTTCCCCCTCAGCACTGAAGGCTGGATTGTGTTGAAGGCACTAGAGAAGAAGAAGAAGATGACTCTTACAGTGTTCTTGTCACTCTCCAGGTGAGTGAGGGCCCGATGCAGCAGTTAGATGATGGCGTCATCCACCCCAATGTGCGGCTGGTAAGCAAACTGCAGCGGGTCAAGTTCCCTCCTGACCAGTGGGCGAAGGTGATGATCCTCTCCATAGCCTTCATCAAGTTTGAAGTGAGGGCAACGGGTCTGAAATGGTTTGGCTCCTTGGGGTGCAATATCTTAGGGACTGGAACTAGGCACAAGGTCTTCCACAGAATGGGGATGCGCTCCAGGCTGAGGCTGAGGTTAAAAATGAAAGTGATAACCTCACAGAGTTGATCTGGCTTGTCCCTCAACAGGCTGGTGCTGATGCCATCCGGACCTGTGGCTTTCCTGTGCTTCATCTTCCCCAGCTGACTCCGCACCTGGTCAGCTGTGATGGAGAGGCTATTGTATGGTGTATGAGTGGGTGCCTCCTGATGAGTGGGATGCTTCCTGCACCTTCGGAACATTGCCAAACTACGGCGTTTTCTGTCCATGGAAGACACGGCGAAAGTAGTACATGCATTTGTATACAGTAGATTAGATTACTGTAACGCCCTACTTTCTGGAAGCTCTCAGGGCACATTAAGCACCCTACGGCACATTCAGAACACAGCCGCTAGGATTGTTAGCAGGAGCAGGAAATACGACCACATCACTCCCATACTCTCCTTGCTTCACTGGCTTCCTGTTAGGTACAGGGCTGACTTCAAGGTCCTCCTCTTAACTTACAAGGGACTTAAAGGTCTTGCCCCAATATACCTAACCGAACTGCTTAATGCCTATACACCTAATTGCCCACTTAGATCCCAGAATAAAGATCTCCTAATTGTCCCTCGCATAAATAAATGTATTGGAGCACGAGCTTTCAGTTACAGGGCCCCTAGATTGTGGAGCAGCTTGCCTGCTTCTGTACGGGATGCTGATTCAGTCTCAGTCTTTAAATCACGGCTGAAGACTTACTTCTTTAGTTTAGCTTACCCGCACCAATCACCATAGTGCACCACTACTAATGTCGCTGGTGCTGCTGTACATGCCATCGCACTGTATTGTTTCATTTCTGTGTTTGTCACTACTGGATCCTGCTCATTACTGACCATCCCCATTCCATTTCTCTCCCCACATGTCCGGGGGGGCCCGCTGTGGTCATCACCTGAGTCCAATGCCGAGCAACCATCTGGTCTGTGTGATGCATCTGATGCGCCAAGGGACCCTGGCAGCTCATCAGTACCTGAAAGCAACTTGGGACTCCTCACTGATCCTGGAGTTTAAAACCAAACTAACTTTGTACTGTTAGCATACCCAAGGGGGTTGGGTAGCCGGTTGACCTTGGACCCTCAGAGGTTTTTTTTCTCCACATAGTGGAGTTTTTGGTTCCTCTCCTTGGTAGTTGTCCGGCCTTAACATCTATCACTGTAACCTGTTCCACCATCCACCACCATTGTAAAGTGCCTTGGGGCAACTGTGTTGTAAAGGGCGCTATATAAGAATAAATTGAAATATCAGGAGGGGGCATTAGATTCCTCAGTGGAAAAGGGGGAAATAGAAAGAGAAGATAAAAGGGGATATGCAGCTGATATCCCTGGTGCCGTGGGGGGTTGCAGAGAGGTGTGAAGGGGAGGTGCTTTGGGGGGTTGCAGCGAGGTGTGAAGGGGAGCACTGGCATGTGATGAACTTTGGTGGAAGGGTGAGGGACAGATTCCTGAGTCAAACCTGTTAAAGAACAGGTTTAAACTATTAGCCCAGTCCTGATCTCCAGACTCTGGGCCTCCTCCACTCATTGTGCTCCTTCTAGTAATGGTGTTCAATCCTCTCCACACACCTCTGACGTTGTTCTGCTGGAGCTGCTCCTCCAGCTTCCTTCTATATCTGTCCTTCCCCCTGCTTATCTCTCTTCTCAGCTACTTCTCATGTGAAAACTCATGCGGCAGATAGTACGGTCGAATGCTAACCACTAATAGCTCCACCTCCCGTGTGCAGCACTGCTCCTTAACGGTGATGTGCCCTGAGTTACACCATCTCTCGTTCACATACATCACAGTCCCCCCTCCTTTCCTGTTACTGGTCTCCTTGAGGTTCCGGTCCGCTCTCACCAGGTGGAATCCCTTCCCTTCCGTCCATGCTGCTAATCCACTGCACAGCAAGTCTTTTACTCCTTCCTAAGCATTCAACCTCTCATACAGCTCACTATATGCCTTATCTTTATCCTTCACCAACTTTTTCTTTGCCTTTGCCTATCCTCTTTCTTCTTTCCAGATGGCCCCCCAGGCACCTGAATCTTACGTTCTGTCAGATCATTATGTAAGCCTATAACCTGCTGCAGGTGGTCACTCAGCTAAATCAAATAGTGCATCAGTAGCTGTTTTGAAAGAGAAGAAGGAAGAAGGAGACTTGTTTTCATGGCCTAACAGTTCTCTAGGGTAGCTACAGCTTTTTGTCATCAAAGAAATTGGCATATCAAAAAAAAGAGACTACAGATACTTCATATAGAGAAACTGTGTCAACAGTAAATTAATAAGTTAGTGAGCAATGAGTTGGTTTGTTGAGTATGACATCCCTGTTAGTGTCTGTCACGTATGAGGTGTTTTGTGCACGATAGAGGGCGCTCTGTTCTGACTGAGCACACCTGAGCTAATGAAGGCACAGGTGTGCTTCATTGGGGCTGACTATTTAAGCCCCGATGAGTCAGAACAGAGCGCAGCTCATTTGTTAAGCTTTGCCTACACTCTGTGGTGGTTTGGTATCTTGGTTTGGTATCTGGTATCTTGGTTTAGGCTGCAGTTCCTTGATTTTAGTTAAGAACTGCAGTCCTTTGTTTTGTTTTGTAAATATAGCTAATAAAGTTACGTTTCGAACCCCTGGCTCAGCATTGGCGTCCTCCCTGCACCCCGCCACAGTTACAGAATGAGCCGCCAGTACCTGGACGTCGCGAGCCACGAGGGCGAGCAGGAGCGCGTGTTGTGGGCGGCAGCGAACGTTGTCGAGCAGACGCTGCAGCTGATAAAGACCTGGGAGACAGAGGCGACTTCTCTGGACCTCCGCGAGCATCTGGAGGGTGAGGAGTGGGTGCGACGGACGCCGACGGCCACGGCAAGGGAGCTCGAGCGCCATCTGAAGAATGCGACGTCGCTGCTCCCACTCGATATCATCCCAGATCCCGAGCTTCGCATGGATCGGTTCGCGCTTTGTCTCCGAATGCTGGTCTCTATGTCTGCAAGGCGCAATCTCGACACGCTGGACCGCGTGTTTTTTTCCGCACGCGACATGGAAGGCGGGGCTTCGTTGACGGCTGGCGTTACGCAACGCGGAAGCACGGCGCCAACCATGCTGCAAGCAGCTCAACGCGGAAGCACGGCGCCAACCATGCCGCAAGCGGCTCAACGCGGAAGCACGACGCCAACTACGCCGCAAGCGGCTCAACGCGGAAGCACGACGCCAACCGCACCGCACGCGGTTCAGCGCGGAGATTCAGCGCCGAAAGCGCCGCGCACCAGTAACCGCGATCCGCCAGCAGAGAAAGCGCTGCGCGCAGCTGATTGCAGAAACACGGCCAGCGCGAATCACAACAAGAGGTTGGTAAAGTGGCAAAGAAGGCCGTTCCTGACACTGAGAGCTGGAAGACGGCAGAGACCGCTTCCTGCATCGTGCAACTGGGGAGGTCGACTAAGGAAGCCCTTCACAGCAAGGAAAGCAGCATCAAGGAGTCGACCCCCAAACCCAGCACCACTAAGCCATCCGCTGCACAGAAAGCCGAGAAGGAGCAGCTCCAGGTTAGTGGGAAGTTTAGAATGAAAGTTCGGGTGCAGATGCAAATTGAACATGAGGCTGCAGTAACCATTCAGGCACAGGTGAGGAAGTATTTGAGCAGAAAGTACTACCTGAAGCTACTGTGGGCAGCCAGGACTGTTCAGCAATATTACTGAGCTAATAAGATGATGAAGCAAGAAATGAAGTCTTTGAAGGAGAAAAAAATGGCTGCTGTTGTTTTGCAAGCCGCATTCCGAGGGATGAAGACCAGACAGACTCTGAAACATAAGCACCAGGCTGCAACTGTGATACAATGTGCTTACAGGGCACACTGTGCTCGGACACGATATTTATGCATCAAGTATGCTGCTATTGCCATCCAGCTTAGGTATCGCTCCACACTTGATGCCAGAAAGCAGAGGGAGGAATTCTTGAAATTGCGCTCAGCTGCAGTGTTCCTGCAAGCCTGCTTCAGAGGTCAGAGGGTCAGAAGGGAGGCGATCCTGCAACATCAGGCAGCTTCCCTGATTCAGGCTGCGTTCAGAAGACACCGGGAGGTTAAGTACCAGGCCATAAGGGTGTCAGCCATCATCATTCAAAGACATTTTAGGTCCTACACTAAGGGTAAATTTGAACATGAGAGATTCCAGGTATTGAGAAGGTCAGTGATATGCATCCAGGCAGCTTTTAGGGGTTATTCTGTTCGAAAGAATGTTGCTGCAATGCACAAAGCTGCCACCATGATTCAGGTTGCATTTAGAAGACACCGGGAGGTAGTAAAGTACCAAGCCATAAGGGTGTCAGCCATCATCATTCAAAGACACTATAGGTCCTACGTTAAGGGTAAATTTGAACGTGAGAAATTCCAGGTGTTAAAAAGGTCTGCGATATGCATCCAGGCAGCTTTTAGGGGTTATTCTGTTCGAAAAAATGTTGCTGCAATGCACAAAGCTGTTACCATTATTCAGGCTGCACTAAGAATGCACCAGCAAAGATTGGTTTTCGAGAAGCAGTGCTGGGCAGCAAGTGTTCTTCACAGGAGGTTCAGAAGGTGGAAGCTTGGGCATCAACAAAAGCAGAGGTATCAGCTGTTCAGACATGCTGCAATTTGCTTGCAAAAGTCATTCAGAGGAAAGCAGGCAAGGGATCTGGCCAGACGGATCAGAACTGCAAGGACAATCCAATCTCACCTCAGAGATGAACAAATCAGCTACATGAATGTTCAGATCACTCAACAGGAGGAGTTGCTGACAGAAAGAAAAGCTCTGGCTCAAGACAAAGGTGAGCTTCACGGAAAGAGTGCGAAAGTCAGAGAGGAGAGAGAGGTCTCTAGAATAAAGCTGCAAGCTGTGACGGCTGTCCAAAGAGAAAGGCTGGAGAGAACGGATGAACAGAGGGACCAAACTGTATGCCAGACAACGAGGAGAGTTGAGACTCCAACCATTCAGGAGAAGCTGGAAGCTAAAATAGCCACTATGGAAGAACAACTGAATCAGACCAGAGCAGAGCTGAGATGGGTACAGGACCACAACGTTGCTCTGCAGGCTGAACTGAGAGAAGCCCAAAGTGAGGCCAGTAAGCTCAGCAAGCTGGACAAGCAGGTTAGAGGTATGGAAGCAAGATTGGCGATCTTCGAATCTCGACTCACTCCACAGACACCAGTGCATGCTGGGACCCTGGTGGTTAACGCCAGAGCGGATGCTGCCTCACTGAGCTCCAAGCAGCAGGGAAGTATGACCGAGAAGAGGAAGGAGCCAAAAGACATCAGCAATGACCTGTCTCAGTTTAAGGAAGTGAACGACAGCTTCTGTACTGTGGATTCTGTGATAAGAGACGTGAAGAACAAGATGGCAAGGGTTGGAAACAGGGTTTGGACTTTTGTCTTTGTAAAGTTTTGGTGTTCTTGGCCTCCCCCCAGAGGTTCGGCTGTGTTTGGCACTTCGGGAGCCGCGCCTTTTGGGGGGGGGGGGGTTCTGTCACGGATGAGGTGTTTTGTGCACGATAGAGGGCGCTCTGTTATGACTGAGCACACCAGAGCTAATGAAGGCACAGGTGTGCTTCATTGGGGCTGACTATTTAAGCCCCGATGAGTCAGAACAGAGTGCGGCTCATTTGTTAGGCTTTGCCTACACTCTGTGGTGGTTTGGTATCTTGGTTTGGTATCTGGTATCTTGGTTTAGGCTGCAGTTCCTTGATTTTAGTTAAGAACTGCAGTCCTTTGTTTTGTTTTGTAAATATAGCTAATAAAGTTACGTTTCGAACCCCTGGCTCAGCATTGGCGTCCTCCCTGCACCCCGCCACCGTTACAGTGTCCTTGATTTATGAGGAATGGCTGAAAGAGCAAACATCTAAAAACCTTTGGATACAGAGTGCACATACTTTAGGCATAAACATCTTTTAAAAAATAATGCTTTTGTCCAGGAGTTTAGAAGTTTTTAGGAGTATATTGAGCTATGGTTGACCAAAGGAGAAGAGGAGGGGTCCTCCAGATGCAGGAGGAGAGAAGGGAAGTAGAGTGGAGATGTTGGCAGTTTGACCATCCATCCATCCATTATCTGCCGCTTGTCCCAAACGGGGTCGCGCTGGTGTCCAAGCCAGCGCACACAGGGCGAGGATGGGGGACACACCCTGGACAGGTCGCCAGCCCATCGCAGGGAGGAGCGGGACGGGGACGGCACCTTGCTCAAGGGTACCTCAGGGCAACCCACCGGGAAGGGGTTCCAACCCACCGGGAAGGGGTTCAAACCCGATCCGCCGATCACGCAGCCAACACCCTAACCACTAGGCCACCGCTGCCCCCCAGTTTGACCAATAAAGTGAATTAGCTGATATGATGGAGAAGAGCAAGGTTGATATTTTGTGTGCGCAATAGACAAGATGGAAGGAGAGTAAGGCCAGGTGTATTGGAGGCAGGTTCATATTGTTTTGTGGATTAAAGGAGAAATGGGGTGGGTTTTATCCTTAAGGAAGAGTATGTAAAGAGTGTTTTGAAGGGAGAGTGTCAGAGTCATGAGTATGAAGCTAGAAATTGGAGGTAATGAATGTTGTCAATGCATCTGCCCTACAAGTAGGTTGTAAGGTGAAGGAGAACGAATAATTCTGGAGTGAGTTAGATGAAGTGATAGAGTGTAACCAGAAGAGTAATGATGCAGACTTTAATGGACATGTTGGTGAAGGGAACAGAGGTGATGACTAGGTCATGGGTAGGTATGGTGTCTAGGAAAGGATTGAAGGTCAGGTGATTGTGGATTTTGCTAAAACAATGGAAATGACTGTAGTTAATACTCATTTTTAACAACGAGGGAGGATCACAGGGTGATGTATAAGAGTGGAGGAAGATGCACACAGGTGGATTATATCCTTTGCAGGAGGGTTAGTCTGAAGGGGATTGGAGACTGCAAAGTAGTGACGGGGAGAGTGTAGCTAAGCAGCAAAGGAGACAGGCACTTGGGTGTAGTGAAGAGTTACCAGATGGCTGGGCAACTACTGCAGAAGTGGTAAGAGAGACATGTAGAAAGGTATTGGGGTGGGGTGGCAGTGGTCTAGTGGTAGGGTACTTGCCTATGGACCTATGGCTCAAGAGGTCCCAGGTTCAAATCCCACCTCTAGCCACCACCACTAGGTCCCATAGCCCCAAGTTGCTCAAGGGGGACTGTCCCTGTAATTAGGACATGGAAGTCGCTCTGGATAAGAGCTTCTGCTAAATGCTGTAAATGTATTGGTGGAGGTACTGTGCAAAAAGTTTTAGGCAGGTGTGGAAAAAACGCTGTAAACAAAGAATGCTTTCAAAAATGGAAGTGTTAATCATTTATTTTCATCAATCAACAAAATGCAGTGAATGAACAAAAGAGAAATCTAAATCAAATCAATATTTGGTGTGACCACCCTTTGCCTTCAAAACAGCATAAATTCTTCTAGGTACACTTGCACACATTTTTGAAGGAACTCAACTGGTAGGTTGTTCCAAACATCTTGGAGAACAAACAACAGATCTTCTGTGGATGTAGGCTTCCTCGCATCCTTCTGTCTCTTCATGTAATCCCACACACACTGGATGATGTTGAGATCAGGGCTCTGTGGGGGCCATAAAAATTGATGCTGGTTTGAAGGCAAAAGGTAGTAACACCAAATATTGATTTGATTTTGATTTTTCTTTTGTTCGCTCACTTTGCATTTTGTAAATTGATCAAAATAAACAATCATTATTTATATTTCTGAAAGCATTCTTTGTTTACAGCATTTTTTCCACACCTGCCTAAACCTTTTGCACAGTACTGTATCTGGAATGAAAGAAGAAGGATAAGGAAACCTGCTGGTGGAACCCAGAAGTTCAAGAGTGTATACAAGGGAAAAAGCTGGTGAAGAAGAAAGGATAGTTGAAGAGATGAAGAAAGTACACAATAGCACAAGGCTGATCAAAATCAATGAAAAGCAGTGATTTAGAAATTGAAAGATGTAGATGTAGATATATTTGAAGCAATGGCTTCAAATACACTTAAAACACAAAGTAAGAATGGTCCATGGATAGCAATGAAAAGTGTTTGGGGACCAGTTCCTTTAAATCATATTAAAAATCAAGGACAGTATGACAAAGCAGTGTGAGCAGTATGATCAGCAAAATGTGGATAAAGTTTTTAAAAATATTTTCCCTATTTTAGATCTATTAAAGGCAAAAATGTAGATATTTTAACGCATCAAAAACATGTCACTAAAATTGAGCCATATTCAGATTTATTACAGCACCAGTCTTCTCAAAAGAATTAAAAACAGACACAATGTTACTAAAGAGAAAACAAAGATAATGCAAATATTTCACATCATTAAATCTTTGCTGTAGTTGATGCTGTGTCCTGCAAGTGGAGCAAGAACATATAAAATATTCATTTAGCTACACATCATCACGGCTTTAAGAAATTAATTTCATGAACATAATATCCCATTCAGTAAATGCCACGAGTGTAATGCCACTGTGGCAAATGACAGAAAGAGCTATTGCCAGCAATTTACACCAAAATACCACACCATACAGGTTCAGTTCAAATATGACAGTCCCATATGACAGAGATGAAGTGACAAAATGGATTTAAATATACAATAGCTTAAATTATAAATTATTTTTCAACTCATAAGAATAAGCTAGTGGTTAAAGTTATCAATCATTTTCATTTGCAAAGTCAGATGGAAAAAAAAGAGCTTACAAAGTATTTCATTAGGCCAAGGCAGTACCAAAGCAGATGTAACTAAAAACTTATAACTAGCTAATTACTAACTAATGTCTATTGTTCGCAAGATATTTTGATCCATTCACAAAGCCAACTTTTTGTCATTTTATGCTACAAAATTTGTCTTTGGCTTGGAAACAGGGCCATAAATTTGTTGTTTTAACACTGGTCATCTTTGGATTCAAGTATGACTATTATTTCCCCAAGAACCTAAACTAATTCAAATTTACAGTAGACTTTCTTTAAAAAACTGCACCAAAATTATGCATGTGATCAGTGCTTTGTAGTCACATACACTGTGTTTCCAAATGTTTGAAGACACCTTATATAATTGAACTCAATTTTGCACACACAGCTTGCAAAATCTGTACAGTTAATTGAATGAAATGCTCTTTAGCAATTACACATAAACATGGAGAGCCAGTTAAGCCTCCAACTTTTTGACTGCAGGGCAGTGGAGCTATGTTTTATGTAGTAATTTTGCTCCATCCAACAACTCTGTGATGCTGATGGCTAGAAATATACATGGCTATTGCTGCAGCAAAAGAGGGGAATCCCTGTTAGTGTCCTTGATTTAATAGAAAATGTTGAATGAGCAGGTGTCTAAAAACCTTTGGATATACAGTGCATAAATTCATTGGGCTGGTTTCAATGAGAGGAATTAAAACTAGTGTTCTAGTTCTAAACTTGTATTCTGCACTGAATTCTCCCTTAAAAAATTAAGTCCTAAGTAGACCTAATGAGTGGCAAAAATTTAACAAAAAGTTTAAAATGTTAGTCTGCAAACAGAATACATGTTTGGAGCCCTATAATAAAGTACATTAGGATCTGAATTAGAAACAAAAATTAAATAATTTAAATTTAATTAAATAAAAAGAGCCAAACTTGCAAGGCTTTTAAACAGTGTTTGCAATGACATTTTTGTAAAACTGAACAAATGCATTTAAGTAACATCAGTCCTGAAACATCATCAAATCAGAAAGTTTTTCTAGGGCTGAAAAATCTGCATCAATTGGTACCCTTAGGAGATGACAATTACTGAATTTAACACCTATAACATCCTAAACATTAAATCAAGTATTTATTCACAAATCACTAAAGCAATATTCTATAATCGTTCCTATAATTCCCCTAAAAGGGATGGACTGTATGGGATTTGGAATAGATATTTTTCAATTAAAAGGTACTCCGTGATTCAATCGATATATAAAAATCTGTTTAAACACCCATTTCTATTTGCTGTATATGTAGCATATGGTTAGTAACCGTAGAAAATGGAACCTGGGCAGTTCCTTATTTCTGTCAGTAAACATTTACAAAAAAAGGTTGTTTCAACTAAAGGATTCATTAAATATTCTAAGATTAAGCTGGGGCTTTTTTCAACTGAAGGATTCATGAAATATTCTAAGATTAGCCTGTAAGTCTATATGTAGATTCACTCTTTCTGAGATGAAAATTGTTGTCCAGAGGAAGGTATTAACAGAAATTCATCACCAACATTATGCTGTGGTTGTAAATTAGTTTTCTGTTCTTGATGTAAGGAATCTATTCAAATTGTTATTTGGTAATTGATCATGCACTGTAAACTCCACAGAGAGAGAGTTGGATTAGGGATCGGTGGTGTCTACCAAACTGCTAGGAGGCCAAGTACATTAAAATGTTCTGACAAATAAAAATTGGAGGGAGGTTCCGCCACAGGCCTGGAAGCAAATAACTTAAAAATGCTTGATAAATGGCGCAAAAAAAAATTTGATTTGCTTACAAGGGGGGTGTTCAAATTTTAAATCTCACATATAAAGTGTGGCAGCAACCCTGTGAAATGCCATGCTTTGTTTAACATCATGATGACTCCCAGCCATCAACAAAGGATGTTGCCATTGTCCATCGGTTCAAAAAAATGTTCAGCCTCTTTAATTAACAGACAAGTTGACATGTACAAGCTGTTAAACTAAAGTTTTTGTTGTACCACTGAAGATTTAGGCATAGTCCTGTGGTCAGATGTGATGATCAAGCTGGTCCGTGTGCATCTGAAATACAAAAACGTGTTGGGGGTCAGTAGAGTATTGGGAAAAAATAGGGATGTGCTGCCTCTTAGAGAACAGGCAAGAAGTGGTTATCTGTAGAGTCAGCTTGACTTCTCCTACCTCCTCTGGAGCTTTTGGGGTTGGGAGTAGTAGAGTATTTTGGTGGATAACGAATAAACAACCGGTCCTCCTCCTTCTTCACCCACCGCAGGAGTTTTGTAATGGCATTAATTGCAGAAGCCTTGGTAACCAGTGGGCTAAAGCACGTGTACAATTCAAACTTACTTGTAACCTATAATGAAGAAATTTCAAATACGACTCAATGACTTGACTCAATGACAAAAAAAATTATTAATATGCAACAATTCTATTTCTGACAATTACAGCTTCAAAAAGAAACTTTTTACAGCACTATGATTCCAATATTCCCATTCAGCAGCAGACATTAATGACAGCAGGTGCAAATGAAAGTGTTTAAGCATTTATATGTAGAACTATTAGTTTTAATAGTAAATGGCAAGCAAGACCAATGAGTAAAGTGCAAACAACAGTTTAAAATGTTATTTGCCTAAGCAACCTGACAGGATTTGTGATTCTGTATTTGCTTTCATCCAACAGTGTTCTCTCACTAAAATACACAGCATATACATTACTGTGCAAAAATTTAGGCAGGTGTGAAAAAATGCTGTAAACAAAGAATGCTTTCAAAAATGGAAGTGTTAATCATTTATTTTCATCAATCAACAAAATGCAGTGAATGAACAAAGAGAAATCTAAATCAAATCAATATTTGGTGTGACCACCCTTTGCCTTCAAAACAGCATCAATTCTTCTAGCTACACCTGCACACAGTTTTTGAAGGAACTCTGCTGGCAGCTTGTTCCAAACATGACTGTGTTTCAGCCTATGTGTGACACTGATGATCATTAGCACCTGTTTGGTAAAATTGGTCGATCATACACCTGACTATAATCCTACAAATTCCCTGCGTCACAGTCTGTCGTGCCGGTGGTTCCGGTTGGGCACGACAGATGGCGCTCTGTTCTGACTGAGCACACCTGAGCTCACTCAGACACAGGTGTGCTTCATTGGGGCTGCTATTTAAGCCCCAGTGAGTCAGAACAGAGCACGGTTCATTAACAAGGCGAAGCCTACGGTACTACGGCACTTTTGGTTTTGTATTTTGCTTTATGTTAATAAACGTTATTCCTACGGATTACTGGCTCTGCGTTGGCATCCTTGCGTACCCCACCAACGTTACAGAATGAACCGCCAGTACCTGGATGTTGCGAGCCTCAAAGGCTGGTTTGAGGAGCAAGAACAGAGCGCAGTTCATTAACAAGGCGAAGCCTATGGTTAATGGTGGCACTATTGGTTTTGTATTTTGCTTTATGCTAATAAACGTTATTCCTACGGATTACTGGCTCTGCGTTGGCGTCCTTCACGCACCCCGCAACCGTTACACCATGACTTTGTGCAAGTGTACCTATAAGAATTGATGCTGGTTTGAAGGCAAAAGGTAGTAACACCAAATATTGATTTGATTTACATTTTGCTTTTGTTCACCCACTTTGCATTTTGTAAATTGATAAAAATAAACAATCATTATATTTCTGAGAGCATTCTTTGTTTACAGCAATTTTTCACACCTGCCTAAAACTTTTGCACAGTACTGTATTACAGATGGAATTATTATTGCAACGGGGGGGATAATTTGGCAGAATAAGTAAACTGGGTAAATAAAAATAATGGTTAAAGAAGTTACTGCAAGCTGCACCCCTGTATGACTACACATAGTAGGCCCTCACCCAGGCAAGTAGTGTCTCTCTCTCAGCGACATGGTATATAAGTTTGAGTGGCCGTGATGTGCTGTGTATTCGACTGTGTAAATCTCTGTAAAGGTCCAGCAGCCTTAGCTTCTCAACATCAGTACTGTATGGTGCCTCCATCTCCGGGCTGAAAAGACAACTAAACACATAAGCAAACAGGCACACTCACATACACAGACAATATCCTTGTACTCCTGTTAAGCCTGGAGCCACAAGTCTTCATTTTAAATATTTATCTTCTTTTAATGGCAAAAAAAAAAAAAAAAGCCAGCGTGTTGTTTCTGAGTGGGTAAGCCATCTACATATGGTACATCTTTCAATAAAGCTATAATATTAAACATGGCTCCTGGCACTAAAATGCTTCACTCACAGGCCTGTTATGTATAGTAATTAAATACATTATTTTTACCTGAGCCTTAAAATGTGGGGAAATGTTTTACAATAAGCATTAAAACTTTATAGTTTATGTAATAAAGTAGAAGAAACCACTTAAACAAGTCAATTTCAGACTTTGCATTATGTTTTTCTAAACCCATGTCATGTTAATTGGTGGTATATCTGTTAATATTTGTTGATTCAGTGCAAAATTAAAGAAGCAAACTAAGTGAGAAATTTAAGAATCTTCTCATGGGTATCTTCCTCCAAGAAAAGATTCACATGAAAGAGAAATCTCAGGACATAAACAACACTTTAAATACAAATAACTAAGTTCCTCTTTATCTTTGATGACAAAATAAACTAAATTAGAAGATCATGTGTCTTCCATTTTTTCCATTTCTTTCTGTTAAATTCATGTGACCTTCTGATTAACTACAACAGGAAAAAAAAACAATGCAGCTGCTGCTGGAAAAAGTTACAGATTTTCTCAAATCTGTTAACTGTGCCAGTTTATGCCTTTATAAATTAATCTAATGACTAACAGTACATGTTCCTTGACAACTATTCATGAGTACTGTAATAACCCTACAACAATCTATTTGTAGTCAAATCAACTAAAGCTTGCTTACTTTGACAAAGCATCACCTGAGGCAGAGCCTGAGTGTTCCCTATTTGCATTATCCATCCTAGCTTTTATTGGAAACAAGAAGAGTTAGCTGTAATTTTATATTAATTACTCTCACTTACTAAGTGCAGACTCCAAATTCTCTACATTTCTATATACAGAGATATTAGATATATTTCTATATATATCTATATTTAA
Organism: Hepsetus odoe; assembly: GCA_017165825.1. NCBI lineage: Eukaryota > Metazoa > Chordata > Actinopteri > Characiformes > Hepsetidae > Hepsetus > Hepsetus odoe. The sequence goes on along the minus strand of CM029393.1, from coordinate 624,862 downwards.
AGTTTGTAATTTGAAGAGATACCATTGAAATTGTAGGCCAATGCATAAATCCAATATTTGCAGATTCATTAAATGTACATTAGCTGTCATAAAATGTATCTTGTACATAAACTTTTAATGTATATAAACCTTTGTAATGCATCTGTCAAATAAAAATATTCCTTAAGCACTTTCAATTGATGCTAATATTTCTGTGCATAAAATATTCTTATCTGGGTCTATTGACAAGCTGTGTTTAGCAAAAAGTGAGGTTTAATAAGTAAAATCTGACACTGATTCTATTAAATCAGCTAACATTACCTTTAAAAATAACAGAAAAACATAAAAGAACATAGGGGCAGCGGTGGCCTAGTGGTTAGGGTGTTAGCTGCATGATCGGAGGATCGGGGGTTCAAACCCCTTCCCAATAGGTTGCCCTGAGGTACCCTTGAGCAAGGTACCGTCCCCGTCACTGCTCCCCGGGCGCTTTCAAAAGCTGCCCACTGCTGCACGGTGTTTGAGTGTGCATGGGTTAAATGCAGAGGTCCAATTTCGTTGTGGTTCACTGTTTGCTGTGCTGTGACCTCGCAATGACAAGGGCTTTCACTTTTTTCACTTTCATAAAAGCAGTCTATGCTACATTAAAATCAGTTGCTAGATCGATGCTACATCACTAATCACTTCAAATACTTTACAAAGTACATCAGTTTATATATATATATATATATATATATATATATATATATATATATATANGGCCTTCTGCATTACTCGGTCTGAATTAAAAACAGTAGCGCAAGTAAAAGTTAGCTATGCTTGAAATGTACACGTATGATTCATATTTGTACTTTACTCATTTATGTGTACACTTTTATTTATGTGGTGATGCCTTAAAGGGCAAGGCTCTTGCTTACTTTAATTCTTGATGTGAATCTGGTCTAATCGGTTAGACAAATGACAGATAAAGCAGGCAAACTACAGGCGAAGCATTGGCCAGAAACAAATGCAATAAAAGTATGCAATCATTTAAATCATTTAAAGCACAGTCCCTCATTGTATGTGTGTGTAATAAAATGTAGTTTAATTAATATTTTATATATATATATATATATATATATATATATATATATATATATATTCATTCATCAGCTTCTCCTGATATTAGATGATTTTCCTGAGGTAGAGTAAAATTCAGTACAGTAAAAAGATTGCATATATTAAAACACAAAAAAAGTCTTCTAATTAAAACAATGACCAAAAAAATGACATAAGGGCAAGAGACTTTTGGGTTTACCTAGTAAACTGTGTAAGCTGGCGATGGTTGTCCGGGACATCAAAGGGTTTATACATAAAGTGCCTTAAATCAGACACTCCAACCTGGCTAGCGCTGTAGGCCTGGGATTTGGCGATTAAGCTCAAGGCATTCTGGGCCAGCATAGCCTCCTCTATCTTCTTCTTACAATCCGCCACAGCATAAAAGGCTTCTTTGTCTGTAGACAGTAGCAGCAGGCAGACAGTGCATTCAGGTGGATCCAGATATGAAATATAGGCATAAAAGTAACAGTCCGGGTTGAAGCTGGGAAGGCAGATTGGGGTCCAGATTTCTCCAGCTTGGAAGGCTGAAGAGGCGCCAATGAGGTTGAGCAGGAGATGGAGATCAGCAGGATCAAGTCGGGCATCTTCAATGACCATTTTCTCTTGGACAATGGTCAGTAGCTGGTTTTTAGCTATAAGGATGGAAAAGACCAAGTTTGGAGTGATAGCCTTCTGCAGAATCTGGCTAAGTGAGTCCCTGAAAGAAGAAGAAACTGGCAGGCAGTGCACAGCTGAGAGCAGAAAGCTTGGGTCAGAGTCCACCAGGTTCAGCAGGCCATCCAGAATCTTCTCTGAGCCAGCCAGCAGGCGCCGCAAGTCGTAATTCTTCTTGTGCTCGAAAATGCGTGCTATACTAGCCTGAGTTAGCATGCTAACAATTTGATTATAAACGTAAAGCAGCTCATCCCGTAGCTGCTGCTCAGACTGACGGACACTGGAAACTGACACCAGTACCAGTGGTCCCTGCTGCATAAACACCACTGTGTGCTCATCTATAGCCAGAGAGAGAATAAACAGACATTTTAATAAAAGCTTTAAAAAAAAAAAAAATCACTAATTAAATATTTGGGTGCATCTATACCAGTTATACACCTATTATAGATGTATTAAAAAACAGTAGTGCTTTAAATGTTCTCCCTGTGTCTGCATGGGTTCCCCCAAAGACATGCTGTCAGATGGACTGGAGATGCTAAATTGCCCCTAAAATGTGAGTGTGTGTGTTAGGTTTGTCTGTGTGCCTGCCCTGTGACAGACTGATGACCTGTCCAAGACGTTTCCCTTCCTGTCACCCTGGCAGAGGCTGCAGCACTGCCCACAACAATCAGAAAAAGCGGTTTAACGAGAGAGTCCTTAAATAGGTTAAGAGAACCCAATTTAATAAATTGCACTTTACACTTTTATCTATTGGTGAAAAATGATCCAGGCAGTGACAATATATGACATAGCTCTAGGATTTGATAGTGAAACTGTATTTAAGCAACATGATGACAACCATGTTCCTGTTTGATTTAAATAACAGGGATCAGTGTGGAAGGGTATCAAGGAAAAAAAAGATTTCTTGGCTTAAAATATTTTTTTATCTAATTATTAGGCTGTGTTTTTATAAAAACAAAGCCTAAAGAGTTCCTATCTTTCAAACAAAATTATACTCTGCTCTAAAATGTATTTTAAAATCAACATAATGCTTAATACAGATTGCAGTTAACCACAGGAAGCTAGGGGGTGACACTGTGACAACTTTCTGGACAGTGAAAGAAGAAATGGCTTGTTTTACAATCGAATGTTAGTGTCAAAGATAAAGTAACCAAACAAATCACAAAAGTCTGAGTAATCAAAATAACAGTTTAATACACTATAGAAAAAGTTATTTTCAGCCCTGATTTGCATTGATTGACTTTTATACCATAAAATCTAAAACCAAGCAATGAGACAGTCCCTTACCTGAGTAAACAGAACGAATCACATTGTCTCCACTTTGGACAAAGGACACCAGCGCCATCATGACACCCATTGTGGAGGACAGGGCTTCCTCGCTTCCGTAGCGAGAATAAATTGGTTTTCCAGCTTCACTAAGCACAAACACATGCTTGCGATGCTGCCGCCAGCTCTCTGTGGTTACATCTTCATCACGGTGAGATGAAGCCCCCAGAGCAGTACCCGTTTCAGAGAGGGGGGCGGGGGTGCCCTTTAAACCCATCCCCTGCTCTTCCAGCTTCCCCTGAGCCAACATGGCCACTACAAACTCGCCTGAGTCATCATGGTTATCAACTAAAGCAGAGTCCTCAGACACTTTACCAGAATCTGTTTCAGACATGCCACCACTTATAGATTTGTCCAAATCTGCAGCCTCTTCATTTGGTACGTCCAAAAGAAGAGCCTGGAGCTGTGTGGCATCCTCTGAGGTAGTGTTGGACAAATGCAACTGTGTGTGCGCATCCAGTCTTAGGACTGTCCTGTCTCCTCCCTCTTCAGAAAATATATCCTCAACTATATGGTCTGCATGGTTTTCGGGAGGAATGACACTATTCAAACAATGCAAATCTGGAGGAACAATGACAAACAGTATAATTAAATGCTTGCATTTTATTTACAGAATTTTCTGCTTTACTTACAATATGAAAGGAGGTACCAACTACAAACTAGGAAAGACATTTTAAGCTCACTTAACGCTGGATTTTACAGCAAAACGTTATATTATATAAACTATTTATAGTACCAGTCTGTGTAGGCTGTGTAGAGATGAATGCATCTATTTTTTCGTCCATCACACCTCTGTCCTGATCTCCTTTATCCATGTCAACATTACAGGCAATTTACTGGGTCAAGACGAGAATAACATTTTAAAAAATAACTGGAAAAAGAAAAAAGGAACTGCAAAGGTAAAGGAAAAAAATGGTTATTGTTAACTTCACCGTTGCAGCAAGCCAGATTTTACGTGAGATTAAGGACTAGGCGAATCCGCATGAACGTGGACAAACCGGTATCACAACAGGCGGCAGCGATCGATGCCGGTGGATTAAAGCGCCATCAATGTAGTCACTTTTCTTCAATCCAAAAGGTTTCAGATTAGTCTTCCACAGATAAGAGATTTTCATTTAGTCCAAAAAGTATGTGGAACCTGGTTCAGAGCACCAACCAGAGGCAGCTCCAATTTCTACCGAGACTTAGCAAACCCTGGCTAGCTTTTCGGATACCAGACCCTAAATCCCTTTAATAACCACGTAGAAACGTTACGTTCCTTACTTCCGATTGGCTTGTTCTATAAATTTGTCAAAAGACCAATGCAGTTATAATCAGTACACAATCCAGCAGGACAAAGAAAGTGAAATGAACCAAAATGAAGCAAAAACAAACGTCGCCGCTAAACCACATCCTGAAACGCGATCAGAAAATAAAAGTCCCCTTTCAGTCGTTCGTTAAATCTATGAACTATTTACTCTGAAGTGCAGTCCGATTTAATGATGTCGCCTTATAACGCTTATAAAAGCTTATTAAGTGTTTCTAAAGCTTAAAAAATGTTGGTAAAAATGTAAACAAAAAAAAAGTTTCTTCTTTTCTTTCACAACTTTGGCCATTTTATCTGTTCAAATGTTTAGTGCAGTTATGACTTAAAATATTAATTTCAACTTTCAATAAAATTTCACACTTTTTTGTTTGTTTACTTTTTTTCGTAAAGTACTCTGAGCTGCATTTGTTGTAAATGTGCTATATCACTTTTTTAATGTAAGTACAGTGTATTCAGAAATTATTCACATTGCTGTTACAGCTTTATTCAAAAATGGCTTTCAGATTCAGTTTTTTATCTCAAAATTCTAGACAACATAATGGCAAAGTAAAAAAAAAAAAGCTTGCTTGAAATTTTTGCAAATTTCTTTAAAAAAAAAGAGTACATAAGTATTCACAGCCTCTGCTCAATACTCGTTGAAGCATCTTTGACAGCAGTTGTAGTCTTTTGTTAGTATGATGCTAAAAGCTAAGCACACCTACATTTGGGCAGTTTCTCCCCTTCTTCTTTGCCGAACCTCTCAGGCTCCATCAGATTGGATGGAGAGCATATCACCAGATCTCTCCAAAGATGTTCAGTTAGGTTCAAGTCTGGGCTCTGGCTGGGCCACTCAAGTACATTCGCAGATTTGTCCAGAAGCCACTCCTTTGTTATCTTGGCTGTGTGCTTAGGGTCATTGTCCTGATGGAAGATGAACCTTCGCCCCAGTCCAAGGCCCAGAGTTCTCTGGAACAGGTTTTCATAAAGGTTGTCTCTGAGCATTGCTGCATTCATCTTTCCTTTGACCCTGACTAGTTTCTAAAACGGGTGGGCAATTCCGGTCCTGGAGGGTTCTCCAGAGTTTAGTGAATTCCCTGCTTAAACACACCTGGTACAGCTCACCTGATCATTGTCAAGTTTAGTGAGTGTGTTTAAGCAGGGAATTCACTAAACTCTGCAGGACACTGGCCCTCCAGTACCGGAATTGCCCACCCCTGTTCTAAAACATCCCACATCATGATGCTGCCACCACCATGCTTCAATGTAGGGGTGGTATTTGGCCAGGTGACTGGCTTCCTCCAGACATTTAGACATTTAGACATAAACACTATTTAGACCAAAGCGTTTAATCTTTGTTTCATCAGACCAGATCCTTTTGGTTCTCATGGTCTGAGAGTCCTTTAGGAGCCTTTTGGCAAACTCCAGGCTGAGCTGTAATTTCCCTTTTTACTGAGGAGTGGCTTCCGTCTGGTCATTCTACAATACAGGCCTGATTGGTTCTCCTCTATCCTCAGAGCGATGCTAGAATTCTGTCAGATTCTGTTCTGTCAGAATAATTCTGTTCTGTCAGGTTATTCTGTCAGAATAACCATCGTATACCCTGACTAAGCCCATTTTACTCCAATCGCTCAGACTGGCTGAGCTGCCAGCTCTAGGAAGAGTCCTTGTGTTTCCAAACTTCTTCCATTTACAGATTATGGTATGCACTGATGATCCAATGTGCTCATGCAGCAATTTTTCTGTAGCCATCCCCAGATCTGTGTCTAAATACAATTTTGTCTCTGAGATCTACAGACAATTTCTTGGACTTCATGGCTTGGTTGGTGCTCTGACATGCATGGTTCATTATGGGACCTTACGCTGCCTTGCAAAGGTATTCACCCCCTTGGCATTTTTCATGTTTTGTTGCTTCACAACCTGGACTTAAAATGCCACTTTGAAGATGTCTTTTTTTTTATTGTGAAGCAAACAACAAATAGGACAAAATAACAGAAAATGTCAGCGTGCATAACTGTTCGTCTCCCCCTAAAGTCAGTACTTTGTAGAGCCACCTTTTTTGGCAATTACAGCTGCAAGTTGCTTTGGCTAAGTCTCTATGAGCTTGCCACATCTTGCCACTAGCATTTTTTTGCCCAACTCCTCAAGGTAAAACTGCTCCAGCTCTTTCATATTGGATGGTTTTCACTTGTGAACAGCAGTCTTCAAGTCTGACCACAGATTCTCAATTGGATTGAGGTCTGGACTTTGACTAGGCCATTGCAACATATTTAAATGTTCCCTCTTAAACCAATCGAGTGTTGCTTTAGCAATATGCTTTGGGTCATTGTCCTGCAGGAAGGTTAACCTCCGTCCCAGTCTCAAATCACAGGCAGACTGACACAGGTTTTCCTCATGAATATCCCTGTATTTTGCACCATCCATCTTTCCCTCGACTCAGACTAGTTTCCCAGTCCCTGCTGCTGAAAAACATCGGCACAGCATGGTGCTGCCACCACCATGTTTCACTGTTGTGATGGTGTTCTTGGAGTGATAGGATGTGATGGGTTTCTGCCAGACATAGCATTTTCCTTGGTAGCAGAAATGTCCAATTTTAGTCTCATCTGACCAGAGCACCTCCTGGAGATACATTTGGGGTGTCGCCCACATGCCTTTTGGCAAACTCAAAACATCCTTTCTTATTTTTAATGTTAAGTAATGGCTTTTTTCTAACCACTCTTCCATAAAGCCCATCTCTATGGAGTGTATGGCTTATTGTGGTCCTATGGACAGATACTCCAGTCTCTGCTTTGGAACTCTGCAACTCCTTCAGGCTTAACTTTGGTGTCTGTATTGCCTCTCTGATTAATGTCCTTCTTGCCTGGTCTGCGAGTTTTGGTGCATGGCCCTCTCTTGGCAGGTTTGTTGTGATACCATATTCTTTCCATTTAAAGATAATGGATGCTCCAGGGGATCATCAAAGATTTGGATATTTTTTTATAACCCAACCCTGACTTGTACTTCTCAACAACTTTGCCCCTAACTTGTTTGGAGAGCTCCTTGGTCTTCATGGTGTGATGCCTCTTGCTTAGTGTTGTTGCAGCCTCTGGGGCCTTTCAGAAAAGGTGTTTTTATACTGATAGGTCATGTTTTTATTTTTAAGAAATTTACAAAAATTTCAAGCATCTTCTTCACTTTGTCATTGTGGGGTATTGTGTGTAGAACTTTCAGGAAAAAATGAATTTAATCCATTTTGGAATAAGGCTGTAACACAGCCAGATGTGGAAAAAGTGGAGCCCTGTTAATATTTTTTGTCCACACTGTAGTGTTTGTAAGATACAGCAGCAAACAGAATGAATGTATTTTGATTGGAGCTTAATTTGTATAAACTAGACAAGATTCTCAATTTATATTCGCTTGCATCAATTAGAGAGATTTATTCATAGTAAAAATACCCTGTGGTTATTTACAAAAATAAAAACTTAAATATATATTTAAAAAAGGTTTAACCACATTTTGGAAACATGGACACAAAAACTGGGGGAAACACACTATTAAAAAATCTTCTAGTTAAAATTGTGGGGAATCCTGCAGCTAGTACCTTCAAAATTGTTCAATGAGTTTGTATTTAAATATTATAAGCATTTTAACTACTGTTGTAACTATTTTATTAAAACAAAGTATATTTGTTTTCACTAAAATGCAAAACAAACAAAACATTACAATAACAATGATATGAAAACAGTAGTTTTATGATGTTTATTTCAAAATACACCTAACCAGATTCATGAAGGTCAATAATAATAGGTGATCTGAATTGATCATTCATAGATATAATTGTAAAAGGGGTGAAAAGAGACTAAATTTATACTGTGTCACATTAGCTAAATAAAACTGGAAATAGGTTCCTGTTTCTTCCATAATTTCATTCTGCCTGCCCTGCTGTCCTTTGCATCAACTAGTGTTTGAAGAGGTGTCTCTGTGCATGGCTTTTTTCTTTATACTGTCCAGGTATTCTTGTTGTGAAACAGCCAGAACTGAGGCCAATATTTCATCATCTTCCCAGTCTGTTAAACCTGCAAGGGGAGATCAACAGAACTAAATATGTAGTGTTAGGAAAAACAAGTTATTGGCAGCATAGCTAATATAAACTGTGTTTACTGTTGAGATGGCATAATACACTCTTTTCAGTGTTTACAAGCATCCATGTGGCAATTCAAATACATATTAATGACATATCAAATGTAATTAAACAGCATGTCATTTTTGACAAATTAGCTTTTTAGGGATCCAGACTCCCAGTGTTATTGTCTGTTATTGATGCCAATATTGAACCTCTCTTTATCAATCAATACCCATATCAATTTATTCATTTATTTTCTTTGAAAACTACCTAGCTGTACATTTAGCTGGTTTTGTTAGCAGGAACTCTGTTAAAAAGACCAAAAGAGTATCAGAGTGAAACTGCTCAAAGATACTTTAGGAACAAATACATACCTTAAGGGAAATTGCATTTAATCATAACAGACAAACCTGGAGCACATGCTGATGAAAGTTTGGGGAGCATGAGAGTGGCTCCTGAGGAGGGGGATTTGGCTGGATTTTCAGGCAGTATGGAGCCTGGATGTTCGGGAGAGGAGCTTCGCTGACGTGGAGAACGGCTCCAATCCTCCCAACAGCTGGAAGTAGCAGCAGTAGCTGAAGTGCAGGTAGCACTGGCTTTACGTGGCTTAAAAAACAAGAATGATAGTCTAAGTGATTAATAAATAAGCTTTTTAACAAAATCTTTGTTTGCTGCACATGTAGCATGCACTCTTCTATGACAGACAATTAATTGCATTTGGATAACATCAGAAAACCTTTTAGCCCAAAACCTACTTATATGCTGTTACAAAGTAACAGAGTTGATAAGTACATCTTTGTGAAAAACACATTTTGTAGAACATTTTCATTAATTCTTCAGTTATTTGTCCATTTAAAAGCTATGTTCTTTTCAGCAATGACCGAGTTAACCAGGAATCACAATCTGGCCCTTGAAAAAAGCTGATTAGGTCCCTATCCATTTTCCTACTTCCAACACATTAACAGAACTGACTGTATATTTGCTGCATTATGCATTTCATTGTAGTGATGTAAATATTACATCATTACAATGAAATGTATAATGCAGCAAATATACAGTCAGTTCTGTGGATGTGTTGCAAGCTTTTAAATTTTTGTTCAGTTTAATGAACAGCAGGGAATGATAAATGCTCAAACCTGTCTGCTTTTCTCTTGGTCATGCAGCCACTGTAAGTAAGATTCACGTGCCACTTGCTCTTCGATGGCCTCATTGGTGGCCTCCCAGTCAGTTGCCCTCTTTTTGTCCTCCAACATCTGCTGCTCAATCCACGACTCTTCTGAAGTCATAATGGCATTCTTCATTAAAGACTGGTCAGCATACTATGAGAAGGAAAACACAAAAGCAAGCAACTTTTACATTACATTTTAACATAAAAAACTACATTTATAAACTAAATAAAACTATTAAGAATGGTGGGAAATTGGGTTTGCAATGTTTAGTATTTGGGCATATACAATTTTACAAGCGATATCAGCACCTTTTAATTAATATTACTGAAAAGCTTTCATGACAGTTGACTGACAAATTCTTCATGACAGACTTCTGTAAATTACATCTGAGCTTGATTCAGTAATTGATCAGTAAATAATTTGTTAATACAAATAAGGAACTTACCCCTGGTTTAAAGGAAGGCAGCCCCAGGCCTACTCCAATAGTGGCCTTATTGGGGTTTATTACTGAGTTATAATGAATCTTACGATGGTAGCTAACCCTTATAGGCTCATCATTGTTCTGATGGATGCTGTGGAACGTGTTGATTGGTTCTGGAAGTGAAAGTCAAATTAGCATTTTTTTTTTCTTTGAATATAAAGCACCTTAAATGACAATACAGACCCAAGCAGATCATTAAGAAGTTCATTACCTATGCCATACTTATAAACCTCCACTGGCCTGTTGTACATCTCTGCCATAGCCTGCATCTCAATGTGGTTTCCATGGCAATTGCTTTTCTTCTTGCGGTTGATGTATGTTGTGAAGTCCTCTGTGACATAATTGGAGAAGTAATCTGCATTTTTCACCTGAACAGAAGAGACCAAAAACACATCTTTTTGACAACAATCACCTGGGACAGATATTTGAAATTGACAGATTTAAAATTTTATAAATTTTAGAAACGGTTGATCTGCTGACATATGAAAATGAAGTTACACCTCTGCATTTAACCCACACATAAACAAAAGCTCAAGGGTACGTCAGGACAATGTACTGGCCTGGGATTCAGACCGATAATCTTCTGATCTTGGAAGCCAACTCCCTAACCACTAAACCACCACTGTCCCACCTGAGCTAAAGCTCCAACACACACCAAACCAAGGATAAGTTCATTTAAATGGCTTTATCTGTAATTTGGTTAAATGTAAATAAATTGGGAAAAAATACAACACTTTCATTGTTACTGTTACTACTACTACTACTACCATTACCAAGTAGTAGTTATAGTAGCAGTAGTTTTGTCTCAAATATTTTATAGAACCTAAAATGTACTATGGAAAAAATTCTGTTGTTGTTCTTTGAAAAATAAAAATCCTTCTTTTAGAACCTTTTACAGTACTTTGAGTTTATCATGCTCTTCTTTTTATTTTGAAAAACATATATCTGTTTTCTTTCAGATCTGTGCATAATACACAGAAATAATTGTAAAGGAAGTGTTTATGGTGCTGACTTACCAAATAATCCATGCAGTGTTTCCGTACCACATCATGCATATCCTGGTCCCCATACACTTGATCAGCTACAAAAATATTGCATACAAGGACATTTGGACAATGCTGCAAACGTCCATAATACTAGCAGAAGTGCATTTCAGCCTGAAATAACTACCTAAAAACTAACTTTAAAAAACATAAGATAAATATTGTACCAACTGCTCTGAAGAGACATGCTCCATCTTCTTTCATGATTTTGATTACAAATCCTTTCTTTTCCTTCAGTGCCTTCTCAAACCATTGCTCTTGCTGTGGGGAAAAAAAAATACTGTTCAAAAATACCATGATTTCATAATTCTAAGCTACGGCTGTCACTACTGTGTCACAATTTTAGTAAATTAGTAACCGTGCAATGATTTGAAGATTGAGTAATGATTTTCTAAAAAGCCAAACAATAATAATAAAAAAAAACCTGCATTACTTTTCAAAGATTCCCTAACATTTCACTGGAAAAATAACTATTTCAACCAGACATATGATATGGAAAACAGCTAGTAGCCAAATTTACACACGTCTCGTTCATACATTAATATATTCAGGTGAAAACTGTATATTATTTCTGTTTTAATATTTTAACAACTCACATGTTTATTATTAAAACCAGGAAATGCATGCATGAATACTAGACGTGTGTATAAAAAGATAAAAGTAGATAAAAAAACACGTAGTAGATAAAAATCCTGCTAACTGAGGAAACAACTTTTCATTTTTATGGCAAATGCAAACTGTGATCAAACTTCATGATCAATGCTTGACAATACTTCTCTAACTCTCCAGCTCTTGACTAATCAACCTCCAGGGTGAAGCCATATAAACAAATTAATAGACAAAAGCCCTTTTACAAAGAGAGAAGTCCAGTAAAGCTTGGCTAGTTTTAGATTCAGATTCGCTTGTTTTTCTGGCAGCATGACAGACAACTTTTGTGTACATGATTGGCAGCAAGCAGATGACACACATGTATAGGTTTCAAAGGTAAAAAAAAAAAAAGTAAAAACAACATATATATATTGATTAAATTATATATATATATATATATATATATATATATATATATATATATATATATATTTTAATCAATATATACATGTTGTTTTTACTTTTTGTATGTAGTATGTATATATATGTGTGTATAATATATATATATATATATATATATATATATATATATATATATATATATATATATATATATATATATATATATATACATACACACACACACATATATATATATGATGGATTATATAGTGTATGAATACTGCATACAGTATTTTTAAAATATGTACTGCCTTTTTATAATAGCTGTAATAGTACAAACAAACTCATGCATACTGATTTAAAGGTCTAAATCATATATCACAATAAAAAATTAAGTGCTAAATATACGTGATAAAAATACAAATCAATTGATTTTTAAATAAAATGCTGTTTTTTGCTGACTTGTTTTTCAGTACACTCCTGCTATAAACTGTCAGAATTATTACAGGTTTCGGGGTTATTACTGAACCCTTATTCACCCTCAGTACTTTCTATCTAATCAGATTTTGCTCCATATTGTAGTATTAACCGTTACTTCCGATGTTTAGCATCATTAATGACGGCTGAATCTTAGAATCAATAATACTTTGGGTTTTTAGTGTCAGTAAGCTTGTCTGTCAGTTGGTTGTCAGAATCAGTACTGGCTCTCACGCACTGATTTTCACACTTGTTACCTGTTCTACCGTTGCAGGGTCTATTGCCTGAATCCTGTGCACGTCCTCGTACTAACTCACTGCTGCTGCCTGCTGCACCCTGTTCTGTTTCTGCACCGTGGGAGACTTCTCCATCGGCCATTCCACCAGCACACACCGCCTGCCGCCTTCGTTTGCCCAGCCCGGGTCCAGAGCAGCACGGCAGTTCTCCCATGCCCTCGCATTGGGGCCCCGCTGCTACTGTCACTGCCGCACTGACAATCTGAGCGGGGGTTTCATAACGCCCTGCAAGTCTTCGGGCCGTATGGTAAGCACACCACGGCGGCGATGAAGCGCGGGGTCTTGCGCCGCTGCAAGGGCCAAGCGTGTGCGGGTGCGCATAAGAATGCGGATCCGCGTCCTCCAGCCGCTCACCCGAAGAGCTCGGCTTCTTTTTCGGCAGGATCGTCATCGGAGCTCCGTTACCAGTTACACGGATACGAGCCGGTCAATTACTTCAGCTTTTCAGACGTTTCAGCCCCACGGCCGGGTTTGTGCGCTGAAACACATATATACACCTTCGCTGAGGTAACCACGTTGATTCGAGAACCCTGGGAAAACCGGCAAAATAGAAACACCCTCTGAATCCTTTCAGGATCCTCTTATTACAAACATCAACAACGGGCAACATTGCGTCACTTCCGCTATAACGACGTCACCTCCGCCTATTTGCTCCCTTCTGGTCACATTTTCTGCTTAAATAAAATTGTGGAATGTGATCATATAAAAATAAAAAATTATTTGTGCACATGTTTCACGCTACTAGTATTAAGCAGCGCCGAACTTAAAGTTAAGTAGTTGTGCAGTAACGTTTCACAAAAAAATCTTGTGATACCAATCAAAGCGTTACTCGGAGACCACATGGCTTAACGTCACCCTATATAAGCCCTGCCCACCACCAACTAGGCAGCGGTGTTCCTGATCCACTTCGAGAAACTATTTTAGAAAGTATTCTCTCCATAATACCCAGCATGCATTAGGTAAATCTTTGGTAGTCCCTGGGGTGTGAACCAATCCTGACATCTGGCCTAGCCATTATACTGTAGCCTAATAAGTACAAGCAAGGAGACATTTGAAGTTACTCCTCTTAAGTGATTAATCAAAATTCAAAGAAACAGTAATTTTACCTTTATTCACCATTTACTTTATATTCAGCTCAGAGCAGCTATAGTTTTTCAAAATTTCCCAAACATTCAGGAGACATCATGACATCTAAATAGTTTATTACGGGCGGTTCATATTCCACCCAGCGCTCAGTGCTAATAGCGCTTAATGCTAACAGCATTGGCTGAACTTTTATGGAGTTATCAGCTGGCCTCCAAAACTACCACGCAGACGGACTGTTTATTGTTGCTGGAGATTTCAACTATAAATCTCAAGTCAGTTCTCCTAAATTCCATCAAATGTGAACTTTGTAATGAGGGGGAAAACACGCCTGGACTGTGTTTACACAACATGGCTGGGCACAAGCAGAGCGGAGCCCCGCCCCACCTCACACTCAGACCACATCTCTGTGCTGCTGATCCCAGCGATAGGAAACATCACATCAGGCGTGTGAGGCCCACCCTGAAGCAGGTAAAGACCTGGCCCACAGGAGCCATCTCTGCTCTTCAGGACTGCTTCAAACGCACCGACTGGGACATGTTTAGGGAGGCTGCAACCTACGTGACTCCCATCAACTCTGGAGGAGCACAGCTTCAGGTGACTGGCTACATCAGCAAGTGCATTGAGGATGTTACTGTCTCCCCAAGTTAATCATATCACGACTCCAACCAGAATATGGATGACTGCGGAGCGCGCAGACTCCTGAGAACCCGACAAGGCCTTCAAGACGGGACGGGGGCCCCCTAAGAACAGCAAGGGCGAACCTGTCTCGGGCCATCAGAGCAGCAAAGCGAGCTCACGCACAGAGAATCTGGCGGCCACTTCAAGAACACTGGCACACGCGGGTTATGGCAGGGCGGGCATCCGGGCCTCACTAACTACAGGACATCTCCCCACTCTGCAAGTGACGGTGACCCCTCCCAGATGCGCTGGAATTACTACGCACGGTTTGGATGCAGCAGTGAACAACACGTAGAATGAGGAAGACCACCCCTCCTCCGAATCGACTCAGGTGATTCTCCAAGGCCTGACCACAAGCCAAGGTGAAAGATCTCTTCTCAGAGTCAACCTAATGGAAAGCTGCCGGTCCAGACAATATTCAAGGTCGCAGGCTCAGAGGATGTGCAGAGCCACTACAGATGCTCACTGACATCTTCAACACCTGTCTCTGAGCACTCCACTGTTGTTCCAAGGGGTGCTTCAAGACCACCAGACCATTCCAGTGCCAAAGAAACCATCTATCTCCTGCCTCAATGACTATCGTCCCATCACACTCACATCCATCATCATGAAGTGCTTCGAGAGGCTGGTCATGAGGTACATCAAGTCTCAGATCCCCTCCTCACTAGACCCTGCAGTTTGCGTATCGTCCCAACCGCTTCAACGGATGATGCAATCTCCACTAATTTTCCACCTGGCCCTTTCTCATCTGGACAGAAAGGACAGTTATGTCAGAATGCTGTTCATCGATTACAGTTCAGCATTCAACACCATCATCCCTCAGCACCTGAGTGAGAAGCTGAGGCTGCTGGGCCTGAACACCTCCTCTGTAACTGATCCTGACTTCCTGACTGGGAGACCCCAGTCAGTCAGGATCATAGCAGCACCTCCAACAATTCAATTCAATTCAATTCAATTTATTCTTGTATAGCGCCTTTTACAACAAAGTTGCCCCAAGGCACTTTACATTGATAACAGGTTACAGTAATGATGTTTAAGATGTTTGCCGGATGACACGGAGGAGAGGAATCCAAAACTCCACTATGTGGAGAAAAAAAAAAAAAAACCTCCTGAGGGTCCAAGGCTCACTGCCACCCAACCCCTTTGGGTATACTAACAGCATAGAGTTAGTTTGGTTTTAAACTCCAGGATCAGTGAGGAGTCCCAAGTTGCTTCCAGGTACTAATGAGCGCTAGGTCCCTTGGCGATCAGATGCATCACACAGACCAGATGGTAGCTCCATTGACCCAGGTGATGACCAAGCAACGGGCCCCGGACAACATCACACTGAGCACAGGAGACTCCTCAGGGCTGTGTGCTCAGCCCACTGCTGTTCACACTGATGACCCACGACTGTGCAGCCAAGCACAACTCGAACCACATCATCAAATTCGCTGATGATACAACCTTGGTGGGTCTGATCAGCGGTGGAGATGAGGCAGCTTACAGAGAGGAGATACAAGAGCTGACGGACTGGTGCAGAACCAACAACCTGTCTCTGAACATTGACAAGATTAAAGAGATGGTTGACTTGTGAGACCACGGGCCGACCACACTCCACTAATATCAACACCACCTGTGGAGATGGTCCAGAGCACCAAGCTCTTGGTGTTCATCACTGACAACCCCACGTGTCCTCAACACCAACTCCATCACAAAGAAAGCCCAGCAGCGCCTACTTCTCGCGCAGACTGAGGAAAGCCCATCTCCCACCTTCCATCCTCACCATCTTTATAGTGAGGAATCCATTGAGAGCATCCTGAGCGGCTGCATTACTGCCTGGTACGGAACTGCAACGCCTTAGACCGCAAGTCCCTACAACGGGTAGCGAGAACAGCTGAGAAGATCAGGATCTTCTCTGCCTCTGTACAAGACATTCACCACTGGGCTGCATCTGCAAAGCAAATCACATTGGTGGATGATCCCTTCTCACTCTATCCCATACTCTTTCCTCCTACCATCCGGGAAAAGGTTCACATACGGCCTCCACTTCCAGGATGGAAATAGTTTCCTCTTCTCCCTGGTCATCAGACTCTGGAACTTAAACCGCCAATATCTTACCCAGTCCTCCTTTTCCATCTAGTATTCATTTATTTATCTCATGTTGCACTCTGTACTTAATAATAACACTACCCACCACACTGCTAAGCACTTTAATCTACTCTGGGCTGCTTTATTCAACACCACGGATGAATGTACTGTCGTGCCGCTCATGTTGTCTGTCCTGTCTGCACTTGTTGCTGCTTCTTTGTGTATTGCAATCTTATGTTGTCTTGTGTCTTGTCTTGTGTGTAGCACCAGGTCCTGGAGGAACGTTATTTCGTTTTACTGTGTACTGTGTATATGGCTGAAATGACAATAAAATCCTACTTGACTTGACTTCTGACTCTGACTTGACTTGACTTGAGAAGGCCAGTGCTCTTTTAAGTTTTAATGTAAAAATACCCAAGCAACTCAGGTCAGCACAAACTGAGCACAAAAATACAATACAATTTCCTGAAATCTTTATTCAAACATGCATAGATACATTTCTCTTTAGAATTATTTTCTCACGAGGAACAAATAAAACTTCACTAAAATACAATAAGGCTAGGGAGCCTGCTGAAACCTTGAGTTCTACTGACCCAATGGGCACAAAACAAACAAGCAAACAAAACAAACAAAACAAAAACGTTGTAAAGGATGGACTGATCTCATCAGGGAAACATTAAATTTAAACATAGTAGCTACATGTGATTTAGCGTAAGTTAACGCAACTATTTAACTCTAAATACAGAGATTTGATTTCTATAGTCTGGGCTGGACTTAAAGAAAATGTATATAAAAAGAAAAATGTTGTGTAATTTTTAGAACATTTTATTTAATTTCTAATTTGTTAGGTACCCACAAACTCATGGATCAAGAGGTCCCAGGTGGCTGAATCCTTCTGGCACTACCACCACCATTTGCTGCTGTGGTTTAGCGGCAGCGTGGCTCAGTGGTTAGGCATTACCGCATGATCGGGGTTCGAGCCCTTCCCAATAGGGTTGCCCTGAGGTACCCTGAGCAAAGTGCTGGCCCCCATCACTGCTCCCCTGGCTGCTAATAGCTGCCCACTGCTGCACGGTGTTTGGAGTGTACATGGGTTAAAATGCAGCGTCCAATTTCTGTTGTGGTTCACATTGTCTGCTGTGCTAAGGTGACCTCGCAATGACAAGGGTTGTCACTTTCACTTTCACTTTTCACTGGCTCCCTGAGACCCTAAACCCAAGTTGCTTCAGGGGGACTGTCCTTGAAATTAGGACATGGAAGTCACTCTGGATATTAGATCTGCTAAATTCTGTAAATGTAAATGTTTGATGGGAGTGTGATTCAATGTCACATTAATAAAATAAATATATTTCACTTTGGCAATAACTGTTTTAGACACTTTTGTTCATGTGATAAACAAATCTACAGAGGAAAAATAAATAATAAATAATTTTTCCAATGTGTCACTCATTGAGAATTTGACTGGGTGTAATAATCAAACGATGAGAAAAAGAAAATCAAATTACAGGCTGATTGTATGAACATGAATATTTGTTATTTTCTAGCTTGAGCCACCAGGAGGACTTCTCTTTACTCTGCTCTCTTTACTGCATTGAGGTAGATAATCATGGTGGAACTCTGCCTTGTTTTTAATTAAATACTGGGAAATGTATGTCATAATCTAAAGTGTATATATATATATATATATATATATATATATATATATATATATATATTATATATATATATATAAAATGAATATATATAATGAATATATATAGTCATTTTTCACGAATTTGGCCTTTCATTTTTCCTTTTAAGACCTTTGATCACTTTGATCACCATTAATGATTGCAGTGAAACAAAATAACTCATCCCAGATAGTAACAGAAGTTAGAAAACATTCTGTATCTTGCTTAATTCCCAAACTGTTGTCATTCAAAAAACATGTTTTGTATGTATATTGAGTTTTTTACTCATTGATTTTTCTACTGGAACTACAATGTAAAAAATAGTAGATGCAACTGCAAACTATGGTGGTGATCTACTGGTAGGATACTTGCCAAAGGACAAAGAGGTTGGAGAGTTTGCAGATTCAAATCTCACCTCTAGCACTACCACCACTGGATTCCTGTGCAAAAGCCTCGACCCCAAGTTGCTCCAGGGGGACTGTCCCTGTAATTAGGAAATGGAATTCGCTCTGTATAAGAGCGTCTACTAAATGCCATAAATGAAAGCTGTATGCCTGATTATTATCATCATTAGCTTTACCAGTGATAGTTACTGTTGTTTTTAGTTGTGTCTGTAGATACTATATGTTGTTAGTTACATTAGCCCCATAGTTCAGTGCAATGAATTTCCACCAAACCTGCCTTGAACAACAACCTATGAGGTAAGGGGTGGAGTAAACATAATTTTTGACTGATGCATCCCTTTAAGCCACTAATGAGAAAAGTATGTAGGCAGCCAGAGAGGTGCAATAAAATGGCTCATATCAACATATACCAAACTATTTGGGGACTTCAGACACAAACACAATTCATGCGAACTGTTGTTGGACGAGCCGTTGGATGCCTTTTCTCAAAACAATTCTAGAGGGTTTGATCAGTCCAGGGGAAAGGACATAGAAAAGGGTTCACATTCTCAGATCTCAAATAAATATATGCTATCTCCTTACTTTCACTGAATAATTAATTAGTCCAATAACCAATAGTCAATTTTCAGTCTGTATTGTGTGCTAAGAGTAACAGAAAGCAGTTTTTCAGGTTTACAGATTTTGTCTTAAAAGGGATCCAGTCTCTTGGGATCTTTTTCCATTTGTTAAGAAGAAGCATCATTGCTGGATGGGAAAATGAAGCCCTATAAATGAAAAGATGACTTGCCATTTTATTCACAATCCATGGTACTTGTTCCAGAGTCGCTGTATGTGCAGTTTCTTGATCAAAATCATATTTATCTAAAAGACAAAAGACAATTATTTCAGATTAATTACATTCATTTAAAAAACTTTATATGGATAAACATATACAAAACTAAAATTAATTTAAAAGTGATATGACCTTGTCCTTTAGCCTTAGTCAGTTATAGGGCCTAGAAGTTAAGTTCATGGAAATCGTTAATCAGCAGTTGCTGACTTTTACTTAAATTACAAGAATGAAGAACAGAAATGGATATGAAGCACTGATGTATGCCACTCTGGATAAGAATGTCTAATGCTAAATGCTGTAAATGTAAATATGGTCAAATAGGTTTAATGTTTGGATTGAAGTTTTTTGTTTTTCTTTGCATTCAATGACTACCTACT
Organism: Hepsetus odoe; assembly: GCA_017165825.1. NCBI lineage: Eukaryota > Metazoa > Chordata > Actinopteri > Characiformes > Hepsetidae > Hepsetus > Hepsetus odoe. The sequence goes on along the minus strand of CM029393.1, from coordinate 604,851 downwards.
CCTGTATCACATTACCATGCTTTTCTATAAAACTGCCAAAGCACACTTTAATGATGATATAATTTTTTGCATTTCACAAGGTGAACATTTTCTGACCAATGTGTTTTATCAGTTAAATTATGCCTACATATGTTACTTGTCTTTTAATGGCCAGGTTTTGTGGGTTTGTTGAAGTAAAGAAATTAACTGTGCTGGACCCAGAATTAGAGTTAAACATTCCTAGTCAAGATGGTTGCACCACTGGTGCATTGTGTCCATTACAGCTTTAACAAGCTATATTAAATATTGAGTATTCTGAAAATTCCTTCCACTATTTAAAGTACTACACACCTCTGAATATATTCCATTCATATGGAAATAATGCACATAATTAAATGAAGTGATTCAGTGCTTTATGTTTTTGATGTGTGTTTTATGTTCAGCAAAAAAAAAGAACCATAATCTTCTTCACTGTAACCGGTCAGCCTCAGCTTTGGTCTCTCCATTCTGCTTGTCGCTGGACTTCTGAGAGAGTCGAGAGGAAACAGCAGCAGCCTGAGCAACAGCTTTAAAACTGCGTTTCCGTTTCTGCACATTCTGTTCTGGGTGGAAGATGATGACGTAGACTTTGGGGATATAGAGCATGCCGAGAGAGACAGTGGCACTCAAGCTCATGGATACGGTCAGTGTTGTTGTCTGGATGAACATCTGGCTCAGAAGGAAAAAAAAAACAGATTAAAAGGCACTGAAGTCATCTCCAGCCGTCTGTGAATAAATATCACACAACATTAGCGGGATGGCACTCAGTTTAAGCTTGATTCAATGTTCATTTCTCTTCCTGTATTATTATTATAACCGCTATGGCCTAGTTATCCATGCTCTACTGAAAAACCAATTAATCTGAAGGCCAGATAGGGTATAATGATTACTTTTGATTGAAAACATTTTGTGAAACAAACCATTTGTCAAAAAAATTCAATCAGCTTAGCGCATTTATCTGCATGCATTACTGCATAAGCCACATGAAGAACCAGTGTTACAGTTATGTTAAAGTGTAAATGCATAATTATAAAAAAAAAACCTGAAAGTTTGTATAAAACTGCAGCGTTTGCATTTTAAAATAATATAACATTGAAATAAATATGAATGAACCTTAATACAGTAAAACATGACAAGATTTTTTTGGTTAGAAAAACATGATATACTTTTTGGCTGCAGTAAAACTGGTTTGATTCAAGAAAGTTGATTCATACAATTGGTCAGACTGATAAATGGTCAGCCCCAAGAAGACGTGCACTAGACATGCCATGGGGTCTAGATTTAAATCTATCATACCCTAAATCATTTTATATAATAATGCCTAATATATAAGCAAAACTATTTTTAATTGTTTTCATCACATAATAACTTAATATTATAATAAATTACATATAAACGATAAAGAAGATTTTGACGAAAATGTCCTTTTAATATAAAACCTGTACTGAAGCAACTGGCCATTGTTTTCTAATAAGAGTGTACAACTGTTTTCTTAGTTCAGCTGTCATATACTACAGATATAATAGACTACTTAAAAAATAAACAAATAAACAGAAATTCTCCTTTAACTGTTTGTCTGCAGCTCCTATTGCTGTTGTCATTGTTTTTGTGTTTATAAAGATAGTGACTGGGTTGAAATGTGCTGTTTAGTGCTGAGCACTAAAGACAGGTTAAGATGCTGTGCTGATTTTTTCTGACAGATTGCAGTGGTAATGAAGAATAGTAACTGACGGCCAAGTGGCGTTACTCAGGACATCAGGCATATCAGCATGTGACTCATTTATATATGACACATAAAGCATACTGTAGGTTGAACACATCTGAACATGATTGAAGCTCATAAAATTCCCTGCTCTTTAATAAAAAGGTCAGTTTTGTGGATGAATAACACCCTCAATAAATCACAGTTAGCAGTGCAATCTTTTTACAATAGTCAGCCTAAACGTCTACAGACAGGCAAAGGGTTTTTCCTCATTAATTCATTTAAAAATCTAAAATTAATTGGTTAAATATTGACACTTATTTTTCTGAACTCTGAATTCTGAACATTCTGAATTCTGAACATGTGTAACACTATAGTAGTTTGCAGCAATGCATTTGATAATAGCATTGTTATAAGCCTACATTTCTTATATGTTTATAAATCTATTTCATTTCTTTATAATTTTTATTTAATATATATAGATTATAAATGTATAATCTATATGATTTTTAATTTATCCATTAAAGAAAAGATACACTGCAACAGTGCTGGAGTACTTTCTTCCTACATCCCTTCTATTCATTTGGATATACTAAACTTTAATAATGATATTTTTCATTAACATTCTGCTTCAAAGAAGTACTAGGACATTGTTCGCTGTGCATAAAATCTTGCGACACTGTTCTGAGCTTTTGTTTTTATCCTTATTAAATGCATGCAAGCTGAAATAAACAGAAAAACGTAACTACAATATTTTAGGATGTTACCAAATTTGTTACTCAAACCCACATTAACACTAATGTTGGGATGGTGAAGCCTAAAATATGGTGTAATGACACAGTACCGCATTTTTTATAAAACTCCTGCTAATGCAATACTGCAGATCTGCCAAAAACGCACTATTTAACCCTTAACCAAGGGATAGGTAGAAACAGTGATATAGGATATGCTGAATATAGCACAGCACTACCAGATTTAGATTTTTTTTTACTGCTCAAAAAATAAGTATTCTTTGTTCCAAAGCACCATAATATTTTTGAACATTTTTTTTAACAACCATTATATCTCCCACTTTATGTGCAAGGACATATCAGCTTGTCAGGGTTAAGCTCTGGGCTTTTATTTGAAAATATCTATTTTTAAATATTAGATCATTTTAAAAATGGTTCATTTTATCCATCCATCCATTATCTGCCGTTTGTCCTAAACGGGGTCGCGGGGGAGTGCCGGTGTCCAAGCCAGCGCACACAGGGCAAGGACGGGGGACGCACCCTGGACAGGTCGCCAGCCCATCGCAGGGAGGAGCGGGACAGGGATGGCACCTTGCTCAAGGGTACCTCAGGGCAACCCATTGGGAAGGGGTCCGAACCCCCGATCCTCCGATCATGTGGCCGACGCCCTAACCACTAGGCCACCACTGCCCCGGTTCATTTTATAATTTTTTAAAATATTTTTATTAACGTTCATAACAAACAACAATTGTCATGCAATATAATTGATTAAATATTAAGAAATTATTAACTGTTAGTTTGTAAATAATTTAGCTCAGGAGAAACCTACATTATATAGAGGACACATGCGAAAATGACAGGTTATTTAATGTACTGATTTGTTCCATACAGAACTGGCTCTCTGGCATCGAAACTCATTCAACCTATGTTCTTTCACTCCTTCAGTCTATTCTTTTTCTCTCTGACTAAAAGACATAAAGAGCACTTCAGGCGGAGTGACCTACCACCTCTGAATACATTCACTTGCTTTTACTAACAATACAGTTTTCTATATAAAGTCTGCTTTTGAGGCACACGTGTCTGTCCTTCCACCAGATTAAGTGAAAAGAGCTGTGTAAGTGAACAGTGTGTTTAAGTGAACAGTGTTCAAATGCACTGAGACCCTGCTGTCCCTTCCAAAAAGCATGAAACTGGGTTTGCAGTACAGAACTGCTTAGGCTGAAGATTTTTTTGCCATTGATTCAATTATTGATTAAAATTTACAGTCATGTAGTCTATATATGATTTTGTAAGAGATAACAAAAAGAAGTCTACAAATGCTAGAAATATTGTTGAAAATTGTTTATCCTTTTAGTATTTTTACAACTAATTCTGCTGAGCTGAATTTATTTTTACTAATTTACTACTGGCTATGTTTCCAACATTAAAAAACTCAACCCTAATACTATTCTATCAACCCTAATACTAATAAATAAATGCAAATAGCAAATTAGCAAAGACGCTCCAAAAATAAAGCTAAATAAATTACATTATTTGTATTATTAATTATAATACAAAACCAAACCTTTACCAACGTGTCTTTATCTGAACTTTTAACAGTTATATCAAAATATCAATAAGAAATTACCACAGTGAATCAACCTTCTCCATTACTTCCTGTGCTCTGCTTCTTCCTCCTTAAAACCAACTGCCTGCATGTCCTCTCTTACAACATCCATAAACCTCCTCTTTGGCCTTCCTCTTCTCCTGCATCCTGGCAGCTCCATCCTCAGCATACTTCTCCCGATATACTCCTTGAATATTTTCTGCACATGTCAAAACCAATGCAACCTTAGTCCTCTAACTTTGTCTTAAAAAATGTCCAACCTGAGCTGTCCCTCTAATATACTTATTTTTAATCCTCATCACACCCAATGCAAATCTCTTTAAATCTTTAACTCTGCCACCTCTGCCACTGTCTCCAACCCTTATCGCATAACTGGTCTCACTACCATCCTGTAAACTTTCTTTTCACTCTTGTGGGTACCCATCTGTCATAGATCACTACTGCCATTCATCTCCACTCATTCCAACCTGCCTGAACTTTCTTCTTCACCTCTCTTCCACTCTGAACTGTTGATTCCAAGTTTTTAAATTTCTCCACCATTGTCACCTCTACTTTCTGCATCCTTACCACTACACTGTTCCACCTTTCATTTACACACATGTATTCTGTCTGTTCTACTCATTTTCAGTCCTCTCCTCTCTAGAGCATATCTCCACCTCTCCAGGTTCTCCTCAAGCTTCTCCCTACTCTCACAATCACAATATCAACAGCAAACATCATAGTCCATGGGGTCGACTGTCTAACCTCGTCCGTCAACCTGTTCATTACCATGGCAAACAAGTATGGGCTCAGCAGTGATCCTTGTTGTAATCCCACCTTTACTTTAAATGCACTCGTCACTACTGCTCACAACTGTCACACTGCTGTTGCACATATCTTGTACTTTACATACTTCTCTTCTACACCAAACAAAACCACAACACCTCTCTAGGAACCCTGTCAAATGCTTTCCACAAAGTCACAATGCAACTCCTTCTGACTTTCTCTGTACATTGCATCTGTTGTGCTCTTTCTCAACAGTACCTATACATCATAAAAAAATAACTTGCTTATATGCTTATATAATTGTAATCAATAACCATGTGTCAATTTCTGTGAATAGTTATTGTAACTTGGCTACATTATAAATAAAGGTCACACCCTCAAAGTACTAAATAATGCTTGATTTATTGATGATTGCAGAATTCATTTTACAGATTTACAGCTTAATTTATGAAACATCTGTCAAAGGAATTAATGAAAGTCTTAAACTGTAATGTCTACTCATGTAACTGCACCCACAAACATTTATGTTAAGGGTTTTTGAGTGACTGATGCTGATTTATTGTCTATATACAGTGTTTGTAAACAATTGTTTGTGGTTAATAAACCTTTCACTATATTTAGCTTACAGAAATTCCTTTAAAACTTTTTGCCCTTAAAATGCCCCCTTTTGTACCTTTTCTGTGGACTGTGCTGTTCCGAAGAAGATGGGTACAAATGCCAGCCAGATGATGCAGGTGGTGTACATGGTGAAACCAATAGGTTTGGCTTCGTTAAAGGTTTCAGGAACACCACGGCTCTTTATGGCGTAAATGGTGCAGGTGACCATCAGCACCATGCTGTAGCTAAGACAGCCAATCAGAGAAAGGTCAGACATGTCACACTTCAGGATCCCACGGGCCAGCTCTGGGTTTGGGGGCCGCAATTCTTCAAAATCAATTATGGTGTGAGGGGGGACCACACCAAACCAGATAAAAATACCTAACAGCTGGAAGAGAAAAAAAATATATCAGTATATGCATTCATGGGCTACCACTAACAAAAATGTTAGTTATCGAGTGATCCACCAATTATCATACTTCCACACACTGAGCATTTTATTAGAAATCTCTTCCATTTATTTCCACTTATTGTCTGCTTTATTTGACACAACTACTCTTTATTTCCACTCACTGACTACTTAAGAAAACCCACCCTCACACCTTAAAACCATTACCAACATTACCAACTTTAAAACCCTGGTAGATGTGGTAGAGAAATCCATGATTTTTTAAAAAATTCTTAAATTTACTTTCAAGCTAAAATAACCCTAACTATAACATACCATTTACTAAACTTTTGCCATAAATATCAACTGTTTTAGAACAGGGTGACAGAAAAGGAAGTTGCTCCGTCCCCTCCAAACATCTACCCGGTATTGCAGTACTTCCAGGAATGGTGCTCTTGCTGGGGCAGCAGTGGCCTAATGGTTAGATAGGTGAGCTTAGATGGGTGCCTCAGGGCAACCTATTGGTCTAGGATTCAATGTAGATTCAAACCTACCTTCTTCCCCAGAATTGGAAGAATGTAGGTTTGAATCTACATTGAATCCTAGACCAATAGGTTGCCCTGAGGCACCCTTGATCAAGATGCCATCCCATCTAAGCTCCCCGGACACTTTAAATAGCTGCCACCTGCTGCATGGTGTGTTTGGTTGAAAAGCAGAGGTTGAATTTCATTGTGTCTCACTGTGTGCTGTGTTGTGTTTCACAATGACAAAATAGTCCCTTTCAAAAAACCTTTCTTATCCATTCCTCAGGCATACTCTCGGTTTCCAAGATTGTGTTAAACAATCTGGAAACTCAACTGCCATCTCTTCTAAACACCTCCCTGCTGCCACAGGTATCAGGTTATCTGGACCAACATGCCCATTAAAGTCACAACCAACTTGTGGGGCATATGCACTAACAACATTCATTATCACACCTCTGATATCTAGCTTCATGCTCATCACCCTCTCACATTCTCTTCACCTCCAAACACTCTTGACATACTCTTCATTCAGGATATCCCAGTTCTACCCTACTCCTACACTCCTACACTTCCTTCTCTCCTCCTCCCTCCAGACATGCATTCCTCTTGCATTTCTTCTTCTTCGGCCAACAGTTGCTGTACCTTGACCGATCCAGTATGGAAATTTGTTTCATTGCCTGCAAATTGATCTGGCAAACGTTTTTCTCCGGAAGGCCTTCCTGATGTTACCCTCCACATTTATCCAGGCTATTCAACATTCATTCATTTTCTGCCACTTGTCCCAAATGGGGTTGTGGGGGAGTGATGGAGTCCATCCCATCTCACACAGGGCGAAGGACACACCCCGCAGGGAGGAGTGTGACAGGGACAGCACCTTGCTCAAGGTAACCTATTGGGAAGGGTTTTGAACCCCTGATCCTCCGATCATGCGGCCAACGCCCTAACCACTAGGCTACCGCTGCCCCTGCTATACAACATGAACTAAAAATTTTACATTGTACATTTTATGTATTCATACTAATGTTTAAAAGCCAACAAAAAGAGCCCTGTTTAAATGAATAAGACAAAAATATTATAATTATTAATTTCCTTATTGAGGAACATTACTCACACATTCACTCACTATGATAAAGGCAGCACCATGGATGGGTTGACAGTCCATTGCAGGGCAAAGGAAACTTATTTTTATTTTAAATATCTTTGAGTGGCAAAACTATGCAGAGCTCTAGGATTACCAGTTAATATGATCATAAAATTACATTCAGGTGTTTTAAGTCAATGGAATGTCAGTCATGAACAAATGGAGAAAATGTGAGACCATAGTTACTCTCTCTCTCTCAGCTAAAAGAGAGCACTACAGAAGCAAGGCTCAAAGGAAAACAACACTCTCCTTAAAGAACACTGCTATCTATCTTCAGTTTGCTAAAAATAACATGGACATGCCAGAAAGCTAATAAAAAATGTTTGTGATGGGATAAAACAAAAACAGGACTCAATTAATTAACAATTTTAAATGACCAAAGAATAAAGAAAAATGAAAATAAGATTTTGGAACATTTTGATCTTGTCTTAATAGAAATGTTGAGGAAGCACCCAAAGCAAGTGTCACAGCAGGCGGCGCTCTGCTTTGACTGGGCACACCTGGGCTCATTTAGACAACAGGTTTGCCTCATTGGAGCAGGGTTTTTAAGTCCCAATGAGTCAGGGCAGAATGTCAGTCATTCTCTATTTGTATCGCTATCATCACCTCCTTTGTACTAGTGGTTCGAGTTATGTGGGTAAACCAGATACTGAAAGCAACATGGAACATATGAAAAAATTAAGAAACTTTCAAGCACCAATGTTTTTATGGTCCCCTCCAAAAGTATGCAGGAACGAAACTTGTCAAAACTTATTAAGCGCTATTAAATTAATTTTAAATAAGGTAAAATAAGTCCTAGTTTTATTTCTGAACTTTGACTTAAATAACAAAGTCCCTGTACATCTACATAATTATCAAACATTGTCATGGTTGGGTTTTGTTTTTGGTAAATTAGAGGGCGCTCTGTTCTGACTGAGCACACCTGAGCTCATGGAGGCACAGGTGTGCTTCATTGGGGCTGGCTATTTAAGCCCCAATGAGTCAGAACAGAGTGTGGCTCATTCACAAAGGCTCAGCCTTAACATTAATGGTGGTTTTGTAGTTTCTTGTGTTTTGTTTTGATCACTATGAGTAATAAAGTTCAGTTCTTGATCCCTGGCTCCGCGATGATGTCCTACCCGCACCAGTCCTTTCTGTCCAGATGAGAAAGGGCCAGGTGGAGGGGGGTGGAGATTGCATCATCCGTTGAGCGGTTGGGACGATACGCAAACTGCAGGGGGTCTAGTGAGGATGACGATAGTCATTGAGGCAGGAGATAGATGGTTTCGTTGGCACTGGAATGATGCTGGTGGTCTTGAAGCAGAACAACAGTGGTGCTCAGAGAGGTGTTGAAGATGTCAGTGAGAACATCTGCCAGCTGTTCTGCACATCCTCTGAACACACGACCTTGAATATTGTCTGAACCGGCAGCTTTCCGTGGGTTGACTCTGAGAAGAGATCTTCTCACCTCGGCTGTGGTCAGACGGAGAATCTGGTCGTTCGGAGGAGGGGTGGTCTTCCGCATTCTCGTGTTAACTGCATCAAACCGTGCGTAGAAGTGGTTCAGCGCATCTGGGAGGGAGGGGTCACCGTCACAGGCAGGTGGAGATGTCCTGTAGTTGGTGAGGGCCTGGATGCCCTGCCACATGCGCCACGTCACCAGTGTTCTTGAAGTGGCCATGGATTCTCTGTGCGTGAGCTCGCTTTGCTGCTCTGATGGCCCGAGACAGGTTTGCCCTCGCTTTTCTTAGGGCGGCCTCGTCCCCTGACTTGAAGGCCTTGTCCCGGGTTCTTAGGAGTCTGCGCAGCTCCGCAGTCATCCATGGCTTCTGGTTGGGTCATGATATGATGAACCTGGAGACAGTAACATCCTCAATGCAATTGCTGATGTAGCCAGTCACTGAAGCTGTGTACTCCTCCAGGTTGATGGAGTCACCGTAGGTTGCAGCCTCCCTAAACATGTCCCAGTCGGTGCGTTCAAAGCTGAAGAGCAGAGATTGCTCCTGTGGGCCAGGTCTTAACTTGCTTCAGGGTGGGTCTCACGCGCCTGACGATGGGTCTGTACACTGGGATCAGCAGCACAAAGATGTGGTCTGAGTGTCTGAGATGGGGGCGGGGCTCCGCTCTGTACTCGCCGGCCATGTTTGTGCATGGTTGAAATCTCCGGCAACAATAAACAGTCCGTCTGGGTGGTAGTTTTGGAGCCCGCTGATAACTCCATAAAGTTCAGCCAGCACGCTGTTAGCATTAGCGCTGTTAGCGCTAGCGCTGGGTGGAATGTAGACCGCCGTAATAAACACTGTAGAGAACTCCCTGGGCAAATAAAACGGTCTGCACCTGACTGTTATCACCTCCAGCAGTGTCGAACAGTGTGTAGAGACCAGCACAGCATTTGTACACCATTGTGTGTTTATGTAAACACACTGCCCCCCTCCGCGAGTCTTGCCGGGCGATCTCGGGGACTAAAGGCCTGGTCTTCTCAGCACGCCGAGCTCCCGTAGCGTTGTTCGGAGAGTCGCTGGAAGACTGAATCCTGGCTGATTCCTGAGCTCCAGTAGTGTTTGGCGGTTATATTTAAGAGCATTCACAGATGTGACGCTCATGTGCAAGTCTTATGGTGAAAAGTAGTCGGATGAAAGACTTTTTTACAGACTTTAGCAACAAAGTTTGGACCCCGGAGCGGACACTGCGTGTTATCGCGCCACCATCTTGGATCCTTGTGCGCCATCTTGGTGCACAAAGAGCAAGATGAAATAGAAGAATTTGCTGGATTGGATGAAACGTGTGAGGGGTTTCTGGATATTTGCATTGAGTAATCTTGAAATGCTTGCAGCTCTTAGCTCTGTGTTAATAGGAACTGCAAAAGGCTAGTGGAAGGCTTAAAAGAAGTAGGCTCAAAGCCATTTTATTCTGATCTTTTTGTCTGAGAACTGAGGCTGAGAAGCAACTAAGAAACTGGAGACAAGGTGTTTTAAACAAGTAAAATTAATTTTGCCTTTGTCAAGATTGGAAATCCCTGCCAATCGGCTCAGAAGTCAGGACAACCCACGTCAAACCCACAGTCTTCAGGGTTCTGGATTCAGCAATATTTGTTGTGGACAGCCTGATCTACATGGCTGCAGGGCAAACCTATCTCACCTGGGTGCTATAAAAGCCACTTATTCAGAGCACACAAACAAGTAGTATTACTCCCAATAGGTCCTCTCAGAAGGGCTAATGGTGGTACTTTCTTACCCTTTCTTTCCCTTTTTGTTTCTCTGTCTCTACAGGGAGATAACATGATTTTCCTTTAAGTAGGCCTATGGCAAGAAAAAAATCACCCAGCTATGGAGGATCGGATTCCAAAAATACACATTGCCTTTCTTTAAACCCATGTAATAATTTCCCCAGCTGTTACAAACTTACCCAAAATCTTGGGTGTAATTTCATGCTTAACTGCCACACTGACAGCCTTCCAGTATTAATCTCTTTGTCTTAAAGGGAGAAAAGTTAAAAAAATTATCTGACATCTTGAGTGATCCACATCTAGCATATTTGCTCAGAGGGACAGTTAACTCTGTAGATAAGCTAATGAAGATTGGCACATTGATGAAAAAAATACAGTCTGCCCTATATACCTATTGAAAGAAATGACAGGGACAATGACAGACGACATGGCAAACAATCATTAAAGCAACAGTAATAGGTAGAAAGTTCAGTAGACAAGGCATATGTATTCACCTGCACAAGCTACAGCTGCTCTACTAATGGTCATCTGGGTTGCCAGTCCATCGCAGGACTTGAAGTGAAGTGAAAGTGACTTGGTTCATTTGTTATTGTGAGCACACAGCCAGCCAAACGAAAATGCACTTCTGTATTTAAACCACACTACACCACACAGTAGTGGGCAGCCTTATCCAGAGCCATGATGGAGCCCAGACCAGTAGGTTATCCTAAGGTACCTTTCAACAAAGTACCATCCCTAACACTGCACCCCATATATGGTTAAAACCTACAGCACTGTATGAGTGGGTAAAAATCATGGAAGGTTTGTTGTGTCTTCACAATGACAGTTAGTGAATGTAATTAGAGAAATGTGAGCTACTTAAAATGTTCCCTCACTAACCTCAACTACTGGAAATGTATAACACTTATATTTTACAAGTGGCCACTCCCAACAGGATTTGCCCTAGACCTGGTTGCATCAGTCAGTTAATTAGCTAGTTAACAAATATTTTCAATAGTTAAACTTTGTGACTAACACCTTAAAGTTAGATGAAGTTCCAAATGCAGCAACATGCAATGGATTACATTGCAACATTAATCATAGTATAAAAAAAGTGAAAGTGGCTATTCATGAATACACAGCATAGCACCCATTTAACCACAATGAAATGCATCTCTGTATTTAATTAATCTCACACACACTAGAGCAGGGGGCATCCATATCTAGTGCCTGGGGAGCACTGATAAAGACAGAACCTTGTGCAAGGGTACCTCAGAGCAAGCTTCTTGTCTGGAACTCAGTTACACAACCCTCTGATCATGGGATTAAGTTACAGTTTCAATGTACAGAGTGTATAGATTGAAGCAGGAATGTGTAATGTAGAAAAAAGGTTCTGAGAAGTGAGAAGTGCCAATTTACTTAACAACAGGAGATTGTATGGAGAAATTAGAGTTAAGATGTAACTATACCTGTGCTGAGATGAGGATGAAAGTGATGATAAGCTGGGAGGTTGGGCTGATGAATTTGGGTGGAGTTACTGACTTCTTGCCCTGCTCAAAGATGCGGTAGATGCGGTTGGTTTTGGTCAGCATGGCAGAGTAGCTAATGCACATGCCGAGTCCAAGCAGCAGGCGTCGGAATGCACATACCACTGCACCGGGCTCTGCAATCATCAGAAAAGTAATAAGATAGATGAGGAAGATTCCAGTCAAAAGGACGTAGCTCAGCTCGCGGCCAGATGCCCGGACGATTGGTGTGTCATTGAAGCGAATAAAGGTGACAATGACTCCAGTGGTAGCTAGAATGCCCAGGACAGCGAGGAAAACTGGAATAATTGCCCAAGGAGAGCTCCACTCCAGCTTTATGATTGGTGTTGGTCTGCAGCCAGTACGGTTGGGTGTGGGCCGCATTTCAAATGGACACATGTCACAGTTAAACTCATCCAGTAGAAATTGATACCCATCACACAGTTCGCAGTGCCAGCAGCATGGAACACCCTTCACCATCCGTTTCCGCTCTCCCGGCTCACATGGAAAGCTGCATACTGAGTCTGGAACCTGTTTATCTCCTCCAGACCACTGCATATCCTCTGCCTTACCAAGACATAGACAGGGAAAGAGAAAAATATTAGAGAAAAGTTTAATGAGTAAATCTCCTTGCAATGTGTTCTACTGCATCTTTTTTTAAAGGAATAGGCTGGTAAAAAGCACAAGACATGCAAGTCTTTATGAGAGTACCTAACATCTTAGCAAGATCTGAAATCTTTTAAAGAAAGCTATTTGGTGGTAGACCAATGTGTTATGAATTTATTAACTAACACATTCATCTGCTTTTTTTTATTTTGGCTGCTCCCATTAGAGGTATGCCATTGTGGATCTTCTCACAATGGATTCCATCCTCTGCATCTTCCTCTTTTACTCTGACTACATGTCCTCTATTACCACATCTATAAAACTGTCTTTGTCCTACTGACTTTCACTTCTCTCCTATCTAAAGCATATCTCCACCTTTCCAAGTTCTCCTCCCAACTACAGATCACAATGTCATCTACAAACAACACAGGCCATGGGGACTCATGTCTAATCTTGCCTATTGATCTGTCCATCCCCTCTGGAAAAAGAAAAGCCTCAGCTCTGATTTTTTATGTAATCCTACCTTTACTTTAAAAGCATCTGTCAATCCTACTGCAGACCTCACCACTCATACACATCCTGTGCCACTCAGACATACTTCTCTGCCACTCTTAACATCCTCATATAATACAACAACTCCTCTCTAGACACACTATCGTATGCTTTCTCTCCACAAAGAGAAGTCCACAAAGTCACAATGCAACTCCTGCTGATCTTCTCTGTTCTTCTCCATCAACACCCTAAGAGCAAACATTGATTTTGCCCTCACCTTCCTCCTTTTCTTGATCTTCAGGGTTATCCTACAGACCACCATCCTGTCCTGCTTAGCTACACTCTGCATTCAAATGTTGATTTACTCTGGCAGCTCTAGTAAAACTGAAGAGAATATGCACTATAGCAGTGGAAAACCTGTTTTATTTATAATGCATATGGAGAGGGCTTTCAGAATCACTTATAAGCATGAGGGGTTGGGGCCATTATCAGTATTCCTTTAGATTTCATTGCTTTCATTAATCTAACAGCCCCAGTTCAAAACTAGAGAAGCAGACTTCAGACACCAAATATAACTCTTCGTTTCTCATCTTTAAAAGACACAGCACACTGGGTGTTAAATATAAACATTTAGCAAGGGAGCCAGATCCTAAAAATCCTTAGCATCTTAGAACTCTTCTAATGCCTACATTGAGACGTAGGTGGTTAGTCCACTGGCCAATTATTTTGTATCCTGGGTTGGTGGTGTTGGAGAGCTGGTACTGGAAGATATCATAGCGTCCGGGGGCATCACCATCCTCATTAAACATCACCCCAGTACCTGCACTGCCTGTGGAGTCAAGAGAGGCTGGAAGTTAACACTAAATCCAGGATGGGAACTTATTTTTACAAACACACACACACACAGACACACACACACACACACAGACACACACACACACACACACACATGCACGCACGCATGGAAATTAATTTGCACAATTATTCATCAAATCACACCAGTGAATTTGCTCTGGAGTACACTGCAGATATGAGTGATTATTCTTGACAATTTACTGTGGTCCAGAAGACTTCAAAGGCCTGAATAAAAAAATGTATTAAAATGCTATTTCTAATTTAGGATGTAACACATTTTAGAACAATAAAATATCAATTAGTATTAATATATATTGAGTGCCCTCTACAAAAATTGGCACCCCTGGTTAAGATGTGTTCTAATAAATTTAAAGAATTGTGTATATATATACAGCATTTTTTCATACCTGCCTATATATATATATATATATATATATATATATATATACCTATATATATATATATATATATATATATTATGCTATATTTATATAAACAGGTATAATGCTGTCTTCTACTCACACAATTCTTTAAGTAATGCTGTTTTGAGAAGGCACAAGAGGTGGTCACACCAAATATTGTTGATTTAGATTTTACTCTTTTGTTCATTCACTGCATTTTGTTGATTGATGAAAATAAATGATTAACACTTCCATTTTGACATTCTTCTTTGTTTAGCATTTTTCATACCTACTAATACCTTTAACAGTACTGTGTATATATATATATATATATATATATATATATATATATATATATATATATATATATATATATATATATATATACACACACATATACAATGTATACAGTGCTTTAAGAGTGAGTACACTTCTCACTATTTTTGTAAATATTTTATTATATCTTTTCATATTAGGACAACACACAGATATCACACTACTACATTGATAGTTAGTGTGCAGCTTATATAACAGTGTAAATTTTCTTCCCCCTCAAAATAACTCTACACACAGCCATTAATGTTTAAACCACTGGCAACAAAAAAATTGGTACACCCCTAAATAAAAATGTCCACTTCTTCTTCTTTTTCTTTCGGCTGCTCCCATTTATGGATCACCACAGTGGATCAACTGTCTCCATCTCTCCTATCCTTCCTGCTACAAACCAACCACCTGCATGTCCTCTCTCACCTCATCCATAAAACTCCTCCTTGGTCTTCCTCTTTCCTGGCAGCTCCATCTTCAACATCCTCCTTCCAATATAATCCTCATCTCTCCTCTGGACATGTCCAAACAAACGCAACCTTGCTTCTCTAACTTTGTCTCCAAAATGTCTAACCTGAGCTGTCCCTCTAATATACCCATTTCTAATCCTGTCCATCCTTGTCACACCCACCGGATCTCAACATCTTTAACTCTGACATCTCCAGCTCCACCTCACACACCAAATGTTTAGTCACAGTGTATGGGTCTCCAACCCATACAACAGAGCTGGTCTCACTACTGTCCTGTAAACCTTCCCTTTTACTCTAGTTGGTAGCCATTTGTCACCCATTTGTTATCTCTACTCCCTGCATCCTTACCACTCCACTTTCCACCCTCACACTCATACTCATGTGTTCTGTGCTGACCTACTCACTGTCATTCCTCTCCTCCTTACAGCATATCTCCATCTTTCCAGTTTGTCCTCCAGTTGCTCCCTACTATCACTGCAGATCACGATATCATCAGCAAACATCTTCGTCCACGGAGACTCCTGTCTTACCTCGTCCGTCAACTTGTCCATTACCATTGCACATAAGAATGGGCTCAGTGCTGATCCTTGATGTAATCCAGCCTCTATCTTAAATGCATCCATCCCTTCTACTGCAGATCTCGCCACTGTCCCACTGACATCATACATATCCTGAACTACTCTCACATACTTCTCTGCTCACTTACTTACTTCATACAAATCACAACTCCTCTCTAGGCACCCTGTCATATGCTTTCTCAAGTCCACAAAGGCACAATGCTACAATGCCTACAGTGACTTCTCCATCAACACCCTCAAAGCAAACATTGCATATATGTTCATATATGTCCATATGTCCATTGTCCTCATTCTCAGCATAAAACCATACTGCTGTTCACTAGCCCTCACCTCTTTTCTTAACCTAGCTTCCACTACTCTTTCCCATAACTTCATGCTGTGGCTGATCAACTTTATCCTCTCTACAGTTACTATTTTCTGTGCATCACCTTTATTCTCTTGAAAATCGGTATAAAAAATCTTCGTCTTCACTCCTCAGGCATCCTCTCACTTTCCAAGATTGTTTAACACAGTCTGGTCAGAAACTCAACTGCCATCTCCTAAACTTTATCCATGTTCTCTGGTATGTCATCTGGTCCAACAACATTTCTATTTTCAACCTTTCATTGCTCTTCTTCCATCTTGCATATTTGCTGCACTTCCTGCACTTTGCTGCATATGCTGTTCACTCTCCACATCATCCAATCTTCTCTCTCTCATTTTCTTCATTCATCAGCCCCTCAAGTACTCCTTCCATCTGCTCAACATGCTCTGTTCACTTGTGAGTATGTTTCCAATTCTATCCTTTATTGCCCTGACCTGCCGCACATCTTTCCCAGCTCTGTCTCTCTGTATAGACAATCATTAAAGATCCTTTTCTCCCTCCTTCCTGTCCAGCCTCTCAAACAATTCATCAAACACCTTATCTTTGGCCTACGCCACTGCTTTCTTCATCCTGCAGTTTATCTCCTTGTACACCAGTCTTCTTTCTACTTCGCTCTGATTGTCCCACTTCATTTCTCTCTTCCTCTGTATGCACTCCTGTACTTCTTGGTTCCACCACCAGGTTTCCTTATACTCCTTCTTCCTTCCAGATGTCACACATATCAGTACATTTCTAACTGTCTGCCTTATCACTTCTGCAGTAGTTTCCAAGCAATTCGTTAGCTCTTCAACACTTCCCAGTGCCTGTGTTAACTCTTGCCTAAATTAATCTTTACCGGTCCTCCACACATGCTGACTGTAGTCAAGACACACTTGTCCTCCTCTTTGTACTCCTCACCTGGTTGCATGCTTGACACCATCTGAACCAAATAAGTTAATCTTGGTCTCATCAGACCACAGGACATGGTTCCATGTCCTTGGTCTACATGTCTTCCAATAAACTGTTTGCGAGACTTTGGTATCATCTGCTTAGAAGGCTTCCTTCTGTATTGTTGTCATGCAGTGTATGGTCTGAACACAGGCTGAACTAACATAACCTCTGCAGCAATGCTGGCAGCACTCATACTTTTATTTTCAAAAGACAACCTCTGGATGATGTTGAACACATGCATTAACCTGTTTTGGTGTATGGCGAGGCCACTGTTCTGTGAACTGTCCTGTTAATTGCTTTATGGTCTTGGCCACCGTGCTGCAGCTCAGTTTCAGGGTGTTGGAAATCTTCTTATAGCTTAGGCCCTCTTTATGTAGAGCAAAAAATCTTTTTCAGATCCTCTGAGAGTTCTTTGCCATGAGGTGCAATGATGAACTTCAGTGACCAGTATGAGAGGGTATTGAAGTGCCTTGCAAATTACTTACACCTGCTCCCCATTACACCTGCGACTTTGCTTCGCTTTCACAGGCGAAACACGGGGGGAGGAAAAATGGCTAGTTTTTTTTTTTTTTTCTTGAACAATCAGTAGATTTCCCCTTTTTCTGTAGTCAGGGTAACCCAGCGGCCTTATTTGTGTAACTTCTAATTAGAACTTATTTGTAAATAGAATCTATTTCGAATCTGGTGATTCGAAATAGATTCAGAAGTCTCAGCTATCTGGTGAGACTTCAAGTTTAAATGTAAGTGTAGGCTTAATGCTTTATTATATTACATTACATCTAATACATATAGCTTAATGCTTAATTGCATTTAACAGACAAGTACATACTGTTGAGGCCAAAATTATTAGCCCCCCAGGAATTATGGAACATTTTTCTAAAATTCTTCCCAATGTTTGCAGCATTGATGAAACTTGACATAAGCAGACATTCAACAGTGCTATTTAGTAGCTTTTGATACATTTTGCATATACATATACATATAATAGATTTTTAGGCTTACTTTATATCAAATATGTAAAAAATGGGGTGGTCAAAAATATTAGCCCCATGTGAATGTTTGCTTTCAAAACACACCTACATTAATTAACCAATCAGCATTGAAAGCACACCTGTGCAGTCAATTGGCTTCCTAACAACATTCAGTCAGCATAAAATGACTCCAAGGAACAGGTCACTAGAACACATGAGAGGGACTACTGTTACTCACCATGCCAAAGACAAAGGAATTCAGTCTGGAGCTAGTAGAGGCTCATGATAAGGGGGAAGGCTACACTGCCATTTGCAAGCGATTCAGAGTGTCTAGGACTGTTGTACGTTGCATCATTGCCAAGTACAAGGAGACAAATTCTGTAAGAAACAAACTTGGCCATGGCCGTAAGCACAAGATTTCAAGAACTCTGGAGAGGAAAATAGTCAGAGATGTCAGCAAGGAGCCCCGGACATCTGCCAAGATGATCGTTGCTGACCTGGCCTCTTCTGGAGTTGATGTTACAAGGAACACAGTTGTGAGGGCTCTTCATTGTGATGGGCTTCAGGGCCATTGTCCCAGAAGAACCCCTTTACTCAAAGAGCGGTACATCACAGCCCAACTGAGGTTTGCCCATGAACATTTGAAAGATAAAGATGAGATATGGTAGTCTGTGCTTTGGTCTGATGAGACTAAACTGGAACTGTTTGGGCACATGGATGTTGCTTATATTTGGTGAGGAAAGGGAGAAGACTTCAACCCTAGGAACACAGTTCCCACAGTTAATCATGGTGGTGGGAGCATCATGCTGTGGGGCTGTTTTGCAGCCTCAGGCACAGGGAACCTTGTTCGGGTGCAAAGCATCATGAAAAAAGAAAATTATGTTGACATTTTGAGGGAGAATATGCAGAAATCTGCTCGTAGTCTAGGCTTAGGTCATTGCTGGGTCTTCCAACAAGACAATGACCCAAAGCATACATCAAAATTAGTCCAACAGTTCCTCAAGGATACCAAAACCAAGATCCTGGAGTGGCCCACACAGAGCCCAGACCTTAATCCTTTTGAGAATCTGTGGCAGGTGCTCAAAGTGAATGTCCATGCCCGAAAACCATGCAATTTGGACCAGCTAGAACAATTAGCAATGGAAGAATGGGTCAAAATCCCTCAGGAGACCTGTGCCAACCTAGTAAAGAACTACTCTAAGAGATTGTTATCAGCTGTGGCTCAGAAAGGGTACACTATTGACTATTAATGGCCAGGGGGCTAATAATTTTGGATGTCTCATTTTTGCCCTTTCTTGTTTCAGCTTGGTGTATCAATAAAATATCCTAATTAAACTTAGTGGACATTGTTTTTTTTTATAGTGTATTTGTTTCCAAAATAACAAACACTTAATGGTTAATGGTCATTTTCATGGAGAAATCAAGAGTGTTGTCTAATTTCATAAGGGGGGCTAATAATTTTGGCCTCAACTGTGTGTGTGTGTGTGTGTGTGTGTGTGTGTGTGTGTGTGTGTGCTCACAAAACAAATACAAGAAAAATCCAACCTTTAACTGAAGTACATTTATTTAAGTAAAACATTCTCCAAAGCTCACTGTTAGAAAACTTCATGACAACCATAAGACCCTATCTCCATACCAACAAGCTATTTGGGAGACATGCAAGTAAAAAGCCTTTTCTCACCTACAATCACAAACATAAACATCTGGAGTTTGCTAAGCGGTACTGGGGTTCCAAATGGGACTGGGTGTGATGAGACTAAAATTGAGCTTTTTGGCAACAAACATTCTAAGTGGGTTTGGTGTGAATTCAACGCCAGGGTATGCAGCACCTCATGCCCACTGTAAAGTATGATGTAGGATCTGTGATGTTGTGGGGCCGTTTCTCCTCCAAAGGAGCTGGGAACCTTAGGGTGCAAGGCATCATGAACTCTTTGAAATACCAGGACAGGCTGGGGCAGTGGTCGCCTTATGGTTAGGATTGATTGGGAGATTGTTGGCTCGATTCCCTCACCAGTAGGTTGCCCTGAGGTACCCTTGAGCAAGGTACCATCCCTGTCACTGCTCCCTGGATGCTTTCAATAGCTGCCGCCTGCTACACATGTGTGTATGGGTGAAACGCAGAGGTTGAATTTCATTGTGTAGTGATGTGCTGTCTTTCACAATGACAAGGGTAGTCACTTTCACTTTCACATTTTAAATCAAAATCTGGTGGCCTCTGCCAGAAAGCTGAAGATAGGTCATGATTGGGTCTTCCTGCAGGATAATGACCCTAAACATATGACAAAATCTACACAAAAATGGCTCAGCAGACACAAAATCAAGCTCCTCCCATGGCCATCTCAGTCCCCAGACCTCAACCCCATTGAAAACCTGTGGGGTGAGCTGAAGAGAAGAGTGCATATGACCAGGACGCTGGATGATCTAGAAAGATTGTGCAAAGAGGAATGGTCAAAAAGTGCAGGAGGCATGGTAGTGAGCCTGCAGTTCTGGATAGCCTAGTGCTACCTGGGCTCTTTGGGGAGCACCATGCTATCACCTCCTGTGGTCTCAGAGGGCTTGCCAGCTTTGCCTCATGAGCTTCCTGCAGCTTCAGGATGCGCCATGTTGTGGCCTGCATTATCTGCAGCCCTGTAACCCCTGAAACTATGGCCTTGGACCTTGACATTTGGCCTTGGCTTTGGCCTTTCTTCTTTACCTGGCTACCACCTACATTCCCTGTCCAGTCTCTGTCTTTTTTCCACATTGACTTGTTGTACACCAGCCTCTTTTCTGTTCCCATTCCTTTAATTGTCACTCAGTACTTGTGCCAACATCCTGCCTCCAAGCCGTGACATATTGTGTTGAAAAAGAAGCAAAGAAGTTTTTTACATTTTTTTTTTATTATTAAGCAGAAAAAGATGAACAAAGGAAATGCAAGAAGTTTGTAAGGATGGTCTGTCAGTATTTACCTCCTGAAGAGAAAACCTTATGAACAAGTGATTGCACACTTCACATTCAGTAAAATTAGTTTTTACTGTACAGTTTGTGCATGACCAGATAAACCAAGATATACATTGACTTGCTTACCCAGCATTTGGTGTTGCTAAGATGATTCACAGCTGCTACAGAAAACAACTGTGTTGCCTCAAAAGGCAAAACAGATCTTTGGCTAAAATATGTACGCTAACAGCAAGGCAAAAATGTATGTTATATTACATGTCTTAAATAATGTCAGCAATCAACCTATATATAACATATATAGGTTGCATAGTAACATAGTTGCAGGTAACATATAAATATTTAATGCTAAATAGCTTAATGGTA
Organism: Hepsetus odoe; assembly: GCA_017165825.1. Classification (NCBI taxonomy): domain Eukaryota; kingdom Metazoa; phylum Chordata; class Actinopteri; order Characiformes; family Hepsetidae; genus Hepsetus; species Hepsetus odoe. The sequence goes on along the minus strand of CM029393.1, from coordinate 583,375 downwards.
GCTTAGCTTTTGTTTATGTGCAAACACGGTGGGGAGATGGATAAGCTCTGACGTCATAGTTCCCCTGGAAATAATGAAAAGCCTTGGGGACTGACATGAGGACAGTTGTGTACATTGAGAAGCATTATCTCTAAAATGATTGCATGATTCATCCAGCTGCCCTGAGGTGCTCACAGCCTAACAAAGACTCACATAATGGAAAGAAAGGAATCATCATGCCCAGCAAAATAAAATGCAATGGCACCAACTTTTCATAGAAAGCTCTGTGCACGCATGACATGAGACAAGGAAAGATTGAAAAAAGAGAATTTGCACAGAGCAATGGCGCTGAAAAGGGGAAATGCATCTAGTGTTTAGAAAGAAGACACCCTGAGGGAAATGAGTGGAGAAACAGAGAAAGAGAGAGAGAGAGAGAGAGAGAGAGAGAGAGATAAAGAGAGAGAGTATGCCATGCAGTAGTACATTAAAAGTGTTCTTAAGACTTTAAAGTGTACTCAGTCTCTCTATCCTGCACTTTCCATTGACCCCTGGGACACACACATAACACTGCAACATTAAAAAACATACCCTTGCTTCTTCTTACACAGGTTTTTCACTTTTTTCTTGCTTGTTTCTCCTTGTCCACAGAAAGAAAATCTGCCTGGTACATAGAGCTTATAAAAACAATTAGAGGACAATGAGAAACAGCTCTATTTGGAAGACCCTGTGTTCTGCTCTGTTCTGGACCATGTTAATTAAAATCCAAAATTATAAATAAATCTAGATGGAATGGAACAACCCAGCCACTAAGGATGCACAAACCAGTGTATTTCTTCGTGCCAGTCTGAAGCCCGGATAAATGGGGATGCTTACGCCAGGAAAGGCATCCGGTGTAAAACTTTGCCAAATCAATATGCGGACAATGAAACAGAATACCATACCGGATCAGTCGAGGCCCGGATTAACAACAACTGCCACCAGTGTTGTTAGCCTACAGGGTGCTGGTGGAAATTGGACTACTGTTGGCGAAAGGAGAGGAAGAAGAAGAGGAAGAAGGCATGTCCAGAGGGAGAAGGAGAGAAAGAAGGGGAGGAGAGTGGAAGTGAGGGTAGGGACTTTGATTGTTGGCAGCATGACTGGTAAAGGTTAGCTGATATGATGGAGAGATGAAGGAAGGTTGACATTTTGTGTGTGCAAGAGACTAGATGGAAGGGTAGTAAGGCCAGGTGTATTGGAAGAGGGTTTAAATTGTTTTACCATGGTGTGGATGGAAGGAGGAATGGGGTAGGCGTTATCCTGAAGGAAGAGCATGTGAAGAGTGTTTTGGAGGTGAAGAAGGTGTCAGGGAGGATGATGAGTTTGAAGCTGGAAGTTGAAGGTGTGATAATGAATGTTGTTAGTACTTATGGCCCACAAATTGGTTGTGAGACGGAAGAGAAAGAAGAATTCTGGAGTGAGTTAGATTAAGTGATAGAGAGTGCACGGGAGAATGAGTGCTGAATAGTGCAGATTTTAATGGACATATTGGTGAAGGGAACAGAGGTGATGAGGAGGTGATGGGTAGATATGGTGTCAAGGAGTGGAATGATGAAGGTCAGATGGTTGTAGGTTTTGTGAAAAGGATGGAAATGGCTGTAGTTAATACTTATTTTAAGAAGAGGGAGGAGCACAGGGTGACATAAGAGTGGAGGAAGATGCTCACAGGTGGATTATATCCTTTGCAGGAGGGTCAGTCTGAAGGAGATTAGAGACTGCAAAGTAGTGACAGAGGAGAGTGTAGCTAAACAGTATAGGATCGTGGTCTGTAGGATAATCTTGGAGGTCAAGAAGAGGAGGAAAGGCAAGGGCAGAGTCGAGGATCAAGTGGTGGAAGCTGAAGAAGGAGGATTGCAAGATTGAAGGCAGGAGTTACCACGTGCACTGGGAGGTGTTGAAGAGCTACCAGATTGCTTGGAAACTACTGCAGAAGTGATAAGGCAGACAGCTAGAAATGTACTTGGTGTGACATCTGGAAGGAAGAAGGAAGATAAGGAAACCTAGAGAAGACTGGATGATGTGAGGATAGTGAACTAGGAAGTGCAGAAGGTGGAACTAAGGGCAGCGATTAAGAGGATGAAGAATGGAAATGCTGTTGGAAGCATGGAGATGTTTAGGGGAGATGGCAGTTGAGTTTCTGACCAGATTGTTTAACACAATCTTTGAAAGTGAGAGGATGCCTGTGGAGTGAAGATAAAGTGTACTGGTACCGATTTTCAGGAATAAGGGTGTGGGACAGAGCTGTAGTAACTATAGAGGGATAATGTTGATCAGCCACAGCATGAAGTTATGGGAAAGAGTAATGGAAGCTAGGTTAAGAAAAGAGGTTTATGCCAAGAAAGAGCACTAAAGATGCAATGTTTGCTTTGAGGGTGTTGATGGAGAAATACAGAGGAAGTCAGAAGGAGTTGCATTGTGCCTTTGTGGACTTGGAGAAAGCATATGACAGGGTGCCTAGAGAGGAGTTGTGATTTTGTATGAAGAAGTGGGGTGTAACAGAGAAGTATGTGAGAGTAGACCAGGATATATATGATGTCAGTGGGACAGTGGCGAGATCTGCAGTAGAAGGGATGGATGCATTTAAGATAGAGGCTGGATTACATCAAGGATCAGCACTGAGCCCATTCTTATGTGCAATGGTAATGGACAAGTTGATGGACGAGGTAAGACAGGAGTCTCCGTGGACGAAGATGTTTGCTGATTATATCGTGATCTGCAGTGATAGTAGGGAGCAACTGGAGGACAAACTGGAAAGATGGAGATATGCTGTAAGGAGGAGAGGAATGACAGTGAGTAGGTCAAAGACAGAATACATGAGTATGAGTGTGGTTTTGTATGAGGAAGTCAGGTGTTACTCAGAAGTACAGTACTGTGCAAAAGATTTAGGCAGGTGTGGAAAAAATGCTGTAAAGAATGCTTTCAGAAATATAAATTGTTTTATTTTTGTCAATTTACAAAATGCAAAGTGAGCGAATAAAAGATAAATCTAAATCAAATCAATATTTGGTGTTACTACCTTTTGTCTTCAAACCAGCATCAATTCTTATGGCCCCCACAGAGCCCTCATCTCAACAACATTAAGTGTGTCTGGGATTACATGAAGAGACAGAAGGATGTGAGGAAGCCTACATCCACAGAAGATCTGCTGTTAGTTCTCCAAGATGTTTGGAACAACCTACCAGCCAAGTTCCTTCAAAAACTATGTGCAAGTGTACCTAGAAGAATTGATGCTGTTTTGAAGGCAAAGGGTGGTCACACCAAATATTGATTTGATTTAGATTTCTCTTTTTTTTGTCACTGCATTTTGTTGATTGATGAAAATAAATGATTAACACTTCCAATTTTGAAAGCATTCTTTGTTTACAGCATTTTTTCCACACCTGCCTAAAACTTTTGCACAGTACTGTATGTGAGAATTGTTCAGGATATGTATGATGGCAGTAACAATGGTGAAATCTGCAGTGGGAGTGATGGATGCATTTAAGGTAGAGGTTGGATTGCATCAAGGATCAGTGCTGAGCCCATTCTTGTTTGCAATGGTAATGGACAGGTTGATGGACGAGGTTAGACAGGAGTCACCATGGACGATGATGTTTGCTGATGATTTTGTGATCTACAGTGATAGTAGGGAGCAACTTGAGGAGGACCTGGAGAGATGGAGAGGAATGACAGTGAGTAGGTCAAAGACAGAATACATGGGTGTGAATGAAAGGGAGGAAGGGAAGCGAGTATGGAAGAGAGGTGATAAAGAGAGTGCAGGCAGGTAGAAATGGGTGGAAAAGAGTGGCTGGAGTGATTTCTGACAGATAGGTACCAGCTAGAGTAAAATGGAAGGTTTACAGGACAGCTATGTTGTTTTGGTTGGAGACGATGGCACTGACGAAAAGACAGGAGGCAGAGCTGGAGGTGTCAGAGTTAAAGATGCTGAGATCTTCGTTGGGTGTGATGAGGATGAACAGGATTAGAAATGAATATATTAGAGGGACAGCTCAGGTTTGACATTTTGGAGTTAGAGAGTCAAGGTTGTGTTGGTTTGGATATGTCCAGAAAAGAGATGAGGATTATATTGGAAGGAGGATGTTGAAGATGGAGCTGTCAGGAAAAAGGAGAAGAGAAAGACCAAAGAGGAGGTTAAAGGATGTGATGAGAGAGGACATGCAGGTGGTTGGTTTGAAGCAGGAAGATTGCAGAGGACCAGAAGAAATGGAGATGGTTGGTCTGCTGTGGCGACCCCTTAACAGGAGCAGCCAAAAGAAGAAGAAGAAGAAGAAGAAGAAGAAGAAGAAGAAGAAGAAGAAGAAGAAGAAGAAGATAGAATGGAACAAATATGAATATAAATATGGACATAAAATGATAGGATCTATAAAATATAATGGTTATGAGCAGTATATAAAAGGCTAGGCTATGTAAAGATAAAAGTAGTTGCTTAATCCGGACCCGTTTTTATGCTGGTGTTCAATAAACACTCCTACGTTGATTCAAGTTATGTGCGATTTGGTTCATACCTTTGCCATCCCGTGGCACTACTAATCACTCACCATTGATAATGAAGTATCTTTTTAAACTCCCAAGCAACAGCATTTTTATTCCATCCACAGTCAATATACATCCTGTGGGCAGTGTAACAAGAGGAATTCTACAAAAGATAGATACAGATCTATCTGTACTACCAAAATGGAGCTGTGGCAGGTGCTGTTTACAAAGTTTTTTCTCATATTTCTGTTTTTCTTCTGTTGACAAGTGATCTAAATCCTTGCTTGCTTAGTACAGAGGGAAATGTACTTGCCCATGCTGAACTTTTGTCCTCCCAGACTCTATACTAAACACTTAACTGAGAACAATGAACAGGCTGCATCGCTAGACTTGAAGGCAGCATCCTAAGTCTTAAGTAGAAGCTTAACATGCTTCTGGTTGGGGAGGTTGTTGGTTTCCTTATGAGATGTGGCATTGTCAATGCAGCTGTTGATCTAAATGTCAGGATACAAAGTAATGTCTGTGTGAGTGTTCAGAGGAGTCTTGGAAGCTAACACAGTCCATTGGATTTTTTGTAACTGATGCTAAAATGGACAAGGAGCTTCAACTGGCTACTCCTTCCCATCTTTTGTTTGCAGGCTTCTCACATTTGAAAGGAAGTATGTGCAAGGACAGGTTGGTCTGAAAGGCCTTTATGTGACACTCTTATTTTGCATTCTTTCAGATTGTTAATTCAATCTAGGGTGAGATGACCCTTGTTTCATTTCTTGTTTTTCATAGTCTTTGTAGGTTCTCTATTGCAGGTAATGTTATGTGTGTTGCTGCCTTGTACATTTACATTTACATTTACGGCATTTAGCAGACGCTCTTATCCAGAGCGACTTACATGTCATAATTACAGGGACAGTCCCCCTGGAGCAACTCAGGGTTAAGGGTCTTGCTCAGGGACCCAGTGGTGGTAGTGCTAGAGGTGGGATTCGAACCGGGGACCTCTTGATCCAGAGGTCCGTAGGCTTAGTCTTAGTTCATCAGTAATCTGTTCCTCTACAGTCTGTCTACAACCTGTGACACTGAACAGTGCACAACCCTGATTTTAATTTCTCAGCTGTGCAAAAGATGGTACTGACATAAAAATAGTCAACAGCAGTATGATGTTCATTCAGTATTGACTCACAGTTGACATTAGAGGGGAAGTAAATGGCAGGCATAAGTGTTGGAAAACATATGTGGTAGGTAAAACAAACTACTCATGGTCAAATGAGCTTTACAACAGCAAATTCAATACAGTCCTCTATAGCTTAGCCCCACTCCACCACACTTTTGGTATAGTTTCTATAGAGATAAGGTGGGCTTCCTGTTGACTGTGATCCAACAGGATCAAATTAATTTTCCTATGTGTGTAAAATGACAGTGTTAGGAAAGACTGGGTGTTTTTTATATCCTAAAACTGTTTTTTTCTTCTTTGGCACTATCACGATCAAAATGGGATAAATTATGGTACAAGTGAACAGTATGTCTGCTTAAATTGACAAGTAAAAGAAGGAAAACAATGAAAGATTGGCAAAAAGTGCCAAATTGTGATAGCTGGATGTATGCATAGATTAATACCTCCAAAAATAACAGGCCTGTTGCTTATGGAGAGTGAATTCTAACCTGTCTTTTCTGATCCCACAGAAGAGCTTCTGTAGCACAAATTGCTGAAAAGGTTCATGCTGACTATGATACAAATGTGTCAGAGCACACAGCATATTATTGCTTGCTGTATGTGATGCTGTGTACCTACAGACCTGGCTGTATCCATGCTGATGAGTCTCAACACTGGACCTTGGATCAATGGAAGATGGCAGTTGGGTCTATTGAAACACATCTTTTAAAAAATCAGAACAGCTGGGTTCAAAGTGATAACTTAGCCAAATTCCCTAGATATCAATCCAATCGAGTATCTGTGAGATATGTTGAACGTATTAATCTGATCTAGGATTGAACCATTTTGCAATTTAGAGAATTTAGCTGGCTTGCTAACTTCTGTGTTAGCATAACTGTACATAATATCAGTTTGCTGCCACTAACCAGCGACCAAAGGTGGAAAAACACCTCAGACAGGCTGCCAGTTCATTTCACTGTTATGTGCATAGTCTAAATAAAATATCATTTAAAATGAATTAAATGTCAGAGATCCGGGGATATTTATGCTTGGTCCTGGTGTGGTATATCCACCTCAACAAACCTGGATGTAAGCCTAATTTTAGAATGAAAACCTGCCTTAAAAGTAACAGCACGCCTCCCAGGATAACACAATAGTCCTGCTGTAATTGAGGTGTTTTGACAAATGTTGTGCTTAAGTTGTGTACTATAATTTCACATTTAACTCAATGCACTCTGAAGTAAGTTAACTCAATGCACTCTGCCTTAAACCCATACATACAATTGCAGAAATGGACAGCCACATCCAGCACCCAGGGAGCAGTGATGGGGACAGTATCTTGCTCAAGGATACCTCAAGGCAACTTTCTGGTCTGGGATTCAAACCCATTACCTTCCGATCCTGCGGCATAGTCCATAAGCACTAGGCCACTGCTGCCCCACAGGGTGCACCATTCCTAGAGATAATGCAATCTCTCTGTTCTAAAATGCAATTTCATATGCAGTCCTCATACAGAGGATGTATCAAATATTAAACTGATAATAATACATACTACACATGACCTTAGCCAAAAGGCTGAGAATTGTGCTGATTTTTCTCCTTGGATCAAGTTTATGTTTCTTCTCATTATCACTGTTTTATAGGAATACTAAACAATTTTTCTATGAATGAGAATCACATATCCTTTAAGCAATTTTACAGATGAATTAATTTACAAATACCTGTATATTGAACAATGTATTCTGCCAAAATGTAACATGGAATATGGCAGCATGAAGACGAAAAGTGTCTTAGTGGAAAGTAGATCAATTGTGGCTGTGGTCTGGCAGAAATGCACTGACCGTTAAAGTTGACGGCACGGATATACTTGAGCAGCAGTCTGCCTTCTACAGGATCCATGCTGTCACAGATGCCTGTGGCCCCAGGGCACAGGTCCATGTGCATGCTGTGGAGGGCATGAGCCATGGCGTAAACCGCATCAATTACAAATTGTACCTTCCCCTCCTGCTCGTATGGGGAATCCCTGCTGATTCGCTCCTCTCCTGCCCAAAACCAAAGCAAGTATTTAGCTCATCACAAACATCACAAACATCAAAATACAGCATTAGTTGTGTATTTTCTGACACCAATGATAATAACACAGGATTTTATTTATACACAAGGAATACAAGTAAAAGAAAAAATAAATACCTAAATAAATGTTAGAAAAAAAGTAAATATAATACCGTAAAAAAACAGTAATAATACACCACGTTCCAAATTATTATGCAAATGTTTTTTCTCTCTGATTTTCCTAAATAGTGGATGCAAGTGACAGTCAGCATAATTTTCGAGTCATCAACCATTAGAGAATAATTTGAATGTTACTGAACAAACCTCCTTTCACAGTTCAGTTTTGGTGCAGTAGAGGGTGCTCTGTTCTGACTGAGCACACCTGAGCTCAAGAAGGCACAGGTGTGCTTCATTGGGGCTGCTATTTAAGCTCCAGTGAGTCAGAATAGAGCGTGGTTCATTCACAAGGCGAAGCATTAAAGTTAATAATGGCATTTTAGTTCTCTGTATTTTGGTTTAAGGAATAAAGTTATGTTCCGGATCACTGGCTCCGCACTGACGTCCTTCCCGCACCCCGCCACCGTTACATCTCCCAATGATAACAGTATGTTTAAAAAAAAAACAAACAAAAAAAAAAAAAAACTTAAAATGCACTGTTCAAATTTATTACGCACTACAGAGTTTCAGAACATTTAATAGGTTTTAAAAAACTGAAAATGGTCATTGGTTGAATTTGCAGCATTAGGAGGTCATATTTACTGAAATCAAAAGCTATTTCAATCAAAAACATCTTAACAGGTCAAGTTACAGATTAACACAGGACCCCTTATTCGATAGCAGCTTCACAATTCTTGCATTCATTGAACTTTTTGGAGAGTTTCTGCTTGTATTTCTTTGCAGGATGTCAGAATAGCCTCCCAGAGCTGCTGTTGGATGTGAACTGCCTCCCACCCTCATAGATCTGTTGCTTGAGGATGCTCCAAAGGTTCTCAATAGGATTGAGGTTAGGGAAGGATGGGGCCCACACCATGAGTTTCTCTTCTTTTATGCCGATTGCAGCCAATGATGCAGAGGTATTCCTTGCAGCATAAGATGGATGCATGAAGATGATTTTGTTACGGAAACCACGGTTCTTTTTGTACCATGGAAGAAAGTGGTCAGTTAGAAACTCCACATACTTTTCAGAGGTCAACCAGCTCTCTCCCCATGATTCCGGCCCAAAGCATGCCACCTCCTTGCTGACGTCGCAGCCTTGGGACATGGTGGCTGTCCATCAATCATCCACCATTTTGCATAGCTGCAAGCCTCTGGAGGTCCTACACCTTGACATTCGCGGGATGTCAGAGGCACCAGCAGCTTCAAATACCTGTTTGCTGCTTTGTAATGGCATTTTAGCTGCTGCTCTCTTAATTTGATGTATTTGTCTGGCAGAAACCTTCCTCATTGTGCCTTTATCAGCACGAACCCGTGTGCGCTCTGACTCAGCCACAAAACTCTTAACAGTACAATGATCACGCTTAAGTTTTGGTGAAATATCTATGGTTTTGATACCTTGTCCAAGGCATTCATCTATTTCCCATTTTTTCGGCAGCAGAGAGATCCTTTTTCTTTCCCAAATTGCTTGAAAATGGTGGTCTGCCTAATAATGTGGAATGTCCTTTTTCAGTAGTTTTTCCTTTAATTAGGCTCACCTGGCAAACTAATTATCACAGGTGTCTCAGATTGATTTCAGTGATCCAAAGAGCCCTGAGACACAATACCATCCATGAGTTTAATTGCAAAACAAAATATTTAATCTTTATGACATTTCAATATAATTTGCATAATAATTCCGAACGTGTATATTAGTACCAGTTGCTGTTTTATTCATGCTTGTGCGTTACACATTTATTTACAATGAAACCCCTTTCTGTAATTTTGACTCCAGACCTAATATGATTAACTGACAAAAGCCTTTCATAAGAGTTTCTAATAGTAAAATTAACATATTTGTAGAACAGTGACATACTGGGCTTAAACATGAAAGAGAAAACATGTGCACTTTTCTATAGGGAGACAATGGTGAAAAGGGACCTGAAGGTGCTCCTGGCAAAGATGGTGCAAGAGTGAGTTTTATCAGCACAAAATATTTAATCTTTATGACACTTAAATTCAATTTGCATAATAATTTGGAATGCGGTGTAAAAGAAAAGAGAAAGAAAAAAAATATGATTTTGTAGTTTCCTGGCAAATATTCTTTGGTAGTGCATTTCAAAGTTTTCAAACAGCTGCCACCCTAGACTTTTTTACTTGATTTTAAGGATCTTCAATAAAAGAGTGTGTGTTTATCCTGAGGGTCAATTAGGAGTGTATTCCATCAGGTATTCGGTAATGAAAGGTGCCTCTCCATGCAGAGATTTAAAAACCAGTAAAAGTATTTAAAAATAATGTTTTTTTATATAAAGCTGAAAAAGGTTAAATGTTAAATGTGCTCCTTTTTTATGCCAATATTTGTATCAATATTCTGGGTGCAGCATTTTGAATGAGCTATAATTGATAATGTTTTTTGGTAATCCAGTAAACATTAGATGCAATACATACATACACACGTTTGAGAAATCAAAAATATTACTAAATGGTTTTGAAAATGTAACTTCAATGAAGCATGTTCTATGTAAGGAACAAAGAAAGTTTGCCAAATACAGAATACTCTGGGACACTGACTGATCTCTTTCTTTAACATGAGGATCCCACATTATTAAACAACAATTGATTTTATCAGAGCTGATGAAAAGTAAATTAGGTATAACAGCTTTGTTATGTTTGCTGGTAAACAATTTATTTACTTTAGCAAATCCAATTATATAGGCTTAAAATGTAACAATGGTCACAGCAGCACACTAAAAGATTGGTCACATTGGGGTATCAAACATAACAGAAAATGGGAAATGTATGATAATGTATTATGAGTTTGTACAAGTATGCTACAATATAGTTAATATAAATAAAATGTAACCCTGAAAAAAACTGTAGCTGGGGAATCTGTTTATGCTTGAAAGATATTCTAGAGGATCTAACCAGTCTTGCTTATTTTAAAATAATGCCAATATAATAAACGTAAATAATATAAATGTAAAATTTATGCAGACCTGTGCATTTCCTCTGCCCGCTGTCCAGTTTAATGCCAAGGCGAGTCAACTTGCACTTAAAATCATCTTCCCAGAATTCTGCAAACCAGATGTTTCTTCTATTGTTCTCCAAAGAGCGTGAGGTGAAGTATTGGTCAAAGCCTGAAAAAAATTACAATTATTCTCTTTATAATTTATCACACAAATTTGTATTTATCCCTGCAGAATGATATGCTGTTCATTATCATCTATAAAAACACATTTTGAAAGAAATAACAAACCTCAACAATGTGACTAACATAAATGTCCTCTCATTTCAAATGGAAGCATTTGAAGATACTCAGGAAAACAATAAAACATTTAAAGATTCCCTTTTCCAGAATTATTGCACAATTCCAAAAATAAATAGCAAAACATTATTTGACCAAATACACGGCTTGAAACAACAACCTGATTGCGCAAATGCTACTAAAAACTACAAAAACATTTCCAAATGAGCTCATCCCATTACATCAGTGTTCTTGCAGCTAGATAACTAAATAACATTGGGTGGTGGTGGTCTAGTAGTAGGGTACTTGCCTATGGATCAAGAGGTTGCAGGTTTGAATCCCACCTCTAGCACTACCACCAGTTCCTGAACAAAACCCTTAACCCCGAGGTTATTGGAATTGGAATTCACTCTGGATAAGAGTGTCTGCTAAATGCCACAAGTGTTAATGTAACTGTATCAATCACAGATCAGGTTTAAGCAACACTAAAACTGGTTGACATTTAAGTTCTCTATATACACTTTTATATAAGGCTATGATTTTTAAAAAATGTTTACATTTTATTTTAATAATTGCTATATGGGGCAGTGGTGGCCTAGTGGTTAAGGACTAGGCCTCAGGATCAGAAGATCATGGGTTTGAATCCCACACCAGTAGGTTGCCCTGAGGTATGAATATGAATATGAGGTATGACAAGAATATTCCCTTTCACTTAAAAAAAAAAAAAAGTATGTCAAAAATTGATCAACTGAGTAGCCCTACTACCTTCTCTATATTCTGTATATGCCTTTATAGGTTATAAGTTAAGTTATTGCTAGTTCGCCATATATATATATATATATATATATATATATATATATATATATATATATATATATATATAGAGAGAGAGAGAGAGAGAGAGAGAGAGAGATATTGATATAGATATAGATATATACAGTACTGTGCAAAAGTTTTAGGCAGGTGTGAAAAAATGCTATAAACAAAGAATCAAAGAATGCTTTCAGAAATATAAATAATGATTGTTTATTTTTATCAATTTACAAAATGCAAAGTGAGTGAACAAAAGAAAAATCTAAATCAGATCAATATTTGGTGTTACTACATTTTGCCTTCAAACCAGCATTAATTCTTACAGGTACACTTGCACAAACTCAGGGATTTTGTAGGATTGTAGTCAGACGTATGATCAACCAATTTTACCAAACAGGTGCTAATGATCATCAATGTCACACGTAGGTTGAAACACGATTATTAGGATTATGTTTGGAACAACCTACCAGCCGAGTTCCTTCAACAACTGTGGTGCAAGTGTACCTAGAAGAATTAATGCTGTTTTGAAGGCAAAGGGTGGTCACACCAAATATTGATTTGATTTAGATTTCTCTTTTGTTCATTCACTGCATTTTGTTGATTGATGAAAATAAATGATTAACACTTCCCTTTTTGAAAGCATTCTTTGTTTACAGCATTTTTTCACACCTTCCTAAAACTTTTGCACAGTACTGTAGATAGTACTGTGCAAAAAAGATAGTATTTTATAGTATGACATATTACAGTTTTGTACCCATATTTGTAACTGCGTTTTCATACCCTCTATAGATGCTCTTTTGGGCAGGATGGTAACTGCTCCTTCAGCTACATCTTCCTGGTTCAAGATGGGGGCAATTTTGGAACCCCAGCTATCAGATCCCACAAACAAGAAATGGCCTGTGAGATTGGCCCTTTTTGCTGCCTCCAGGACCCGCCTACAACAAATAACCATAAATATTATTTAATGAATTCAAAAGTTCAGAAAAGTATTTTTTTTTTAAAAACTGGATTTATAACAATTAAACTAATAACAACCACACAATTTCTAACAACCATACAAGACCACCACCACAAGACCAAATTGTCCTCATCAGACAAGGGGCACTGAATGTGTTATTATTTGAATTGTGAGAGGCATTAAAAGTAATGGACTTATAAGACTGGACTTTGAAGATGTGGGGAATTACTCCTGCAGATTGATTTTTAAAACCAAGTTACAGAAATGAATGGCAACTATGATAAAGACTAATTAAAACACCTGTTATTATATCAAAAAACAATCATTCACTTAATCGTCTGCTTACACAATACAAATTCAAATTATGACATGTCTTTCGAGTACTTGGCATTGGAGTGCATTTGTTAATAATTGAAAGAAGAAATACAGTGTAAACAATAATGCTGTGCAAGAGTAACTCACTTGATGTCATCTTCATTAGCAAAGATAATGACTCCTCTGGCATTGGATGTCTCCATTAACCTCTTAATGATTTTGTCAAACTCTCCTGGTCTTGGCTCTCTTGGAATTTTAATGGACTGGGCTATACATAGGCCACCTGGATGGATAAGAGCAACATAAACAGCAATGAGCTATGAGACACATTTCCCAGTGTAAACCTTTCTTTGACAAACAAAAACAGAAACTGTAAAATATGTTTCTCCATAAAATCAATGGTCCATATCCTTTATTTTTCTTCTTCTGTGATCTACATATGATTTGTATGTATGTACATATGTGGTTTTATGTACCAAACCATTTGAAATTAAAATTAGAGGTCTTGCTTCATATATTTTTTTCATTGTCACTTTATATCTTTATAATGTAAAACCTTAGAATGGCTGTTTTAGCTATGCCTTTAAGACACACACACACACACACACACACACACACACACACACACACACATATATATGACCTCTGTTCTGGGAGCCCTGCATTGTGTGACATTCAAAAAGCATTCCAGACTGAAAAATAGCATTATGTAAATAGACTTATAGCGTTGGTGTAAATGAGCAGGGACGAGGCTATTAAGTCTCGTATATAAGTGGCTGGTGCTGCAGATGTCATGAAACCTTTCATTCTGAATTTTACTACATTTTATGTATTGTAAAATGTAGTAAAATTCAGAAGGTTTCATTACAATACTACATTTTAAAACTTGTGGCAAAGTTAATTAAAGTCTTAAAATATTTTAGTTTAAAACAGCAAGGAAAATGTGTTGATAAAATGGGGCTATTAAAAAATCTGAATTGATTTTAATATTTAATTTATGTATATATTTATAATTTATGTTATAGATTACTGCGATGGGCTGGCGACCTGTCCAGGGTGCGTCCCCCGTCCTCGCCCTGTGTGCGCTGGGTTGGACACCAGCACTCCCCCGCGACCCCGTTTGGGACAAGCGGCAGAAAATGGATGGATGGATGGATGTTATAGATTAAAGCTAAATATATCTGTGAGCTAAAGAGTGTGATAAATAGTAAAAGTCCTGAGACATTTGAAGGTATTTTCATACTTTGCATAATTAGATTTTTCTTAAGTAGAACACACAATCCAACAGTTTAATTTACAAATATTTGGCATGGATTGGGCCCTTAAGTCTTAGATTCTGGACCTGCTTCTCTGGAGATCTGAAGAAAAGCATCCACTCCGCTCTCCCCATAATTTCCCTCTGAAGCTAATGTGGAAACGTAGTTCCAGCCCATGGCCTTCACAATGTCTACCATTGCCTGGGCCTGGAAGGAATCAGGGGGCACCACACGGGAGAAGAATTCGTAGCGGGTGTTATCGCTCAGCTCCGGTGCTGTGGAAGCGTAACTGATCTGGGGAATCTATAAAGAAAACGTGGTAGTTGTCCACAAACACAAGAAAAAAGTTATGCACATAGCATTCATCATTTCCATATAAATCAAACATAAAACATGATTCTATAATCTCAATTATTGCAAGTAAATAAACTGAAAAAGGTCAAAAAGATTTTCCCCAAACTCATCAAACATTACTGCAGCCCTTTGGGCCCATGCAAAACATCCCAGCCTATACATTTACATTTACAACATTTAGTAGACGCTCTTATCCAGAGTGACTTCCATGTCCTAACTACAGGGACAGTCCCCTGGAGCAATTCAGGTTTAAGGGTCTTGCTCAGGAACCCAATGGTGGTAGAGCTACAGGTGGGATTCAAACCTGCAATCTCTTTATCCATAGGCAAGTATCCTACCAATAGACCACCACCAACACCTTTGCCCCAGACGGGTCCTTGGGTTGTCACCACGACAGATACCAAGAGCCACTGGACCTCAGCTCAATGCCGCTGCCTCAGCAAAGGCGGCTTTGAACAGGGTCCCTTCAGACTTGGTGCCTCAAAACATGTGTGGGATCTTGGGTTGAGTCACAGTGAGGCATCCCATTCTTTACCATGACAAACTCCAACAGAACAGCTATCAGTCATGGGTTAACCAGTATCTTCACAGCTGCATGCCACCTTTCACCCTGCAAAACTCCAGAGAAGAACAGGGTCCAGCCCCCATCCAGGAGTGAACCCAACTACATCCAGTATGTGATGTTCCTTTTCTTGCATAGGTTCCAGCTGCTTCCCTCCAATGGAGATGATATTCCAAGTACCAAAAACCTGTTTCTGTACCAGTTCATAACAGCATTGTTTACCTGAATTCATAACAACATTGTTTACCTGAATGTCTGTTACATGGTCACAATTGGGCTCTTTCTGATGCACAATGTAAAAAATAATCACTTTCCCAATTAGACTTCACAACCAGTCTTACACTATTTAACAAAGATGGAGCTGGGTCATCCTCGCTTAATTTTTTTAAAAATGTTACTACATAAATATAACATTATATTGCTATATAAATATAACATTAAACATTACCATCATGATATTTCTAATACTAAATAATTTTAGTTTCATAGTTATTCTTCCAGCCCTCTGTATCTTCCCACTTCAAACCAATCACCTGCATGTCCTCTCTCACCACATCCATAAATGTTCTTCCTCTTCTCCTCTTTCCTGGCAGCTCCATTTTTAACATCCTCCTTTCCATATAATCTTCATCATGTCCAAACCAGCGCCAACCTTGACTCTCTAACTATGTATCCAAAACATCAAACCTGAGCTGTCCCTCTAATATACAGTTGAGGCCAAAATTATTAGCCCCCCAGGAATTATGGAACATTTTTCTAAACTTCTTCTCAATGTTTGCAGCATTGATGAAACTTGATATAAGCAAACATTCACCAGTGCTATTTAGTAGCTTTTGGTACATTTTGTAATATAAACTGACAGTTATTTTTAGGCTTGCTTTATATCAAATATAGTAAAAAAAATGGGGTGGTCAAAAATATTAGCTCCATGTGAATGTTTGCTTTCAAAACAGATCCTACAGTAGTTAACCAATCAGCTTTGAAACCACACCTGTGCAGTCAGTTGGCTTCCTAACAACACCTGTGCAGTCAATTGGCTTCCTAACAACATTCAATCAGCATAAAAAGACTCCAAGGAACAGGGCACTTGAACACATGAGAGGGACTACTGTTACTCACCATGCCAAAGACAAAGGAATTCAGTCTGGAGCTCAGAAAGAAGATAGTAGAGGCTCATGATAAGGGGGAATGCTACACGGCCATTTGCAAGCGACTCAAGAGTGTCTAGAACTGCTGTATGTTGCATCATTGCCAAGTAAAAGGAGACAAATGCTGTAAGTAACAAACCTGGCAGTGGCCGTAAGCACAAGATTTCAAGAACTCTGGAGAGGAAAATAGTCAGAGATGTCAGCAAGGAGCCCCGGACATCTGATTGTTGCTGACCTGGATTGAAGATGATTGTTGCTGACCTGGCCTCTTCTGGAGTTGATGTTTCAAGGAACACAGTTGTGAGGGCTCTTCATCGTGGTGGGCTTCAGGGCCATCGTCCCAGAAGAACTCCTTTACTCAAAGAGCGGAACATCACAGCCCAACTGAGGTTTGCCCATGAACATTTGAAAGATAAAGATGAGATATGGTAGTCTGTGCTTTGGTCTGATGAGACTAAACTGGAACTGTTTGGTCACATGGATGTTGCTTATATTTGGTGAAGAAAGGGAGAGGCCTTCAACCCTAGGAACACAGTTCCCACAGTTAATCATGGTGGTGGGAGCATCATGCTGTGGAGCTGTTTTGCAGCCTCAGGCACAGGGAACCTGGTCGGATGTATGGCATCATGAAAAAAGAAAATTAAGTTGACATTTTGAAGGAGAATATGCAGAAATCTGCATCAAAATACATCAAAATTAGTCCAACAGTTCCTCAAGGATACCAAAACCAAGATCCTGGAGTGGCCTGCACAGAGCCCAGAACTCAATCCTATTGAGAATCTGTGGCGGGTGCTCAAAGTGAATGTCCATGCTCAGAAACCATGCAATTTGGACCAGCTAGAACAATTTGCAATGGAAGAATGGACCAAAATTCCTCAGGAGACCTGTGCCAACCTAGTAAAGAACTACTCTAAGAGATTGTTATCAGTTGTGGCTCAGAAAGGGTACACTATTGACTACTAATGGCCAGGGGGCTAATAATTTTGGATGTCTCATGTTTGCCCTTTCTTGTTTCAGCTTGGTGTATCAATAAAATATCCTAATTAAACTTAGTGGAAATTGTTTTTTTATAGTGTATTTGTTTCCAAAATAACAAACACTTGTTGTTAATGGTCATTTTCATGGAGAAATCAAGAGTGTTGTCTAATTTCATAAGGGGGGCTAATAATTTTGGCCTCAACTGTATTCATTTTTAATCCTGTCCATCCTCATCACACCCAATGAAAATCTCAGCATCTTTAACTCTGACACCTCCAGATCTGCCTAATGTCTTTTCATCAGTGCCACTGTCTCCAAACCGTACACCATAGTTGGTCTCTTCACTGTCCTGTAAACCTTGCCTTTTACTCTTGCTGGTACCTGTCACAAATCTATCCAGCCACACTTCTCCACCCATTCCAACCTGCCTGCACTCTCTGTTTCACCTCTCTTCCATACTCTCCGTTACTGTTACTCTCAAGTATTAAATATATACCACAACTCCTCTCTAGGCACCCTGTCATATGTGAAAGAAAGTGACAACCCTTGGTCACAGCATAGCACAAAGTGAACCACAACGAAATTGGACCTCTGCATTTAACATACACACACGTGCAGCAGTGGGCTATTGAAAGCGCCCGGGGAGCAGTGACAGGGATGGTACCTTGCTCAAGCGTACCTCAGGGCAACCCACTGGGGAGGGGATCAAACCCACAATCTTCCAATCCAGGGGCCAACTCCCTAACCTTTAGGCCACCGCTGCCCCTCTCCAAGTCCACAAAGGCACAATGCAACTTCTCCTGACCTTCTCTGTACTTCTGCATCAACACCTCTTTTCTTAACATAGCTTCTACTACTCTTTCCCATAATTTCATGCTGTGGCTTATCAACATTATCTCTCTATAGTTACTATATTGGCATTGGAGTACATTTGTAGATAATTGAAAGAAGAAATACAGTGTAAAGAAAAACGCTGGGGCAAGAGTAACTCACTTGATGTCATCTTCATTAACGAAGATAATGACTCCTTTGATATTGAATGCTAATTGGATTCAAGCATATCAGGTGATGTGTATTTATGTAATGAGGGTGTGGCCTAAGGAGACCATTGTGCGCACAATTATTAGGCAGCTTCTTATCCTTTTAAATGGGAAAAAAAAGAGGTATAACAGACTCTGAAAACTCAAAAAGTGTAAAAAGTCTTTCAGAGTGATGCAGCACTCTTGATATTTAGGTATGATCACAGAACAATCAAATGCTTTGCTGCAAACAGTCAACAGAGTCGCAAGAAACATGTTAAGAAAAAAAGACACATATTAACTGCCAAAGATTTGAGAAGAATCAAACATGGAGCTACCAGGAATCCATGATCCTCCAGTCCCGTCGAATTCCAGAACTGCAACCTACCTGGAGGGCCCAGAAGTACAAGGTGTTCAGTACTCAGAGACATGGCTAAGGTAAAAAGGCTGAACCAACACTCAACAAGACACATAAGTTGAAACGTCAAGACTGGGCCAAGAAATATCTCAAGGAAAATTTTTCAAAGGTTTCATGGACTGATGAGATGAGAGTGACTCTTGACGGACCATATGGATAGCCAGACACCAGAAAAGTGGAGGTGAGGTACAGGTATGAGCTGGTGTTGGTAAAGATGAGCTAGTTGGATTTTCTTAGGGTTAACGATGGATTCAAAAGCAACTCCCAAACCTTCTGCCAGTTTTTAGAAGACACTTTCTTCAAGCAACGGTATGGGAAAAAGTCTGCATCTTTCAAGAAGAACGTGATTTTTATGCAGGGCAATGCTCCATCACATGCATCAAAGTACTCCACTGCATGGATAGCCAGTAAAGGCCTTAAAGATGAAAGAATAATGCAAGCGGCATGGTCCCTTCCTCACCTGACCTAAACCCTATTCTAGAAGTTGTGGGACCAGGGGACAGGAGATTTGCAGGGAAGGAAAACAATCCCCCTCTCTGAACAGTGTCTGTGAGGCTGTTGTTGCTGCTGCACAAAAAGTTGATTGTCAACAGATCAAGAAACTGACAGACTGCATGAATGGATAACTTATGACTCTGTTATTGAAAAGAAGGGTGGCTATATTGGTCACATTCACATTTCCCTGGTAAAACATTCAGGTTTAAGGGTTATTAACGTTTTGGATTGATGGATAGCACTGTATTTGTTCTATATTTGTTCTATATTTCTATATTGTGTTCTATAGTTCTATTAAATTTCTATTACTCCTCAGAATACTCACTTGCCTAATAATTGTACACATGTTTGAAGAAATGCTGTTATATAGATACTGAGAAGTTCCACCACACTTAAATAGAGCGCATTTTTACTATAATACCATTTACCTTATAAATGATGTTATAAATGCAGATTAATTTATCTTATAAAAAGTCTTTTAAAAATTTTCCACATGTCCACCAATCATATACAAATCTTTCATGTTTTTTACCATTTTTTTAAACCTTCATTGCCTGTATCTGCAAGTAACCTGTTTATGTGTTCTTAAAAATTGTATTTTTAACTGTAATGTACTTCAGCAGAATGTTTTTGCTGAATCTGTAACTACTGACCAAGAAATCACCAACTGCAGATAAAGCCTGTACACGAAAACCATTTGTTAAAAAAATGGATGAAAAGATTAATTTAGTACTGTGCGAGGTTCTTAATGACCCAGATGATGTCAGTGAGGCTGGTTTTACATCAGCTAATGTCTGCCAGGCCAGTGGTTTAATGAGAAGGGGGCAAAGGCATGGGGAGAGAAAGGTAGATGCAGAGAGATGGATACGGAAAGAAGAGGGAGTGGACCATTTGACAGATTATCTGAAAGGATTAGAGGGGTTTTAGTCAAATTGTGTTAAGCAAAGAGTGAGAGAGGCAGAGATCAGGAGACAAGGTTGCCATTTTTCAGCAGTAAGCCATACAATATATTTAATTCTGCTGCTACATGTGGCGTATTTCTGCTATTGCTAAACTTAACCATTTCTACACCTGATTTAGCATAAACCTCATGCATGAATCTGTGTTGAGTCATATTTTTAATAACCCCTTAAAGTCTAAATGCAGGCCAACATTTTAATTCTTCACTCTTGCCGCATAGCTTACACTGAGAATGGAGCCCATTATCCATGGGTTAATGTCCATTGGAACCCATCAAAATATAAAAGATACAATTATTTCTGAAAAAGGCATTTATCAAATATTATAGTCATCCGGCCATTACCTGAAGCAAAGTCATTTAGAATACATTTTAAGTCATTAAAAACATGGTGCATATCTGTAAATTTGCATCAGAAAAATCAGAAGCATTACATTTTACATTTTCAGTGTATTCTCAGTTACATAGTGTTTAAAGGATTAAGGCAGTCAGTGATTAGAATGAAAAACAAATCAACTGGAGATTGCAAGTTTGATTTCCAATGATGCCACAGCCACCTGGGGCTGGGTGACACACCATGAAAGCAGAACTGGTCTTGCTCTTAGCCCTCCCTCTGCCCCAATCAACAAGAGTAACAGTGAGCACAAGCATTTGCAAGCTGACATATCAAAGCTGGCAAGTATATCCAGGGGTCCAGTTACCAAAGTGGAATGGGACATTATTGGAAAAAAAAGTTTCCATTATTAATATATAATCTAGCAATTGCTATAATGATTAATCAAGTATTATTTATAAATGAATTTTTTGTTGACCTAATATGCTCTAAGGAATTCTGACTCCATCATTCTACAGAACAAATGAAGGAAATTCAAGACTGTTGTTACCCTCCAAAGAAAGAATAAATGAGCAAGGGGTGAAACAAAGGAACTCATGATTTATGAGCAACTAAAGGCCTTGTACTTTAGTTGCTCATACTTGGGAGATTATCAAGTTAAAAAGGAAAATTTTCTGACATATTGTAATGTATGCTTTTTCAGTAATTAGTATACACCAAAAGGGAAAGAGGATAACACACACAAAAAGATAAATAGAGAGAGGTATGCATAAGCCATATTAAAGTAATTATAATAAATACAATTCAAATTAGGCCTTTGAAAAAAGCTACATTTAGTGCAATTTTAGATTTAGGCTAATTTAGTAAATATTTCAAGATTAAAACAAAAGTATTGTTTAAAAATGTTTTTTAATTACTAAACACAATGAAACTGTCATGGTAGATGGCATTCTACACTGACTGAGCACAGCTGGGTTAATCAGGGCTGTCTTTATAAACGCCAATGAGTCAGAGCAGAGCATCAGTCATTCACACAGGTAATCTCTGTTGAAACAGTGGTGCTTTAGTTTGTATCTTTGTTAATGTTAACTATGCCTAATAAAGCTGAGAACAAGCATCCCAGTTATGCATTTATATCCTACCCACACCAACCCATTGTGACAGAAAGAAAGTAACTGGATTCAAACCAGTTAATGGGATTATAATAGCAGTTTAAATGATCAAATAAAATAAATAAAACAAAAGAAAGCATGTATATGAGGCAGCTAAGAATTTGTGAAAAGCTAAAGGAGATTATAAACAGTCAATTAGCTAATTTTAGAGTAGAGTCGCCATTTTAAGTTATTAAATACAATTTAATTTAAGTTATTAATACAAGTTATTTTTGGCCAAATTGATATAACCAAAATCTTGATTGTTTACAATTTCTTCTCATTCATATAGCTGGAATTAGTCAATAAAGCTTTTCTGATTCACATTTAACTATGATCTGATTTCTGCCTCTTTCTACAGATTTACACTCCTTGAAATTGAGCTTGACCTCTTTTCCCGATGCAGCATTGATGAAATAAAGTTATTAACTTAATCAGTGATTATAAACCATTTAAATATAATATTTAGCTAAACATTTTCAGATTTGCAGATTCTCCAGAAAGTACAGAATGAAGCTTATCTGCTGAGTGTGATGAATTACTGAAATGTTATGTATCGCTTAAATTATAGAGTGCTAATACTGGCCTGAAAACAGGTTTGCTCAGGGCTCTGGGGATTTATTGGGCTATTGGTACACTTTTTACTGAATTACTTTCAGTAAAACAGGGACATTGTAAATGAATCTTTAGTGCCGGAACACACACACGCACAAAGACACATAAACACAAACAGAGGGAAAAAATGGAAGGTTGCTACAAAATTGAATGCAGGTCAAGTCCAGGATTTACAGGTTGGGTGACAATTTGGAAAAATGAGTAGTGGAGCGAAAAGGAGTAGTGAAGCGATACATGATTGCTGGGTAACTATTGCAGAGGAGAGACAAAGTAGAAAGATGCTTGGTGTGACAAAAGAAAGAGGATAACAAAACCTAATGGTGTATTGCAGAAGTTCATGTGCATATACAAAGGAAGCTGGCAATAATCAGAAAGATTAAGAAAATAGACAGGAGTTGAGATCGAGAGGAGATGAGGTGCAGGGCAAAAATAAAATAGGTTGCAAAGGCTAAAAATAAAGTGTATGGTGAGTCGCATGCTGCTACACTTTAATCACTTGCTACACTTTAATCTACCTGGGCTGCTTTGTTCCGAACACCACGGATGAATGTACTGTCTGTCGTGTCGTCTGTTGTTGTCTGTCCTGTCTGCACTTATTGCCCTGTTTTGTGTACTGTTTTGTGTATTGTGTCTTATGTTGTCTTGTGTCTTGTCTTGTGTGTAGCACCAGGGTCCTGGTGCCGTTATTTCGTTTCACTGTGTACTGTGTATATGGCTGAAATGACAATAAAATCCTACTTGACTTGACTTGACTTCAGTGAAGCAGGTTATGGCAATAAAAAAAAAAAACAATGGAATTATACTCACAAGCAAGTAGAGTGTGTTAAACAGGAAGGAATAATTTGAGGAGCTAATGAATGAAGAAAATAAAAGAGAGAAGTTTGGATGGAGTACAGTGAACGAGGAAGTGCAATGATGACTAGTGAGCAACAGTATTGTTTCATGCCAGGAAAGACCACTACAGATGCAAAGTTTGCTCTGAGGCAGTTGATGTAAAAGTATGAAGAAGCTCAGGTGTTGCATTGTGCCATTGTGGATTTGAAGAAAGCATAAGATGGGGTGCCTAGAAAGAAGTTCTGAGAAAGTCAGGAGTGCCAGAGAAGTATGTAAGTGAGGTATAAGATATGTATGAGGGCAGTGTGAAAGAGGTGAGGTCTGCTGTTGGAGTGACGAATGCATTTAAGTTAGATTTGGGATTACATCAAGCAGCCCATTCTTGTTTGCAATAGTGATGGACAGGTTGAAAGACAAGATTAGACAGGTTTCCCTGTGGACAAATCTGATGTTTGCAGATGTCACTGTGATCTGAAGCGAGAGTAGGGAACAGCTTGAGAAGACCCTTGAGAGGTGAAGATATGCTCTAGAGAGGAGAGGAATGAAACTCAGAAGGACAAAGGCAGAATACATGAGTGTGAATGAGAGGTGGAATTCTAAGGATAAAAGGAGTGCAGGTGGCAAAAATAAAGAAGTTTAAATACTTGGAGTCAACAGTTTAGTGTAACATGAAAGGCCGAGAGAGAGAGGTGAAGAAGAGAGTGTAAGCAGGTTAGAATGGAAGAGTGAAGAGTGGCAGAAGTTATCTGTGACAGACGGGTTTCTGTAAGAGCGAAAGGGAAGGTTTATAAGATGGTAGTGAGACCAGATATGCTACTTTAAGTGAAATGAGACTGTGTTGGTTTGCACATGTGCAGAGGAGAGACAAAGAGCATATTGGGAGAATGGAGCTGCCAGGCAAGATGTAAAGAGGAAGGCCAAGAGGAGGTTTATGGATGTAGTGAGAGAAGACATGCAGAGAGTGTGAAAGAGGAAGATGCAGAGAACAGGAAGGAATATTAAATTATATGTTTCGGAATGATTCACTCAATTTCTCATTTGCTTTTTAGAAGTGTTGGTAACACTGTTTGCAATATAGTGAACTGGAAAATGGACCGTAGAATATGAATAGCAATACATTGTACAGGCTATAAAGTAAACTATTTCTGAAATGGGGATCTTTTCATTTTGTTCAATTTTGCATGCAACATCAGATCAGGTATTTGGTTTTAAATTTTGATACAGTGTTTTGAATGTACTTCCAATGCAATTTTTTAAATTTAACAATAATTATTTTCATTGCTTTTGCTTAATCTTTTAAATGGATTAAAGAATCATTTTGTTTAGTTTAGGTAAAAAAATGCAAGAAAATGCAAACTCACATTCAGGCTTACACATAATGCCAAATTTACATATAAAACTTTCAGAAATGTGGAATACTGGATCAGCTGATTAAACTTCAAATGCATTCAAATCTTTGCCAAGAATCTGAAAGAATATTATATATCTTTTCCCCACATTCATGTATGCATTCAATTATAAGAATCAGCAAATATATGCAAAACTCTTCTGTACTCACATCTAACTCAGCATTACCCTTTAAACTTTCTAATCTAATCACTACTGAACCACTTTTCTAGGAAACAAAAAGTTTTTTTTTGCTTTATCTACAAATATTCTCAGGAGATGATCTGAATAAAATCAGCATTAAAAAAGAAAAAGAAAGTGCTGTCTTTTGAAGAAGCTCTTGCTATAGAGGCCAGTGAGCTGAAACACTATCCAAACCTTTTAGCTGCTAAGAACAGAATTAGTTCCACTTCCTGCGCCACTATCTACAGCAATGCAGCCTGCAATCTGCCAGCAGCAGTGTGCGGCCCAATACAGCTCAGAGCAGTGGAGGAAATTGAGTAACATAGACACACACACACGGCACTCAGTAACTCAGTAAAGAGACACTTTCACCCTGTTAGGTAAAAGTAGGAAGAGTGATGTTTGTGCTAAAGTCTAAAATAAAAAACACTGTGTTTGGATGGATAGTAAAACCAGGACAGTTACTTATAAAGTTATAGGCCTTTCCATTATAAACCCATTAGAGTAAAATCTAATGTAATAATTTTCACTGCGTCAGGCAAGAAAAGGTGATTTTTTATAACAATCATAATATTATAATATTCGCAGCACATAATTAATTTGTTCATAAATGTATAGTCTATTGCTAGAAAAACATTCAAAAACACATTTCTTAAACGTGAAAGTGACCATTTCTGAGCATACAGTGCAGCACTCTGTGAACAACGGTAAAATGCATCTTCTGCATTTAAATCGGAATCTTCTCTTTATCTTTTGGTTACCAGCTACAGTTTCAGCCTTTGGGTTTAACATTAATACTGTACTTCAGTCATTTTAACTTTATTTTAAGTGTTACCAGAACTGTATAACTGTATTTGCCATTTGTATAACTGTATTTGCCATTTGCCATACCAAAAATGATTTAGATTTCTTGCCCCTTTTCACTCAGACACTATCATGATTGGCTACCCTTTATTGTGACTCTGAAGACACTCCAGGCTAAAATACTAATAAAAAAAAAAATTATCCAATTTACACCATAAAGTTCTGTTTTGGTTTCATCCATCCATAAAACATTTTTCCAATGTTTTATTTTAAAACATGGCTTGTTCACATAATCTTTACATCAAACTGTAGTAGACAGCAATGTTCTTTATGGAGAATAGTGCATATATAATGAAACCCTTTCATGAACACCATTCCTTTTCAGTGTCCCCCCTGATAGTAAACCCATTTACATTTACATTTTCTTCAGCCAGTGTGAGTAATGCCTTTAGTGGCTTTGTTGATTTAAGACTAATTAAAGGTTTAGGATAATAAAGGTCAAGAATTTCCTTCATTTGTACACAATCTGTCTGACTGTGACTTGTTTTTTTAACCTTATTCAACACAATAAGCACCATTAATTGAAGATGCTTTAATTTCACTTGTTTTGTCACTCAAATAAATGTAATACATGTTCATTTTCAAACAACAAAACAGTACTTTTTCAGTACTAGAATAGAATAGAAAACAGTACTATTCTAGAGTAGAATAGAAAACAGTACTATTCTATTCTATTCTATTCTATTATGTCAACATTCTACAGAAACATAGAATATTCTAAAGATTTCACAAAGTGAAACTGGGTTTACTTGGCTTTACAAAAACAATTAGAGGGGCAGTGGTGGCCTGCTGGTTAGGGACTGGGCTCCTGGATCAGAAGCTTGTAAGTTTGAATCCTGAACCAGTAAGTTGTTCTGAGGTACCCTTAAGCAAGATATCATCCTCATCATTGCTCCCTGGGTACTGGATATGGCTGCCCTGTGCTGCATGTGTGTATGAGTTAAATGCAGAGGATGCATTACGTTGTGGTTTGCTGGGCTGTGAGCTCACTAGGATAAAAAGTCTTTCTTTTAATTAAACTATATAGATGAAGGAGTTACTGGCATGTAAAACCTTTTTTTTTTTTAAATCAGGACAAAAATTTGATAATTCACTAATTTACTAATATTATAACACAATAATCTTCTTTTCCTTTCAGCTGTTCCATTTAGGGGTCACCACAGCAGATCTTCCATTTCCATTTCTTCCTGTCTTCTGCATCTTTCTCTTTCAAACCAACCACCTGTAAGTCCTCTCTCACCATGTCCATGAACCTTCCTCTTTTCCTCTTTCCTGGCAGCTCCATTTTCAACATCCTCCTCCCAATATAATCCTTGTCTCTCCTCTGGACATGTCCTTTTAAGTCTGACACCATAGAACATAGCTGGTTTCACTACTGTCCTGTAAACCTTCCCTTTTACTCTTGCTGGTACCCGTCTGTCACAGATCTGTCCAGCCACACTTCTCCACCCATTCAAACCTGCCTGCACTCTCTTCTTCACCTCTCTTCACCACTTGCCGTTACTCTGAACTGTTGATCCCAAGTATTTAAATTTCTCCACCTCTACTCTTTGCATCCTAACCACTCCACTTTCCTCCCTTTTGTTCACACTCATGTATTCTGTCTTTGTCTAACTCACTTTCATTCCACTCCTCTCTAGAGCATATCCCCATCTCTCCAAGTTCTCAAGCTGTTCCGTACTCTTACTACATTTACATTTATGGCATTTAGCAGATGCTCTTATCCAGAGCGACTCCGATGTCCAGGGGCAGACCCCTTGGAGCAATTCTTGTTCAGAGACCCAATGGTGGTTGTGCTGAACCATCAACATCTTAATATAAAGGTCCATAGGAAAGTGCCCTACCTCTAGACCACCACCACGCTACAGAAGACTATTTCCTCAGCAAACATCATCATCCACAACGACTCCTGTTTACCTTTGTCCGTCAACCTGTCCATTACCATTTTAAACAAGATTGGGCTGTAAGGGGCACTAGGGGGAGCCAAACCGCTGTTGGGAGACCTGCCAATCAGGCACAGTGATCAACAGTGATTTGGTTCACCTGTGCTTGGGCTTATTTAAATGGAGAGAAAATGAGTCAGAGTTGCTGGGTCGTTCTTTGACTCAGACGGTAATTTGGTAAAGAGGGTTTTGAAAACCTTGGGTTTTCTCTCGGGTCTCCCTGTCTCTCTCGCTTTGTGTTTGCGTCAGTTCAGTACCCTCGAGCTCCGGCTTGTTGTGCTGACTGACGCTGCACCCTCCCTTCCGAGTTTCTCATTTTTTCCTTTTTGCTACAACGTTCAAGCTCAAACGCTCACCCGTTCTGGGCATTTTGTTTTCTACCTGTTTTGAGCATTTTGTTTTCTATCAGTTTTGGGCATTTTGTTTTCTACCCGTTTTTGGGTACTGGCAGCTTCAGGCACTGCATTTGGGTCCAAACCCTGTGTGGCTCCCTATGTCCAGAGTAGGCCACACCGTTACAGAACAACCCAGCCAGTATGGACCCAGCATTGCCCGGAGATGCCTTTCAGACGGCTCTTGCTGCTCAGGGCGCTACCATAGGCAGGCATGAACAGATCCTGCAGCAGATAACATCCCAGTTGCAGGCAATCAATACTGCCCTGCAAAATAGACCTGAACCTCTTGCAGCCAGAGCTGTAGCCCCCCCTCCCGTTACTGTGGTACCACCAATGCCCTTTTTACCGCCCCCCGAGTGCTTTGATGGTGCCCAGGGACGATTGGGTGGTTTCCTCCTCCAATGCTCTCTGGTATTTGAGCAACAACCTGCTCGGTTTCCGACTGAAAGAGCTAAAGTGGCCTATGTTGTCTCATTGCTCACAGGGAGCGCACTGTCGTGGGCCACCCCAGTGTGGGAACACCTGCCAGAGGTATTCTCCTCCCTCGATCAGTTTACCTCTGCACTCAGGGACACTTTCGACCATACCAGCAGTAGAAGGGAGGTCAGTTTCGCCCTGCTCCAACTACGACAGGGAAGGAGGTCGGTTGCGGACTACGCCATTGAGTTACGTACCTTAGCCGCGGGAAGTGGTTGGAACGCAATGGCACTAATGGCGACCTATTCTCAGGGTCTCAATAGTGACCTCAGAGATGAAATGGCTCCACGGGAACCCCCTAACTCTTTTGAGGGCTTAGTTGATCTCTCCCTGAGGATTGATAACCGCCTTAGGGAGCGTAGACAGGCTCGGGAGACCAAAAGGTCTCAACGACCACGAGCCAACCCATAATATGTGGTTCCCATTCTTCCACAGGCTGAGGACACTTCACAAGAACCTCAGCCCATGCAGCTCGGTCATGCTCGTCTCTCCCGTCAGGAACGGGAGGACCGGATGCGGCAAGGCAGATGCCTTTATTGCGGTTGCTCCGGTCACCTTCGAGCATCCTGCCCTGAGCAAAAAATCAAATTAGGAGGCCTGTCACAGCATAAGGACTCTGTGGCAGGCCCTCCAGTGTTCCCACAGCCCTCAGGGGTGTTTCTCAGCTCCTCCTTACGTTGGGGTTCAGTTAGAGAGGAACGGCTTCAGGCTTTCATAGACTCAGGGGCTACCGGTAACTTTATAGACGCAGAGCTAGCCAAGAAATGGGGTTTACCCATAGAGACCCTGGATCGGCCACTCCCCCTGGCAGCTATTGATGAGCGGGCCTTAGCTTCGGGGGTTATTACTCAGCAAACTCTCCCCATAACTCTGTGTATTGGTCTCCATTGCGAACGGCTGCCCCAGCTTCTTGTTCGGGCTCCTGATCTACCCCTTATTTTGGGATTTCCCTGGCTACAGCGACATAATCCTCATTTGGACTGGTTAACCCGATCGGTAGTGGCCTGGGGACCTCATTGTACGCGTTCTTGTTTTATCACTGGTCAGGCCCCTAAAACTCCACTCGCTTCTGAGGTGATTCCAGGTCTGAAAACAGTTCCCTCAGAATATTGGGACCTCCAAGAGGTCTTTAGTAAACAGAAATCCCAACTCCTTCCTTCTCACAGGCCCTATGATTGTGCTATAGACTTGCTTCCGGGCACGACTCCTCCTAGGGGCCGCCTGTTTTCCCTCTCGGGTCCCGAGAAGGCGGCCATGGAGGATTACATCCAAGAGGCCCTGGCTCTGGGTTTTATTAGGCCTTCTACATCCCCCGCAGGGGCGGGGTTCTTTTTTGTGGGTAAGAAGGATGGTGGTCTCCGTCCATGTATTGATTATCGGGGCCTCAATAAGATAACTATTAAGGACAGGTACCCCTTGCCTCTCATGTCAACAGCCTTTGAGGTGCTGCAACAGGCATCCATTTTTACCAAACTGGACCTGCGCAGCGCCTACAACCTCATCCGGATCAGGGAGGGACATGAGTGGAAGACTGCCTTCATCACGCCATCAGGGCATTATGAGTACCTTGTTATGCCTTTTGGGCTTATGAATGCTCCAGCAGTTTTCCAGCGTTTCATAAATGAGGTCTTAAGAGAGGCCCTGAATCATTACGCGTCCGTCTATCTGGACGACATTCTCCTTTGTAGTCGGACAGAGGGCGAACACAAGGTCCATGTGCGAAGGATCCTCCAACTGCTCTTAGAGCATCATTTATTCGTAAAACTTGAAAAGTCCCTATTCCATGCTCGCTCCGTCACCTTCCTGGGCTTTGTAGTCTCCCAGGGGCAGCTGAGCATGGACCCAAATAAAATAAAAGCAGTGGCAGAGTGGCCACGCCCCACCTCGGTCCGCCTAGTGCAACGGTTTCTGGGCTTTGCAAACTTTTTCCGTCGTTTTGTGTGTAACTTTAGCACGATAGCAGCCCCCTTGACTGCCCTTACCCGCAAGACAGTGGTGCGTTTTCACTGGACCCCACAGGCCCAGGAGGCTTTCAGTGTCCGCGGCCCCTGTCTTTCAGCATCCTGATCCCAAGCTCCCTTTTATTGTTGAGGTGGATGCGTCAGAGGTGGGAGTTGGGGCGGTTTTGTCCCAGCGTTTGGCTCCCGATAATAAACTGCACCCATGTGCTTACTTTTCCCACTGCCTTTCTCCCGCCGAACGTAATTATGACATAGGAGATTGGGAGCTGCTGGCGGTTAAGCTTGCCTTTGAGGAATGGAGGCATTGGCTTGAGGGAGCTCAACATCAGGTACTGGTCTGGACCGACCATAAGAATCTGGCCTATATCGAGCAAGCCAACCCGTCAAACCCCGTCAGGCTAGGTGGGCTCTGTTCTTTGCCCGATTTGACTTCCTGCTGTCGTATCGCCCTGGGTCTAAGAACCTCAAGCCTGATGCTCTCTCTCGCCAATGGGACTCTCCTATCTCCGAGGGTCCCCCTGAACCCATTGTTCCCCGGCAGAGAATTGTGGCTCCTATACGCTGGGGGATTGAAACGGAAGTGAGTAATGCCCTGGCCTCAGAGCCTGATCCTGGGGGCAAGCTATATGTCCCGTCTGTTGTAAGGGCCAAAGTAATGGACTGGGGACATGCTTTGAGTTTCACTGCCCACCCAGGGGTTACTCGCACCCTAGAATTCCTCAGAAGGCGATTCTGGTGGCCAAGAATGGACCGAGAGGTTCGAGCTCATGTGGCAGCCTGTAGGGTTTGTGCCAGTAATAAGGATCCCAGAGCCAGACCTGCAGGTCTCTTGCACCCACTGCCAATTCCCAAACGCCCATGGTCACATCTCTCTCTGGATTTTATCACAGGCCTTCCCCCTTCTCGTGGTAATACTGTAATCCTAGTGGTTGTGGATAGGTTCTCAAAAGCAGGCAGGTTCATAGCGCTGCGTAAACTCCCTTCTGCCAAAGAAACGGCAGAGTTGCTACTCCACCATATAGTCAGCATCCAGCTTACCTGTGGACATTGTTTCTCAGTTCAGTAGCTTTGGAAGACCTTTTGTAATTCCTTAGGGGCCACCGCTAGTCTCTCTTCTGGCTACCATCCCCAGTCTAATGGCCAGACCGATGCCTAGCTTCCAAACTTCCCTCCTCTTGGGCTGACCAGCTCATATGGGCTGAATACGCTCATAACACCCTCTGGCACTCGTCTTTGGGTATGTCCCCCTTCGAGTGTCAATTCGGTTTTGCCCCACCTGTGTTCCCGCAACAGGAAGAGGAAGGGGTGGTCCCCTCTGCGGCTCTTTTGGTGCGACGTTGCCGCCGCTCCTGGCTGAAAGCGCGTAGAGCCCTTCAGCGTGCCTCTGCAGCCCAGAAGCGGGTGGCTGACAGCAAGCGACGCCTTGGGCTGTCTTTTAGACCTGGGCAGATGGTGTGGCTTTCTGCTAAAGACCTGCCTCTCCGTGTTGAGTCTCGGAAGCTGGCCCCACAGTATGTGGGTCCTTTCAAGGTGCTCCGCAGAATCAACCCGGTTTCGTACCGTTTGCGCCTGCCCAGGTCTATGCGCATCAACCCGACTTTTCATGTGTCCCGCCTCAAGCCTGTGCTTTGTAGCGCGCGGGCCCCGACTCCGGCACCCCGTCTTATTGATGGTGCCCCGGCGTATACGGTCCGTCGATTGTTGAGGGAACGCCGGGTACGGGGCCGCTCCCAGTTTCTGGTCGATTGGGAGGGTTATGGCCCTGAGGGGCATTCGTGGGTCCCTGCTCGTCACATTCTGGACCCTGAGCTCATCAGGTCCTTTCGGTGGGACCAGGCTGCTAGTTTGGGAACGTCCGGTGCCGTTCCTAGGAGGGGGGGTCCTGTAAGAGCCCTACCCTGACGGGGCACTAGGGGGAGCCAAACCGCTGTTGGGAGACCTGCCAATCAGGCACAGTGATCAACAGTGATTTGGTTCACCTGTGCTTGGGCTTATTTAAATGGAGAGAAAACGAGTCAGAGTTGCTGGGTCGTTGTTTGACTCAGACGGTAATTTGGTAGAGATCCTTGGGTTTTCTCTCGGGTCTCCCTGTCTCTCTCGCTTTGTGTTTGCATCAGTTCAGCACCCTCGAGCTCCGGCTTGTTGTGCTGACTGACGCTGCACCCTCCCTTCCGAGTTTCTCATTTTTTCCTTTTTGCTACAACGTTCAAGCTCAAACGCTCACCCGTTTTGGGCATTTTGTTTTCTACCCGTTTTGGGCATTTTGTTTTCTACCCATTTTGGGCATTTTGTTTTCTACCTGTTTTTGGGTACTGGCAGCTTCAGGCACTGCATTTGGGTCCAAACCCTTTGTGGCTCCCTGTGTCCAGAGTAGGCCACACCGTTACATGGGCTCAGTGCTGATCCTTGTTGTAATACCTTTACCTTAAATGCATCCGTCACTCCTACTGCAGATCTCACCCCTGTCACACTGCCCTCATTACATATCTTGAACTACTCTCTGTAATTCTAGTATTAGTTACAGAGAAATAACAGTATTTCTCTGTAACTTTATCTGACTTCCTCATACAAAACCACAACTCATTTCTAGGCACCCTGTCATATACTTTCAGAAAGGCACAATGCAACTCTGACTTTCTCTGTACTTCAGCACCAACACCCTGCAAACAGTGCATCTGTAGTGTTCTTTCTTGGCATAAAAACATAATGCTGTTCACTAATCCTCACCTCTTTTCTTAACCTAGCTTCCATTACTCTTTCCCATAAATTCATGCTGTGGCTACAGCTCTGTGCATCACCCTTATTCTTGAAAACTGGTACCGATACACCCCATTCCTAAGACATCCTTTCACTTTCCAAGACTGTTAAACAATCACAAAACAATGGTCAGAAACTCCACTGCCACCTCTCCTAAACACCGGACCAACAGCCTTTCCATTCTTCATCATCTTTGTATATACCCTTACTTACTTTATTTTCTGCATTTCCTGGATCACTATCCTTACATCATCCAATCTTCTCTCTCTCTCTCTCTCTCTCTCTCTCTCATTCTTTTCATTCCTCAGCTGCTCAAAGTACTCCTTCCATCTGCTCAACACCATGCTCTGTTGACTTGTGAGTACATTTCATATCTTTAATGCCCTGACCTGCTGCACATCTTTCCTAGCTCTGTCCCTCTGTCTGTGTCAGTGAGATCCCCTCTCTGCCTTTTCTCCCTCCTTACTGTCCTTACCTCCCATACAATTTACCATCTCTATTGCCTTCACCACTGCTTTCTTCAACCTGTGCTTCATCTCTCAGTACTCCTCTCTACTTTCTTCATCTCTATCTTCTTCGCTTGCCTCATCTTCTGTAAGAAAATGAAAGCGACTATTCTTGTCATTGCGAGGTCACAGCACAGCATAGTAGACCACAACGAAACTTGACCTCTGCATTTAACCCATGCAAACACTGCGCTTGATGGGCAGCTATAAGCGCGCCAGGAGAAGTGCCTTGCTCAAAGGTACCTCAGGGCAACTTTCTGGTGGGGTTTGGAATCTGATAACACGTTGTTAACTCCACTATACTAGGCCACCACTGCCCCAGTGGTTATTATATATTATAATATAATAATAACAACTAGTAACCACCAGTTAGCACAATGTTCCTGGTGTAATACTATTTAGTTGCTGTACAATTCAATGCTAGCAACATTTAAGACTGAACTACTGGTAGCAACAAGTACTCTCACGCAAACAGTAACTTACATTGGCTACCATGATGGACACGGAGCTAGCCGGGGCTCCTGTACCCGATCACACGCTCAGGCTTGTTGATGATTGGCGGCTCCCCGTTTGAGCACCGCACATCTGAGTTATCCTTTTGTATGAGCGCTTGGACAAACGTGAGAGACTGCTCAAGGGCGTAGGTGTCCCTTGAGCAGGTGTCCAGAATTCTGGCTCCAAGTGTAATGTTTGGCAGCAGGTCCGGGTCACTGTTGATCTGGTCCAGAGCATACAGCATAGCCTCCATACGGTGGATCCCTTTCTCTTTTTTAATGTCTCCACAGGGGACGCCTGCGGGGCCCCGTGAATGGATAGGAAAAAGTCCGCCCAGAGTAATATCACCTTCGATCTTTATAGAGTGTGGTTGCGTGCCTGAGGCTGAAGGCACGCAGGACTCTCGGCCAGCCCCAACAACAGGACACACAAAAAGTGAGCCAGAAAAAAAGTTCCAAAATATAGGCATGGTCCAGCTGTGCCCAGTTGTGTCTTCATGGCTGATTTCTGAATAATTCATGCACTCTTTTGGCGATCCTGCAGGGTTCTACTGGTGGCACATCTAAAAATCATAAGGATTATTACACTGAGGTAACTGCATTCATACTGAAATACAAGAAAAAAAATGACTATTCTATGCACATACTGAATACTTCGGGGGGGGTCAGCTGCCTCTTCTTCCTTAATTTGGTTCGATAAATATTGCCTTAGGATGTCTGTCTTTTTTAAATCTGCATTTTCAGTGGAGATTTATGGCTATGAATTAAATGCTCTCATGACATTCACGTTGATCTATATATACACTGAGCATCAGAGGCTTGGTGGGTTTTTATCGAAAGTGTGAACAATGAAACTTTAAAGTCATAAATTAATATTTTAAATCAGACATTTTCTGTATGTAATGCGTATTTTATACATTGTTCTGATTGTAATATTACTCTAATACTCTTTATGCTTTTATGTAAAGATAAGAACAGTAAATAGTAAGGAACTAAATAGAAAGTTCCCAAATAAATGTTTTGTTTATTTTTATTTTCTATAATGGAATAGAACTGTTAAATTATATTAATGCAGTGCAATTGCAAACTAAATCAGTTGATAAAGACTAAGTCCAGTTCAATTATATATACAAATTGATAATAATCTTACTTATGGGTGTAGTCTTATAAATCTCTAGTTATAACTATTGTTGATAACTCAATGTATTCAGATTAATAATTGTTGTAAATCTAAGTATATAGGGTAAGAAATTGTGCAAATCTATACATGTATTTATATAATATGTTTTTAGCAATTATTTTATGCTAGTCAGGCTTTTCTCACAGTCTCAGAAACTAGCATTTGGTATAAGTTATCTATATTATTTACTTTATATAATTGTTATCACTGCAAACAAATTGTTATATTAGCATACCAGGGCATATGTTATTATTGTTTTGGTTATGTTTTTTACTGCTATTGATTCAGCCGTGTGCTGGTACTGTTTCGAAAGAAGGGGCGCAAAAAGGCGGAAACGCTTTTGAACCAGAGTTCAGACACGAGAAATATCTTAATTGATGCTTCTTTGGTCTGATTGATTCAGTATTTATTTATATGTGTATAATAAACTTTAATGAAATTAATGTTTTTCTTCTCACCTTGGGCTGCGCTCCGGCCGCGCTTGTCGTCTCCTCCATCCGCAAAACGCTTCCAAAGCAAATGGAGCCTAAGTAAAATAAATTTTTTTAAAAATCTCACATTTGCATTAGCCGTTTGAAGACCTCAGGTGAGCAGACACAAATGTAGTTTTAATTTGCCAGAGAGATGAACAGAGGGTCAGTGCTGACTGTAGAGTGGTGGGGAAGAAAAGTGCAAACGCACAAATACAACTGCGTCTACAAATCACATTCAAATCCCTTAAAAGCTCTCTCTCTCTCTCTCTCTCTCTCTCTCTCTCTCTCTCTCCCCTCTCTCTCCGCTCAGTCTATTTACACTATACACAAACACACGTGCGCTCTCTCTCACTACTAATGAAAGTAGTTGATTATAGCCGTGCGTATGTAAGTAGTTAGTGTATGTATATATATTTTATACACACTTTACTGAATATAGCTCTTCTCAATTTTCCAGTGAATAAGCCCTGAGCATTAGTCCCAAAGTCAATTTGCAGAGCGTTTTGTTTTTCTATTCTGTTTATTTGACAGCGCTTTTGAGGAGAGATAGTAGCTGCCTTTTGGGTCACGTGGGTTTTAAGATAGTCCTATAAAATGCGTTTCATAATGACCCTATAGAGCAGCAAAGATATTAGAGCATGACCCATCATAGAGCAGCAAGAATAGATATTTCTGCGTGTGGTCAGAAAAAAGATTATACATGTAAGAAACACATATATACTGCATATCGTGTTAATGAAGAACATTTCATCTCTGCCAAAAACCATTTTGTCCTCCACATTCATGTCCACTTTACAGTGCTGAGGGTTGAGGGTGTATATATATATATATATATATATATATATATATATATATATATATATATACACACACACACCCTCAACCCTCAGCACTGTAAAGTGGACATGAATGTGTTGGAAGTGTTAATCATTTATTTTCATCAATCAAAAAAATTCAGTGAATGAACAAATGAGAAATCTAAATCAAATCAATATTTGGTGTGACCACCCTTTGCCTTCAAAACAGCATCAATTCTTCTACATACACTTGCACACAGTTTTTGAAGGAACTCGGCTGGTAGGTTGTTCCAAACATCTTGGAGAACTAACCACAGATCTTCTGTGGTTGTAGGCTTTCTCACATCCTTCTGTCTCTTCATCATCGAGTGTGTCTCCTCCCAGATGTTGAGATCAGGGCTCTGTGGGGGCCATAAGAATTGATGCTGGTTTGAAGGCAAAAGGTAGTAACACCAAATATTGATTTGATTTAGATTTTTCTTTTGTTCGCTCACTTTGCATTTTGTAAATTGATAAAAATAAACGTCGTTATATATATTTCTGAAAGCAGTCTTTACAGCATTTTGTCCACACCTGCCTAAAACTTTTGCACAGTACTGTATATATATATACATATATACATACATATATATATATATCCACTATGTGTATTGTTGAATGCTTGTTGAAATGTATTTAAGTCTTCAGATCTTGAAGGTTCTGGGGCCTCTTCCATGAACTCTGACTTTCAGTTCTTTCCATAGATTTTCAAATGGATTCAAGTTGGGTAATTGACTTGGCATTCCAGCAGCTTTATTTTTTTTCTCTGAAACCAATTGAGAGTTTCCTTGGTGTTTCTTTGTGTTTTGGATCATTGTCTTGTTGAAATGTCAACCCATGTTTCATATTCAGTATGCTGTTAGATATTGCCATAGATTATTATATTGCCATACCATATATGCCAGTACCATATGCTGAAAAACTACACTATGATGTTTCAGCCTCCAAACATCACTGCTGATATGATGTTTTGCCATTTCTCCACCTTATTTTTGGTATCATCTGACCAGACTAAATTTTCCTATAAGACTATATTGGAGTCTTGTGCAATGAGTGTGCATAGAGGCCATGTCGGTTGAATGTATTACTTATTGTTTTCTTTGAAACAACTGTACCTGCTAATTTCCATGTCTTTCTTAAGCTCTCTGTGACTGGTCATTGGCTCTTGGGCAACTGCTTTGATTATTCTTTTGACTCCTCTGTCAGAAGCATTCAGAAGCTTAGAATGTCTGTAAGCAGTGCGATTGGTATGTTTTGAAATAATAAGGTTGAAAAGATCTTTTACCCATCATGCTTCTTGTGTAATACCATGGCAATCAGAAACATTTTTTAGGCTATCAGTTAGGACTAAACCAGCTGATATTAATTTGCAATGATAGAGATAAGAATTGCTTTCTAAATAGTGACAGATCATCTGGTTTTGTGGCTTTGCATGCCTTTTTGCACCACCTTTTCTTCATGTGTTCAATACATATAGCCTGTGTCATTTCACTTTACTACACATAGCTTCATTTATGGACTTTTTTGTTTGAATTTCTTTGTATGTGTAGATTACTTGGGTTGTTACTAACATCTGGTGTCTGGTGAGCTTTCATTCAGACTAGTCTTCCCATGTTAAACAATAAGATCAAATATAAATAAGATAATAAGGGCGTTTGTGGAAAGTAAAGAAAGCATTGTTGTAGAGCAGTGTGTTTAGTGTGGTCCTGTTCTCTATGGGTAAAGCAAGGTGGATCCATTATAGAGGCAATTTAGTGATGTCGAGTTGTTTATTTGGACTATGTGGAGGCTTAATTTTTGCAGCCATGTTTAGATTTTTTTCTTAACTACATTTTCTACTGTTAAGTTTCTGTAGTAAAATTGAATAGGAAAGCAGCCTATCCCAGCTCTTACAGGGTGAAAGGCAGGGAAACAGATAGACACGCTCACACCCCCTCACACTTAGGGGCAATTTAGCATCTACATTCAACCCTGTCTTTGGACAGTGGGAGGAAACCCATGCAGACATGGGGAGAATATGCAAACTCCACAAAGAAATAACCAGCATCACCACACCTGGGATTTAAACCCAGGACCTTCTTGCTGTGAGGCGATAGTGCTACCCACTGTGTGCTGTGTGGAATACAATGCCAAGCCACAGAATACTGCATTTTCACTTCTAATTAAGAAAATGTCATTTGATCAGTCCTCTTCTTCTCAGCATCTTTAACTCTGACACCTCCAGCTCTGCCTCCTGTCTTTTCGTCAGTGCCACCGTCTCCAACCCAAACAACATAGCTGGTCTCACTACTGTCCTGTAAACCTCCCCTTTTACTCTAGCTGGTACCTGTCTGTCACAAATCACTCCAGCCACTCTTCTCCACCCATTCCAACCTGTCTGCACTCTCTTCTTCACCTCTCTTCCACACTCGTCATTACTCTGGACTGTTGATCCCAAGTATTTAAACTCCTTCACCTTTGTCACCTCTACTCCCCGCATCCTTACCACTCCACTTTCATTCCTTTCATTTACACTTATGTATTCTGTCTTTGACCTACTCACTTTCATTCCTCTCCTCTCTAAAGCATATCTCCATCTCTCCAGGTCCTCCTCAAGTTTCTCCCTACTCTCACTGCTCTCACTCTCACTACTCTCCTCTAATATACTAATTTCTAATCCTGCCCATCCTCATCACACCCAACAAAGATCTCAGCATCTTTAACTCTAACACCTCCAGCTCTGCCTCCTGTCTTTTTGTCAGTGCCATCATGTCCAACCCAAACAACATAGCTGGGCTCACTACTCTCCTGTAAACCTCCCCTTTTACTCTAGTTGGTAACCGTCTGTTAAAAATCACTCTAGCCACTCTTTTCCGCCCATTCCTACCTGCCTGCACTCTCTTTATCACCTCTCTTCCACACTCGCTGTTATACTGAACTGTTGATCCCAAGTATTTAAACTCATCCACCTTTGTTACCATTACTCCCTGCTAACCACTCCACCTTCCTCCCTTTCATTCACACTCATGTATTCTGTCTTTGACCTACTCACTGTCATTCCTCTCCGTCTCTCCAGGTTCTCCTCAAGCTGCTCCCTACTATCACTGCAGCTCACAATATCATCAGCAAACATCATCGTCCACGGCAACTCCCATCTAACCTCGTCCGTCAACCTATCCATTACTATTGCAAACAAGAATGGGCTAAGCGCTGATCCTTGATGTAATCCAACCTCTACCTTAAATGGATCCGTCACTCCTACTGCAGATCTCACCACTGTTACACTGTCATCATACATATCCTGAACAACTCTCACATACTTCTCTGTAACAGCTGACTTCCTCATACAAATCCTCATACAAGACCACAAACTCCTAGGCACCCTGTCATATGCTTTCTCCAAGTCCACAAAACCACAATGCAACTCCTTCTGACCTTCTTTGTACTTTTCCATCAACACCCTCTGAGCAAACATTGCATCTATAGTGCTCTTTCTTGGCATTAAACCATACTGCTGTTCACTAATCCTCACCTCTTTTCTTAACCTAGCTTCCACTGGTACTTCCCATAACTTCATGCTGTGGCTGAACAACTTTATTCCTCTATACTACAGCTCTGTGCATCACCCTTATTCTTGAAAATCGATACCAGTACACTTTGTCTCCATTCCTCAGGCATCCTCTCACATACCAAGATTGTGTTAAACAATCTGGACAGAAACTCAACTGCCATCTCCCCTAAACACCTCCATGCTTCCTCTGGTATGTTATCTGGTCCAACAGCCTTTCCATTTTTCATCCTCTTCATTGCTGCACTTCCTGGTTCACTATCCTCACATCATCCAATCTTCTCTCTCTCTCATTTTCTTCATTCATCAGTCCCTCAAAGTACTCCTTCCATCTGCTCAACACACTCTGTTCACCTGTGAGTACGTTTCCAGTTCTGTCTTTAATGCCCTGACCTGCTGCAAATTTTTGCCAGCTCTGTCTCTCTGTCTAGCTAATTGGTAAAGGTCCTTTTCTCCCTCCTTCCTGTCCAACCTCTCATACAATTCACCAAACACTTTATCTTTGGCCTTCATCACTGCTTTCTTTGCCCTGCGGTTCATCTCCTTGTACACCTCTCTTCTTTCTTCATCTCTCTGACTGTCCCACACATTGCCTCCCTCGTCTTCTTCTTCCTGTATTTTCTGGTTCCTCCACCAAGTTTCCTTATCCTCCTTCTTCCTTACAGATGTCACATCAAGTACATTCCTAGCTGCCTGCCTTATCACTTCTGCAGTAGTTTCCCAGCAATCCAGTAGCTCTTCAACACCTCCCAGTGCCTGTGTTAATTCCTGCCTGAATTCCACCTTGCAGTCCTCCTTCTTCAGCTTCCACCACTTGATCCTCGACTCTGCCCTCACTTTCCCCCCTCTTCTTTACCTCCAAAATCATTCCTCTCCTTGACACAATACTCACCCATCACCTCCTCATCACTTCCGTTCCCTTCACCAACATGTCCATTAAAATCTGCACCATTCACCACTCTCTCTCCCCTGGGTACACATTCTATCACTTTATCTAACTCACTCCAGAATTTTTCTTTCTCTTCCATTTCACTTCCAACTTGTGGGGCATAAGCACTAACAACATTCATTATCATACCTTCAGCAGCGGTGAAGCGGCAGCGGTGGCCTAGCGGTTAGGGTGTTAGCCGCATGATCGGAGGATCGGGGGTTCAAACCCCTTCCCAATAGGTTGCCCTGAGGTACCCTTGAGCAAGGTACCGTCCCCATCACTGCTCCCCGGGCGCTTTCAATAGCTGCCCACTGCTGCACGGGTTTGAGTGTGCATGGGTAAAATGCAGAGGTCCAATTTCGTTGTGGTTCATGTGTGCTGTGCCATGACCTCGCAATGACAAGGGTAGTCACTTTCACTTTTTTCACTTTTCACTTTCAACATCCAGCTTCAAGCTCATCACCCTATCTGACATCCTCTTCACTTCCAAAACACTCTTCACATACTCTTCCTTCAGGATAGCACCTACCCCATTTTTCCTTCCATCCACACCATGGTAAAACAATTTAAGCCCTCCTCTGATACACTTGGCCTTGCACACACAAAATGTCAACCTTCCTTCTCGCCATCATATCAGCCAACTCTCATGCTGCCAACATTCAAAGTCCCTACTCTCACTTCAGCTCAAGTACAAAAGTGGAATCTGAGATAGTTTAGTTTATTGCTATGGACACAGTACATAACAGTTATGTGATTTTATTTTTTCCATCAACACTTCATACAAAACTATAAGGTATTAACTGCATAACATATACCCAGCCACATGACAAACTGCCAACATAGTATTTTTA
Source organism: Hepsetus odoe (assembly GCA_017165825.1). Lineage (NCBI taxonomy): Eukaryota > Metazoa > Chordata > Actinopteri > Characiformes > Hepsetidae > Hepsetus > Hepsetus odoe. The sequence goes on along the minus strand of CM029393.1, from coordinate 541,323 downwards.
GACCCTAACATCCTAACATATACAGCCTATAGGAGCATAAGTTATTGGAATAAACCACTCAGCTCCACATTGTAACATTAAATAGAAAGCAGAACATGTCCTTAACTTATAATAATATTATATGAATAATTGGGGTGGCGGTGGTCTAGTGGTAGGGTACCACTATTGAACCTGGGACCTCTTGAGCCATAGTTCCATAGACATGTATCCTACCACTAGACCACCAAAAAAGCTTATTCATTATAAAATTTAACAAATTATTAATAATAAAATGACTATACTTGTCATTGCGAGGTCACAGCACAGCACACAGTGAACCGCAATGAAATTGGACCTCTGCATTTAACCCATGCAAATGTCACCGGTGGACTTCTGCGTTGTGTGATGTTTTTGCACGACACGGGAGTCTCCTTGGGCTTTCTCCTTTTATTCTGACGGCACACAATAGAAACACACACCTCCAAATAAGTGTGGGGCCCACTCCAGCTCCTCTCCCTCAGGGGAATTGTAGAAAGAGGGACAAAGTGGCACGTATGCACTTATATATATATATATATACACACATATGGAGCAAAACATACATTCAAAACAGAATACACATTTAAGCACGTTTTGACCTACCTGACGGCACGCTATAGAGACACACACCTCCAAACAAGTGTGGCGCGCACGCCATCTCCTCTTCCTCAGGGGAATTGTAGAAAGAGGGAGGGGCCAAGGTGAGATCCCAAGTTTATAGGGGCTTTCCACAGAAGAAGAAAAGGAATCAGGAGTAGCTGTAATTAATAATAAGCACCACCACAGGTTTGGAGGTCCTCACCATCAGGTAGAGTAACAACTGCCTAGGACTTAACAGATTTTGTGTAATTATAACTATATAATTCAATCTGGTTACACAAACACCGTGCAGCAGGGGGCAGCTATGAAAGCGCCCGGGGAGCAGTGACAGGGATGGTACCTTGCTCAAGGGTACCTCAGGGCAACCTACTGGTAAGAGGTTTGAACCCACAATCTTCCAATCCTGTGGCCATTACATTATTTTAAAACAAACATGCTAAAATATTAATCTCTCTTTTAGCAGAACTACTAACCCTTGTAATACAGCATTTCATTTTATCTTAAGCTGTTTTAACATTCATTTTAGTTGGTTGTGAGATGGATGAGAAAGAAGAATTTTGGAGTGAGTTTGAAAAAATGATGGAGAGTGTACCCAGGAAAGAGAAAGTGATGACTGGCATTTTAATGGGCATGTTGATGATCCTTGGTTAGTCAAGGATAAAATTAAGTTGAAGAAGGTGAAGTTAAGGGAGGAGTTAAGACAGGCAATGAATATGTGGGAAAGAATAGTAGAGGCTAGGTTAAGAAAAGAGGTGAGGTTAATGAGCTGAAGTGTGATTTACATTTCTGGCATTTAGCAGACCCTTTTATCCAGAGCAGCTTCTAATTCCTGATTACAGGGACAGTCCCCCTGGAGCAACTCAGGGTTAAGGGTTTTGCTCAAGAGCCCAGTGGTGGTAGTGCTGAATGTGGGATTCATGCCTCCAAGCGGTTGATCCATTGGCAAGCATTCAACATCTAGACCACCATCACTACACTTTAAGGCTGAGAAAGAGCACTACAGATTCAATGGTGGCTCTAAGGGTGTTGATGGAGAAGTACAGAGAAGGTCAGAAACAGTTGCATTGTGCCATTGTGGACTCAGAGAAAGCATATAATAACGTGCCTAAAAAGGAATTGTGGCATTGTATGAGAACGTCAGGAGTGGCAGAGAAGTATGCCAGAGCGGTAAAGGATACAGTACTGTGCAAAAGTTTTAGGCAGGTGTGGAAAAAATGCTGTAAACAATATAAATATAAATATAAATAATGATTGTTTATTTTTATCAATTTACAAAATGCAAAGTGAGCGAACAAAAGAAAAATCTAAATCAAATCAATATTTGGTGTTACTACCTTTTGCCTTCAAACCAGCATCAATTCTTATGGTCCCCACAGAGCCCTGATCTCAACATCATCGAGTGTGTCTGGGATTACATGAAGAGACAGAAGGATGTGAGGAAGCCTACATCCACAGATCTGTGGTTAGTTCTCCAAGATGTTTGGAACAACCTACCAGCCAAGTTCCTTCAAAAACTGTGTGCAAATATACCTAGAAGAATTGATGCTGTTTTGAAGGCAAAGGGTGGTCACACCAAATATTGATTTGATATAGATTTCTCTTTTGTTCATTCACTGCATTTTGTTGATTGATGAAAATAAATGATTAACACTTCCATTTTTGAAAACATTATTTTTTTACAGCATTTTTTCCAAACCTGCCTAAAACTTTTGCTTAGTACTGTATGTGTGAGAGCAGTGTGACAGTGATTAGGTCTGTAGTAGGACTGATGAATGGATTAAAAGTAGGATCAAACCAACATATTTTTGTTGGAGGAGGGATTACATCATGGATCAGCACTGAGCTCTTTCTTGTAGTTTCTTGTAGTATCTATTCAATCGAACCTACCATCATCAGATTCCTCTCCCTATCCGAACTTCAGATCAACCACATCATACTGGGTCATCTCCAAGTGCTGCTGTCACTACCTAGGACTAACAAACAGTCCACTGACTCACAGAATTATCACTTTTAGCCAACTGAACTTCCAATTACAGACTTTAATGGACCTCTTGTATAGTAACTCAAACTTTACTGGAACTCATTGCAAAATATTTTCATTTATAAAATGCACTTTCTTTTCTTTCTTGATTATCCTGCGCCGTCCCGAAGAGGATGGGTTCCCCTTTTGAGTCTCAGTTCCTCCCAAGGTTCTTTCCTCCAGTTTTAGGGAGTTTACCTCTGTTTCCCTCAGCTTACTAACATGGAGCTCATACCCAGATTCTGTAAAGCTGGTTTCTGAGTTGTATAAAGTGCAATATAAGGACAGGATTAAGAACAAATATATTAGAGGGACAGACAATGTCAAATAATTGAGATTGCATTGGTTTTGTTATGTGCAGAGGAGAGAGTAGGATATTTGAAGGAAATAAGGCCAAAAAGGTCTAGAGTATAGAGTAAAAATGGTCAGTATAAAAAGAGGAATATGCAGAGGACAGAAAACAATATATACGGGTGATTCACCATAGCAAACCCTAATGCGAGTAGCTGAAAGGAGATGATATAGTTGCATTTTGACTGTACTTGTTGACTCAGTCTGATCACTTCCAGCATCGCCATCTTCAGTCAGCTGAGAAACATTTCATTTCTATTATATGTGTACAAATCACCCTAATGCATAATCATTGTGATGTCATTGGGCATTTCTTGATATGGATTATTTATACTTTTACTACAATTATTTATACTACATTGTGGTTAGAAGCTCAAATTCTGAATGGTATACAGAAAAAAACATTTAGTACCATAGTAAACATTGTAAGCAGTAGGTACTGGGCACATATTTTGTCCTTGGAAAGTGTCTTCCTATCCAGGCCATCTGATTACTGCAGCAACATCCAAGTTAAACTCCAGCATCACCAACCAGCCATTAGGGTGCTGCAGTTGAGCAATATGAACAAACATTGGTGTATCCAAAATACGTCTCAGACTCTAATAATGTATAAGGATCTCACCCAGGATAAATCCTTAATAATTATATACACATATTTACTCACACACACGAACAATAGTAAGCAATTAAATTTATGTGCTTTTAGTGAATGTAAGAGCCCATTCCCGCACTAGGGGGAGCCACACCGCTGTTGGGAGACCAGCGAGCCAGGCACGGTCAGGAGTAATTCCTTACAGCTGCCTCCTCCCTATATTGGGAGATGTTGATGATCCTTGGTTAGTCCATCCATCCAACCATCCATTATCTGCCGCTTGTCCCAAACGGGGTCGCGGGGGAGTGCTGGTGTCCAACCCAGCGCACACAGGGCGAGGACGGGGGACGCACCCTGGACAGGTCGCCAGCCCATCGCAGGGAGGAGCGGGACGGGGACGGCACCTTGCTCAAGGGTACCTCAGGGCAACCCATTGGGAAAGGGTTCGAACCCCTGATCTTCCGATCATGCAGCTGACACCCTAACCACTAGGCCACCGCTGCCCTTCCTTGGTTAGTCAAGGATCAAATTAAGTTGAAGAAGGTGAAGTTAAGGGAGGAGTTGAGACATGAATTCTATCGTTTATCAGAGGGTGCTTAAGGAACATGAGACCATCTGTAAGAACATTAAAGCTGAAGCGGAACATGGACCCTGCAACACAACAAATCATGTTGAGTGTGCATGGGTTAAATGCAGAGGTCCAGGGGCAGCGGTGGCCTAGTGGTTAGGGAGTTGGCCCCGCATCGGAAGATTGTGGGTTCGATTCCCACCCTAGTGGGTTGCCCTGAGGTACCCTTGAGCAAGGTACCGTCCCCATCACTGCTCCCTGGGCGCTTTCAATAGCTGCCCACTGCTGCCCACTGCTGTGTGTGTATGGGTTAAATGCAGAGGTCGTGGTAGCGTTGGTGGTATAGTGGTGAGCATAGCTGCCTTCTAAGCAATTGACCCTGGTTCGATTCCCGGCAAACGCAGTGGTTTTTGGGTTGAGGGCGTTAGCCGCATGATCGGAGGATCAGGGGTTCAAACCCCTTCCCAATAGGTTGCCCTGAGGTACCCTTGAGCAAGGTACCGTCCCCATCACTGCTCCCCGGGCGCTTTCAATAGCTGCCCACTGCTGCACGGGTTTGAGTGTGCATGGGTTAAATGCAGAGGTCCAATTTCGTTGTGGTTCATGTGTGCTGTGCCATGACCTCGCAATGACAAGGGTTGTCACTTTCACTTTTTCACTTTCACTTTTCTTCATCTCTCTTCCACACTCGCCATTACTGTGGACTGTTGTAAATACTTGTTGTCCCAAGTATTTAAACTCTTTCACCTTTGTCACCTCTACTACCTGCATCCTTACCACTCCACTTTCCTCCCTTTCATTCATACTTATGTATTATACACTTATGTATTCTGTCTTTGACCTACTCACTTTCATTCCTCTCCTCTCTAAAGCATATCTCAATCTCTCCAGGTCCTCCTCAAGCTGCTCCCTACTCTTACTGCAAACCACGATATCATCAACAAACAACTTCTGCTGTGGCAGATCAACATTATCCCTCTATAGTTACTACAGCTCCGTGCATGACCCTTATTCTTGAAAATTGGAACCAGTATACTTCGCCTACATTCCTCAGGCATCCTCTCACTTTCCTAAATTGTGTTAAACAAAAACTCAACTGCCATCTCCCCTAAACACCTCCATGTTTCCACTGGTATGTCATCTGGTCCAACAGCTTTTCCATTTTACATCCTCTTCATTGCTGCCCTTACTTCCACCTTGCTTATTTGCTGCACTTCCTGATTCACTCTCCTCACATCATCCAATCTTCTCTTTCTCTCTCTCTCATTTTCTTCATTCATCAGCCCCTCAAAGTGCTTCTTCCATCTGCTCAACACGCTCTGTTCACCTGTGAGTACATTTCCATTCCTATCTTTAATCACCCTGACCTGCTGCACATCTTTCCCAGGTCTGTCTCTTTGTCTAGCCAATCGGTAAAGATCCTTTTCTCCATCTTTACTGTCCAACCTCTCATACAATTCACCAAACACCTTATCTTTGGCCTTCGCAACTGCTTAACTGCTTTCTTCACCCTGCGCTTCATCTCTTTGTATCTTTGTACTCCAGTTAACTTTCAACATCTCTCTGACTATCCTATTTCTTCTTCGCTTGCCTCTTCTTCTGTATACACTCCTGAACTTCTGGGTTGCACTTCAAGGTTTCCTTATCCTCCTTCCTTCTAGATGTCACTCCTTCCTAGCTGTCTGCCTTGCCACTCTGCAATAGTCTCCCAGCAATCTGGTAGCTCTTCAGCACCTCGCAGTGCATGCTTTAACTCCTGCCGGAATTCCACCTTGTAGTCCTCCTCCTTCAGCTTCCACCACTTAATCCTCGACTCTGCTTCGCTTTCCTCCTCTTCTTGACCTGCAAGGTCATCCTACAGACCACCATCCTATGCTGTTTAGCTACACTCTCCCCGTTACTACTTTGCATTCTCCAATCTCCTTCAGACTGACCCTCCTGCAAAGGATATATTTCACCTGTGAGCATCTTCCTTCACTCTCATACGTCACTCTGTGATCCTCCCTCTTCGTAAAATATGTATTAACTATAGCCATTTCCATCCTTTTTGCAAAATCTACAACCATCTGACCTTCATCATTCCTCTCCTTGACACCATACCTACCCATTACCTCCTCATCACCTCTGTTCCCTTCACCAACATGTCCATTAAAATCTGCACCAATCACCACTCTCTCTCCCCTGGGTACACTTGCTATCACTTCATCTAACTCACTCCAGAATTCTTCTCTCTCTTCCATCTCACAACCAACTTGTGGGGCATAAGCACTAACAACATTCATTATCACACCTTCAACTTCCAGCTTCAAACTCATCACCCTATCTGACATTCTCTTCACCTACAAAACACTCTTCACATACTCTTCCTTCAGAATAACACCTACCCCATTGCTTCTTCCATCCACACCATAGTAAAACAATTTAAACCCTCCTCTGATACACTTGGCCTTACTAGCCTTCCATCTAGTTTCTTGCACACACAAAAGGTCAACCTTCCTTCTCTCCATCATATCAGTTAACTCTCTACCTTTACCAGTCATGCTGCCAACATTCAACTCTCCTCCCCTTCTTTCTCTCTTCCTCCCTCTGGACATGCCTTCCTCCTTTTCTGGTTCTTCTCTTTGGCCAGTAGTAGTTCAATTTCCACCAGCATCCTGTAGGCTAACAGCACTGGCACTGGTAATCCTCATCTCTCCCCTGGACATGTACAAACCAATGCAACCTTGCCTGTCTAACTTTGTCTCCAAAACGTTTAACCTGAGCTATCCCTGTAATATAGTAATTTCTAATCAATTCAATTCAATTTATTCTTGTATAGCGCCTTTCACAACAGAGTTGCCCCAAGGCACTTTACATAGATGGTAGACATCGGTTATAGTACTAGAAGTTAAAGCCAGATGACTACAGAGGAGAGGAACCAAAAACTCCACTGTGTGGAGAAAAAAACCTCTGAGGGTCCAAGGTCGACTGGCTACCCAACCCCCTTGGGTATACTAGCAGTACAAAGTTAGTTTGGGTTTAACCCCAGGATCAGCACAGAGTCCTAAACTGCTTCCCAGGCTCAGCAAGTTGAGCGTGGCCCCAGGTACCGGTGAGCCACCAGGATCCCTTGGCGCATCAGATGCACAGCACAGACCAGTTGGTAGTTTGGTACGATGAGCTGATAGGGTGCCTTGGCGCATCAGATGCATCACACAGACCAGATGGTAGCTCGGCATTGGACTCAGGTGATGACCACAGCGGGCCCCCCCGGACATGTGGGGAGAGAAATGGAATGGGGGGTCAGTAATGTCCATCCTAGTCACATCCAACGAAAATCTCAGCATCTATAACTCTGACACCTCCAGCTCTGCCTCCTGTCCTTATGTCAGTGCCACCATCTCCAACACAAACAACATAGTTTGTCTCACTACTGCCCTGTAAACCTTCTTTTACTCTAGCTGGTACCCGTCTGTCACAAAACACTCCTCCACTCATTCCAACCTGTCTGCATTCTCTTCTTCACCTCTCTTCCACACTCACCATTACTGGTGAGTGTGTTGATACAATGTATTTAAACGACTTCACCTTCAACCACTCCACTTTCCTCCCTTATGAAGTCTTCACCTCTCTGTGCATGCAAATGCATTTCTGTGCAAGCTCTGCACTGATGGTGGCCAGATTCTGCAGCTGAATCAACTGTAGGAGATGGTACCGGTACTTGCTGGACTTTCTTGTGTGCCCTGAAGCCATCTTCATAACAATTGGACCTCTCTCCTTGAAGTTCTTAATGATCCAATAAATGGTTGATTTAGGTACAATCTTACTAGCAGCCATATCCTTGCCTGTGAAATCCTTTTTGTGTAACGCAATGATGGCTGCATGTGTTTCATTGCAGGTAACCATGGTTAACAGATGAAGAACAATGATTTCAAGCACTCTACCTAAATGCTGTAAATGAAAATGTAAATGACAGCTCATGGGACAGAGAGCCTGATATTTTCAGTCCAACCACAAAAGTCACAGTCAGATCTAAAGGATAATACAAATAATTTTAATGTTTTATTCTTATCATTATAGAAATCCAGCAACAATCATTCAATAAGTGTCAAGCGCCTTTGTTCAGTTTTGGTAATTAACTCTCATGAATACATAAATAATAAAGATAGCTTATCTTGCAAGTAGCAGGAGACCAATAAGCAGTTGCCCTGAGGTAACCTTGAGGAAGGTACTGAACCTAACACTACCCCCCCGGTGCTGGATGTATAGTTGCTCACTTCTGCCTTTTAAATGCAGAGAATGCATTTTGTTGTGGTTGACTGTGTGCTTCACAATGATAATCACTTTCAAGAGGCTGTTTGTAGTAAGGGTGTTCTGACCACCTAAATCATGTCAAGAAAAACTTAATTTCACCAAGCCTCTGTTTTCCTTGGTTATTTTTTCATGGGATAACAGCAAGAATGGGGCGGCAATAGTCTATTCATTAGGGAGTTGGCCCCAGGATCAGAAGGTTGTGGGTTTGAATTCTAGATCAACAGGTTGCCCTGAGGTACCTTGAGCAAGGCACTGTCCCCATCACTGCACCCTGGGCCCTTTCAATAGCTGCCCCCTGCTGCACATGTGAATGGGTAAAATGCTAAGGTTGAATTTCTTTGTGTCCTACTGTGTGCTGTGCTTGTCACAACAATAAGAATAGTCACTTTCACTTGAATTCTCAAACTAGCCTTTCTCCAGAGGAAAGCTGTAGCTGCTATCTGACATGAACGGGCAGGCAGTTAACAAACTCAAATCTTCAAACCACTATTCACCTTTTTGTTTTTTGGGTTTTTTTTTTAATTATTAATAATACAGACTGAGGTCTGTAAGTAGAAGGACATCTTCTTACTTTATGACTGTGCTATCAATCTCCTTGGCATTAGTCCTCCTTAGGACAGACTATTCTTGAAACCATTCCCCTGTGAATCCTTCTGTCACGGTAGGCGGTGGTCTGCCTCTGACTGGGCACACCTGGTCTCATTAGGGCAGGGTTTAAGTCCTATTAAGTCAGAGCAGAGTGTTCACTTTCGTCAGCACTAGTGGTTCGTGAGTTATGTTTATGGTTAATAAAGTTGAGTACAAGACTCCTAGTTGTGCACCTATACAACAGCAAAGCGTCAAAGGGAGTACTTTATGTGAGGAAATTCCTATTAGGGGTTGGCACATATTTCTTCCAGTCCTCTGCATCTTCTTCCTTCAAACCAACCGCCTGCACGTCCTCTCTCACCACATGAACCATGAACCTCCTCTTTGGCCTTACTTTTCTCCTCTTGCCTGGCAGCTCCATCCTTCTCCCAATATACTTCTTGTCCCTGCCCTGCACATGTCCAAACCAATGCAATCTCATTTGCAATCCCTCTTACAAACTTGTAAACTCAATGTTCTTCTCACGCTAATCTCACTAAACATCACAATAGAAAATCACAAATACTCATGAACTTCCTTATTCCAGAAGTATTATTATTATTATTGATATTACAATTTAGCAGAATAAGCATAATACTTTATGATCAACCTTTATTATGAATTAATATATTTCCATACATGTGTTTTGACAATAGTTCATTTTAATCAAAATGGGAAACAATATAACAGTAGTTGCATAATGAAAAACATGGTAATGCATTTTAAATGAAAAAAATGAAACACTGGCCAACCTGCTGCACAGTTGAAGCCTAACTAGACTATTTCAAACCATTAGACTTTAAATATCCATTCTGCTATTGTGGACACACTATAGGCATGTCATTCGCAAATAAATATGTATACAAAAGCTGATTCATACATAAATATACAATATATATTTTTGTTTATATTCAAGTTGCAAAATGTATTATCTTTATATATTTACATATAGTAAAGACAGTCTACACAAAAACAGACTCCAAATGCACAGCTGTCTGGTCATTATGTTTCACTTCTACTAGTTAGAGGCACAGCACATATTTTTCAAATTAAAAAGCAACAATATATAAAACAATATTTTTACATTTCTAAGAGTCTACATAAACCAAAAATAATTAACATTCGTTATTTGAATGAATATATGCCATCTGTGTTTAAACAAATGACACTCAAACCTAAATTTTACAGAAACAATAGTCAAAGGATCGTTTAAAATAATAACAAAATGTAGATTTGATCCTGTGGGTAACTGCTATTTTCAGACTGTAATTTCAGTTAGCTACAACAATATAGTCTCAGTGTACTGTATCATTTTAAAATTTTTATTTAACGTCAAGTAGCAAGGGTAATTACAGCATGCTGCAATTTCTCATTAGGTTTTTTTTTGTTTTTTTGTTTTTTTTTTGAGTTCTGTAAAGCCTGGAAAATGTGGCATGGATTAGGTCAATTACATAAGGTGAATCTGTTATGTGAATATGCTATGTTGCATGCTGCCCAAAACAGGCATTAAGAGACTCTGGAATAATACACTATTATTATAATTATTATAATATATTATAATTATTAAGCCAAAAACATAACTGAACTACCAAATTAATAATAACAGTAATAATGCAGACAATCATTAACTTGTTGTGTACATAATACTGCACTCAAATACAATTAACAGTGGTGTTTAATCTAGTAGGGTTTATACATATATATATATATATATATATATATATATATATATATATATATATATATATATATATATATATATACATACACACACACACACACACACTCTGACAGGGAGTGACAGGGCTGCTCACAAAAGTGCCTGAGCCTCAGTTGTGTTAAGTAGCCTTACCCTTCACTAAACAGCAAAAGTCAAATATTTTTTGTGTGCTCATTCTTATCAAGACTGTATGCTCTTTACTGACAATTGTGTTGATTCAGTTTGCAGATACCCATAATGGACAGCACTACTTATTCATAGAGACTAGGCTGAAGTCAGTGACATACTGTGCAAACAAACCTTACTAACTGCCAATTGGTTGTATTCATATAAGGATTCTGTCTGTCATTGGTAGGTATCAAAGCTATATCATGTGCTGTCTTCCTTCCTTCTTTGAGAAGCCATTGGAATGCAAATGCAAATTCTTCTACTATGATAAACCTGGCTAGAATTATCTTATGCTAGCTAGCCCTGTCATTAAAGTGCAATGCTTCATTCATGACCAGAAATACTGATATCCTTGCAGTTCTGCAGGCTTTGATTTGATTCACTCCAAAAACTGTTAATATTTTCGAAGATACCATTCCAAAATTATTTGTAATGTATTTATATTTATTTACTAATAATATTAAAGTACTTTGTTTTTCCTATTAAAACTTAGTATATGAAAATTAAAATGGAGGCCCACAAAGTGACCGACACCCTCAACTTTACATTTTGTTGCATGCATGCCATGTTGAAAGAATGACTAAAATCAAGCACTTCCAATAGTTATTCATTATTTTCTTTCACGTCCCACATATCCTTCTCTCCAAACAGGGGTTGGATTGAGAGAGATTGATATCTTAACTCACTTATGGCCATCAGAAAAGCCCAGCACTTAAAATATGCTTTGGTTTCTGAAAAACACATGAGAAAAGCTACTTTGGCATGGTCTGCAAACTTGGGGACACTGTATACAGTAGACCAGGAAAAATGTAGCATTTGAAGCCTTAGTATGTCCAATGTCCATGTTGCTATGTTTCTCAAATACGCTGATGGTTTGTCACACTTATTTTGTTTCTCCATACAAATTATGGTATACACAGACTAGCAACAAAATGTGGATACTCCTTTAAATCTGGTTAAAGCTATGCCTTATATGTTGCATTCACTTCTAGCTTGTCACAAGTGGTTTTAATTACAAATTAAAGTTGGCTTGCCAGCTTGAAATCCAACTGTCTCAAAGAATTTTCCATTGTTTGCACTAAGACTTTTTTTTTTCTTTGTTTTCAGTGAAAACAAGTGAAATGATCATATAAACAAAATATATATCAACATATTAAAAATATAAATATGCCAGAATTTGGAAAAACTGCACAGGTGCCACAACTATAATGCTTTATCTATTCTTATAAATACAAGTAATGATTAATTAAGGAAGCCATGTGCCATCTTCAGCTGCAAGCAGGCAGATGCTCAGGACTAGGGACAGTGTGAACAGCCCAATCGCACCTAAACCTTTCCTTTAATAATGTATGACAAAGACTGACAATTTCAGTGCATGAGCTGAGATAATCTGTTCACATATAGTGAGGTAATTTGTCTTTGTTTAATTATCAAATAAGGTCCTAAGAGCAGAGTCTATATGCATTTGATTAGACTCTTAAGTTTGCATTCACCAAAAAATGAAACGGTATCCAGGAACTGTATCCAGGGCTGGTGTTCCAAACAACAATTAGGCCTAGGAACTGAATCACTAAATCACTAACATTAACAGATTGTGTAAAGATTTTTTTCCATTCTCAAGAAATGCATAATGCAGGCACATCACACAATCAAATGTTTCATTCATAAAGAATCAGGGCAAAAAATCCCGCTACATATTCTTCGACCAAATTTATTACAGCAGAAAACTAGGTTAGCAACACCTCAGTAGGGAAAGAGCTACAGCCACGTCAAGTTATTTTCTAGATGATCATATTATTAAATCACTATTTTCATTAAACATATTATCATATAAAAAATAAATGGAAATTTGAAATATGCAAATTAAAAGTATATATATATATTAGTCCCATAGCATATATACAATACCATGCGTATCCCAAAATTCTGGTGGTCAAATGGAAAAGGTGTTATGTTCAATGCAATCTGATATATCTAGACATATCTAAATGCAAATAGGTGTGTTTATCTAGCAATTGATGAAGGGTTAAATATTTGAATATTTTGGCAGGGTGAAGCGTCAGTGATGTCCCTCTCCCTGTCCTTGTATCCTGATCCAATCCAGGCATATTTTTTCCAGGAAGGAGTATCAACAAATTAATCCCGTTCAGATATGTCATTGCTACATACATCACAGTCACTGAACATTATCAACAGATATGAAGAGTTTCAATAAAAAAAGATCTAGAATCCCATGGAAAAATAAAACAATGTAATTTTGTAATATTGAATATGTAATATTCTACACCTTTTGTTTTTGGCATAGTTTTTTTATGACCATTTTAATAAGGTATTTTGTACTGGCTTCTGATCAAATCTCTCATGCTGTACACTTCTGGCTTTGCATTCTACTTAATAAACATGAATTTTTTTATATCATCTAACATAAAAACCATAGTGATGGTTTGAGCAAACCACATCTGTCTGAAAATTGGTGAGTAAAATGGCTTTAGCAGCTATTATGCTTCGGTGCTTTCCATTGCTAAGGCACCAAAAGCACACACAACATACTGCTTACACATTCATGATACCCATTGAGCTTTTAAGTGATCAGCAGACTAATAATTGGTAAGCAGAAGGCACTGACAGGATAAACTGCATCTTGCAAAACCAAAAGTGTCCATGTGTAGTGATTTTAGAGAGCTCATCAAAGTATAAAATGGTCATTATGAAAAAACTAATACCAAAAACAAAATCCATCAGTCTTTGTTACATTATGCACATATGCACAATGTAACTGTAAAATAGTTGTTGCAACAACTCTGTCACCTTAAATATGTTGCTACAGTATTGTTGAAAGCACATATATTTCATAAAATCCTTTTCAACTGAAACTCAACTTTAAAGAGCCAAGTAAACTAGTATAGGACATTCTTTTTTTTTTTTGTGGCTTTTTTATGAAACTATTTTTAATATGTGACTTGTGTAGTATTTAAATATTCCCCATTATAGTTTAAGTTCAGTGGTACATTATAATAGCTACATATATAGATTTATAAACCAACAGGTATGCTACTCATTCACAGCCGTTATAATACATTTATGTACATAATTTCCATGTAGAATTTATATAATTTTTTTTTTCTTCCAAGGGCTATATAATGTTCCTGAAAACTTTAATTACACCAGAGTTCCTGGGGCAGCAGGATCTGAGCTGGACTCTTTTTTAACATTCTCCTGGGAAGGGAATGGTTCTGGGTAGAGAGAAAGTTCCACAGACCTGAAGCAAAGAGAATGAGCATTAAGGCATTTATTTTGAGAATAATGTTTATGAACTTTTCTTGGAAGAAAGCCTGTTCTCTTATATTGATTATAATTATTGCTCAGATTAATATGAATGAGTCCAGTGTGTTTTAGGACTACAATTAATCAGCAAATACAACCAATTATGAAAAAAAAAGATTTATATAAAAACAAAAGTGCTCCTCTCTGCCATTCCATCTGATTGCAGTCCATGACGGGGAGTGTAAGGGCTAATATATACTGTTATTTCATTGCATTATAAGAGAAAATATTAATGAATCCAAAACAGGAGCACATGCTAGTTTTATATCAACTGATTATAGAATAATCCTTAATTGAAGCAAAAGCTCCTAATAGGATGTTACTTTAATATTTGTCAGCCTTTTGCCAGATACATACATTCTAATGCTTATGTAAGGGGTTGACCAAACTTGATACACTTCAATTTGTGAGACAAGCTAAATGTTTCACAAAGGAAATGTGTGAACATTCGCAGGGGAATACATATGTGTGCACAATTATTAGGCAACAATTAGTGTGCAGAATAATTATGCAACTAAAAGAAAGACAAAAATGTAAATCTATTAAAATGAGAATAATAAATAATAATATATCATCTCAAAATGTATAAATAATCCTTTCTGACATTTCAACTAACAAATAAAATCAGTGATCAACTTTTTTTGCAGCAGCAACCAAAGCCTCACAGACGCTGTTCAGAGAGGTGAACTGTTTGCCTTCCATCAGTCCATAAAACCTTTGAAAAATCTGTCTTAAGAAAACTAGGCCCAGTCTTGACATTTCAGTGTATTTGTCTTGTTTGGTGGTGGCCAGGTTTCTTTATCTTGGCCATGTCTCTGAGCACTGAACACCTTGTACTTCTGGGTACTCAAGATAGTTTGGAGTTCTGGGATATGACAACACTGGAGGATAATGGGTACCTTGTAGCTTCACTTTTGATTTTTTCACAAATCTTTGGCAGTTAATTTGCATCTTGCAACCTTATTTTGCCTGAGATGCCTAATAATTAGGCACACCTTGATATAGGGTCTAATGTTGATCTCATTAGGACTCACCCTCCCTCATTACACAAATATACATCACCTGATATGCTTAAATCCAATTTATGTATGATCAAATCCAATCCATTAAATTTTATGCAGTTTAGAGTTGGAATATATGCATAAACATCATGATATGGTGAAAATACTCACTTACCTAATAATTGTGCACATAGTGTATATACAATACAATCTTCAGCTAACTCCACAGTCAGCACTAAATATTAATCAATATTTAACAATGTTATCCAGTTTAATATCTCCAAAAAAAAACAACAAGAAGTATCTGAATCAGCCCAAGCTGAAGCCTTAAATTTGTTAATTGCATATCTCACCATTTTGCCAGTCAAACTGACAAAAAGTGAGAGACTCACCTGCCTTGTAGTGGATGCCCATGGAAGGAAGCAGACTGAGGGATGTATGGGTGTGTGTAGAGTGGGTCCAGAGGGACAGACTGTGGCTGGTGCAGCAGCTGGTGTGTGTGGCGTAGAGGTAAACCATCATGCCCTTTGGGGGAGCTGTAACCCAGAGCATTTCTCAGGTACCAGTCCCGCAGGCCCTCCAGTGCCAGTGCTTTATGCAGACTGCGGGTGGAGTCTTCCGGTGAGGAAAGGGGGAAGAGTGCAAACCTGCGGGCAAATGCAGCAGGCAGGTCATTTGTAACAGTGGAGCCAGGGGCAGGGTGTGGGGTCTCATAAGGAGAGAGTAGAACTGTATCCTGGTGGTGCTGCTGAAGGGGAATGAAGGGTCCACAGGATTTGGTCCGAGTAACTTTAACCCGCCGAGGTTCAGTCTGCTGATCCTGCAGGAGCATGGGGCTGTAGGGGAGAGGGGCTGAGGCCAGGTGAATTTGGGAATGGGAAAAGCCATTATAGTGAGGAGGTGTTCCAGATACTACAAAAGAAGAGAGTAACACAAAGGGTTGAATGTCTAGTCATTATATATATTTGAATGCCAAATTATCACTTTTTTTATGTCAAGAAATTGCCAGTCTTAAAAGCATGCATTTGAAATTGTTGCATGGATCATTTTACACTTCTTTTTAAATGCGACTTGGCAAGCTAAAGACTATTCTTTTGAAGGTTTGGGTATTTGGCCTGCTGAGTCAGACAAAATATTACTGTAAAAATATAGTAATTAATTTTTTATTTGTTTTTATATATAAAAAAAACTGATGGACCCCAACTTAATCGCATTTGTCATAAAAAGGTAACGTCTCATTCCATACTGTGTGTTTGAGAGCACTGATGCTGAATCTTTAGCCTTAGCTAGGTCACTAGGTTATTTTAGAAGCCTTAGTTTAGTTGCCTTTTTATAGTACATTTCTTATAGATCAAAACAAAATCTTATAAAGGGACCAGTACGGAAAAAATACAAAGAGCACTGAATTACAGTACTGTGCAAAAGTTTTAGGCAGGTGTGGAAAAATGCTGTAAACAAAGAATGCTTTCAGAAATATAAATAATGATTGTTTATTTTTATCAATTTACAAAATGCAAAGTGAGCGAACAAAAGAAAAATCTAAATTAAATCAATATTTGGTGTTACTACCTTTTGCCTTCAAACCAGCATCAATTCTTATAGGTACACTTGCACAAAGTCAGGGATATGTTCAACCAATTTTACCAAACAGGTGCTAATGATCATCAATGTCACACGTAGGTTGAAACACAGTCATGTTTGGAACAACCTACCAGCCGAGTTCCTTCGAAAACTGTGTGCAATTGTACCTAGAAGAATTGATGCTGTTTTGAAGGCAAAGGGTGGTCACACCAAATATTGATTCGATTTAGATTTCTCTTTTGTTCATTCATTGCATTTTGTTAATTGATGAAAATAAATTATTAACACTTCCATTTTTGAAAGCATTCTTTGTTTAAAGCATTTTTTCACAACTGCCAAAAACCTTTGCACAGTACTGTATATATTTTGCATTTTTTAAATAATATGAATAATAATAATATTATCATTCATCCCTAGATGGATTATGTCATATATTTTGCTTTCCACTCAAGACATTTGGGTTTGTCTCATCAGTCAATAAAACTTTGTTCAAGAAATTTTGTTGGTCATCTCTATATGTTTATGCTGGTTTTCCAGTTTAAACTGATGTTGTGTGGTTTGCATCTGGTGCTATGTGAACTGTGATACCTTCATCGCTGCACAACTAGAAGTTCACATTGTCACCGATTGTTATTCAAATAGTTGTACTGGCTATGCCAAATGTTTGTGAAATGGTTCTAATGGATTTTGCTTCTTTTCTCAGCTTAAAATGACATGTCCCCCATAGACAGCTCTCTGGTCCCCAGGTTGCTTTTCCTAAAATATGTTCTAGATCATTTCATCTATATTGAAATACCAGGAAATAAAAGCTGAATTCTGAACACTCTTATCTCACATTCTACTTTTGATCTCAAACCTAAATGTCTACAGTGCATAGCAAAAATTAACTGTGCTTACTAAAGAGGGGACAGTATATGCTAGTCAACTAATAAAATTTTTGCTTTTTTGCAGTTGTATAAAATCAGTAGAACACTCAAGATGGTGTGTTGTGATGAATAACCCTCTCTCCTGTTAAGCCAAATTTTTTGTAGATTGCTAAATACTTAGCAACATTTACCAGACACTGGAAAAGAAGACAGTTCAGGCCATATGCGTCCTGCAGGCTGCTGCTGCTGGCACTGAACTGGTCGTTTCTGCTGTTTACCCCAAATGTAGTCCATTAAAATCTCGTTATAGCCCAGGCCACTCCCATTGCCACCAACTGATGAGCGTATGCGCCCTTGCTGCTCTTTAGCTCTGCCCAACTGCCTCTCTGGACTACCACAGTACATTTGTCTAAGCTTTCCATCTGTCAAAGATTCAGAGCTTTTATAGGGTCCAGCTCTGGAGGGCATGCCATTTCGGGGGGCTGCAGAGTCAGGCAGGTTGGAGCGGTCCAACAGGGCCTCTGAGCTGTTACTACGGCGAGCACGAGAACTATATGGGCAGCCACGCCGCTCAGAAGAAGATGAAGAACTTTCCAGAGATGCTAATGGTACAAATTGAGAAGCATCTGGACTGTCACCCCATGGCTTTAGAACTGCACCACTGGACACATCAGACCTGAAAAAGAATATAAAAAAGTGATTATAAAGAACTCATAGCACCTGAGCAAAGTCGAGGCATGGTTACTGTGAAATGTACTGTGACATGGGTCCATGCCCCACCAAAGATAATTGTCCCAAAATGCCAGTGCACTCTTCATAGTGAAGTAAGGTACATGATGGTAATTCAGCATCATGACTCACTGGGAGAGTAGCCAAGGATCAGCCATGCTGATGATCCTAACTCTCTTCTCTTTATCCCTCTCTTTAATGCCTTATATAAAGCCTACAAATATTGAACTAAACCTACAGGTAACCAATCCCATTTTTCTTTTCACAACTCATTTGGGGAACCTTTTCTTATCACACCTATATCACAGAAAATAACCCTTGATGCACATAAACTGCTGTTCAGTCCTAAAAAAGCTGGTTTCACTACAGTATTTTAGAGCAATTAAAAAGCAATGCAAATCTCTACACAATGTGCATGGACAGAGAATAAAAAACAATGAAGCAAGGTAGTATGTCAGACAACTAGATAAAAAAATTACAAAATACCAGTACAAATTGCTGGTGGTAAAGAGTTAATTCACTTAATCCTATAGTACCCGCAATTGCTAGGACATGTCCAAATGTTTCTAGACACCTGCTCTTCCAGCTCAGCCTAGGTTGAGCACCGAACTTGGATACTTTTGAGTTACACATAACATGCAGAATCATGCAAAAAAACCACTTTGTCAGATGGAGCTGTCCATGTCATGCCCATGTTGTTCTATCACTATACATCACATAGTGGGTTTAAACCTGTTTAAGAGATTAAAGGGCCTGTATGTATGTGTGTGTGTGTATATATATATATTTAAATATTTAGCCTTAGACGCAAGAGCTTTAGTAAAGTCAAGAATGGATGTTAGATGAACAGCCAGATATTGCTGATATTTGGCCTTTCGCTCAAGTGCAGTTACTCCTCCTCATCTAAATTCTACTTGCAATGCTTTTTTGTGGAGATAAAAAAAGCAATGGAGCAAACAGTACAACAAAAAGTAAGTTAAATGAAGAATTAGAAGGGGTCAATGCAAGAAACTGCATGCCCATAATGCAGTTTGTATTAGCCTTAGAGCATGTATGTGTGCATGTGTGTGTACCTGATGGAGCTGGAGGCAGAGTTTCGGCGAGTTCTCATCTCATAGTATATCTCTACTGGAGAAAGTTTCCTGCTAAGGTGGCTCTCTGGACTCCCTGGGGCCAACCGGGGGTGAGAGAGGGAGCGATGCTCCGGAAACACACTAGGGGATGAATTCTCTGAATAACAGACATGCAGACATGGTTAAAGCTGTACAGAAAAATTAACAGCAAGCCCACAGCATCCAGCAACATTAAAGCTGATCCTGGGTTAGTTTAGCATAGACAGTGAACAGTGAAAAAATTTGTTAAATTATTTCCTTAACTGACTAATTATACCCATTAATTCCTTCAAAGCTACCAAGCTGGACACATTTATAGAACAAACATGACAGAAACCCTATACAACTTACTGAAGATATAAGTATTTACGCGTATATAAATCGCACCCCTGATTTGGCATTGAAATTTGGTCCAAAATTTATTTTTGAGTGATCTCTTGACATTAGATTTTGTATTACATGTAGGTAAAAATGCTAATGCCCCTGCCATCTGCTGCATGGTGTGTTGTTGGTGGACTAGTAGTTAGGGCCCAGGATCAGAAGGTCATGGGTTTGAATTCCAGACCAGTAGGTTGCCCTGAGTTATCCATGAGCTGGTCTGGGATTCAAACCCACAACCTATCAATCCTGGGGCCTAGTTCCTAACCACTAGGCCACCAATGCCACAAAGTGAAAGTGACTAATGGCCACTGTGAAACACCGCACAGCACACAGTGAAGTACCATGAAATTCAACCTCTGCTTTTCACCTACACACACCGTGCAGCAGGGGGCAGCTATTTGAAGCACCCGAGGGGCAATGATGGGGACGGTACCTTGCTCAAGGGTACCAAACCTAGTGGTTTGGGCTTCGAACCCATGACCTTGCAGTCCTGGGGCTTTCCATCACATTTAACCAGTAGCGTTGTGAATGTTGCAAGTTCTAAGTCGACTACTGTTTTACCCAATAGTTTTAAATATGCAGTGTTTTTTAAAAGAGAAATGGGAATATCAAATTTAAGTTCTGTGCTCAACATTGTGGATCAAGCTTACTCTTTGTGCATCTTGAACATTGTGCAGATACGAATGAGACATCAATAAGTCATCAATAGATATCAATAGTTATCAAACAGTTATCAATAATTAATAGTTATCTTATCTCAAGAACACTTCATTCTTAGTTAATTTAGCTAATTTCCTTTCATAAGTTGCTGTAACAAATCCTGGGGTTCCCTAAGAATCCATTTTGGGCTTCATTTGATTCCTGTTGTATATATTACTATTGGGTAAATTATTAGGAGACATAATACTGCATGGGGGCAGCGGTGGCCTAGTGGTTAGGGCGTTGATCGGAGGTTCTGGGGTTCAAACCCCTTCCCAATAGGTTGCCCTGAGGTACCGTTTAGCAAGGTGCCGTCCCTGTCACGCTCCTCCCTGCGATGGGCTGGCGACCTGTCCAGGGTGTGTCCCCCCGTCCTTCACCCTGTGTGAGCTGGGATGGACTCCAGCACTCCCCCGCGACCCCACTTGGGACAAGCGGCAGAAAATGACTGACTGACTGACTGATCTTCTTTGCTTTCAGGGGAAGGTTTTATACCATTGTCAGAAGTCTTATTTACAGAGTGGTCAGCAACAAGCACAAATACTGTTCTCTTAATCACTGTGGTACTCTTTCTAAAGAGAATTTTTAGCATCTGTTCTCATCAGCCCTTATGATAACCATTCTGTCTGTGTTCTTCCTCTTTTTTATTCAAGAAAATTCTCTCAAATAAGTGAAAGTGACAACCCTTGTCATTGCGAGGTCACAGCACTGCACACCATGAACCACAACGAAATTGGACCTCTGCTTTTAACCCATGCACACAAACACCGTGCAGCAGTGGGCAGCTATTGAAAGCACCTGGGGAGCAGTGACGGGGACGGTATCTTGCTCAGGGGTACCTCAGGGCAACCTACTTTTTGAGGGAATTGAACCCACAATCTTCCAATGCAGGGCCAACTCCCTAACCACTAGGCCACCGCTGCATCATGTTTCTTGAAAAAAGTACGTGTCTCACCGTTGTCTTGGGACTGAATTGAGTCTGACATAGAACTGCTTTCCGACTTAACTGTCTCCTCTGCAAATGGGAATATTATAATATTAGAACTGCAGAAAACACACAGCATAAGATGACACACACACACACACAATTACCACAACTCACTATTATTCAGTTGAATACCACAGCTGTAATGTGTGCCATTCTTATTTAGAGCTACTCTGTCAACCTTTATTTTAAAACAGTTAAAACATTAACATCCACTATTTCCTATTTCAGCAGTCTGTTCAAAACCAACCTGTTTCTCAGCACAAATTCAGCTCCAGCTAAAAAGAAATCAAGCTGACAAAACCATTCTTTCATTTTCTATAACTTGCATATACAGATGAAAAGTTTTGTTGTTTTTTCATAGCTAAATATTTAACAGTACAATGTGACTGTTGCTTTATGTTCTACAATGAATGTTTCTATTGAGCTTTGTCTGTATTACCTGTGTGACATCCACGATGTACAGTTCTCTTGTTGTGAAGTGTATTTTTGTCAGACTCAGTGTTCCTGCGAAGGGCACCACCAAATATTGTCTTCATCTGTCTGCGCTGGCCTGGATCATCCTGAAAAGCATATGCACAGGAGCACTCAGCCTGACGCTCAGTGCCAACAGCCTGGATGCCTGGCAGCAAAGCTTGTCTTTAGGGAGCTTTGAAGAATATGCTGAGGATGTACTTCGGAATTTTAAGAGGTTTGTTGAAATCGATTAGTGATCTATTTTTATTTGGGATCCATGTGAATTATTTAGTGTAGGCTGAAGTTCTAGCTGTCTATTGAGCATCAGTTAGGAATTTTAATGGGCAATTTGTGGATATGTTCTTGTCACAGTCTGTCACGGGTGGGTTTCATTTTGGGTACGGTAAAGGGCACTCTGTTCTCAGAACTCTGTCAGAATAGAGCGCGGCTCATTCACAGAGGCTAAGCCTTACAGTTAATGGTGGTTATTCTAGTTCCTTGTACCTTTTTATGGTTGCTATGAATAATAAATTACAGAAATGAGCCACCTAAACCTGGACATTGCAAGCCATGAGAGCAAACAAGGTGTTGCGGACGATAGCAGCCACGATCACGACCATGTTGCAGCTCATAGAAACCTGGGAGAGGAAGGTGTCTGTGGCTGCCGGTGTCCGTTGCACCCATTCCTCGTCCTCCAGTCGCTCACGGAGGTCCATAGAAGCAACGCACGCTGGCGGCCACAGCCAGGGAGCTCAAGCAATGTCTGACGTGGCTGACGTCGAATATCCCGCTCGTAAATAGCTGGGGGCCCAAGCTAGGCACGGACTGGTATGAATTTCTTCTTTGGAGGCTGGCCTCTCTAGCCGCAAAGACACAGCGGTGCCTGGATGTTTTATGCCACGTCTTTTCCCGCTTCCGCTCTGGAAAGCGAGAAGATGGCATTGAGAATTTCAACACGGGAAGACGGCAGAAAATGCCCCCTGGGCCAGTCAACGAGGGAGGTCGACCAAGAAGGCCCCTTCGCAGCATGGAAAGCGGTATCAAGGAATCGACCCCCAAACCCAGTACCACTAACCCATCTGCCAGGAAGGAAGCAGAGAAGGAGCAGCTCCAGGTTAGTGGGAATGATGGAATAATCAGTGAGCTGACGTTGCAAGTTCAAAGATTGGAACAAAAGCTTCAGGAATCTGAAAATGTGTGTCTGTTCTGAATGAAGAAAGACAGGCCAAAATTGTTCTTGCTGAGCAGCTCCAGGAAATGGAGGCTGAACTCACCACCAAGCATCCTGAAATGTTTAATGCCTATAAATATAATATAATTATATATATATATATATATATATATATATATATATATATATATAAGGGGATGTTTTGGCGCCCCGGGAGTTGCTCCTTTTGGCGGGAGTTCTGTTTTGGGTACAGTAGAGGGCACTCTGTTCTGACTGAGCACACATGAGCTCATGAAGGCACAGGTGTGCTTCATTGAGGCTGCTATTTAAGCCCCAAACAGTCAGAACAGAGCGTGGCTCATTCACAGAGGCTAAGCCTTACAGTTAATGGTGGTTATTCTAGTTCCTTGTACCTTGTTTTGGTTGCTATGAATAATAAAGTTATGTTCCTGACTCCTGGCTCCACACTGACATCCTACCCGAACCCTGCCACCATTACAGTTCTGCTTTCATTACCCTGAATTTATGTTTTTTCTCATTCTTTGCATTTTATTAGCTGTTTAACTCACCTCTGCTTTGGCAGGGGCAATTGAGGCCAGTCCAGCTCGGCGCTGAACAAATGGATGTCTTTCTCCTACTTCCAGTGGAAAGTCTTGTGACAGTTTCCCTGTAAGCTCCTGCAAAAATTCACAACTTCACATTAGTCTGGATGCTTTGATCTGAATGTGGGTCTAAACTTAAATTCATGCTCTAATTCTACAGAGCTAATAGTCTGTTGAGCTAGCCTACTGTAGAACTACACTGTGTGCGCAATTATTAGGCAAGGGTGTATTTAATAATAATAATAATAATAATCCTTTATTTATAATCCCACGAATGGGAAATTCACTCTCTGCATTTCACCCATACACACATGTGCAGCAGTGGGCTGCTATTGAAAGCGCCCGGGGAGCAGTGATGGGGACGGCACCTTGCTCAAGGGTACCTCAGGGCAACTTACTGGGAAGGGGTTCGAACCCCCGATCCTCCGATCATGTGGCTGACGCCCTAACCACTAGGCCACTGCTGCCCATTTTGAGGATTAATTTAAATATGGAACAAATACAGTGCTATCGGTTAATCCAAAAGTTAATAACCTGCCTGAACCTGAATAATAACCTGAATGTTTAACAAAGGAAATGTGATTGTGAACATTCTCAGGGAAATAAATTTGTGTGCACAAATATTAGGCAACTATTAGTGAAATTATGAAAAACTCAAAATTTTGTATAAATATACATTTATGGCATTTAGCTGACGTTCTTATCTAGAGTGACTTCCTTGTCCTTATTACAGGGAAAGTCCCCCTGAAGCAATTCAGGGTTAAGGGTCTTGCTCAGGGACTCTGGTGGTAGTGCCAGATTTGGGATTTGAACCTGGGACCTCTTGAGCCATAGGTTCATAGGCAAGTACCCTACCACTAGACCACCACCACCCCAAAAGTTTGTATATAGGCTTATATATTTCCCACAGTGTAATGTTTATTGCCTTCATTATGCTGCATATATTCTTTCATTTTCAAAAATCAGTAAAGCTACAGGGTGCAGTTCTGCACCACTAATAAAATTTATCAGAACTCTTATAGAAGTATATGCCAATGTACCAGGTAAAATTGAATGTCAAACAGAATTAAAAAGTCAATTGAAAGTGAATTTAAATTATAATGTTCAATGATTAATCCTTGACATTTATTTTTTTTATGTGTGCTTTATATCCTTCACATGTGTCTGAAGAAAATATATAGCTCTAAATCAGTCTTACTAAACCCTCCGCAGTGATGCAGTAAAATTCTCATGCATCTTCAGTCATACTCTAAACACTCTTCTAAGTCTTGCCCTAAATCATAAATCTCTGCTCTGTCATACACTAAAAATCCCATGTCTCATTAATCATACTGAAGATACATATATTTCTTCTATTGTATTCACTTGCATGACTAAGCTCTTTTTTTTTATTTTCTCACCAATTTCAAGCATGTTAAATTTTTCTTATGACTCTCCCAATTACACAATATAATGAACAAACTTCATTGGCACCATACGTGAGTTCCAAAAGGCCAAAACAATAAGCAAAGGATCAGAGGATCTGCTAAAGAATCTTCAATGTGCAGTTTATCTGGAATAGGCAGTTTATGTGACAAACCATGACAGTGTTAAAGACCTGCATTTATATGAATTTGTTTAATGGTTGCAAAACCAGATATATAGATACAAAACCATTATTATATGTGTTGCAAAATTTACTGTCAGTAAATTAAATGATCATTTGAAATCTGTTAACTATTGATTAGGTTTATCTTCAATACATTTCTTGATTTCCATTGAGCTAGTAGCCTTATTCCCAACCTAAAAAAAAAACTTGTCCCTTCAAGCTTGCTGTAACGGTCTGTCACGGTTGGGTTTAATGTGTGGTACGGTAGAGGGTGCTCTGTTCTGACTGAGCACACCTGAGCTCATGAAGACACAGGTGTGCTTCACTGGGGCTGGCTATTTAAGCCCCAATGAGTCAGACCAGAGCGTGGCTCATTCACAAGGCGAAGCCTTACAGTTAATGGTGCTTTTGGTAGTTCCAAAACTTTTGGTCACTCTTGTAGTTCCTTGTATCTTGGTTTAGTAACGTTAAGCGTTTTAACGTTTTAAGTAATGTTAAAAAGTTATGTTCCTGACTCCTGGCTCTGCACAGACATCCTACCCGCACCCCGCCACTGTTATACTTGCTCTGAATTAATAATAACACCTTAATAATACTAAAATATTTCCATACAACAGCTCTGACATCATGATCTGATTGCTGTTCAAAAAAATATTTTTTCCACAACAGACCCATCAAAAAGACAAAGAATAAACTACCACAATGTCTAATCATGTGTGAGAATTTGAAGAAGTGTGAAAAAATGGAAACAGCAAATTCTTAGCCTGCTTTTGCTCTTCAAGTTGGCAGCTCTGACTTTGAAACGGTGAAAACAAAAAGCTGCAAAGGTGCAAAACAAAAGTGCAAAGTGTAAAATGCTTTACTGATTGGTGGGCACAAAGCAACATTCAGTTAACTCTGGCATACTTCATAATGCAACAGATTTATGGCTCTGTAACATAAAACATAAAACATAAAACACTACTTTTTGGCAAAAGAAATTGCAAATGGTAAAAAAAAAAAACATTCAATACAAAGTTAAGGCTATGTATATTTATTTGTATATATTTTGGTGCATTGCAATAATGCACGGTTGTTTAGTGTACTAGTGCTTAAATATATGTACATAATGCCCTAAAATATAATGTTCCCGCACTCATACAAAAACAACTTGTTTGTGTGTGCATGCATGCATGTGTGTTGTAAATTGATGTACCGCCTCCAGCAGACACACTTGTCGCAGTTCCCCTAGTCGGCAGTTGAGGACTGTCTGTAAGATCTGTTTTTTCTCCTGCAGCTCCGAAATCCGTTCAGTCTGCAGCTTACTGTCCTCACACTGCATTTCTGAAAACACAAAGCATATTTAGCTCATACCTTTATAATTTTGTCCATTTACATTTACTACAACATTAGTCCTGTTGCTAACAAATAATGTAACTTACCTGCTAAAATTGACATGTTCCGTTATATGCCTTACCATTATCAAATAAGTATGGAGGTATGGATAATGTTTAGAGTTTTTACATAATGTCAGTAGCTCCAGCTCCAGCAAAACAACAGGACAAACATGGGAGTTAAGGACAATTTTTAAAGCCATTAGCCGGGATCAAATCTATAACCTGTTGTTCCTCAGACTGCTTATTTCTTACCCATAAACAGACCTCAAAAGCAAACATGCATCACCAAACTCACCAGGAGCCCCCAAATCCAAGGCAGTGATCAAATGACCTTTGACCTCCATGTGTTTGACTTCAGCTGTTGGGGTGATCTAAGCTGTCAGCAAGGTCCTCACCTGCTGAAAGAAATTATTACTTTAGGTCTCAAACAAAAATTGTTAGGTCTAAAGATGTTAAAGTAATTCTAAAAATAGCTCACCTTGCAACTACAGCCATGTGATCTCATTTAGTATTCACAATTTACTCTGAAACAGATTTCAGCTCTCAACAGGATGTACAACTTTCCTAGAGAAGTCCTAGAGAAGAAAACTTATCATTAATAAACATAGCTTCTATCATGGTGCTGATAACTTCAAAAATTGTGTAGCCTCAAAAGTTATGTGTGATTTTGTATTCCACAGTACACTCAAATAAAATAACTATTAATTATAAGTCCTACTTTTAAGTATCTATTTTTCTAGAAAAAAAAATATGAACATTGTTTTTAAAATCCCTGTTACTGCATAATTTGATAGACAAAAAAATACATTTTCCAAAATATCGATGGGATGATCACTGAAACAGTTATCTATGAACGCAACTCACTGAATACTGACATTATCCCCAATTACAACACCAAATGTCCTGCTTTTTTTGTGTTGCTCAACATGCTCATGCAGGTGATAAAGGAAATCCAACAGATGTGTTGTAAAGCCCAGGGTTGCATGGTGGTCGAGAATTCAAACACTTATATAACACAAACAACAACAAACTAAAATGACACGCTTTGAATAATTTATTCATTTTATATTCTTTACAAAGACATAATTCAAAAGCCTACATTAAAACATACTTAATGTTTTTATGGCTCCTGGTGCCTCAAACTCAGTTTGGCTGAATTATTTAGAAATGTTTAGAAGTCGGGGCAGAGGTGGCCTAGTGGGTAGGGTGTTGGCCACATGATCGGCGGATCGAGGTACCCTTGAGCAAGGTGCCGTCCCCGTCCCCCTCCTCCCTGCGATGGGCTGGCGACCTGTCCAAGGTGCGTCCCCCGTCCTCGCCCTGTGTGCGCTGGGTTGGACACCAGCACTCCCCCGCGACCCCGTTTGGGACAAGCGGCAGATAATGGATGGATGGATGTTTAGAAGTTAAACCACGGTGTCACAGTATGTCTAGGATTTGGGTTTTGTGTGTGCACGGTATAGGGCGCTCTGTTCTGACTGAGCACACCTGAGCTCATGAAGGCACAGGTGTTCTTCATTGGGGCTGACTACTTAAGCCCCAGTGAGTCAGAACAGAGCAGTTCATTCAATAGCCAAACCCTTAGGTTATGGGTGGTTCTGGTTTGGTCTTGTATCTGGTTTTGGTGACTATTGGAAATAAAATTATGTCTTGGATCACTGGCTCTGTGCAGACCTCCTTTCTGCACCCCGCCACCATGACAGAAATGAACTGCCACCCTTTGGATGTCGCGAGCCTTGAAAGTTGGTGTGAGGAGCACGATTAGACACTTGAAGTCACAGTGGCGGTCCTCTGGGCAGACCTACAGCGTCCGATGACCTTCACGCCAGCGGGGCTGGCTACGTGTTTGCCGGAGCTCAGAGTGGAGGCAGACAGAGCACAACCGCCACGGAGCTCTCAAGACGCCTGGACCTGCTGGTGCGCTCAATCTGGCTCGCTCCCTCTCTGGAGACCAACAAGCGGCTAGAGGAGTACGGCCGGATTGAGCTGGCACTGCTGGACGTAGTGGCGGTGATGGCGGTGACCCTCGACCTGCTGGAGAAAGAGGCTTCGCTCGCGCCCCTTTCCTCACCGCCCCCAGCTCCTCACCAACTACAACACGGGATGTCAGCGGAAACCGCCCCCTGCGTGAATCACAGCGGGAGAATGGCAGAGAACGCTCCCTGCATGAATCTATGTTGGTAGTGAACACCCCATGCATCATGCAACCCACCATGAGATTCATCCTGCAGGTACATGGAGTAGAGAGCCACAGGGCAGAAGAGGACAAGACCATTTGTCTGACATCCAAGCAGCAGAAAAAGCAGCAGAAAAACAAGAACAAGGTCAAGAAGAAGTGGAGGAAGGAGCCAAAAAAGAACTGCTGCAGGGAAGTGTGCTTCGAGAAAGAGAATGACAAATTCTGCACCTCAGATTCTGAGACGGGAGACATGGAGAGCGAGGAGGACAGGGATCTGATGCCGAGCGCAAACTGGGTGAAAGACTCTTCCTCTTTGAACCTTAAAGAATCCTCTGTGTTTAGCTCTC
Source organism: Hepsetus odoe (assembly GCA_017165825.1). Taxonomy (NCBI): domain Eukaryota; kingdom Metazoa; phylum Chordata; class Actinopteri; order Characiformes; family Hepsetidae; genus Hepsetus; species Hepsetus odoe. The sequence goes on along the minus strand of CM029393.1, from coordinate 511,969 downwards.
TTTCAGACTCCGTCAGGACAAGGCTTTCCAGCGAGTTCCTCCACGGACTCCAGTGTTGAGTCGATGAAACAGGTGAAGGAAGAAGCGCAGGACAACAAGAAGGAAAACATGCCTGCCAGCTCTTTGGACAAAAGGAGCTCTGACTTTTACAAGCACTCGAACACGGATGGAGTGGTCTCAAAGACGGACAAGGACGGAAAGGTATTCAAAAAACATAAATGCGAATCAAGGAGAAGGATAAAGTCCCAAGTGTGGTGTGGGATCAGGACATGAAGGAACAATTTGTAAGGAACTTCACAGTCAACTCCAATGATTCTCGGCAAAAGTCCCTCATCATGGAGACGGATTCGCCATCTGAAACCAAGGTCAAACCCTGTTGGCACGACAAAGACCACTTCAAGAAAAGAAATTGGACTGAAGCTCTGGGATACCCCTCACCACCGCCAGCAGTCCTGGACATGGCTGTGACTGGTCAGGGTCTCCCCCTCGTTTGCTAGTTAGTTTGTTTGTGTAGACCAGCCCATGTACCCCTTAAGGGGCTGTTTATATCTGGTGGAGGTTTTTTTATTTTTTGGCCTCACTCAGAGGCTCAGCTCGGGGCAAGGCTATGTTTTGGCCCCCCGGGAGTTGCTCGGGGAGGGGTTCTGTCACAGTATGTCTAGGATTTGGGTTTTGTGTGTGCACGGTAGAGGGTGCTCTGTTCTGACTGTGTACACCTGAGCTCATGAAGGCACAGGTGTGCTTCATTGGGGCTGACTTCATTGGAGCCCCAATGAGTCAGAACCGAGCGCAGTTCATTCAATAGGCAAACCCTTAGGTTACGGGTGGTTCTTGTTTGGTCTTGTATCTCCCGTTGTCTCATCTCTCTCCCCAGATGACTTTGCTTCATTTTTTGACGAGAAAACTGAGGCAATCAGAAGATCCTTCCACTCATCCGTCAACTCTCCTGTCCAGCCCCAAGCATCCTGCGACCACCAATTCTTTGCCCTCTTGCCGCTCTCCACGGAGGAGGTACTGCTACTCTTGAAGTTCAGCAACCCCACCACCTCGCCCCTTGATCTGATTCCATCATCCCTACTCCTGGAGATGGCTTCCGATCTTCTTCCATATATCTCTCAGATTATCAATGGATCCCTTGAGACCGGCCATGTTCCATCTGCCTTCAAGTCAGCCATTGTCACTCCAGTCCTGAAGAAACCATCTCTGGATTGCACGGAACTGAACAACTACAGACCGGTATCCCTTCTCCCCTTTCTCTCAAAAGTCTTAGAGAGAGCAGTTTATAACCAACTCAACGTCTTCTTGGCTCAAAACGGTCTCCAGGATCCCTACCAGTCTGGATTTAAAACATCGCACTCAACTGAAACGGCTCTTCTGGCTGTCACTCACGAACTCCATGCTGCAAGATCGAACAACCTGTCCTCCGTCTTGATTCTCCTTGATCTCTCGGCGGCCTTTGACACAGTGGACCACCAGCTCCTCCTGACCACTCTCTCCAGCCTGGGGATTGCTGGCACTGCCTGGCAGTGGTTCTCCTCATACCTACAGGATCGACAGTACCAAGTGTCATGGCAGGGCCATCGGTCCGCTCTACGAAATTTGACAACTGGTGTTCCCCAAGGATCTGTCCTCGGTCCCCTTCTATTTTCACTCTATACCGGCTCTCTGGGGAAGGTCATACTCTCTCATGGCTTCTCCTACCATTCTTATGCAGATGACACTCAACTTATCCTCTCCTTTCCCTTCTACGATCAACAGGTCTCTACCCGAATCTCTAACTGCCTGGCTGACATCTCCGCATGGATGACAGCTCACCACCTCAAGCTCAATCCTGACAAGACTGAGCTTCTCTACTTCGAAGGCCATCAAACTCCCCGTCATGACCTTCACATCTCCTTTGGCGGTCCACTTCTCGTCCCATCTCGATCGGCTAGGAACCTCGGTGTCACTCTCGACAATGAGCTCTCCTTCTCCTCCCATGTCCTTAATCTCTCTAGGTCCTGCCGACACCTTCTTTTCAACATTAGAAGAATCCGTCCTTTCCTCACCACCCAGGCAACCCAACTACTGGTCCAGTCCCTGGTCATCTCGAAACTGGACTACTGCAACTCTCTTCTAGCAGGTCTTCCACTGAAGGAAACAAGACCCCTACAACTGATTCAAAACGCTGCTGCTAGACTCGTCTTCAACCATCCCAAGTTCTCTTCATCCACTCCTCTGCTGCGGGATCTGCACTGGCTCCCAGTGGCTGCTCGTATCAGGTTTAAAACTCTATCTCTTGCTTACAAGGCTACTAACAGCCTTGCACCATCTTACCTGTCGACTCTAATTAAGCATTGTGTCTCTTCTCGTCCCCTCAGACCATCAAGCACTGCTCGTCTTGAACCTCCACCGTTGAAAAACAGAGGAAGACACGCATCAAGACTCTTCTCAGTTCTGGCCCCTCAGTGGTGGAACGAACTCCCCCTGATGGTCAGAACTGCAGAGTCCCTCGCTGTCTTCAAACGTAGATTAAAGACCCACCTGTTCACGGTATTTCTGAGGGACTAATCCCTCCCAAACCATCCACCCTCCTACCCTTACTCTTTCTTCCTAAAAACCTCTACTCTCTTTCCTACTCTCCCACCCCTGTTCCTCCTCTCAAAAAAAAAAAAAAAAAAAAAAAAAAAAAATTTTTATGGTGTATACTTGTTACAAGGCTCTTAGTCTGTTACTTAGGTGATACTCGCTAATCAGCAGTTACTGATCTGTGCTGGTTACCAAGATGAACTATTGTGGAAATAAAGCACTGCTGTAAGTCGCTCTGGATAAGAGCGTCTGCTAAATGCCGTAAATGTAAATGTAAATGTATCTGGTTTTGGTGACTATTGGAATAAACTTATGTCTTGGATCACTGGCTCTGCACAGACGTCCTTCCTGCACCCCGCCACCGTGACACACGGCTAATGTTTAGAAATAGGCCTATGCATGTCGTGATGAATATGTCTGATTTCACATAAAGATGTAACCAAATCAATTAGAAAGTTAGTTAGTTGGTAACTATTTTTATATTTATTTATAGCAGTCCCTCATTTTTCGAAAGACGAAAATCCGTGATACATGGACGCCACAGCAAAAAATGCTTTTTGTTGTAGTTTAAGCTCTAAATTATCTTCCTACACTCTTTAAACACATACAAAGACACATACACATTCTACACATAAAAAAATCAAGAAAACATTTGAAATCATATATATACTGTTGTGAGGTGAATTTTGTGTAGAATTCATAGAAATATAGCAAGCAATGTACTGTACAGTACTCTAGCCGGGTCTGCGCTTTTTCTTAGTGCATACTGTACTGTAATTAACAGGCAAATGCTACAAACTGTATTTCAGAACCACTACAGTTACAGGCATTAATTTTTTTGTGGGCAAAATTATGGTTTATGATAACTTTTTAATACAGTCATTTTCATAGGCAAAGATGACAATATTTTGACAGAAATCCATAACAATTCACTGTAGGCTTTGTCAGTGCCACAATATATCGGGGAAATCCACAAAAAAATGTATGTTCTTGAAAATCTGTGAATAGCAAGGGATGTGCAATGTGAACCTCGATATGATAAGGGATTACTGTATACTGGATTATATTGATTAATTGTTAAACCCTTAATTCTGAAGACACAAACTATGAAAGCAACTCTGTAGCGACTACAGTGTGATTGCACTTGCTGTCTTCATCTCTCTTTTTCTGGCTCCTGGTTTTCCATTTTAGTTTAATCAGAAACAACCACAGTACAATCACAAGTAGTACAATCACACAGTAGTTTAGAAAGAAACAATTTTACAAGCTTGCAGGTAGAGTTAAGTTCTAATTGAGCTCCAGTTGTGACAACTTGATGTTCTGACCACACCTTGACAACCTTCACATCTACATCTAATTGGTTGCATGGGAGGAACTGTGCTTTATCAATTGGTTTTGCATTTAAAGATCTGCTCAAATTTTGTGACCAGCCTGTGTCATGACAATAAGACAAGAAAAGAGTTTATCATTCTAGACATAGTTTCAGGATTTCAAGGTTGAATTAGGGTAAGCTGATATCTATCTGACAGTTCAATATTTACTGTTTAAGTAACAAAGAAAAACTAAAATATTTCTAACACTATTCTGGAAAATATCATATTTATTTAGAACTTTTCTTTTAAGCGATGAACAACAGATCAAGACTCTTTAGACGTTTGAATAGTCATGATAAACTGATGATATAATGTGTAAACATTAGGTATAATATTAGAATAATATCTTAAATGTTGTTTAAAAGATTTTGATATGGCATTAATCCATCCATTATCTGCCGCTTGTCCCAAACGGGGTCGCGGGGGAGTGCTGGCGTCCAACCCAGCGCACACAGGGCGAGGACGGGGGACGCACCCTGGACAGGTCGCCAGCCCATCGCAGGGAGTATGGCATTAATGAGTATGTTAATTGTTTCACAAAAGCCAATGTAAAAAATGAGAATCCATGAATTGACATATGTACCATGCAGCCAAACATTCAGTGCCAGGGGAGCAGTGTTGAGGAACTTACTGAACCCACAACCTTCTAATTATGGGGCCTAGCCACTAACCACTAGGTCTCCACTGCCTGCTTTTTTTTTTACAAAATATTTTCTCCAGGCCACTTTGAAATGCTTTCAAATACTTGAACTGTTTGATGTCATTACATGTTTTATTATAAATAATTAAGAAAATAAGACCTGTTTTCCTTTAACATATTGTTTTCAAAATATTATTAGTAAACAACATTTTTTGTATTGTTAACAAGCACCAGAAAGTACATTATTCCTTTTAATGTATTTTTGAAAGATACAAAATATCCTCTCCTTATGACTATCAACAATTTTCCAGAAAATATCAAGATATAATTTTTTGTCAATATCACACAGCCCTATTCCCATGTCACTGATGTTAAGTTCATCATTTCAACATTTCTGCAATCACACATACACACATCTATGGCGATTTTGCATCATCAATCCACCTGACGTGTCCATCTTTGGAAATAGAATAGGACACATGGAGAATATGCAAACTCCACACAGAATGGACCAGGACCATCCCGCCTAGAAATCAAACCTAGGATCTACTCGCAGTGAGGCAACACACTACCCACTGCACCCCCGTGCTGCCCCCTTATCAGACCAAAAGATCATTAATAAAAGATCATTGAGTTTTTAAGGTACAGTGACAAAAATGGGCAAAAAATAATAATAACAATAAAAATATCTCAAAAATCATTGTCAGTCAGTCATTTTCTGCCGCTTGTCCCAAGCGGGGTTGTGGGGAGGGGTGTTGGAGTCCAACACAGCTCACACAGGGTGAAGGATGGGGGACACACCCTGGACAGGACGCCAGCCCATTGCAGGGAGGAGCGTGACAGGGACGGCACCTTGCTCAAGGGTACCTCAGGGCAACCTATTAGGAAGGGGTTCAAACCCCAATCCTCCGATCATGCGGCCAACGCCCTAACCACTAGGCCACCACTGCCCAACTGCAAATCATTGTAATGGTAATAAAAAAAAAAAAACAGCTATGAACAAAATAGAAATAGTCATTAAATATTTATTTGCTGGTTCACACTTTTGACCAGTGCAGGTCAGCAAAAAATGCAGAAAACATCAGTTGTAAAATGGGAATAAAATGCACGTCTTTATGCAATTTAGATATCAGAGTTTCAAAGGATATTAGAGAAGTGGATTATAATCACTCTTCTTATTTAAGAATAATCTTGCTGAGCAAGAATTTTCATTTCTGTCATTATTTTAATCATTTTTAATTTCAGTTTAGAAAGTGTATGACCTAAGACAGGAAGTCTTAGAACTGACTTTGAATGGTCATTGATAGTACACGCTTATTTGTACAACTCCAGAATCTTACATTTTCATCAAATAAATAGGAACCTCTAAGTAACCAAGAGGCATCTCTTCAAGGCTTACACCCAGTTGCTGCTTTTAAAAACTGTTTTCATGCAATTGATAAGAGAAAAATAAACTCCAACCCAATATGTTAATGAGCTAGTCATTATGGAAAGTATTCTTTCCAACTCTTTGATTTAATTTTCACTAAAACAGGCAGTTTCACTGATCACTTTGTTTGCTTAATTCTGTCATTGTCTTTGTTTCGTCTAGTTCAACTTTTAAACAATCAAGTTAAAATTTGGCAGTACAGTGGCACAGTGGGTAGTGCTGTCATCTGGGATAGGCTGTAGACCATGACCCATTTCAGGAAAAGCAACTAAGAAAATGAGTGAGTGAGTGAGTGAATGAGTAGTTGTTTGTACAAAAAGGCCAAAAATGACTAATCTATGTGCATCTAAATGACTAAGTGGCTCCAAAAAAAATCTGTCTGCTCCTACCCTAAAGTTTAAATCAAAGGCCATTCAATGTCTTGGATTCAAACCCATGATCTTCCGATCCTGGGTCTCTGTCCACTTGGCCACTGTCTCATGCTACCAAAATTACCTTTTTCTTTTGGTATCTTGGTAACACTATTTGTATCTTACTACTGAGGAAATCTTCTCACCATGAAAAAGTGAAAAGTGAAAGTGACAACCCTTTTCATTGCGAGGTCACAGCACAGCACACAGTGAACCACAACGAAATTGGACCTCTGCATTTAACCCATGCAAACACTGTGCAGCAGTGGGCAGGTATTGAAAGCACCCGGGGAGCAGTGACAGGGACGGTATCTTGCTTAAGGGTACCTCAGGGTAATCTACTGGTGAGGGAATCAAACCCACAATAGCTTGCTTGCTTACGTACGGGATGCCGAATCAGTCTCAGTCTTTAAATCACGGCTGAAGACTTACTTTTTTAGTTTAGCTTACCCGCACCAATCACCATAGTGCACTATTACTAATGTCGCTGGTGCTGCTGTACATGCCATCGCACTGTATTGTTTCATTTCTGTGTCTGTCACTACTGGATCCTGCTCATTACTGACCATCCCCCTTCCATTTCTTTCTCCACATGTCCGGGGGGGCCCGCTGTGGTCATCGACTGAGTCCAATACTTAACTACCAACTGGTTTGTGCTGTGCATCCGATGCGCCAAGGGATCCTGGGGGCTCATCGGTACCTGGGGCCACGCCCGTCTTGCTGAGCCTGGGAAGCAGCTTGGGACTCTGTACTGATCCTGGAGTTAAAACCGAACTAACTTTGTACTGGTAGTATACCCAAGGGGGTTGGGTAGCCAGTCGACCTTGGACCCTCAGAGGTTTTTTTTTCTCCACACAATGGAGTTTTTGGTTCCTCTCCTCCGCAGTCGTCTGGCTTTAACTTCTAGTACTGTAACCTGTCTACCATCTACCACCTATGTAAAGTGCCTTGGGGCAACTCTGTTGTGAAAGGCACTATACAAGAATAAACTGAATTGAATTGAATTGAATCTTCCAATGCGGGGCCAACTCCCTAACCACTAGGCCACCGCTGCCCCAGACATCCTTTAGTCTTCCTCCATCTTTCTTTTCCATGGATGATTTCTGCTTTTAGAACCTGTCCTTTGGCCACTCATCCCCTGCACAAGAACAGCATGAGGGAGTACCCTCTTCATCAGTGGCCTTCTTTAGGGGTTTCAATTACAGGCAAGGTAATCATCATCACATGATAACTCAGTAGTCATACATATTTTTCTGGTGCAGCAACATGTCAGTACAGTGCCTGTTGTCAGCTGGCTGCTGCAAATATGTTTTCCTTAATGTAGGACATCTGAAAGAATGTTTTGTGACTTGACCTCAAGGTACAAACCATGCAAACAGCAGCTCACTCTTTACTGGAAAGACACATCATGCTGGCCATATTAATTTCCATAATGTTCAGCTCTGCTTGTTTTCACCACACAGCACTTCCCAAATATGGCATGATGTTCATGATGGGTCCTGGGGAGCTGACAGATTCAACACTTCACAGTGAAAATTAATGGGATTCATTGTGGTGTGTGACACTCAAACTTGAAATAATCTTAGCCATAATTTTGTGTAGACCACAGACAGATAGATCTTCCTATTCAGCCTTGTTTCCTCTGAATACTTCTTACTCTTGTTCTAAGGAAGTTTTTCCTTGACATTGTTCCTGTCATCTTGATCATTAGGGTTTCAACTTGGATTACTAGGCTGCTTGAGAGAATGTCTGTTGTAGAGAATTATAACACTTGTCTTGTAAAAGTTCTTGTCATTGTGGAACACAGCACAGCATACAGGTAGCCACAACGAAATTAGACCTCTGCATTTTACCCATACACACACAGCAGGGGGCAGCTACTGAAAGCCCCCATCAAGCAGTGACAGGGACAGTACCTTGCTCAAGGGTACCTCAGGGCAACCTACAGTCTGGGATTCAAACCCACAACCTTCTGATATTTTGGCCAACTCCCTAACCACTAGGCCACTGCTACTGCTACTACTGCCCCTACTATAGTGTATAATATAGTGTTTATCAAGTTTTTGCCTCCTACCACTTCTACTTTTGGTTCTTTAGTCTCATTTTACGGTTTTGGTTTAAGTTCAGTCTTTGCTTCTATACCAGATATGTCAAGGCCCGGGTTAACAATGACCGCCATCAGTACTGTTAGTCTACAGGGTGCTGGTGGAATTTGGGATACTGTTGGCCAAAGGAGAAGAAGAAGAGGAAGACATGTCCGGAGGGAGGAGGAGAGAAGGAAGGGATGTTGAGTGGAACTGAGACTAGGAATATTGAATATTGGCAGCATGACTGGTAAAGGGAGAGAACTAGCTGATGTGATGGAGAGATGGAAGGTTATTATTGTGTGTGTGCAAGAGACTAGATGGAAAGATAGAAAGACCAGGTGTATTGGGGTGGATTTAAATTGTTTTGCCATGGTGTAGATGGAAAGAGGAATGGGATAGGTGTTATTCCGAAGGAAGAGTATGTATCAGATTTTGAAGAGTTTGAAGCTGGAAGCTGAAGGTGTGATAATGAATGTTGTTAGTGCTTATGCCTCACAAGTTGGAAGTGAGATGGAGGGGGTAGAAGAATTCTGGAGAGTTAGATGACATGATAGAGAGAGTACAGAAGGAACAGAGATAAAGAAGAGGTAATGTGTAGGTATGGTGTCAAGGAGAGGAATGTAGAAGGTCAGATGGTTGTAGATTTTGCTAAAAGAATGGAAATGGCTGTAATTACTACTTATTTTAACAAGAGGGAGGAGCAAAGGTGATGTATAAGAGTGAAGGAAGATGCATACAGGTGGATTATATCCTTTGCAGGATGTTCACTCTGAAGGAGATTAGAGATTGCAAAAAAGTGACAGGAGAGAGTGTAAATAAACAGCATAGGAAAGTGGTCTGTAGGATGACCTTGGTCAAGAGGAGGAGGAAAGTAAGGTCAGAGTCAAGGATCAAATGTTAGAAGCTGAAGAAGGAAGACTGCAAGGTGGAATTCAGGCAGGAGTTAACACATGCATTGGGGGGTAGTGAAGAGTTATCAAATTGCTGGGAAACTACTGCAGAAGTGGTAAGGGAGACAGCTAGGAAGGTACTTAGTGTGACATTTTGAAGGAAGATGGAGGATAAGGAAACATGGTGGTGGAACCCAGAAGTCCCAGAGTGTATACAAAAGAAGAGGCAGGTGAAGAAGAAGTGGGATAATCAGAGAGATGAAGAAAGTAGACAGGCATACAAGGAGATGAAGCACAGGGCGGAACAAAGCAGTGGTTAAGGCTAAAGATAAAGTGTATGATGAATTGTATGAGAGGCTGGACAGTAAGGAGGGAGAAAAGGACCTATAACGTTTGGCTAGACAGAGAGACAGAATTGGGAAAAATTTGCAGTAGGTTTTGGCGAAAAGGATAGAAATGGAAAAGTACTCATAAAAGTACTCAGTCTGAGTATTTTATTCAATATGTTTTGCAAAGTCAAGTCAGTTTTTTAGCTTTACCAAATCTGGGTCCAAGACTCTGAGCAAGCCAAATTGATGTATGTTTTAAATATTACATGAAATCTAGGAATATGTGTAAAAATGTGTTAAGAGACTCCTTATAAGGAACAAAAACAACGTTTAACTTTTCAGTGTGTCATTAAAAAGCCATTTTCCATGTGAACAGACCTACCTGCTGTTGCAGAACAATACTATGAAAACATGTATTTTTGTACACTTTCATGAAATCTCCCATCAAAATATAGATGCACTTTACACTTTAAATGTGTATAATTCATTCAAGAAATGTGACAAGAAGAGGTCCTTTTTTCTGAGAGAATGCACTGTGGCTTATATTATAAAGAAGTACTGAGTCAAGTGGCTTCTGCTGTAGGCTGTACATACAGGACATTGACTATTGTACTCAACAGTATGTTAGAGATGCAACATATTCCGTGCATTTCCATAGGCACAGGGCTCCTTCGAAGCCAATGGCTATGTGTAAAAGTCCCTAATGAATGAGAAAACCTTAAATGATAGTACAGACTGTCAGAAAATAACACAAACTAGCATTGGGGAATGAGCTGTTAAGCCATTCGCAAAGTGTTGCTGACCATCACTGCCGTGGCATATATCGACACAATGTTGTCACCTCGGAGTGTGAAAATAAACGGCTGTAAAATGTGGAAATGTCTTAAAGAATGAAAAAGCATTTTGAGGACTGGAGAAGAGGCGCTGCTAGCGGGAACCTCAGCAGAATACTAAGTGCGGCTGCAAACATACACAATCGCAAACACACACACACGGCGCAGTCCAGCCTATAAATCATCCAAGCACACCCACACACGAGTGAAAATCATAGATGAAATGAAATATCAGTGCATACGAACGAGCCAAAGGTACCGTGGCCTTAACGACGCGTTTTTGTTTCGCCTTGCAGCAGCGGAATGGTCAGGACACACAAGAGCCGCGGTGATGAAGATGAGGATGCGTATGGTGGGGTTTACCTGACGAGCACGTAGACGCCCAGTAGCAATAGGATTTGCATTAGATGTGCTGTGAAGAAGATACCAGCTCTTTATCTTACTACTGCACCGCGCGCGCGCGCGCACACACACACACACACACACACATATACACACACACACATGCACGCACGCACGCACGCGCACCCGGCTATAATAACATATCAGGTTGGTGCAGCAGGGCTTGGAAGGTCGTAGCACGAGCAGACTGGAGCTTAACGTCGGGTCTCCTCTTGCTGCTCTAACACACACACTTTAACCCTTCAGCAAGACATGCCGTCTCATACATGTGTAGACACACACACACACACACACACACACAGAGCACAGCACAGCCAAAAACAGCACATCACAGAGGTCTAGAAGTCATCAGATGTATTGGAACATAAAAGGCTGACAGATGTTTAATTGAAAATGACATGAAAGTGAGAAGTGTGAAAGTGTGTGCTGTCTTTGACAGCACACAATACAGCAGTCAGTGAATTAAATGCATCCTATGCATTTAACACACACTGTGTAGCAGTGGGCAGACATTGACGGCGCCTGGGGAGCAGTGATGGTGTAATTACATGTAAACTATTAGCTCTTAGTATCTATTCTCAGTTGAAGTTTTGGATTTCAACTGTGAGGACTGTAATTGTTGATATATAAGGAAAAACCAGCTTGAAGACCAGAGAGCTGTCTACCGAGAAAAGAATGGCATTTTGAAGCTGATGCCATTTTGAATACCTCAAGATGTAATCCATACAGTTAGGGAAAAGCCAGAATGTGGAGAAAGAATCCTTTTGCACAGTGGATTGGGCTTGCATGTCTGCAAAAAAAAAAAAAAAGGCTCAATAATATTCATTGATTATGTAATTGATGGTGATAGCAGCAGAATAATTCTAAAGTCTACAGAAATGATTTACAGAGAAATGCATCTAAATTAATCAGAGGAAAAAGTGTTAAGTTTTGGACTGGCAAAGTCACTCAACAAATACTAACCCTGTTGAACTTCAGGAGTACAGAAGAATAACACCTTCTAGAAAAAGCAGCAACTGAAAGATGCATGGGAAAAGCCTGTTTTCTTCTTTAATTGTAATCAAAGAAGAAAACAAAACTTAAGTGGTCACAGATCTGATACAGTTATTTCAAGCAGGGGATATGCAACCAAATATTAAGAGTCACTGATGAACAGGTTTTGTTAAAGACGGAAGTGCTGTCATCTAATAGTCCATTCTGATAGGACATGGCTAAGCAGCAACATTTACAGTAACACACCATAAGACCATTCATGAAATCAAGTGATCAGCAAGACCAGTAAGAAAGCAAAGAGTTTTTTTTTAAATCTTTTTTATTTACTTATAACCAATGGAATACAGATACAATGACAAAACACTTTGTATAGCTCAAATAAAAATAACGGATCAAGGCACAAATAGCCCCTCCTATAAATGATGTTTACATTGATACAAATTAGTACCATTCAAACACTGATTATTAAGAAATTACACTCTTATATAATGCATCTGGAAAGTATTGACAGCGCTCCAATTTTTCCACATTTTGCTATGCTACAGCCCTATTCCAAAACTGATTGAATACATTTTTACCTTAAAAGTCAACACATAATACCCAATAATAACAAACTGAAAAATGTTTGCTTGAAACTTTTGCTAATTTATTAAAAGCAAAATTAAAACATGTACACAAGTATTCATGGCCTTTTCCAGAGCTCAGGTTCTGTTTCAACTGATCTTCCTTCAGTTTAAACAACTTGATTGGAGTCCATCTGTGGTAATTTCAGTTGATTGGACATGATTGGGAAAGGTACACCTTTCTATATAAGGTCCCATAGTTGACAGTGCATGTCAGAGCTCAATCATGTCTCATGAAGTCCAAGGAATTGTCTGTAAACCTCAAAAACAGAATTGTAATGAGGTGCAGATCTGAGGAAGGCTACAGAAAACAATTACTGCAGCCTTGAAGGTACCAGTGGAAGAAGTTTAGAATCACAGAGACATCATTGATGATAACTTGCTCCAGAGCTCTTTGAACCTTGGACTGGGGCAAAGCTTCATGTTACAACAGGACAACAACCCTAACCCTCAACATGGAAGAACTATATCCCCAACATCCACCCTTGCATTTTTCAATAGCCTAGAAGTGCAGTTGGATCGTCTAGGTGGTTGTCTTTTCCTTATGAATATTCTTATGAATTCTTGCTTGTGTCTTTCCTTAACTTCTTAACATTGTTATGAAAGGACACAAAACCCAAATAATCACAGCAATGTAAACCCCCCCTCCCCATCTCACCACAGCATCTCAAAAACATACTTAAACATGGTTTTAAAAATCTTTCTCTACTGTCAACCACATATTTTTACCAGGGTTGTTTGAACATGCCAGATAGTCATTGTGTAACTGCATACACTGATTGATGATGGTTAGAGAATGCAGAATCCCAAAAGGAAAAACTAAATCCAGAGGAGGAGATAGTGGATTTAAACTATCAAATGTGTCTTAGTCAGGGAATGAAAGAATGGACACCAGTAGTTCACACATCTTCAGAAGGAACATTTAATTAAGGATAAGATCAAAGATTTTAATGATCATATTTTTAGTCTTACCTTACTACATCATTCTTGCTTCGTTTTGTTTTTTGGGGACTGATGCAGTGGTCTTGACAAGCAGAACAGGCAGGCTGCGTGCCAAACCACAAACACCTATGCTTTACATACTACGCTATGGAGTACTAATGCAATGGTTTCAAACAATTGTAACAAACTATTTGGTGCATTAGTATGCAGTTTGGGATACAGCCATAGTTATGACTAACATTAAATTATCTAGTTAAAGGGAAAGTTCATTTTCAGTCTGAAAATTTTACAGCTGATTTTTGGAAAAAGGATGGTAGCTAGCTAGCATAAGCTAATCAACATTCACCTTTTACTTTTGACAAAAAAGAATTTACTTCCCCCAGCAGCAACATTACTGACCAGGTCACACTGAAAATACACACAGCTGTAAACCTTCATTCTAGTGGTAGTGTAGGGAAAGGGATTCTGGGATTTAATTATTTGTTTGCTTGTAACAAAGGGGAAATGTACTGATCCATGCAATAATTCTATGGGTTTTTGCACTCCAGTGCTCTGTACCATTCACATGATTGAAAATTCTGAATAGTAAGTGGAGTAGTTGGTTATTTGGGTTTATTTTATATACTAAGGTGGCCTGGACAAGAAAGCAATGCCAAGATTAATGTTTGGCAGTGCCAGATTTTTGTTTTGCAATTGTTTCTCATCAGGAGTTATTGGTGCACTTTAAATCTTAGAAAACATGAATGGTACTATATATAATGGTATTCTGCAGATGAATCTGAGATTACCTACCAGTAAAAGGGGATGGACTTTCCAACAGGATAATGATTAAAAGTAATAAGATGAGAAAACAATTTCAGGCTTCCAAAAGAAGAAAAATCTTTTGATCAATCTTGAAATGCCTATTCAATACCTTCAATCACTTTGAGAATTTATAATGACAGCAGAAAATCAAGGTCTAGTAAACAATAATGGAAACTTTTTGATTTGAAAGATATTTGTCTACAAGAATGGGCCAGTGTAATCCCTGAGGACCGTAGAATATCATGCCCAGCATGTGCTAAAAGGGTGGTGGCTGTTGTGCCCACCCTTGATAAAAATGATGTTCAATAAGCTTATTTCTTCTTCTTCTTTTTCTTTCGGCTGCTCCCGTTTAGGGGTCGCCACAGCGGATCAACTGTCTCCATTTCTTCCTGTCTTTTGCATCTTCCTGCTTCAACCCGACCACCTGCATGTCCTCTCTCACCACGTCCATAAACCTCCTCTTTGGTCTTCCTCTTCTCCTCTTTCCTGGCAGCTCCATCCTCAACATCCTCCTTCCAAAATAATCATCGTCTCTCCTCTGCACATGGCCAAACCAACGCAACCTTGCTTCTCTAACCTTGTCTCCAAGACGTCTAACCTGAGCTGTCCCTCTAATATACTCATTTCTAATCCTGTCCAACCTCGTCACACCCAACGAAAATCTCAGCATCTTTAACTCTGACACCTCCAGCTCCGCCTCCTGCCTTTTCGTCAGTGCCACCGTCTCCAACCCATACAACATAGCTGGTCTCACTACTGTCCTGTAAACCTTCCCTTTTACTCTAGCTGGTACGCGTCTGTCACAAATCACTCCAGCCACTCTTCTCCACCCATTCCAACCAGCCTGCACTCTCTTCTTCACCTCTCTTCCACACTCGCCGTTACACTGAACTGTTGATCCCAAGTATTTAAACTCCTCCACCTTTGTTACCTCCACTCCCTGCATCCTAACCACTCCACTTTCCTCCCTTTCATTCACACTCATGTATTCTGTCTTTGCCCTACTCACTTTCATTCCTCTCCTCTCCAGAGCATATCTCCATCTCTCCAGGTTCTCCTCAAGCTGCTCCCTACTCTCACTACAGATCACAATATCATCAGCAAACATCATCGTCCACGGAGACTCCTGTCTAACCTCGTCCGTCAACCTGTCCATTACTACTGCAAACAAGAACGGGCTCAGTGCTGATCCTTGATGTAATCCAACCTCTACTTTAAATGCATCCGTCACTCCCACTGCAGATCTCACCACTGTTACACTGCCCTCATACATATCCTGAACTACTCTCACATACTTCTCTGTAACACCAGACTTCCTCATACAAAACCACAACTCCTCTCTAGGCACCCTGTCATATGCTTTCTCCAAATCCACAAAGGCACAATGCAGCTCCTTCTGACCTTCTCTGTACTTCTCCATCAACACCCTCAGAGCAAACATTGCATCTGTGGTGCTCTTTCTCGGCATAAAACCATACTGCTGTTCACTGATCCTCACCTCTTTTCTTAACCTAGCTTCTGCTACTCTTTCCCATAACTTCATGGTGTGGCTGATCAACTTGATCCCTCTATAGTTACTACAGCTCTGTGCATCACCCTTATTCTTGAAGATCGGTACCAGTACACTTCGTCTCCACTCCTCAGGCATCTTCTCACTTGCCAAGATTGTGTTAAACAATCTGGTCAGAAACTCAACTGCCATCTCCCCTAAACATCTCCATGCTTCCACTGGTATGTCATCCGGTCCAACAGCCTTTCCATTCTTCATCCTCTTCATCGCTGCCCTTACTTCCATCTTGTTTATTTGTTGCACTTCCTGGTTAACTCTTCTCACATCATCCAGTCTTCTCTCTCTCACATTTTCTTCATTCATCAGCTCCTCAAAGTATTCCTTCCATCTGCTCAACACGCTCTGTTCACCTGTGAGTACGTTACCATTTCTATCTTTAATCGTCCTGACCTGTAGCACATCTTTCCCAGATCTGTCTCTCTGTCTAGCCAATCGGTAAAGGTCCTTTTCTCCCTCTTTACTGGCCAACCTCTCATACAATTCACCAAACACCTTATCTTTGGCCTTCACCACTGCTTTCTTCGCCCTGCGGTTCATCTCCTTGTACACCTGTCTACTTTCTTCATCTCTCTGACTGTCCCATGTCTTCTTTGCCTCCCTCTTCTTTTGAATACACTCCTGGACTTCTTGGTTCCACCACCAGGTCTCCTTATCCTCTTTCTTCCTTCCGGATGTCACACCAAGTACATTTCTAGCCGTCTGCCTGATCACTTCTGCTGTAGTTTCCCAGCAATCCGGTAGCTCTTCGACACCTCCCAGTGACCGTGTTAACTCCTGCCTTAATTCCACCTTGCAGTCCTCCTCCTTCAGCTTCCACCACTTGATCCTCGACTCTGCCCTCACTTTCCTCCTCTTCTTGACCTCCAAGGTCATCCTACAGACCACCATCCTATGCTGTTTAGCTACACTCTCCCCTGTCACTACTTTGCAGTCTCTGATCTCTTTCAAACTGACCCTCCTGCAAAGAATATAATCCACCTGTGAGCATCTTCCTCCACTCTTATACGTCACCCTGTGCTCCTCCCTCTTCTTAAAATAAGTATTAACTACAGCCATTTCCATCCTTTTTGCAAAATCAACAACCATCTGACCTTCAGCATTCCTCTCCTTGACACCATGCCTACCCATCACCTCCTCATCACCTCTGTTCCCTTCACCAACATGACCATTAAAATCTGCACCAATCACCACTCTCTCTCCCCTGGGTACACTCTCTATCACTTCATCTAACTCACTCCAGAATTTTTCTATCACTTTCATCTTACAACCAACTTGTGGAGTATAAGCACTAACAACATTCATTATCACACCTTCAACTTCCAGCTTCAAACTCATCACCCTCCCTGACACCCTCTTCACTTCCAAAACACTCTCCACATACTCTTCCTTCAGGATAACACCTACTCCATTCCTCCTTCTATCCACACCATGGTAGTACAGTTTAAACCCTCCTCCAATACACCTGGCCTTACTACCCTTCCATCTAGTCTCTTGCACACACAAAATGTCAACCGTCCTTCTCTCCATCATATCAGCTAATTCTCTACCTTTACCAGTCATGCTGCCAACATTCAAAGTCCCTACCCTCACTTCCACTCTCCTCTCCTTCTTTCTCTCCTTCTCCCTCTGGACATGCCTTCCTCCTCTTCTTCTTCTTCTTTGGCCAACAGTAGTCCAATTTCCACCAGCACCCTGTAGGCTAACAGCACTGATGGCGGTCGTTGTTAACCCGGGCCTCGACCGATCCGGTATGGAATTCTGTATCGTTGTCCGCATATTGATTTGGCAAAGTTTTACACCGGATGCCCTTCCTGACGTAACCCTCCGCATTTACCCGGGCTTGGGACCGGCACGAAGAAATACACTGGCTTGTGCATCCCTAGTGGCTGGGTTTTCAATAAGCTTATTTACTTAATGAAAATTAACACATTAGTGACATGGCATAATATCATTTTTGTTTAATAACTGAACAGTTAGACTTTTTAGACATCTACCTCAGTTAAACAAGTTAAATGAAATCATTCTGATTGTTAGTGTATGTTTTTGTAATTGAATGGTTATTCCATTGTTGGTTAAGAAATGATTAAGAAAAAACTTGTACAAATAAACTTGTATAGGCTTAGAATAATTTCCTAATGATAAACTGTAAAAATTTTTTGTCTGTGGCAACAATTTTTAAGTGACCTTAAGAAATGGCCATATCATCACCAGACATATGGTTAAGCCCATATCTATTTGGTCTATATCTATTTATACCTGTATACTGAACCATATTTAAATTATAATTATATAATGGACATGGACTTAATATGTAGACCCTCATCTTTCATTTGAGGGTATCCACATTCAAATTAGATGAAGGGTTTAGGAATCATTTAGGCAGAGGCAGTGTGATGGCTTGGGTGTACATTGGCTGCCAGTGACACTGGGACACTAGTGTTTATAGATGATGTGACACAGGACAGAAGCAGCCGAATTAATTCTGAGGTGTTCAAAGACATACTGTCTGCTCAAATCCAGCAGAATCTGTCAAATTGATTGTGTGGCTTTTCATAAAACAGATGGACAATGACCCAAAACATACAGCCAAAGTAACCCAGGAGTTTATTAAAGCAAAGAAGTGGAATGTTCTTGTATTAATGGAAAAGTCAGTCACCTGATCTGAACCCAATTAAGCATGCATTTCACTTGCTGAAGACTAAACGTCAGACAGAAAGGCCCACAAACAACAGCAATTGAAAGCCACTGCAGTAAAGGCATTGAAAATTAGGAAATCCAGCATCTGGTGATGTCCATTGGTTCAAAACATTGCCAGCAAAGGGTTTTCAACCAAGTATTAGAAATGAACATTTTATTTTCAGTTATTTAATTTGTCCAATTATTTTTGAGCTCCTGAAATGAAGGGATTGTGTTAAAAAAAATGCTTTAGTTCCTTACATTTTTATGCAATCTTTTAGTTCAACCCACTGAATTACAGCTTAAAATCTGCACTTCAGCTGCATCTGAGTTGTTTCATTTAAAATTTATTGTGGTAATGTACAGAACCAACATTAGAAAAAAGTTGTCTCCGTTCAAATATTAACCTAATCGTAACTAACTGTATTTTCTATCAACAGAATGAGAAAAGTGCACAAAACTTTAACAAAACACATTTACTTTTGGGAAAATTAATGCTATGCTTTGTTAATGAGAAAGTACTTTACTGCAAAGTAAAAGGCTGGCTGAAAATCTTCTCAGTGTGGTGATTCCATCAATTTTGTGATACATACTAATTAAATGATTCTAAATGCACTGGATATTAGCTGCAGTTGTTATTTTTGAAATTTGTAAAATGTTTTTCAGCTGCCCAACTAATCTAAGTTTTGTGAGCTTTACAGCGGTGGAAATTTGTTGCATACAGGTTTTGCAATAGAATGATGTAAGAATATGCTTGATTGAGACATACAATAGTATTAACTAATTATTCCTTAGGGCTAAAACCTCATGGAGAGACAAAAGTAAATCAACTCTATCAATTACTTTAATCTTCAAAATTACACACAAACGGACCAATATTAAGATCTTAAAATTCTTTATTTGCTGCTCACACCCAGTGGATTTGATTATCCTTTGTTTGCCCAGAGATCCAAAACTAAATCAAAACTAGAACTCCGGGACAAACCTGGCCCAGACAGATCAGTAAATTCAGGTTTGTTGAGGGTGGTGTGGGGGGACACCAGTGTCACAGGGTTCTCTCGTGTCTGGATCTGTCCTTTTAAATCAGGATCAGTCCTTTTTTGTCAGGTTGTAATAGCAAGTTTGCCGGAGTCACATTACTGCATTCTTTAAACTGATGGTCTGTACAATGAGTTAAAACAGATCTACAGGTTTACATTGTTTTACCATGGTGTGGATGGAAGGAGGAATGGGGTAGGTGTAATCATGAAGGAAGAGTATGTGAAGAGTGTTTTGGAGGTGAAGAGGGTGTCAGATA
The DNA here is from genome assembly GCA_017165825.1 of Hepsetus odoe. Taxonomy (NCBI): domain Eukaryota; kingdom Metazoa; phylum Chordata; class Actinopteri; order Characiformes; family Hepsetidae; genus Hepsetus; species Hepsetus odoe. The sequence continues at coordinate 492,103 of CM029393.1, read as the reverse complement.
GGGTGATGAGTTTCAAGGTGGAGGTTGAAGGTGTGTTAATGTATGTTGTTAGTGCTTATGCCCCACAAGTTGGTTGTGAGATGGAGGGGAAAGAAGAATTTTAGAGTGAGTTAGATGAAGAGTTAGAGAGTGTTCCCAGGGGAGAGAGAGTGGTGAATGGTGCATACTTTAATGGACATGTTGGTGAAGGGAACAGAGGTGATGAGGAGGTGATGGGTAGGTATGGTGTCAAGGAGAGGAATGCTGAAAGTCAGATGGTTGTAGGTTTTGCTAAAAGCGTGGAAATGGCTTTAGTTAATACTTACTTTAAGAATAGGGAGGAGAACAGGGTGACGTATAAGAGTGAAGAAAGATGCACACAGGTGTATTATATCCTTTGCAGAAGGGTCAGTCTGAAAGAGATTGGAGAGGGCAAAGTAGTGACAGGGGAGAGTTTAGCTAGGATACAGGCATAGGATAGTGGCCTGTAGGATGACCTTGGAAGAAGAGGAGGAAAGTGAGGGCAGAGTCAAAAATCAAGTGGTGGAAGCTGAAGGAGGAGGACTGCAAAGTGGAATTCAGGCAGGTGTTAAAATGTGCACTGAGAAGTGCTGAAGAGCTACCGGATTGCTGGGAAACTATTGCAGAAGTGGTAAGACAGACAGCTAGGAAGGTACTTGGTGTGACATCTGGAAGGAAGAAGGAGGATAACGAAACCTGGAGGTGCAACCCAGATGTCCAGGAGTGTATACAGAAGAAGAGGCAAACAAAGAAGAAATAGGGTAGTCAGAGAGATGTAGAAAGTAAACTGGAGTACAGAGATGAAGCACAGGGCCCAGAAAGCAGTGGCGAAGGCTAAAGATAAGGTGTTTGGTGTATTGTATGGGAGGTTGGACATTAAGGAGGGTTAAAATGACCTAAACCATTCAGCTAGACAGAGAGAAAGAGCTGGGAAAGATGTGCAGAACGTCATGGCGTATAAGGATAGAAATGGAAACATACAAGTGAACAGAGCGTGTCGAATAGATGGAAGGAGTACTTTGAGCTGGAGGTGTCGGAGTTAGAGATACCAAGATTTTCGTTAGGTGTGATGAGGATGAACAGGATTAGAAATTAGTATATTAGAGGGACAGCTCAGGTTAGATGTTTTGAAGACAAAGTTAGAGAAACAAGGTTGCGTTGGTTTGGACATGTCCAAAGACTATATTGGGTGGAGGATTTTGGGCTACCAGGAAGGAGGAAAATAGGAAGGGTTTATGGACTTGGTGAGTGAGAACATGCAGGTGGTTGGTTTTGAAGGATGAAGATGCAGAGGACAGGAAGAAAAGGAAACAGATGATCTGATGTGGCGACCTCTAAATATGATTTGTTGTCAGTTGTAGCTGATTTTGGTAGAAGAAAAATTGGGCACCCCGACTACTGCAATGTATATATTTTTCTGTGGATCAGACGAGTTCAACTATTATACTTCCTTGGACCATATTTTGTAAGTCTGCAAGTATTAAACATTTTAACCCCATATAACTCTAGGTTTATTACAGACATATTTTCTCATAATTATGAAACTTTTGATATTGAAGACATAACAATGATTCCACACAAGGTACTGCTTACAAAATCAAGAACCATTCTAATGTAGTTTGTTACAACAGGATTTATTAAATCATAATTGTTTTGTCCATAGTGAATTAACTGTAAACAAAATCTTTCAAAAAAACAAAACCCACAAACATGTAGAAACAGTTCAATGTATTCTTTACTCATAACTCAATACACAGTCATTAGCCACCCTAATGTAAGCAGTTTTCTGCTTATCATAATAAACACATAACATCATGTTTGTGTGTTTCTGTGCACAGATTTTCCAGGTGATTCATTGCTTTCTGAAACCTCAGCCCTGAGAAGAGTAGGAATAAAACAGAAATTAGGGGAGATGCTACCAAGACCAGTAGGGAAACGACTGATGCCATCCAGTTACAACAGAGGAATTATTAACAAAAACAAAGTTGCATAACTTTAGTTACTGTTATTTATGACTGGGTATTTTTGAGTGGCATCAGTCAGTGTCAAAACATAGTGACCTTATAAAGATATAAATACTTAGAAACAGAAGTCTAAATTACTTCTGAGCCAAACCACACAGAACGTGAGAAAGTCCAGCAGAATGTTTTTTTTTTTCTGTAAAAAAATATAAATGTGCCAAACAACAAGTCCATTTTGATTACAAGCCCAAGTAGCAGCTCCTTTCATGCAAAAACTTGTCTGAAGTTGACAATTCATTTTCTGTGTTTCTCAAACAAAGTTGACTGAACATACACATGTTCATACACTTCCCCAGTATTTAACAAAATGTCCAGTATTTTTCCAGTTTTCAAAGATTTTTTTTTTAAGGATGTTAATTTTTGTATGTGCTAAAGCATGGTGAAATGAAAGTGACTAAACACTTTCACACTGTCATTGTGAAACACAGCACAGCAAAGAGTGAAACTCAACGAAATGCATCCTCTGCACTTCACCCATACACACACACACACGTTTTCAGCCATTTAAAGCACCCGGGGAGCAGTGATGGGGATGGTACCTTGCTCAAGGGTACCTCAGGGCAACCTAATGGACTGGGATTCAAACCTACGACTTTCTGATCCTGGGGCCTATTCCCAACCACTAGGCCACCACTCCCACACCACAGGTGTTAGGAATAAATCCATTCCCATAGGCTTCCATGGCACTTAAACATACATTTGTTTTAGAAACATTAATATATTGCTGTTGCAGCCATGCTATTATTTCCATCTTATGGCAAAACCTGAGTGAGAGCAAGGATCTGAGAATGGTGGAAGCTGAAGAAAGAAGACTGCAAGGTAGAATTCAGACGGGCTGTAGTGAAGAGTTATGAAATAAACTCGGTACACTACTGGAAAAGTCAAAAGGGAGGCAACTAGAAAGGTACTTGGTGTGAATTGGGTACCTGGATAGAAGAAGGATAAGGAAACCTTGTACGGGACTAGGCCCTCTAATCAGAAGGTTGTAGCTGTGAAACCCAGTCCAGTAGGTTGTCCTGAGGAATTCATGAACAAGGTACTCAAACACTGATCCCCTGGCACCAGATATGGCTACCCCTTGCTGCATGGGGTCTATGAGTTAAATGCAGAGTATGTATTTTGTTGTGGTTCACTGAGAGTTCTGTGGTGTTTTACAATGACAAATAGTTACTTTATAAAGTTCTGTGTTTCAAGTAAGCCAGCAAGGGGGGGGGGGGGGGGGGAGGACTACCGAATTGTACTGGACCCAACCCAAGACCAGTTTGGCACCTCTGTACTAAAACTGCTTTTTTAACAATTAAAAAATGTCTTCATAGGGAATACTATAGTTTTAATATAAACTGAAGTGTAGTTAGAGTGTCCAGCATTGTTTTGAAAGGCTAGATGGTAAAGCAATTATTAAAGAAGAGTAAAAAAACTGTATTTTGTGTAGCATGGCACAACTGTTGCACTGTGTTGGTGGGCAAACAGATATTTTTTGTGAAAGTAGGTCATCACATATGAATTTTTTTGTGGGAGAAGGTACCAAACCATGCTTCTCCAGCATTATTTAAATGATGCTACAGTGAGGCACTGAATTGGCTTATCCATGCTTCATGTTCATCCATAATGTTGACGGGCTTTACAGAACTACCACTTTAACTAACACTCCATTTAGCATGATAAGAAACTGTAACATTAAATTTGCCTTTATAGTTTATAGTTGAAAACACGGTCCCTCTGTGTTATATTCATCGTTTGATCTCAACCCTTCAATCAATAACAAGAGCTAATTAATTGGCACTGCTTTACCAATATGTTTACAGGGGGCTATATTATATATATTATATTTATATTTGATAAAAATGAACATAAATCCAATAAGCATTGGTGTCACCTGATCAAAAAGAAGAAAAACATACTTTGGTTTACCCTGACAATATTAAAAAAAAAAAAAAACAAAAACAAAAAACACCTGGTTAAATTTTAGAAAGTTAACACATTAATATTTGTATATGTAAAATGATGCATTATTAAATATTACAAGGTTTCTGAGTGCCTCCATCAGCATAAATTTGACAAGGGACGAGCACAAATGCTACAAAAAGACAGTCGACTGATTACATCAGATTAACAGCAAGCAATGCATTATCAGCTGAACCCTCTGATTGGCCAGATATGTCCCTAAATTATTAATTGCAATTTTTCTTAATTCAACTACCTGTCAGTTCACACAGAGTTGACTTTTACATGGATAGATAACGTAATTACAAATGAACTTGCAATGCAACTTAACTTTAATCTGTTTCTCACTAATATTCTGTGGAGCTTATCCAACACAGTTATTAAAAAAAACTTAAGATAAAGAACAAAGCATGGATAGGCCAATTGAACTGGCAGAAATCCCTCTTAACAGAAATCAGCTGTAAAGTAGCCTGGCACCCCATAATTATGTATTCATTTTATTTAGGTTTCTGCTCGCCGATCTTGCATCGAGTGCAACGTTTTGCGTCTGGCAGCACTAGGAAATCACAGGTTGCGGCTCGTTCCTGGATTACAGGCTCATGGCCTATTGGGGGTGCTGTCTCAAAGCCTCTGCACACTGCATATCGCTCCAGATCCTCTAGCAGGGCTGCAACCTGTGCCGCAGAACTGAGAAGGGGAGGATGTACAAGATAAAGCCGATGTGTGGGGAGCAGAGGCTGGCCTTGTACACTGATGTGGAAGCGGAAGTTTGGTTCTATCTGCACAGCTGTGTCCGCCATTGTCGACAGTTTGGAGCACTGCAACAGCTGCAGCTGTGGACCCTCAACCAGAAGGGGGCACCACAACATGGGTAGCACAATGCGATGCAATGACGACAAAAGCTCCAGAAGCTCAGGTTCGAGTTCAACCATGGCATCAGGAGTGTCACTGCCTAGGCTAAAAATCTGAGTAATCTGAAAAAATAAAACTTTCTTTAGCATCAAAGCTATGCTCAGACTGAAATAATCTAACACATTTGTTTAAAAGCAAACTCACGGAAGGTCCAGCCTCATCCTCTTGCGCTTGTTTTTGTTTCTGTTCAGTATAGCGCTGCAGTGTTCTCTCATCTGCTCTTGGCTGCAATGGTGCTTCCTGAAAACGTGCCTCAGAAACTACTGGCCGGTCACCAACACCTGTTCCCTACAGAAAGAAACAAGTAACTTGCTTTTTTAAAGCAGATACACCAAACACTGGCTCTTTGTTAGCCCTTTTCCTGCACAATTTGATGTGTTTCCTGCTCTAGCACTCAAATATGAAGTCAAATATGAATATGAAATATGAAAGTCAACCCATTAATTGTTTAATGGCACTGAAATTAAATACTCACTGTGGATAAAAAAAAATTTTTGGCACCTCTAGCTCGGAAGCCGTTTTCAGTGGTTTTCAAGTTTGATTTTGACGTGTTCAGCTGGATTATTGTCTGCAAGAGAAGTGTAAGTGGTGTTTGTGTAAAGAGAAAAACACAAACACAGCAATATTGCTAAATTTATTGTATGTGTGTGCGTGTGTGTATATATTATATATAAAAATGTGAGAGAGAGAGCATGAGAGAGACCCCTGAAGTTTCGTATTTCATGTGAAGTTATATGAAAATTGCTGAAAATTGTGAAATAGTAAATAGTGAATAGTAAAACCTGCACAGGTTTAGTTATTATCTATGCCCTACTAGTCTGTGATTCAAACCCACGAGCTTCTGATTCTGGGACCTATTCCACTAGGCCATTGCATCCCGTTTTTACTGGACACATTCTCATACAGCATTCTACAAAAGTAGTTTAGCAAAAACAACAAAAAGACACTGTATAAAACACTGCCATACCTTTCCTTTGTAATCTGTACTGGTGATCTTTTCTCTGTCCAAATGAAGTCCTCCAGCAGAACCTTTCATTCTCCTCTCCAGGTCTCCTTCATTATCTGAAAAGTCAAAGTTCCACTTTTCTCTGCTCTGGCAAGATTTCTTTTGCCCGTAATTGTAAAGTTGTCTCGGCCTACCCGGCACAACCCAACCTTGTGGGGTGAGGACTGGAATGTGATCTGATTCAGGGAGCAGGTGTCTCTGGCAGAAACAAACATTCACAGAACATACGCATTTAAAATTTATATGTACCCTATATATAGACTACACATACACATGAAGAATCACTTTCACTTTGTACAAACTACTATCTTGCTAACAACAGGATCACATTTTGTTCATGCTTGTCTTTGCTAGATACATTTGAAATACTGAGAATACCTATTTAGGTTAAAGCTCTTAATGTTTCTGCAACTAACAGCAAGTTAGATTCATCCTTTAGATTTTCGCATTTTAAAGTTTTATCAAAAAAGTCAGAACTAAGCTCATTTTTTTTGTGGGCATGCTTAAAGAATGAAAATCCATGCAGTGTTAGGTTGTTCTCCAATAATGGATGTAGCTTAAAATGAAGTGCTAACTTTATAATCATACAGATTTTTTTCTCTGCTTAGCTAAGCTACCATTGACTTATCTTCTGACATTAAGTAAATAAATAATGTTTTACGGAATAATTTAAAATGTTAATTCTAAAAGTTGCATAATGTAAGACCTCAGGCATTTCATTTACAATATTATGAACAACGTATCACATGATTTTCAAAACAATAACTTTCAATGAACACACCATTAAAAAGAAGAATAAACACATGACAGCAAAAGCTTTAGCCTCAACAAGCTTAATAGTATTGCTTATTTGCTTACTGGCAACTAGCTGGCTTCACTAGCTGGGCAGATAAAATGTATAATATTCCTTTTAAACAGCTGCATTTATCAAATTTCTACTGCTTTGTTAGCCTGGTACTTTCACTATATACATGTAGGACAAAATAAAAACAGTAGGGCTCTATAAAAATGTTGCAATAATTTAATTGTCTCAAGTCAATCAAATCATAAGGGGAAACTGCAACTACACCGACTTACACCTAAAACTAAGTGCAGTACTGAACACTAAACAATACTCAGTGAACACAGAATTAAAAATAATCTCAATTAACAAATAGTAAGTTACCAAATATGAAATGTCCATTAATGATGCAATAAATAAAATTCTCTCCAGCAAAATGAGCTATTATAAAGGCCTACCATAGCTTCTCTTTGGCACTGACGCCGACGGCACTTCTGTCTCTTTTTATTGCTCCCTCCAAATTTGGGCTTATCTATGCAGAAATCACAGATTCCACAGTCTGTTTTAGACACACAGCCTTTACAATGGCCACAGGAGCGCCGCTGTTTCTTTACCACCCTCTGAAACATGCACAAAATAATATATAGTTCTTATTGAATAATAAACTGGCGGCAATGTATCATGACTATTTTCTGAATGAATCCAGAGTGTGTAAACTAGAACGGGGAGGGGGTTCTTATATCAAGCAATCATGCTCAAAAAACTGAGCTTTTGTCACGAACATATGCTACTAAAGTTTCCCATCTACATCATTTTCAACCCAAGTTATCAATTTCGTCATAGCTTTCTTTTTTGGTCACCTTAAGTAAGACAGAATAAATAAATCCAGTGATCCAAATCCAAAACAGTGCAGAGTGATACTTACCTCTTCGTCATCGTTTTCATTGTCGTCATCATCATCATCAAACAGTGAATGTTCATCAGAGTCACTATACTGTAGGAAAGACTTTGGTTAGATGACCCATATATCTCACAAAGGTATTCATCTAAATGTTACCTTAAATCCCGCATTTAGCACTTTATTGGGATTTGGGATATTGCCTTAACAGTAGTTCTGTGAAAAACAATTTTTTCCACCAACCCCATATTTTTATTAAGACCTTGAGCTATAAGGCTAATATTGCTAACAAACATTAGAAGTCCATTTTCACCCAACCTGTGGAAACTGTATCCAGCTCTTCATTAATATATTCAATTCAGTTCAATTCAATTTATTCTTGTATAGCGCCTTTCACAACAGAGTTGCCCCAAGGCGCTTTACATAGTTGTGAGACATAGGTTGTAAGCATGGTCAAAAAACTGAAGGCTAAAAGCTAAAGCCAGATGACTACGGAGGAGAGGAACCAAAAACTCCACTGTGTGGAGAAAAAAAAACCTCTGGGGGTCCAAGATCGACTGGCTACCCAACCCCCTTGGGTATACGAGCAATACAAAGAGTTAGTTCGGGTTTGACCCCAGGATCAGCACAGACGAGGTTTAGGATGATTTGTAAGCAATATAACAACAAAACTAACCATATCGTCAGCTATTTTAGTCAATTCCAGGGTTGGAAAAATGATCTGAGACCATAAAAAAATATATTCTTGATCTTGATTGCTGAGGCAATACTTTTTATTTCATAGCTCACAAAAAAATAAAATAAATCATACTGTTTTAAACCTCATCAACAGACTAATAAGGAGCTGAATGTAGGTTAAGCAGTTTGCTAAATGTTTACAGAAACAAGCAGTGACTGAACTTCTAGTGACTACTAGCTACACTTGGACACCAAACAAGTCTTGGCTTCTGGACTTTAGATTTTTCGGGGTGCAATTCATATCTTTAAAGATGAGGTCCAACAAAATGTTACAATGAAGTATTCATCAAGTCAAATTTACTACCCTATGTTTAAAAAATGTTGACAGGAGGGACCCTCCATTTCAGTGCAGAACACTAAACTCTAAAACTTTTCATTACTCATATATACAAGTTCAATCAGAATTTAAAAAAAAAACAAAAAACATTAATTTATTCTGTTATCTCCCACTCACTTTACTGTCACTACCAAAAGTCAGTTGTTTTTTTCGAAAGGCAGACAAATAATTTAACTTTGTAATAAAACTAAGAAACTATATTGCCACTAACACTTGTTTCATCCTTTCAAAATAGACATATAGTAAGAATATCGTATATTAAAGGATATAATTTGTTGTAAACAAAACAATGCTGTTTCCCATAAATTACATCAACATCTAATCTTTGCAGCCCTAATAGATTTGTATGAAAGTGAAAGTGATTATTCTTGTCATTGTGAAACAGCACAGCACACAGTGGGACACACTGTGTATTTCACCCATACACACAAGTGCAGCAGGGGGTAGCTATTGAACGCACCCTGGGAGCAGTGATGGGGACGGTACCTTACTCAAGGGTACCTCAGGGCAACCTACTAGCTGGGATTGAAACTCACGACCTTCTGATCCTGGGGCCCAACTCCCTAACCACTAGACCACCGCTCCCCCGGGTTTGGGGTTGCCAGGCACCTAATAGCTGGGTCCAAATGGCAAGGCTGTAGAATCTTGGGGAGGAAACTTCACATAGAGAAAGTGCCTTGACTACAAAGGACAATTAGAGATATGTACAGGGGTGGCGGTGGTCTAGTGGTAGGGTACTTGGCTACGGACCTCTGGATCAAGAGGTCCCCGGTTCGAATGGGTCCACCACTGGGTCCCTGAGCAAGACCCTTAACCCTGAGTTGCTCCAGGGGGACTGTCCCTGTAATTAGGACCTATAAGTCGCTCTGGATAAGAGCGTCTGCTAAATGCCGTAAATGTAAATGTAAATGTACAACTGTAGAGGTGCAACAGTATAACAGTGAAATAAACACTGACAGCACTAAGTACTTTATTACTGGTATGATTTAAAAGTGGTTTAAAATATATAATTGTTCAAATGTAAATGTTGTGAGTTCCCATTTACAGACTATACTGATGAACAGATTATTAAATTAAGGACATACTTTAATACAGTGCAAAAGTGTATTGGGTATAATGTACTTACCTTGGATACTGTACTCTTAGATTCTAATCTTTCTGACAGGCGCCTTTCTGGTTTCTGAGGAGAAGAATATTACTTCAAATACCAAGTCCCCAAAACTAAACTTGCCCACTATAAATGCCACCAAACTTTTTAAAACCATGCCAGAAGAAATCATGTTCTAACTGCAAATACAAAAACCAGGGGTTCACTTTGACAAACTTTGTCCTGTGGTCAGATGTAGGCAAAATAAACTTCTGCAACAAACACTTAAGGTGAGTTTGTATAAAGAATCTTAAATAAACAGAAAGCATCTTATTCCCACTAGGGTTTTTTCCTCCCAAGGTCCTAAGAACTCATTAGAGTGTATATATATATATATATATATATATATATATATATATATATATATATATATAAAAATCATGGAGGAAGACAAGAAGCTAAAATATTAAATGAATTGTCCTGTTCAAGGTCTGGTCATATTCCAGATGCTAGATCTTTCAGCAAGACAATGATTCTAGCAAAGCATCCAAATTCACAGGAAAAGGGTTCGCCACTTAATCAAGTGTTAACCAAAACCTTAAAAACTGAATACACTGGCAGGGAGCAAAAGAGGAGAGACCAAAACAGATGTCTTAGGACAAATTATACTTCAATTGAAACAAAGATTTGTTTCTTCATATTTTAAGTTTGAGCTAAAAATTGAGTAAAATGAACTAATTAAACCAGAAATGGCAATTATATGCAATGAACTTATCAAAAAAATGGTCCCACACTTAAATGGTGACACATAGTAGTGTATATTCAGTGTTACTACAATGAACAAAAAAATAAAAGTAAGAATATCAACAACAGTTTTAGAGGAAACAAACAGTGCACTTACGTGTACCATTGAACCGTACTGTGTCACAGGAGGCACCTCTTCAGATTTCCGCTGGAAAACACACAAACACACACACACACACCACTGAATATCAAATGATTATTAGATTGACTGAATATTTTCATTTTTTAACATGAAGAAAAGTGACTATTTGTCATTGTGAAAACAGAACACAGCACGCAATGCATCACAATTAAATGCTTTTCTGCATTTAACCCATGCACACCATGTAGCAGGGTCAGCCTTGGGAGCAGTTTTTAAAGGGCACCTCCGGGGCCATCACAGTCCACAGGGACAGTGGGGACAGTATAATCTGAACCAACAGTCATTTCATTCATCTTCTTCATAACTGCCCTTATTTTCATCTTGCTAATCTGCTGTACTTCCTAAATTCAGAGAACTTCTGCTCAAAATTCTCCAAGTACATTTTTCATTCTTACACATATTAAACATTTTTATCCATTACCTTGAGAGATGGGCATAAACACTTCCTCTTGCGACATCTTACAGGCCTTCTGGAATCAGGGTTCAGTTGTCCATTCCTACAGCTGGCACATTTTCCACAATCTTGGGTCAGCTGGCAGGCTCGGCAAAACCCGCAGGGGAGCCACTGTATGAAATAGTTACAAAAGTCAATTCTTTCTGGAACAAAAAAAGAAAGAAAAAAAAAAACCCCATGCAAGCCTCACCATGACGTACCTTTCTGAAGATAATATTGCGGTTATCCTTAGCTACAAAAAATAAGTAAAGTTAATCAAGACATGCATCCAGGGTGCAATCATTCTGTTAAAATGACATCTTACACACCTGATATAGCTTGGACAGTTTTATTCTGCTTCTCTTACAATTACTCCAATGGGTATTGTACACTGTATCACAAATAAACCAGTCAACCAGGGGTTTTCATGAAATGAAAGTAATCGTTGGGCATTTTAACTATTTTTTCAAAACAGCCATTTCTGTTAATAAACAGTAAATTAATATAGGTGTGTTGCAATTCAAGATGGCTGTAGTGTATGAACAATAAACCATTATTAACATACTTGCATTACATGCTCTGCTGCATGTCCCACACATGGTCTGTCCTTCTACACCTGTAAACGAGTTCCTACATCTTACACAGATGCTAACAGAGAGCAAAAAAGAAAAAAAGTTTATATTGCACTTTTCTTACTGTTCCTAACATACAAAAATCAAACTAATTATCAAAAAAATAAAAGTGTAATCATACCCAAGCATTGTTTTAAATGGAATGTGTACTGAATCTTTTTTGGGGAGAATGGGCACATGTGAGGTTTTAGAGAGAATTCCTCCATTAGAAGCACCATTCTGGTTGCCGGGGGTTATCTGGGTCAGGCTGTGGTCATCATGTGGTTTGGCTGGACTGGCAGCGCCATCTTTTTGTCTAGAGGATGGACTGAGTCTGTTCTGAGCAGAGTGACAGAGGTTAAACATAGGGCCTGGACTATAGGTGCGATCTGTAGCATCTGCTGATTCATTCTGAAAACTAGACTCTGAAGAAAAACCACAATCAGCTGGAGATGAATGGCCCATCTTGCGCTTCTAAAGAAAGCAGAGTGAAAGGTTTAAATGAAAATTAAAATCCACAATAAAATAACAGTTCATTAAAAAACATAATCATTAAATAATTTAATGATATAAAAAAAAATTAAAAATAATTTAATTATTCCTAATTTAATGATTGAGTACAAGTACAAGTACAAGCTCAAGGTGCTTGAAACTCTTGAAAATACACAAAATTTCAGTAAATTAATGTTTGTGGTTTAAAATCCTCCACGCATATTCTACATGTGCACATGAAGTAAATCTTAAAAAGAATTATTTTTACTCTTACCCTAGGGCCTCTTTTTGGAGGTTCACCATCAAAAAACTTCCCCATTCTGAAGTCGAAGTTTGTAAGGTCGACTCTATTTTTAATGCATTTCAGCAACTCAATCTTACTCCGAACTCTTTCCCCTTTGGGGCTGCAAACATATATCACATGAACATACACTTAGATAAGCGTGATCTGCTGATCATTACTAAAAGGTCCAAGACAAAAATGGATTAAAATGGCAATAAACTGTACAAACACTTTCCTAAACTCTTAACTAGGAGAAAAATAAAATTATTATTAGTCAATAAAAAAGTAATAACTAAGATAACACTGTAAATGTACCTCATGTAATAAGTGTCAATCTGCCCCATGCTCATGCCAGAGCGGCGTAAAACCACTCTGCGTTTCCAACCTTCACCCAATATTGGCCAGTCCTCCCAGTCCTCATCTACAACTCTTCGCCGTGATTTCCTTGCTTTTCTGCAAAAAAAAAAAAAATTTTAAATGTAAACAGGCCATATGTTAAGGGTTATGTGTGGTGGCTGAAGACTGCTTCTTCAGTTTCTAAAGTAGCGTTACTTTGCTAATGTAATTAACAAATAATGTATTCTTAAACCCACCAAGCACATTAATGCAAACCACATTCCTAAACCATCACACCCTTCCCTACAATTTGTGCAGAGTGGTTACATAATCTCAATCTCTGTTGATATGATAACTTTAAAGTAAGTGTAAAAGTGAAGCTGGAACATCACTTTGTTTTTTTTCAAGTCTTTAAACTGGGAATCGAGACATGATTTATGAATGCAATGTGGGCAAGACGGGTAGTGTATCTTCTTCTATTATCTCTATTAGACTGGTGGCTTCAGTGTCAAACTAAAAGGTGCTAACTTTGGCTGAGTGACTAAATTTGGGGTAATTTGTGGGTTATTCAGTTTTTCGCTAAACTACCCCTTTAACATACCCTGTGGTTCCGCCTCCTGTGTGATTCCATTCACTGCCCGCCACACTCCCACTTCTTTCGCTCTCAGCCAGGCTCTCCATGTCACAACTTTGGGTGTCTTCATCAGCACAGTCCTCCTCTAGAGGCTCAAACCAGTCACCTGGAGGCTCATCTAGGCCTTTTACAGGCTCACTGCCAGTTTCACTCAAGGCTTGTACAGCATCCTGGTCTGTGATACTGGACAAGTTTTTTTGGTCCTCTGTATTAATGTTATTAATGCCCTCTTCCATCCCCGATGGTTCAGATGGTCCTTTGCCTCCCTCTGTCTCCATGGCCGTTTTACAAGCTCCTGCTTAATTCCATTCCCATAAAGCTTACATAAAAGACATTATCCAGTTAGCAACAAAATGCAGGGTGTGCTTCCTTATCATAGGCTAGCAAGCACTATACTGCTAATCACTATATTGATGTTTAAGCATTATACAGAATGTCTTAACTAAAGTAAACTAGAAACCCTACTTATATTTTAACATATTTAACGCTAAAGTAATATATTATATATATATATATATATATATATATATATATATATATATATACACACACACAATAACCCTGACGTGAAGATTTCTGGGGGGGAAAAAAAAAAAGCATTTAGCTTTTTGCACTCACGTAGCATATACGTGATTGACACTAATTACACTGGCCAAATGTAAGGGTGTTTGAAAAGGTTTATAGCAATTTCCTGGCGTTATTGGAATACCTGGAGCTCAAGAGAAAAATAACCGAGTTGCTTTTAATAGTTGAGATGCCTGTAGCTAACAAGCTAACTAGCCATACATTACCTCACATATCAAGCTAGTTGTCACATTAAGTTACGCCTTTTAGCTCTTTGAGTAATTATGGGAAATTATTTCAACATCTCACCTTTCAGTTTATAAGTTTTTTAGCTCCTGAATGAATCGTTTTGGTACTTCGAGCACCTTTCCCTGGCACCATGGTCAGAATGCTAGCCTAGCCTTGTGTACCCAGTTAAGCTAACACTTTGGCTGCATCCCAACAAGCTCTCGTCCTCCAACTAGGACGCTAATTCTGTGTTACAGCTCCACGCAGTTAGCGCGCTGAATGTGCTGGCAATACTGTTTTCAGTTTCAAGCTGGTTCTGTGCTTTTCAGGTACCTATACGACAATTATATTCATTTAAAAGCGTTAGTTATTTCATTATAAAACAAGAAGGTTTAGCTCGTGTTAGTACACAAGCTCACAGATTGGGACGCAGCCTGTAGCTCCGGCAGGCATTTACCAACTAGCTTTAAAAAAAAAAAAAAAAAAAAACTTCTGATCTGTCAACACATTCTGACGTAAATTTAAAGTGGTGTTCTGCACGCATGTCTCCCATGAATATACTTCTAATAATTAATTCAAAAACTTACTTTCTAGAAAACGGAAGCGCCGGGCTCATGAACTCGGACAAAGAACAACAGACCATGTGACTGCACTTCTACCGAGATAAAGGTTGCTTTTTGTCCAATATTTCTGCCTTAAATTTTGAATTAAGTGCGATGTGTGGGGGTTGACGTTATAAGTGTCCGCTAGCTGGCCGAGCTCCAGCCTTTCGGCCTTAGTTTGTCCGTAAAGTGCCTCTTTTCGTCTCTAAAGTTTTATTTGAAGTGCTGCGCTGGTACAGGGGGTTTTGTGAACCCGTGCAAGCAGCTCCACAACAAACTTAATAATTTTTTGAGGGTTGACACGACCCATATTTGATCCTTGCCACATAAGGTAGAAGACTAGAGACAATCAGTAATTTAAATAAATTTACACTTTAACCGGCATCTGTAACGTGGATCTTGAAATTTCATTCTAGAAGCAAAGTCGGTAACACAAACATTACTATATTGACCAGCCACATTAAAACTACCCACATGTGACTTGAATAAAATTGTCTTGTTGGAATGGCACCTCACAAGAACTGATATTTTTTTCTCATCGCTGGTACCTTGCTCTAGAGTACCTTTAGGGTAACATACTGAACTGGGACTCAAACTACCAACCTTCTGATCATGAGGCCACATCCTTCATCACTAGGCCACCTGGGGTGGATCTAGGTGTCCATTATATCAGATCCACTTATGTGGCAGGTGAACTTTGAAGTTTAGTTTGTAGTCCGTTTGTTCCACTACATCACTTGTTTAGTTCCTATACGCCTTACATCAGGGGTCAAGAACCCACAGGACCTCACCAGTGAGCAGGTATTATGTGTCTGGTGGACTATTGTCATTACAGCAGTGAAACTGCCATGGAATGGCATATTGGTACATGTCCTGGAGAAAGTGGACTGCAAACAGCAGCGGTGCTGCAAGTTTACACCTTATGTAACAGCTGGACTAAGAACAGTCCACCAACATCTTCCTATTGTCAGAAGCTGTCCACTGATTATATAATATTATTATAATATAAAAATAATATACAATATTATATAATATTATATAAATTAAATATCTGCTTTACAGGTCTAATAAAGTGGTGGCTGCAGTGGCCTAGTGGTTGGCGACTAAGCCCCAGCATCGTAAGGTCATGGGTTTGAATCCCAGACTAGCAGGTTGCCCTGAGCAAGGTACTGTTCCCATCACTACTCCCTTAGTGCTGGACATGGCGGCCCCCAGCTGCAAGTGTGTGTATAAAAGCAAAGGTTGCATTTCAGTATGTTTCACTGTGTGCTGTGTTTCACAATGTCACAATGAGTTTGTTACTGTATTTTTTTCACTGCATAGTCTGGGCTGAGACACTCCTTACAGCTTTCCTTGATTTCTTGGGCTTAACTGCTGCAAGCTTTAAATGGTATGTGCATTATACTGTATTGAACATTTACTAATTACATGTAATAATCCTTACTGGTCCCCCTTGACTGCAGTGCAGCATTTGACACCATAGGCCACAATATCTTACTGCACAGACTAGAAAACCTGGTTGGTGTAACAGGAACAACCCTTTCCTGGTTTAATTCATACTTGACCAATCGTTATCAATTTGTAAATGAAAATGAAGAAATGTCCGTTTGTACAAAAGTTACAGAATCCTGCAAGACTCTGTTCTAGGTCCCCTACTTTTCATATTATACATGCTCCCTCTGGGTTCACTAATCCGGAAACATGGAATCAGCTCCAACTGTTACGCTGATGACACACAATTATATATTTCAGCCAAACCAGATGATAAACATAAATTTAAAAAAATTGAGGATTGTATAAGAGAAATAAAAAAGTGGATGTCACTCAATTTTCTTATGTTAAAACAGGTTCTTTTGCTAGGTCCTAAAATTGCTAGAAATAAACCTTCAGGTTTCATGCTAGACTTTGCTTATTTTACAGTTAATCTTAAACCCATTGTCAAAAGCCTGGGCATCACAATTGCCTCGAATTTATCTCTAGATACACACATTGAAAATATTACTAAAATAGCTTTTCTTCACCTTAGAAACCTTGCTAAACTTAGAAGTGCACTCATACTACATGATGCAGAAATATTGACACAGCCTTTATCACCTCAGTACTGGATTATTATAATGCCCTGTTGACAGGACATTCCAGTAAAAGCCTGCTTAAACTTCATTTATTCCAGACCACAGCAGCTAGAGTCCTCACTAGATCTAGAAAATTTGATCAAATTAGTCCTGTATTATCCAGACTTCACTGGCTTCCTGTGAAATTCCACATCAACTATACAATTTTACAACTAAATTGCAAAGTACTAAACGGCCTCGCTCCCGAGTATCTCTCTGAGCTTATCTCATGTTATGAACCTCCACGCTCATTTAGATGGCAAGGTGCTGGCTTTATAACAGTTCCCAGAATTTTGAAAAGAACAGGGGAAGAGCCTTTTAATTCAAAGCCCCCCATTTCTGGAACAGTCTTCCAACTTCTGTCTGGGACTCAGACTCACTCTCAGTATTTAAGTCCATGCTAAAGACTTACTTGTTTAGTCTGGCTTTTAGTAATTAATTTTCCTATTAATTAAAAGGTGCAGATCCAGAGGTTCATGGATACAGAGAATTACAGTAAACCGGGATGTTGCTGCTGACCTACCATTCTCACGTGATCACTCAGGTGTGTTAATGGTGGTGTGAGTGTCTCAGGGTGCTCTCATGTTTGTAAAACCCTCAGTTCTGTCCTTTCTAGGCAGGCTGTAATATAATAGAGTTTGCCAGAGTCACAGTACTGCACTCTATAAATTAATGGTTGGTACAATGTGAGTCCATAACAGAGCTAATTCCTTTCTCTCTGTTTGAGATGGACGACTGTCCATCACCTGTATGGTGGACAGCTTAGGCATTTCTGAAAAAGCAAAGGCCTCCCCGCCAAGTCCATCAGTCACTGTGAGGGTTTCCTGTACTCCATACCAGTTACTTCACCAAGCTGACTATCAACAAATTTCTCTGAACTTCCCCCACCTGAAATTCAGATCAGCTACATCATACTGGATCATCTGCTTGAGCTCCTGCAACTTGCCTGCCAAGATTAACAAAAGTTTCACCCACTTTAGCAGAACTCATATTCCAATTACAGACACTTTTTATCCTTCTTTTTCTTTTGGCAGGGGTCGCCACAGCGGATCAACTGTCTCCATTTCTTATGGTCCTCTGCATCTTCCTGCTTCAAACTAACCACCTACATCTCCTCTCTCACCGCGTCCATAAACCTCCTCTTTGGTCTATCTCTTTTCCTCTTTCTTCTTTCCTGGTAGCTCCATCTTCAACATCCTACTTCCAATATACTCCTTATCTCTCTTCTGGACATGTCCAAACCAATGCAACCTTGCTTCTCTAACTTTGTCTCCAAGATGTCTACACTGAGCTGTCTCTCTAATATATTAATTTCTAATCCTGTCCATCCTCGTCACACCCAACGAAAACCTCAGCATCTTTAACCCTGACACCTCCAGCTCTGCCTCATGTCTTTTCATCTGTGTCACCATCTCCAACCCATACAACATAGCTTTTCTCACTACTGTCCTGTAAACCTTCCCTATTGCTCTAGCTGGTACCCGTCTGTCACAAATCACTCCAGCCACTCTTCTCCACCCATTCCAACCTGCCTACACTCTTTTCCGCACCTCTCTTCCATACTCGCTGTTACACTGAACTGTTGATCCCAAGTATTTAAACTTCTTCACCTTTGTTACCTCTTCTCCCTGCAGCCTAACCATTCCACTTTCCACCCTTTCATTCACACTCATGTATTCTGTCTTTGACCTTCTCACTTTCATTCTTCTCCTCTCTAGAGCATATCTCCACCTCTCCAGGTTCTCCAAAAGCTGCTCCCTACTCTCGCTGCAGATCACAATATCATCAGCAAACATCATCATCAAGGGAGACTCCTGCCTAACCTTGTCTGTCAACCTGTCCATTACTATCACACAGAATGGACTCAGCGCTGATCTTTGATGTAATCCAACCTCTACCTTAAATGCATCCATCACTCCCACTGCAGATCTCACCACTGTTACACTGCTCTCACATACAGTACTGTGCAAAAGTTTTAGGCAGGTGTGGGGGAAAAATATTTTGCCTTCAAAACAGCATAAATTCTTCTAGGTACACTTGCACACAGTTTTTGAAGGAACTCTCTTCATCTAATCCCAGACACACTCGATGATGTTGAGATCAGGGCTCTGTGGGGGCCATAAGAATTGATGCTGGTTTGAAGGCAAAAAGGTAGTAGCACCAAATATTGATTTGAAAA
Organism: Hepsetus odoe; assembly: GCA_017165825.1. Lineage (NCBI taxonomy): Eukaryota > Metazoa > Chordata > Actinopteri > Characiformes > Hepsetidae > Hepsetus > Hepsetus odoe. The sequence continues at coordinate 472,960 of CM029393.1, read as the reverse complement.
ACAATCATTATTTATATTTCTGAAAGCATTCTTTGTTTGCAGCATTTTTTCCACACCTCCCTAAAACTTTTGCACAGTACTGTACTTACATTTAGCAGACGCTCTTATCCAGAGCGACTTCCATGTCCTAATTACAGGGACAGTCCCCCCTGGAGCAACTCAGGGTTAAGGGTCTTGCTCAGGGACCCGGTGGTAGTTCCAGAGGTGGGATTTGAACCTGGGCCCTCTTGTGCCATAGGTCCATAGACAAGTATCCAACCACAAGACCACCACCACCCCTATATATACTTCTCTGTAACACCTGACTTCCTTATACAAAACCACAACTCCTCTCTAGGCACCCTGTTATACGCTTTCTTCAAGTCCACAAAGGCACAATGTAACTCCACCTGACCTTCTCTTTACTTCTCCATCAGCACTCTCAGAGCAAACATTGCATCTGTAGTGCTCTTTCTCGGTATAAAACCATGCTGTTGTTCACTAATCCTCACCTTTTTTCTTAACCTAGCTTCCACTACTCTTTCTAATAACTTCATGCTGTGGCTGATCAACTGCATCCCTCTATAGTTGCCACAGCTCTGTGCATCTTTTTGAAAATCGGTACCAGTACACTTCGTTTCCACTCCTCAGGCATCCTCTCACTTTCCAAGACTGTGTTAAACTGGTCAGAAACTCAACTGCCATCTCCCCTAAACACCTCCATGCTTCCACAGGTATGTCATCCGGTCCAACAGCCTTTCCGTTTTTCATTCTCTTCATCGCTGCCCTTACTTCCATCTTCCTTATTTGCTGCATTTCCTAGTTCACTGTCCTCACAGGTCCTCAGCCGGTAGCTCTTCAACACCTCCCAGTGCACGTGTTAACTCCTGCCTGAATTCCGCCATTTACATCCTTTTTGCAAAATCTACAACCAACTGACCTTCAGCATTCCTCTCCTTGACACCATATCTACCCATCACCTCAATTCCCTTCACTAACATGACCATTAAAATCTGCACCGATCACCACTATCTCTCCCCTGGGTACACTCTCTATCACTTCATCTAACTCACGCCAGAATTTTTCTTTCTCTTCCATCATACAACCAAGTTATGGGGCATAAGCACTAACAACATTCATTATCACACCTTCAACTTCCAGCTTCAAACTCATCACCCTCCCTGACACCCTCTTCACCTCTAAAATACTCTTCCTTCAAGAGTACACCTCCCCCATCCACACCATGGTAAAACAATTTAAACCCTCTTCCAATACACCTGGCCTTACTACCCTTCCATCTAGTCTCTTGCACACACAAAATGACAACCTTCCTTCTCTCTATCATATCATCTAATTCTCTACCTTTACCAGTCATGCTGCCAACATTCAAAGTCCCTACCCTAACTTCCACTCTCCTGCCTTTCTTTCTCTCCTCCCCCCTCCTCTTTTTCTTCTCCTTTGGCCAACAGCAGTCCAACAGCAGTTGTTAACCCGGAATGATCCGGCATGGAATTCCGTTTCATTGTCAGCATATTGATTTGGCAAAAGTTTTACACCGGATGCCCTTCCTGACATAACCCTCCCCTTTTATCCAGACTTGGGACCACATGCAGAAATACACTGGCTTGTGCATCCCTAGTGGCTGGGTTTCCAATTACAGACACTAATGAACTCTTTCACTGTAACTCATCAGTAAATTGATTAATTGTGAAGAGCACTTTCTTTCTTTCATTCTTTATTTCCAGTGTCGACCAGAGGGGGATGGGTTTCCCCTTTTGAGTCTTGATTCCTCTCAGGGTTTCTTCCGCCTGTTTTGGGGAGTTTTTCCTTTCTTCCGTTGCCTTCGGCTTACCCAATTGGGGCTCAGACCCAGATTCTGTAAAGCTGCTTTGTGACAAGTTGTAAAAAGCTCTCTATAGATAATATTGACTTGACTAATACATTTTCTTTTTTTTGCAGCTTTTTTACTTCCATATACAGCTGTATGCAGAGGTTTACGGTTTGTATATTTTTTACTGAGTTTTGTATATTCAGGAAAAAAAATAAATAAATAAAATATATATATATATCTCAAGTCACCAAGTGAAACTATGACCATGCTCTAAAATGTGCAGAAGTCCCATCTTTTCGCTCTCTGTAGAGGATAGAAAATATTACATGTATCTTTTGTTGTTGTGAAGTGAACATTGCACAAGAACAAATGCAAACAGTATTTTTTATTTAAAAGGCGCTTTAAGAAATAGAAAACAAGAAAATACACAGAAATTATGAAATAGTTGTCCCAATCAATGTAACAGAAAAAACAGGAAATTAATTTTACATTCTATTGTCCACTTCATTGAACAAGTTTAAATTATTTTAATTATAACACAACAATAACACATACAAATTTTTGGTGAACAATGTCCCCCACGATTGAGTAGAACAAGCTGTATAGTTATCTGTCCTTGTTGCTACGTAGGTCAGTGGTCAGTGGATCATGTTGAATGGTTTGGTGCAGCATTAAGGCCAGCAGTCCTGCTCGGTTTGTCATCGCTGTCCGCACATTGCGCTCCTGTTCAAATAACTCGTCCAGCTTATACCACTGATTTAAAAAAAGAAAAAGCTAAACATTTTAAACGTAAAAAAAAAGAGCACTATTATTCCAGCCATATTTAATGTTCTTCCTTGTTTGTTAGCTCATCACAAACCCATTCTTGAATTAGTTTGTGAAAAAGACAATGGTCAAATTTGCAGTTTTCTGTTCATGGAGAACAATTTTATCAAGTTCTGCACTGCAGATCAGAATAAAACAGTACAGCAGCCTGCTAACTGCTGCCAGACTGGACACAATCTGAATAGCATGTTATGCTACTGTAAATAAAAATAATTGAGTCTGTTTTCTTCTACAGTAATTCAGTTACTTTCTTTTTTTAAATACTCAAAAAAGAGAAAAAAAAAATTGGTTTATATGCACACATTGTAATCTGATGTGTGCCATTACCCACCACTCGAACACGCTCTAGGTCCACTTCTGCTCTCCTGAGTTTCTCCCAGCAGTAATGTTTGTTGCACTTGCGCTTTGAAACCCTGCAGTATTCACCCGTCAGCTCAAACACATTCTTCACTAAAGGACATCCACACACTTCATCCACTGGCACCTGCATGAAAAAACAAAGAGAGAAATGACTAGTTGAACATAGCAAGCTGTATATTATCACTGGAAACTACAAATGATAACTACAGGGTTTAGGAAGTCTATTTAAGACTTTAACAGTTATAGATGGGGACTAAGTTGGATCAGGGAAGTTCAGGAGATATATGATATTTATGGAAATGATTTTGGTGATTTGTCTCGATATTTCTCATCAACTTTACCATCAGAGCTCAAGTTCTGAGGTAAAAAAATAAATAAAAAGCAAATTTAGATGCCAAACATATCTTGTCCAACCAAGAAATTAAAAAAAAAAAAAAAGAAAAAAAAAAGTGGCCTAAATTAAAGCATACCAGGACACACCATCATAGCAAATAGTGAAAGTGACTATTTGTCATTGTGAAACACAGCACAGCACACAACAAACTGCATATATATACTGACTTACCTTCGGATCTCTGGAGTGTTCTGGACATAAAACCTGAAGTCTTTTGCAGTAAGTTTTACTTTGAGGGTTATAAACATCACAGAATAGTCTTGTTGCACTGTAACAAAAACAACAGTAAGAATATATACCATAATTATGTAGAACGTTTAGTTACAAATGCCTTACATAAGACAATATGGGAAACATGAAACTAAAATGTTATGGCATAAATGAAACCATAACACCATAATTAAACATAATCTAAAAATGTATACAAAGGACAAGACGCTCTAAAATTTTTTAACTTGGTTTATAGTTTATAAGATAAATATGTTGATTTTTCAGTGGAAAAACAGTGTTTTAACGTAACTGATCTAACAGGGGTTTATTCTTAGGCCATTACCGCATTCATCATAAAGTGTTTATGTAATGTTAATACAAAACAGAACGGTCATTTTCTAGCCTAACTAAAGATACTATAAACAGGGTTTTGATCTGACAGTAGCAATACGTTAGAATCTCTAACTTCTAGAGAAGTTGGCTCTTACCCTTCTATACGAGTTGGGAAAATAGACCCAAATGATGTCTGGCTCTCATACTGTCCAGAAGAAATTATCATAAGAAGAAGAAGGAGGAGAAGGAGAGGAAAAACATTTAAAAACAGTTGAAAAAAATCTGGGGTATTCCAGACAGAAGATCCAAGTTTAGTTAAGGATATACCAAGCACAGTTACAAGAACAGTTTTAGTATGTATGAGAACTGCTATAGGATGCATAGTGGTGCGGTGGTTAATGTCATCTCACAGCGAGAACTTCCTCTGTTCAATCCACAGGGGGCACCATGAGTCCTGTCTGTGTGGAGTTCCATGTTCTCATTGTATCTGTATAGTTTTCTCCAACACTCCAAAAAGACATGCATGTCAAGAGGACAGGAGATGCTAATTTGCCCCCTAGATATGAGTGAGTGTGTTTGTGTCTACCCGGTGATGGACTGGTGACAAGGAGTTTCTCCACCTTCAGATTACTACAGATAAGTGAATAAGATAATGAATAAATGAAAGCATTGGTAGAATATGGGAATTTGGTTGGTTGAGTTTCTTCCTGTAGTTGCAGTTTTTCCAAATTTAATATTCAATTCAAAAGTCTAATAAATATGTTTAAAAAAAAGTTCTAATAATAATAATCTACATGAAGAAGGATTTTTCTGACTGAATGGTGAGGTGAAGAGGACATGAAAAACTTGAGGTTGTTACCTTAGCATAACACCTTTCCATGTGCCTCAGTGCCACTTTGGGGTTAATGGGATGACTGCAGGATACACAGAAAATCTGGAGATCTGTATCCTCACTGTCAGTTTCATTCACCTGGAGCAAGACACAAAAGCTTCAGCTTGCAGTGGCTCTAGAATGTTACAACTGGTTAGAATACCCAATTAGGTATGGGTTTTTTGTTGGCCCAAAGAACATCCTTGGATATGGTTTTTATTGCCCATTTAATTGCCCTAAATCCGTTATAGTTTTAAGCCCAAGTGATCAATTTATTTGGCCTGTTTTTAGTTTGAGAAAACCATCAATGTTAGAACAAAACTGCCAAATTTCAGTCTGGCTACACAAGTAAAAACTTGCCATAAAATCAAAACTGTGCTCAAAAGGGAAAAACATGTCCGGGCTGCATTTCCTCACCTCCTCATCCTGCTGAACCACCTGCTGCTTGGCCTTTGCAATGATTCCCTCAAGCTCATGAAAACGGCGCTCCATCTCAGCAAGGCGCATACGTGCGGCCTGCTGTTCCCGCCGAATTCGCTCAAGCTGCTTCCTGCCTTGCTCCTCTGCCACACATGGACTCTGCTGCCACTGCTGGATCCGTTGTGGCAAAATCTCATAGATACGGCTGATCATACAGACAAGCATAAAATAATATAAAGAAGTATTTTATTTTGGACACAGACTTTTAAAGTGTTAACATTTGTTTATAGTTATTTGTAACAAACAAATTTAAACATACATTACAAAAAAGATTAATAGACTTTCAGCAAAGTCATACTTCAACATGTTAAATTATGAAAGATTAATCGACACTATGAGTAATGCTATGTATTATAAATGCACAAAAGCACATTTAATTGCTAAAACAGTGGTATCATTCGGGGGGGCATTTACAGCAGTTTTTGAATTCAAGGTTTAACAGCAAGATGTACCCACTTGGCTGCAAGCTTCATGCCACAATCCTCAGAGCAGTATTTGGAGTTTAGGCGTGCTGACTCAATGCAGTTTGGACCCAGACACTGCCGTAAATCTCCGGCATGGCATCCATCAACCCTGTCATTGTGTCGCATACGGTCTTTATGCTTCTGTTTCTGCTTATGCCTCCGAGAGTCTTTCTACGAGAGTAAAAAAACTGAAGTAATGCAAAGACGAATGTCATCCACAACCCATTTGTAGTGCATTCTAAACCTTTAAGACTACTTTCAAGTATTGCATTAGAATCTTTGTACTGTACTTTATAAATTACAATACTGCTATGTATTGTCATGTTGGGAATTTGACACATCTTTTCCTAATAGCTGTTTAAAAAGAGTTCAATGGATTTTCAGTTCTGTGCATAATTTTAAATCTCATTTCAAGGCTTGATTTACTATGAACTTGCTTTGGTAAATACACATATTTAATCCGTAACCTAAATATGAAAGTGAAAGTGACCAACCATTGGACCTCTGCATTTAACCCATGCAATCACGTGCAGCAGTGGGCAGCTATTGAAAGCAGTGACGGGGACGGTACCTTGCTCAAGGGTACCTCAGGGCAACCTAGTGGTGAGGGAACCGAACCCACAATCTTCCGATGCAGGGGAAACTCCCTAACCACTAGGCCACCGCTGCCCCATGTATGTAGCATTCAACAGTCTTTGTACCTTTTTATCAAATTTCTTCTCTCGCCGCTTAACATGTTTGACCTTTACTGCTTTTTTGCGTCGAATGGGGCTGTAAACAAGTCCATCATCATCCTCTTCACTGCCCCATGGCTAAATAAGTTTTATGGAAGAAATAACAAGTTATGAGTGCAGAAAGCATCAGGTCACTATAAATGACTCCGAATAAGGATGTTGACATGTCTGAAATTTACCATTACATAACACTTGAAAATATTTTATTATACAAAATGTTTGACAGTATTTATTTTTACTGAACTTTGCTAGTTATAATAAATACAACACTCATGCAAAGACACTGAAAACTATTTTAGATGTATCAGGAGGAGAACAAGCACTGGTAAGGAAACTGGTAAAATAAATGGCATATTGGGCTGCCATTTAATTTTCTAATTTTCGCATCATCTGTCATTATGCAGCTACAATACACTGTTGATGCATTCAATTGTTCATTGTTCGAGTAGTACTGGCTATGCTTCTGAAAAGTAAACTGTAAAAAATATCTGCTGCTAAGTGATAAAATATCATCTTATTAAATGTTTTAGAATATGTTTGAATATCAAGGGACTGACCAAAAAACAGGATCTTAACTTTATGGAACTGTTGTGACATTACCATGTTTTGCTCCTTGTATTCCTGATATATCTCATTCTCATCAAAATCATCTGAGTATTGTCTGTCTCTGTGCATTACATTCTCCCTTCTCTCGCGAAGAGACAACTCCTCGTCACGAACACGCAGCATTTTCTGCAAAAAGACATTGAATGTAAAGTCAGCACTAAAACAAAACTTAAAAAAAAAAAAGTACTTTACAAGTACTGACCTAGACATTACTGTCAACATAAAGGTCTATTGCATTGATTTACCATTTGCATGTGCTATAATCCAATGTGACCACAAATTATTATTTTTTTTTAAATCGAATTTTATTACTAATGTTTTTTCACTCTACACTTGCTGTGTTGTGGTAAGGTAATAACTGATGTGAACTGTGGAAATTACCCGTGCACGAACAACACACTGTCTCAGCCGACATTTTTGCCTAATTTTGTTTGGGCCCCCAAATTTTTTCATGTCTTTGCAGAAGTCACATTGAGCACAGTCCTCAGTGCGCCTGCAGGGCTCACATTCGCCACACATGCGTGCAGACCGTTTCACCTGATTTAAAAAAAAGAATTTTTTCTTTAGTTTCTCACATGAATAATAATGGATATGGATATAGGAGACTATTACATCACATATCACTCTGAGACACATTGAAAATGTAAATGTTTCACTATAGATATTTAATTCTAAATTAAATTGTCAAGAACTAATTAAATTGACCTTAAATGTAAGCTTTCATTTTGCTATGAACGTTTCTGAACTCAGCAGTCTACATGAAGTGAAGTGGTACATCATATGTTAAGATGTACTGTAATAAAAACAACAGTAGTAGAGTCTATTATGCTTTGCTGGGAATCAGTTTACAAATTCTGAGAATTTTTCCTGCCTTTCTTGGGTACATACAATAACATACAATAAGCACAAAAGAAAACAAAACAAAAACAAAATCAGGTTTCTAAATACACAATTTATATTTACGATTACATTTATCGACAGATACCTAGTGAAAGATTTAGAGCAACAATTCACTCTTAACATTTACAATCCACGTAATATCATATAAAGAACAATAAGTAAAAACAAAATGCAAAAATTAAGTTGGCTTAAATGTTGAATTTGATTACATTTATGATAATATGATAGCGATAAAAAACCTTAATTTTGCACTTCTATTGTTAGAAGATCTGTGAATTCCAAATGTTGATAAATGTGATAAGATTACTGACCTTGAAAAAAGAAAAAAAAAAAAACCTTCTTTACAATCAGTATGCTGTGGAAACTCACTTTGGATCCTCGACGCCTATCAAGTTTGAAGTCTGGAGTACTGGACCGTTTTTCAGTTTTCTCTGGTTCAGCCTCTTTTTCTCTATTTTTCTTTGACCGGTACTTTATCTCAAGAGATGGATCCATATCTGAATGGCAGAGAAATCTCATTTTAGGTTTTAAGGACACTGTGGCAGCTCACTACATTCTATTGGTAACACAGGTAAAGCAGCAAAAACTGGGGAGCACTGAAAATAATTTAAAAAAAGTGCACTCACCCTGGCATCGTTGGCAATACCACTCTCTGATAGCTTTGGCCATCTTTTCAGTAACGTTTATACAATGACCATGGAACCACTCATTACAGCTGTCACAGCCACTGCATGTATAAGAAAGGAGATGTTTGCAAAAGGAAATGGCTCAAATGCAAGAGCAACTCCATTTCCATGTTATCATTTACATTTACAGCATTTAGCAGACACTCTTATCCAGAGCGACTTACATGTCCTAATTACAGGGACAGTCCCCCTGGAGACACTTAGGGTTAAGGGTCTTGCTCAGGGAACAGAGGCGGTAGTGCTAGAGGTGGGATTCAAACCTGGGACCTCATGATCCATAGGTAAGTACCCTACCACTAGACCACCGCCACCCTATCAATTACAGAGATCTTACATCATAAAACAATTGATGTCTGGCTTCCGACATATGCAGTACAGAGGTGCATTCTCCTCCTCCATGCTGCTGTTGTCCACAGCCGAGGTCTGGTCCATTTCAAACACCTCACTGTCCTGGGGGGGGATAATAGACCAGGTTAAAACATTCATGAAAGTACAATTTTCTAAAGTAATAGTCTGCCCTGTTTCTATTTTTCCTTTGACACTTCATTTTTTAGCAGTTGTACATCCTAAGATAAAACCAAACACATGCTTTCAGAACAATAACCAGGTGAACGTTTCAGATTATACTAACCTGCCTTTCCTCTCACGAGCACTTGTAAAAGGGGTATGTTTATTTTACTTTAACCTTATTACGAGCCTAAAAAATAAACAGCACTAAAACCATAACAATATCAAAGTTATTTATCAGACAATGAGACATTAGCAAATTAGCATAGCTAAGGGGGTAAGTTTACTCTAATTGTAAAATTAAGGACAGATCAAAACTATCCCTACAAAACACTGAGTCGGTCTTTGCGCGAATTCAGTATTCTTCACTATCAATTAGAATATGTCTGTTTTGTTCATTCTAAAGCAACCGTGAAGCAAACTTACCATGACTAGCTAAACGCTAGCTTACCAGATGCTAACTTAGTTTAAATTTAAATGAAAACGTTACATCTAGCTACACAGAGTTTTGCCGATGGGCTGCGTATAATTGTACATTGATATAAACCTGCTGTATGTTCGAAAATGCTATAAAACCCAACTACTAGCTACACTTCGTGTTGAAATTACTGGCTGCTAGAAGTGCTGGGTTATTTTTTCCCGAATTGCCCACCCACCTTCAGGGGCACGTGGTAAAGGATTAAGCCAATCACCGCGTTGGCGGCTGGATCGTAATAGCCAACCAAAACGCAAGATCAGTGAGGCCAGTCGAAATACAGGCAATAGCAAAACAATACCGGAAAGCTTAAGATTTTGCGCCTGTTTTCAGGTCAATGTTGAATTCTGAACTTTAAAATAAAAGTCTTTAACACAACGCATATTTTGCAAATAAATACAAAAAAAGCAAATGTAAAAAATGTAATGAACATAACTTTCCAGAATTATATTTCACAGGTAATCAGCTGGTTTATCAAGTAAGCAGCTGGGTTAATATTACTTATCAAGATGTATTTTATTTTTGTCTAAATAAAAGCAATTTCTTTTTGAAGCAATTAAGAGAATGTGGGGAGTGAACTCTAAGAGAAATGACAGGAGCTCTCCTGACAACCTAGGAATGAAAATATCATAATTTTAATGAGGTAAATGATCATATTAACTACTTCAGCTAAATAAAAACTATTTTCTTTTAAACTGGTATATGCATAGTAATTATTATTAGAAAATAATGGTGTGAAAATAAAGATGTGAACTCCGTGCGATGCCCCCCCCCGGCCCTGTGTGAGCTGGGATGGACTCCAGCACTCCCCCGCGACCCCGTTTGGGACAAGCGGCAGAAAATGACTGACTGACTGACATTAGATGTGAATATTTTGTTGTTTATTTGCAACCAGCTATATGGTTTGAGGCAGTTTGCACAAAGAGATCACAACAACAAACTGGGTTATCTTAACTATATTTCTTAATCTGAATCATTCATAGATAGAAGTATGACTTTGCTTTGGTAGTTATACATTTTATATAGTATGAGTGTATAGTAATAAATAATTTCAAATAATTACTAAAATAATAATAAAATGTGCTAATATTTTAAAAATTGTTTCCATAAAGAAATAATCTGAAGGATGTAGTCAGCAAACGTTGAAGCTGTTATCTTACTGTTGGGATTTATGACCTTTATTATTTATTAGCCTTTATTGCCTATTGGGAATAAGTGTGCCAAATGGAATTTGATTAATAATAGATTATTAACATAGCTATTTTATGCTTCATTAGAGCATTTGTGCTTGGCTCTGTATTTTTCACAATGGAAACCATCCCCATTACTTCATGTGTCTAAAGGTTCTGCCAACTATTATGTTTTTCAGCTTTACATAAATCAACCAATGGACATATGAGGCAAATCAATGTCACTGTTTTTGTGATCTACAGCTGATTTCTATGACTGCACTAGTCCTTATACATTGAATGCCCTATAAAACATAGAGGATGGAAGGTCTGTAGAATGGAAAGGACAGAATTGTTCTAAATGAGTTCAAATCTTCAGTGAGAAACCTCAGCGGACCCACAGACTTAGCTGAACCTAGAGTTAAGTGCACCAGTAAGACCAGCAGGTGCATTTCTTCTACCACTGTTTCTGATGGAAGTTTCCTGCTGAACTGAAGTGTTTTTCAACATAATCTATTACATTTGCGGTGCATGATCAATTAATGAACAGCGAATTCATAAAGCTTCATAAAGTTTGTTGAAGTGATACTGTGTTGTTCACAGTATCACTTCAACAAACTTTATGAAGCTTTATGAATTCGCTGTTCATGAATCACAAAAGCAATTGGGCTTTTCCCATCCCTTCCTTTAAAGTTTGTGGGTATGGCTTTTAATCATCCAAACTTACAAAAGATAATCATACCGTAATCAAGTTTTTATGGAATTTTTCAATTGCCCGCTGGATTCCATTAATGAGCTCGAGTTTTTTTCTGTGTATGGGGAATATGTTGAGATTTCTGTCAGAGGTCATTTCCAGTATATTAACAATGCAGTGTATTGAATTAAAGTTTGCTGAAGTATTTCTTTAAATTTCTAATTTTGAGCCTTTTCTTTGACAGAATCATCAATGAGTGAATGTGACAGAGCTAATGTTAAGGAGTTCTCTGTAGCTGATGATGCCTCAGGTGTGGAAAACTCTTGTCTTCTTCAACCTCAGACAGTCTCTAAACTTGCTTTGGGTAAATCAACAATGAAAAACTCAGAGAGTGCTTTTTTGATAGAGCCAGTAGTTCAGATATAATAAAGGTATGTCTGCATTTTCTCAAAGATCATACACATGGTTCAGAAGCTCCAGTAGAGAGGTTGTTTGTGAGGGATGTTAGTGGCTTGGTGAATGATGGTCAAATGCCTCCATCCACACACCCCTCGGCTTCACACTGCACCACATACAGCTTTGACCTCCATCATAATACCACCTCTACCTCTAAGAGTCATTTCAGCTTAGAAACAACTTCTCACAAACAACACCTGAATGGAGATGGTGAGATCTGCCATAATTCTGCACTTGTTTTCATTATTTCATTTCATTGTAGAATATAGTAATAATAATAATTTGGCAAAAAACAAATTTGTAGAAAAAGGATTTGGGTGATTTTTGATTTATTGTGTTTGTTAGCAAGGTAATGCTTATTGCTAACAAACACATATATCACATATATATCGTATATCATATCATGTTTTTTCAACCTTTCATATCATCTATTCCTCCATTCCTACCTCCAGCTTTTCATGTATAAGTACTAATACTATATTTAAATCAATATTGCTTACCTGAATAGACATTCTGTATTTCCCAGCCCTGTTTTAGGCCAAAAGGTCATATTTAAATAAATAAATGTAAGTTTGCAAGTCTTTATAATTTTATATTACTGGTCATGAAAATCTTTCAAATTTTATATTACTGGTCTTCTTTTTTTCCTGTAGACATGTGTGCATCCCTTGTCCTGGCCTGCCTGTTTTGTCAGGTTGAGGAGTGTGTATCTTTTGCAGCAGGCGGTTTACAGGAGTGTATAATGCTGTCTTTGCTCTACACTCTGCTGCTGTGATCCTGCCTCTCTGGAGCCCATTCTGGAAGTTTTTCCTAGCTGTGACACAGTAAGTTGCATGGACCAACACTGCTGCCTCTGTGGAGAATGTCCTTTGTATGAGCTCTGTCTGCATGCTGCAGAGTGTCTGGAGTTATGGCATGGAGGTTTCCCTCTTTCACTAAAATGCTTGTTCAACTACCCTGCATCTGCATGTATACTTAAAACATTTAAAGAATGAACTAATAAAGAACGAACTAATAAAGAATATCCAGTGGAAGAGCCATTACTGGTTACCAAATTGAACTTAAAATAACCTTTAACTCTTTCTTTGTATAACTAATCTTTAAGATGTTTGTCATATTTGATCTATTTTTCTGTAAAAATTAGCTCAGTTTATTTGTTTTTATTTATGTTATGGGAGCATAATTATTTTCCAGGGACCTCACCTTTATATGTGGTGGTGGTCTAGTGGTAAGATACTTGAATCCCACCTCCAGCACTACCACCATTCCTGAGCAAGACCCTTAACCCTGAATTGCTCCAGGGGGACTGTCCCTGTAATTAGGACACAAAAGTCACTCTGGATAAGAGTGTCAGCTAAATGCCATAAATGTAAACATACATTTCTGAACTGCCAAAACACTAAATCCCATCTGCTTACACACAAATTGCAAATCTGAATTACACATTTTTGAAAACTCTAAATACACTCATTCTAAATACATTCTCACAAAAACACATTCAGCAGCTAGAACAGCTGTAACTTTATTTACTCTAATTTATGATTCCTTAAAAAAAGGATAGTGAAAAATAAACTTTCTTATTATACTGTAGCTGTGTTATACTGTTGTAATGGTGGTGGTGGTCCAGTGGTAGGATACTTGCCTATGGCTCAAGAGGTCCCAGGTTCGAATCCCACCTCTGGCACTACCACCACTGGGTCCCTGAGCAAGACCCTTAACCCTGAGCTGCTGACAGCCCAGGGGGACTGTCCCTGTAATTAGGACATGGAAGTCGCTCTGGATAAGAACACATTAGGGTGAAAGGACATGTATATTCTCACAATAGCAGAAGACAAGAGCCATTTTGAAGGAATAAGAAGTAAGATGCTGGGAAAGAATGAATAATTGACCTTGGATACTGTAAATTCATATGATAGTGACAGGGAGTGACAAAAATGGACAGGATCCGGAATGAGTATATTAGTGGAACAGCTCAGGTGTGAAGTTTGGAGACAAAATCAGAGAAATGAGATTGCATTGTTTGGAGATGTACAGAGGAGAGATGAGGTTTAAACTTTTTTTTGTTTGTTTTTAGAAAAGGGGAGGAGAAATCATGAAATGTGTTTTGGCACTTGACCAAAAGTGAAAACATCTACATTAAATTTACCTATATACAGTTTTCTAATGTGATGTTTAAGATCAAGAAGATGTGAAACTTTGCTATATTTGTGTCACTCTCACGTTTTTGCCATGTATATACATGACATATTTCTGGATTTAGTAAAAGTGCCTCAACAGCTCAACAGTGAGCATTGTATGAGCAGTTTAGAGACAAATGTTGACTCTATTAGCCTGTTCTGAGTGGAACCTGTTCTGTTATACTGCTGTATGGTCAGTTTCAGGGTGTTGGCAATCTTCTTATAGCCTAGGCCATATTTGTAGAGCAACAATTTTTTTTTTCAGATCCTCAAAGGGTTCTTTGCCATGAGGTGCCATGTTGAACTTCTAGCGACCAGTATGAGAGCGTGAGCACAATAACACCAAATTTAACACACCTGCTCCCCATTCACACTTTAGATCTTGTAACACTAGCGAGTCATATGACACCAGGGAGGGAAAATGGCTAATTGGGCACAATCTGGACATTTTTCACTTAGGGGTGTACTCACTTTTGTTGCCTGCAGTTTAGAAATTAATGGCTTTGTGCTGAGTGATTTTGAGGGGACAACAAATTTACACTGTTCTACAAGTTGTACACTGACTACTTTGCATTGTATCAGTGTCATATCTTCAGTGTTATCTCATAAAAATTTCAAATATATTTACAAAAATGTGAGGGGTGTACTCACTTTTGTGAAATACTGTATATTATATTTACTTTCCTTTAAAGTGTTATAAACAAGAGTACAAACACTGTAAGGTAGCTTTCCTGACTCTTTAGCTTTTGATTTACTGAAAAAAGCACTACAATCTGCTATAGTTACCATTATTGTTGAATTGACAGCATACATTTAAATTTATGCAGTTTCTCTCACAACTCATTTACATAAGTAATACATGGCTTAGATACACAATGAAATCTCATGCCTTTTGCCTGTTTAACCTTTTTTTCCTGGAACTTTGAAAGATGACTGGTTAATATGGACATTTTTTAAGATATCAATTTGATATTGAAAATCATAATTACAGAGGTAAATTGTCAACTTTGAATTTAGTGCTATAATACTTTTGCAAAAATAAAAGGGTTTGTATCTGTGTCAAATGGTTTATTGGAAGTTGTCAACATTTTAAAATATCTGCAATTATAGTTTTGATAGATAAAAAATAAGCTATTGTAAATACTTTCACACCAAAATATATGACCATTTTTGTTGAAGAAATAATGAGGCAATAATGCCAGAGACAGACAACTGGACAAGCATTTTGCTTTTAAGTAACAAGTTGCTTGGTTACTCCAATCATGGTGACAAATTTGGAAAAAGAAAAAAAAAAACACCACACACACACACAGGAAAAAGAAATAAATTATGAGTCTTTTAAGTTGACTTATCAAGAAAGTCTTAAAAAAAAAACAACCAAAGAGCATATTTTTACAAATTTAAAAACTTGCCTGATAGAAGAATACACTGGAGCAAAGCACTTTAATGCACTTGATTTACAAATACATATTTCACATTCATTCCATTTTCATTTTTATAGTGCATTGGTCTGCATTACAAAGATTGTTCAGTTTCCAGAAAAAAAAAAAAAAACACTAAGCAGCTAAAGAAATAATTTAGCCATGAGAAACCAGACTTGGATACATGCATCAGTACCTGCTTCCAGTAAACTAAATGTAGACAAAAAAAGTACATTGCCTCAGATCTTTAAAAAGATGAAAAGAAAGTAAACACCCAAGGTTCAAGTCTATGTTGATCAGAGCAATATAAATCTATATAGGCATTCTTAAAACATCCCATTTATAAATAATATACATATATTTGTTGAGGAAGCAAAATTAGTTAAAATCTTTTTATACACATTTGTACATTTTTACTTTCCCTTATAAACTTTGCCTAATAATACATTCCTGATTAAAGGTAAAGGCACACATACAAATAGGACTATTGCTGCATCTTCAGAGAAGGGGAGTGTGGTTGTACATTTTAAATATTACCTATTTCTTGCTCTCCAATTACAGTGATCTCTACTGATACGAACACTCTGGGTGAAGGTACGTTTGTGTTAGTTACTACCGAAAAGTCATTCATGACATGAAATATCAGGTTTTTAATATAAAAACTACATTATGTGGAGAAGGCTGAAGCACAGCACATTTTTAGCAAATTATAGTAGAAATATTTCTATACAAGCCCCTGTAAGTTATTGGCTGAAAATGTGAGAATTAAATATAAAGGTACATATAATCTCAACATTTTAAAATTTCTGTTACAAAAGCCATAGCATTGTTAGTGCATAGTTAAAAAAAGAACAAAAAATAAAAAAAATAAAGTGTAAAAAATAATTTGCTGCTTAAAAAAAAACAAAAAAAAAAACCTGCTATTCTTTGCTATTCAAAGTTCAACTGTACGGCTGATATAATTTTTTTACTTGGGTAAAGGTTTATAGGTTATTAAAGAACACAATCTTTCTCTCCACCTAACCAGATGTATGCTTATCCTTTTTGTTTCATATGTAATGCAATATCAAACTCAAACAACTAGCCTGTTTGATCTTGCATACAGCTGATGCAACAGGCTTCTGGAGGGACAAAACACTGCAGAGATTGGCGTATATACTCATTTACACATCTCATTCAACTCATCCATTATGATCTATCCCAACCCACCCACCTTCTTCCTTTGTAGCTACTTTTGCCACACTGGACAAGCTAACATTCTATTCTGCCTATTGAAAAAAATATTTATTTATTTTTGGTAAAATTAGTATTTATTGCATTGTTTTGTATTGCTCCATAAATGCTACATGCCATCTTACAGCGCTGTGTATTGAAATTACATCATAACTTCACTAAATCTATTGACAAAGCTCATTAAAATGCCTCATACAAACCTGCAAGCACTTATGTGTAATGGTTAAGTGGTTTAGGCAGAAGTAGGCTACAATTAAAAAGCTGATGTTATATAACAGTTTTGAACTGTGTTGCCCTTGCTGGGGCATAACCTTGTTGATTTTTGAAAACAGCATTCATATTACACATAGAAGAAATAGCTTGAGACCCAGGGCTCCTTATCTGGATATGTTACTGAATACTAGGTGACTTTAAAGACCTTCATGACTTGAGTTTGAGAGGATGAAAGAGAAAAACATTGTGACATTCCAGGACCTGAGTGTTTTACCCTTTAATTAAGAAAGTGCTTTCACAAATCCTCCTCCATGCTGAGGCTGCTGCGACGGCTGCTGGATTTGGATGCTCCTGGAGAATTTGAGTTAAGCAGAGAGTCAGGGGCTGCTCCAGGGGACAGACTGAATTCTTCCATCAGCATGTCACCTAGACTCACACCTGGGTAAAGACTTGAATCTGCTGGCTGGTCAAGATCAGAGAAGCTAAGAGGGAGTATGTCTAGTGGAGCTGCCATGGCCAAGCCAGGGGAACCAGATGGAGACACAGACAGAAAGGAGGTGGTCCTACTCAAAACTCCGTCCACACTCAGTTGTGAGTGTGAATGACTTGAAGGCTCCCCTGCGCTGGTTTGTGGGTGCTGCTCCAGAAATGGAGAGTCCGAAATAGTGCTAGATGAGGAGGACAAGCCATGGAGACGTGCCTGCATCTCCAGCTCCTGTTCACAAAACAAACAAACAAACACACACACACACACACACACACTTATACACTTATACACTCTAAAACTGCTCTGCCTTGCTTATTAAAACTGTTTTTGGTACTGATTTATGGCAGGTATTTTTGATATTTGAAAGAACAAGCAGACTCATGGTTTTAAATAGTAAGTTTTATCAATATCAAAGGTGGAGGAATTTTGGTTAAAAATAAAATGATAAAAAAAAAATCTATGTATGTGACATCTGGCTGGCTACTTTTATTGTGTATCTGACCAGCGTAGTACAATTAATCTGTCACAATCTTTAATCCCTGTTAATTTGAAACTAATTAATAGCCTCACCAACCTCACCTAAACAGAACAGCTCTTTAAGTTTTAAATTCATGGACATTTTGTTGGTCAGCTGTTAGCTGGCGAGCCTCTATATTTCCAAACAGAATGAGCCTTTAATAATCTTATAAATAATTATAAAAGTCTAACTGTTTGAAGTATAGCTGATCTTAATGTTGAGAGCAATGGGCCAATCATTTAGAGTATCTGTGGCCAGAAACCTGTTTCTCCCTGACAATGTGACAACTGAAACCAGGGAGATAAGTATCTGGATAAGATTAAAATGATCAAATAACTGCTAAATTTGAAGAAGGGGAAAAAAAAACAAACAAACAAAAAAAAAAAAAAAAACAGCCCCTTCTCTTTTTCAAGTAGTGCTTAATACAATACCTGAATGCGCAGCAGCAGAGTTTGATTGGCATGCTCCAATTTCTTTTGCTTCATCTCAACCTCTTTGGCTCTCTGCTGCTCCTTTTGAAGTTTCCTAATGTAGTCCACAGATGCCTTAAGAATGGTCCCCTTATTCCAACGCATCTCCCTGAAAACACAAACACAGAGTAAACATAATCAGTATTACTGCATGTAATGTGGAAAAAGTTGAGAAGAAAAAAAAAAAAAACCCAAACAAAAAGATAAATAAAAAAAAAAAAACTCACGGGTCATTAGATTTTGGTATGAGTGCTCCCAGCTCCTTTATTCTGTCATTTATATTAAACCTTCTACGTCTTTCAACTGTGAAGAGAAAATTGCAGTTTAAGAAATTCAAAGCGACAAAATGTTCTGGGGAAGCACAATATATACAGGACTGTGCAAAAGTTTTAGGAAGGTGTGAAAAAATGCTGTAAACAAAGAATGCTTTCAGAAATATAAATAACGATTGTTTATCAATTTACAAAATGCCAAGTGAGCGAACAAAAGAAAAATCTAAATCAAATCGATATTTGGTGTTACTACCTTTTGCCTTCAAACCAGCATCAATTCTTATAGGTACACTTGCACAAACTCAGGGATTTTGTACGATTATAGTCAGGTGTATAATTAACCAGTTTTACCAAACAGGTGCTAATGATCATCAATGTCACACATAGGTTGTTCCAAACATGACTGTGTTTCAACCTACCAGCAGAGTTCCTTCAAAAACTGTGTGCAAGTGTACCTAGAAGAATTGATGCTGTTTTGAAGGCAAAAGATAATAACACCAAATATTAATTTGATTTAGATTTCTTTTGTTCATTCTATGCATTTTGTTGATTGATGAAAATAAATGATTAACACTTCCATTTTTTAAAGCATTCTTTGTTTACAGCATTTTTTCACACCTGCTTAAAACTTTTGCACAGCACTGTAACTTTGCAAATCATATAACAAAATAAGCTTTAAAAGGCTGCAATATGCAAATGAACCCTCTTAACAACCTTGGTATTTTTGCTGTGCGTTGTGTATTACTTGGGTCAAAATAATACCAGTGATACGGATTAATCATGTCATATTCATTAATGTGTATCGCATAATGTATAGCAATTAATAGTGCGCAGTTGACCAACAACCCCATTTTTTTGTCCGGCAATGCCTGCAAATCAAATGAACTTACTGAGATTATGGTTGTCTTTCTTTTGTCTTTCCTTCAGCAGGGCTTTAGTCTCCACGTCTATGGAAAAGAAAACAATAACATGATGTATAAATACAAAAAAAAAAAAGCAAAACAGCCGATACGGTGTTACAAAAGGCGTTTACTTAGCAACAGTGCTATATTGTGCGCACTAAAATATTAAGATGCTCCAGGCCAACTTCCAATTCCTGATTACAGGGACAGTCCCCCTGGAGCAACTTGAGGTTAAGGGTTTTTCCTCAGGAACCCAATGGTGGTGGTGGTGGAGGTGGAGGATTCAAACCTGCAACCTCTTGGTTTTTAGGGGAGTACCCTACCACTAGACCACCACCACCTTCCTAATGTTTCTGCTCGGTTTTTAACCGGGGACCTTTTGCGTGTTAGGTGAATGTGAAAACCACTACACTACAGAAACTCCTAATATAATTAATTAAAATCCTATTATGATTAATATAAATTAGTGTAACCATGCTTTACTCACTTATTTTTTATCAATTGGTAGATATTTTCTCCTCTTTTTTCTTAACTAATTTATTTTAACAAACATTGACTCATGAAGACATTAAATGGATTTTTATTGTTTTGCTATTTGAGTTTTTCAGTTACAATATGTTTTGGAAAACATGAATGACAGATTTAATAAAAAGTATCCCAAAGTCTTAAATTGATACCAGTCAATTCTGCTTTAACTTTGGGCAGATCAGCAGGGCATGAGTTGCTGATTGCGATGGTGGGTGTTACGACACCGGGACTGGTGTAGACATCCAGCAAGTTGCCTGGAAGCTGGAATAATGGAAAACCCGTAAATATACAACAGCACAAAAAAATAATAAAACTGAGGGAATGTTTGCTCAATAGGCAAACTATAAAAAACAAGCAAGAACAACCAAATCATGAGCAGCAAACGACATAGAAATGGTTTAGATTTTAGTACATACTTATAGGCAAAAAAAAAAAAAAAAAAAAGTAAGACATTTTAACAAATAAACTAGTGGAAAAATAAGTGTGGCAAACAGAGAAATAGAGGCAATATATAACATAATTTAATGCCAAATAAAATTTTTTCTTTTCTATATCCCAAAAGTGAAAGAAACAGGACTTCATTTCAGTTAGACAGGCATGTGACTTTAAACTTACTGTGTTTGGAAGCTGTAAGCCAGAGTCTATAAAAGACATGAAATCATCATTAAAGCTGGATTCAAGGCTAATGATGTCATCAATTACATCATCAATCTGAAGAAAAATAGAGACACAAGGAAAAGGAAAAAAAAAAAAAATTTTACAAAATGAAATTGGTGGAGTTGTATTTCTGCTTATGTAGGAAGAAGTTTTGTTTCAAGAGAGAAAAAACTGAGCCCTGCACTGTGATACAGTTAGAAATCAAGAAGAAAGCAAAAGAAAATAAGCTTTCAATTTAAATCAATGCATAGGCATTGTTTTAGAAAAACAAACTACAGTTAACAGTTATCAAAAATAAGGATACGTGTGCCCTTAAAAGTACCCAAGACTGGTATGAAGAAAATACTAAAGGTATGGCAAATATTTCACTGCCATTTGAGATTCATCCACCACCAGATAAAACCTGCTCACTTGTTCTGTAACTGCAAGTGCAGCACTATAGTAAGTGGATGTAAAATGGACAATAGAGTATAGTGTAGATAAAAGGAAGGAATAACGAATAACTTGGTGTATGAGTGTAAAATTGTTTGGTGTACTGATGACATCCAGAAAAGTCATTTTTAATGGGATTCATCCTTGTAAGGACATTGTATTGTCCTTTATATATATCTATAGCTTTTGTGCACAGTTACCTCCTCTTTGTTAGAGCCGAGGTTGAGCAGAGCCATTGGGCTGTTGGGGGCACTGCTGGCAGGTGGCGCTGCATCAGGGGCAGAGCTAGATTGCGGCAGAGGGGAGACGGACAGAGTTTGAGAGGCTACTTTTGTGCCCAGCGTGGTGGAAAGGTACTGTTTAACTTGTTGCCGTTGGGCCTCCTTGATATGGTACTTAGTTGGGTTCTCCAAATTTGTCTGAACCTAAATTAAATAAAAAGAGGAAAAATTGGTGCAAATTATATAAAAGAAATACAACTTTATTATTCCATTATTAATTTGTATAAATCTCTTTTCTTACAAATATTAAATTTAAAATAAGACTCTAGTTAGAACATAAAGAATATGCACTTTTTAAAATACACTGAAAACATACGTGACAGGAAAAATTCTTCAGTAGTAGAACATATACAGTAAAAACAGAGTTAATGCCAAATAGTTCAGAGTTAATGCCAAATAATTACAACCTTAACACTGTGTCATAATGCTTTATACATAGTTACACATTAATCCTAAGACTAATTATTCAATAATTCATATAAACTATTCAGTAACTACTATGTTAAGGAATGACTTTACCAGATCAAAAAATTATTCACTGGGTTAAATGGACAAGTGTAAAGCAAACTGTATAAAAGTTTTAACTTTCTAAAGATAAAGCTGTTCAATGGTCTACTGACCTTTAGCACCTCCACAGGCACCTGTGCAGGTGGGGGCCGAGCAGCTGCTGGGGGAACAGTGACAGAGATGGCAGGGGTGGAATCAGTAGGGCGGAGCTGAGCTGCCTGCTGCTGTGCCTCCCGTCTCTCCTGCTCCTGAGCCTGCTCCCGCATCAGCTGCTGCCGCAGCAACACACGTGATGACATTGTTCTGCACACTCTTGATTTGCAACACAGTCTGCAAAAAATTGCTAACAACAAAGAAGTAGGACAGGTAAATATGACAATATGTTACCTTGTAATACATCACAATGCACTTTAATGAGTTTATTATTGGTATCAGCAGCACTTAAAGAAAACTATTCAAGTAAAAATGGAAAACCTGATTTGAATCATGTAGATTTCCACCTATAACTTTTTAAACAGCAAGTTTTTAAAAAGCCTTTAAGGCAACTACATAATTTTTAGTTATTCTTATGTAATTTATATGTTATTATATGTTCAGACACACACACATTATGTAACACTAGTGAAAGCCAGCACAGATGAAATTCCATTTATACATTTAATCCAAACCATACACAAATTACACATACACCAAGCTTTTATTAAGCTCAATTTATTAAAACGATATATATTTCACACATCCATTATGCATGCATATAAGTCGCACCCCTGATTTGGCATTGAAATTTGGTCCAAAATTTATTTTGAGTGATATTTATTACATGTATGCAAAAATGCTAATATGTATTCAATGACACCAGACCTTTTTCTGACATTTTTGGGAAACTGCCATTGGCAACAGCATAGGGAACTATAACTCATGGTTAATTTGGGAAATTAATTGGTTTAAAATAATGTTTATTTTCAAAAGACCCACGTCTTTCATAGTGTTGCTGTGAAAGACGTGTTGTGTTGCTTTGAATTATAACATCAAAATATGTAACATTTACTAACACATACAGTACTGTGCAAAAGTTTTAGGCAGGTGTGGACAAAATGCTGTAAACAAAGAATGCTTTAAGAAATATAATGATTGTTTATTTCTATCAATTTACAAAATGCAAAGTGAGCAAACAAAAGAAAAATCTAAATCAAACCAATATTTGGTGTTATTACCTTTTGCCTTCAAACCAGCATCAATTCTTTTGGCCCCCACAGAGCCCTGAACTCAACATCATTGAGTGCGTCTGGGATTACATGAAGAGACAGAAGGATGCGAGGAAGCCTACATCCACAGAAGATCTGTGGTTAGTTCTCCAAGATGTTTGGAACAACCTACCAGCAAAGTTCCTTCAAAAACTGTGTGCAAGTGTACCTAGAAGAATTGATGCCGTTTTGAAGGCAAAGGGTGGTCACACCAAATATTGATTTGATTTAGATTTTTTTTGTTCATTCACTGCATTTTGTTGATTGATGAAAATAAATGATTAACACTTCCATTTTGAAAGCATTCTTTGTTTACAGCATTTTTTCCACACCTGCCTAAAACTTTTGCACAGTACTGTACATATTTAAGAAGTTAGCGTTGGGAATACTTTTTGCTAAATTGGGAAATTTTTTCTGGTTTTTACACTGGGAATGGGGCTCATATTTGGCCCCAGGAGAATATCACAAAGTCCTGGACACATAGGTAGAACTATCTAATAACTCTGTACTTTCGATCTAAAATACATTTCCTGTTATGTACAGTACAGTCATTTTAGTCCCAATTCACTCCCCCTCATCTGCGTCCTATTCTGGTGTCTCCATCTCTTCATCACTGGCATCCTGGTCTTGCCACAGGAAGTAATCTTCTGTACCATCCATGTTGTTGGCAATACCAGTTTTGAGAAAGCTGGTCTTCACCATCTCTGCAGGAATTTCCTCCCAGGAGCTTTTGACCCATGAGGTCACCAATGCCAGACCTGGCTTTTTGTTGTTGCCTCCTGCTGTCATGGGCTTGTCACCTGAAGCAATCCAGGTCATCCACTTCTGTCTCATACGGTCTTTGATTGCTTGCTCAAGACCACATCTAGAGGCAGCAGAATTGATGGGAGGCCACCAGGTACAACATTTGTTGGCATCTTTTCTACTTTAAGTATGGTCTTTCTTTTGAAGATGACCATTGGCTTAAGTTTCGTACCATCAGCCATGCATGCAAGAACAACTGTGAAGTGAGTTTTCTCATGCCCAGTGGTTCTTTTGAGTATGGTCTTGCTGCCTTTAGCATCAACTGTGTAGTTAGTAGGTGTTTCATATTGGTTCACATTGGTGTTTCATCCATGTTTCCCATCTGCCCCAACTCAAAGTTGTGCTCACCTCTTTCACGAAGCACAAACCTGTGGAAATCCAGCGCTTTGTCGTCCAGGTCTCTTGGTAACTTCTGTGCGATTTTCGTTCTTTGATGCAGACTTAAGCTGTGCCTTTTCAGGGATCTGTGGGCCCAACCATTCAAGGCCTTGAACGTTGATTTGTTGCAGATCTTATTGGCTTGCAGATCAAACAAGCATAAGGCTAATAACAGTCGTTGCTTCTTTTGTCATCAATCCAGGCCAAAAGCTCTCTCTCCATGTCTGGGTGTTGGCTTACTTGCCTCTCATGGCTTCCTTTGTCTCAGTTAGTCGCTGTTCTTGCTTTCTCCAATCCCTCACTACTTTTTTTTTTTTTTAGAAACCCCAAACTCTTTCACTGCCGCTCTGTTTCCATATCTCAATACCTTCCAGTTAAAAACCTGCATCACAGGATGCCCTCTTTTTTTTGGTGCCAAAGGAAGACATTGTACATTGACTATCACATAACTCAGACATACTGGGAATTATGGTAAAATTTTTACAGGTAAATGTAGTACTATGTATTTTACTTGATAGGAAAGCACCAAAAACATGTATTCTGCAATAATTTAGAGTACATACATTTCCGTGTACAGAAATGTTCCGTTCCGTTGCACCCCCATTTTTATAGTGCATTTTGGTACATATTTGTGCCACTTATACATGAGGAAATTTTTCTAAAGCTGAAATTTTTCATTTTAGGATAAGCAGTGGTGCTATCACTGAGAATGCTATTACCTGATCTCTTAAAATGACAAAAGGTAAACAGTAAACACAAGAATGAAACCTTTTTTTTTTTTTTATTTAAAACCAAAAAATGCAAGTGTTCTTAACAGGTATGTGAGCTTAGTAAGCAAATTCACTTCATATGCATATACATTTTATATAAATATATGTAATATTTTTGCCTATATTTGCTTTACTCATGTCACTTTAATAATATCATAAGGTGTGTTGCAAGGCATATCATAATTGCAAATATTGTGAATGCAAGGAATATCATTAATCCTTAATTCCTAAAAACATTAAAATGTCGATTAAAGGGCTAGGCTGCACTAGAGGTTCAAGTAAAACAATGTGATGCTTTCTGAACACATTATGTATGTACAGTATGCAGTTTAGCCAGTTATTCCAGACCTGCATTAGATTTCCTGTATAAAAAAATAAAAATTAAAAATCTAGTACCATGATTCCCACATACTGCTATACACAATTTCCATAGTCAACAAATGGTTAAACTATCATGCGGAGTGGTGAGCATATACATCATAAAAAATTAGACTAGATGACAATTTACAAACAGAATCAAATTTAAATTAGAATTGGATTACATTATTTGTAACGGCTTAGTATTGACCTGCCAATGATTAAAGACTAAATGTCTGTTATCAGCGATAAAAGGCTTACCATGTGTTGAAAGGAGTTGTTTACATGTAAATCACATCTAATGAACAATTTAGTCTTGAGGGAAGTTAACACTAATACAGCAGAGAAGACAGTCCGTTTACACATTAAATTTAAAACGAAATATATTCGAATCACATAATCTGTAGATTGGTGTATGTGAAGAATTCAGGGAACTAAGTATCAATCATTCACGAGATTTGTTTTTGTTTATGTTTTCAGGACTGAAACATTTTTTCCTCGGCGTTTATCTAACGTTTCAAAAGCAGGCTAGGTCATGGCTGATCACTAGCTGATGATCTGACGATGCACGTTCTTAACAAAATAAAGTTGTTCTTTCAGTCACATTAAATGTAGAGCTGACTGTATAAACCATTTTAAACCAACATCAGCAGTTTCGTGACAGATAACGATATATGCTATCAGCCATAGCTGACCTTAAGGAATTAAAAATATTAGATGAAACGAGTCGTATTTGTGCGACCACTGCCACGTTTCACCAATTACCTTTCAATTACAATTTTTACATGGATAATTCTTCTTGAAACATGTTTAAATAGCATTAACCCTGTAAAACGGGTTAATTACAACTAGTCGGCTAACATAGCTGGGCATTATCTAGCTAGCATCAGCGTTGTAAACTTCTCCCAATTTATAGACGACTCGAAATTAATTTTTGTTTAATATTAATGTGTTATAAGCAAACCTTACGAGGTGTTGAGTTCTAATATATCGACTACTTACCTACTTGCAAAAATTTCAGTCGCACCTCAGCCAGTCGTGCTACCATTAGCGTTAGCCTCCGTCCTTGCCATTAGTTTCATTGTTTTTAGCAGAGGAAGCAGCAGCTCGGTTTGGTGGCTGCTTAAATCCAGAATTTCAGACAGGCAGTTCAAATTAGGGATAAATCGTTATAAAATATCCCAGCAATGATAAATTCTAAACATGGCAATACTTTAACGTCCTTTATTCCTCATTTCCTTTTTTAGATTCAGTTTAATTTCCCCAGAGAATTTACCTTTGTTCGAATTTACTAATTCCAGTAGATCCTGGACCAACTGTCCCCAGTTTCTACCTTGATGTCTTACTTTAATTATTTATATTATATATGATAGACAGACAGACAGATAGATATTTTATTTTGATTCAGGGTTAAGGGTTTTGCTCAGGAACCAATAGTGGAAGTGCTAGAGGTGGAATTCGAAACTGACCTCTTGAGCCATAGTTGAGTATCCTACCACTATACCATTACCTATATTTTTGCAGCTGCTGGGAAAGTAATTCACTAAGTAACGAAACCCCCCACCTATAGAAAGTAGGGAAAACTTTTTTTTTTTTTTTAAAGTAACTTTTTGGTATTATTATTACTAATACTTCTATGCAAACTGTTAGCTTGGGTTTTCACCCACAGTCATGCATGCATGTCAGGTCTTATGCATATTTTAACATCTGCAGTCGTAGCAAAATCCAAAATGTTATTCACAGATGGTAGGTGCTCACAAATTTCTATGTGGCTTGTATAAATATGTTCTGTTTAGTTCAGAAATCAATTATTAGACACCACCAATATCTACCCAGTCCTCCTTTTCCATCTTGTATTTATTTATTTATCTCATGTTGCACTCTGCACTTTACCAATAACACTGCTCCACCACACTGCTACACTAATCTACCTGGGCTGCTTTTTTCCAAACACCACGGATGAATGTACTGTCTGTCGTGCCGTCTGTTGTTGTCTGTCCTGTCTGCACTTGTTGCCCCGTGTTGTGTACTGTGTCTTATGTTGTCTTGTGTCTTGTCTTGTGTGTAGCACCAGGGTCCTGGAGGAACGTTATTTCGTTTCACTGTGTACTGTGTATATGGCTGAAATGACAATAAAATCCTACTTGACTTGAATTAGCAAAAAATAAAAGGGGCAGTATGGATTAACAGTTCATAGGAATCAGCCATTTTTACACCATGAACATAAAATAAGTATACATATGTATGCATGTATGTAAGTGTTTATTATTAGCACAATGTGTAAAATAATATTACTTCCAACAAGGATCTTGTAATTTCAGCTATCCAGAAAGGTGAAATTCATAGCTGAAGTGAGGGAATCAGAGAGTTTGGTGGCAAGTTTGTCTGTGGAAAAATTAAACAGAAAAAAGTTCAGAAAAAAAATACTAGCTACTAGCCACCAACATTAAAAACCATGAATTTATTAGTGCCTGTACTTAGAGTCAAATGGCAAATTTATCCAAAAATAAAAAATAAAATAAAAAACACACTATAGGAGATACCTGCTCTTTTTTGCTGCTTCTTTCTTTTCTTGTTAGCTGCAAGTAGTGCCTGACCTTGCTGAAGTGGGTCGACTTCCAGAATATCTGTTAAATCCACACGCGTTGGAGACTGAGCCTCCATGGCCAAACCAGATTTAGTTTTTTCTTTAAGCAATACTGTCATGGGTCCAAACTAAATAAAAGGAACATGACATCCATTCTCAGATTTTGTTTTATTTATATATAATATTTTTCTAAAAACATAAGAACACTTCACTTCTAAAACATATATGGACAGAGCTGTCTCAACATCTAAAAATATTAGGGTATAAATAATATTTGTATACATTCAGAAATCAAAGGGGGCCTATTATTAAATTATTAAAATTTTAGATTTTATATTAGATTTATATTGGATTAGATTTTAGATTTTGTTTCTATGTCTCCTAAAACAGCCCACCCACTAGGGATGCACAAGCCAGTGTATTTCTTAATGTACAGTTTTCTTTTAATGCTGGCAGCATGACTGGTGAAGGGAGAGTTATGACTGAGAGAAGATAGGTTGATATTTTGTGAGTGCAAGAGACTAGATGGAAGGGTATTGAAAGCGGGTACAATCTTTTTTACGAAGGTGTGGTGGATTCTGAAAGAAAATGTGTTTTGGAGGTGAAAAGATAGCCAGATAGCATTAGGAGTTTGAAGCTAGAAGTTGAAGGTGTCAAAGAATATTGTTAGTGCTTATGCCCCAAAAGTTAGTTGTGGGATGGAGGAGAAAGTTAGATGAAATGATTGAGTGATTATCATGTTGGTGAAAGGAAAAAGAGGTGATGAGTTGGTGATTGGTAGGTATGGTATCAAGGAAAGGAAAACAAAGTCAGATGGATGTACATGCTAAAAGGATGGAAATGGCTGTAGTAAGAAGAGAAAAGAGCACAGGGCAGGTGTGTAAAAAATGCTGTAAACAAAGAATTCTTTCAGAAATATAATCATTGTTTTTTTTTTTTTATCAATTTACAAAATGCAAAGTGAGCGAACAAAAAAAAAAGATCTAAATCAAATCAATATTTGGTGTTACTACCTTTTGCCTTCAAACCAGCATCAATTCTTATAGGTACACTTGCACAAAGTCAGGGATTTTGTAGGATTATAGTCGGTGTATGATCAACCAATTTTACCAAACAGGTGCTAATGATCATCAATGTCACAAGTAGGTTGAAACACAGTCATGTTTGGAACAACCTACCAGCAGAGTTCCTTCAAAAACTGTGTCCAAATGTACCTAGAAGAACTGATGCTGTTTTGAAGGCAAAGGGTGGTCACACCAAATATTGATTTGATTTAGATTTCTCTTTGGTTCATTCACTGCATTTTGCTGATTGATGAAAAATGATTAACACTTCCATTTTTGAAAGCATTCTTTGTTTACAGCATTGTTTCACACGTGCCTAAAACTTGCACAGTACTGTACAAGAGTGGATGAAGATGCACACAGGTGTATTTTATCCTTTACAGAAGAGTCAGTCTGAAGAGTATTGACGGGAAAACGTAGCTATAGGATGGTGGTCTTTAAGATGACCTTGGAGGTCACAAAGAGGAGGAAAGTGAGGGCAGAATCAACGATCAACGAACTGGCTCCGATTTTAAAGAACAATGGTGATGCGCAAATTGGATGAAGGGTTTAGGAGTTGCAGCTCTAACATGTGCCACCCTCTTTATAAAGGGACCAAAAGTAATTGGACAATTGACTCAAAGGCTATTTCATGGGCAGGTGTGGGCAATTCCTTCATTATATTATCAATTAAGCAGATAAAAGGCCTGGAGTTGATTTGAGGTGTGGTGCTTGCATGTGGAAGATGTTGCTGTGAACAGACAACATGCGATCAAAGGAGCTCTCCATGCAGGTGAAACAAGGCATCCGTAAGCTACAAAAACAGAAAAAAAACCCCATCCAAGAAATTGCTACAATATTAGGAGTGGCAAAATCTACAGGTCTGGTACATCCCGAGAAAGAAAGCAAGTACTGCTGATCTCAGCAATGCAAAAAGACCTGTCCATGGAAGACAACAATGTTGGATGATCGCAGAATCATTTCCATGGTGAAGAGAAACCCCTTCACAACAGCCAACCAAGTGAACACTCTCCAAGAGCTAGGCGTATAGATATCCAAGTATACCATTAAGAGAAGACTGCATGAAAGTAAATACAGAGGGTGCACTGCAAGGTGCAAGCCACTCATAAGCCTCAAGAATAGAAAGGCTAGATTGGACTTTGCTAATAAACATCTAAAATAAGCCAGCAGGGTTCTGGAAAAAAATGGTGTGTTCAAAGAAACATTGTCTGCTCAAATCCAGCTAAAATGCAGTCAAATTGATTGTGCGGCATTTCATAATACTGATGGACAATGACCCAAAACATACAGTCAAAGCAACCCAGGAGTTTATTAAAGCAAAGAAGTGGAATATTCTTGAATGGCCAAGTCAGTCACCTGATCTGAACCCAATGGAGCATGCATTTTACTTGTTGAAGACTAAACTTCGGACAGAAAGCCCCACAAACAAGCAGCAACTGAAAGCCGCTGCAGTAAAGGCCTGGCAGAGCATTAAAAGGAGGAAACCTTTTTAATGTAATTGCCAGCAAAGGGCTTTCAACCAAGTATTAGAAATGAACTTTTTAATTTCAGTTATTTAATTTGTCCAATTACTTTTGAGCCCCTGAAATTGTGTTTTTTAAAAATTTTTTATTTTGTGTTTAAAAAATGCTTTAGTTCTTCATATTTATATGCAATCTTTTTGTTCAACCCACTGAATTAAAGCTTAAACTCTGCACGTCAACTGCTTTTGAGTTGTTTCATTTAAAATTAATTGTGGTATGAAAGTGACTGTCACTGCGAGGACACAGCACAGCACACAGTGAACCACCTCTGCATTTAACCCATGCAAACACCGTGCAGCAGTGGGCAGCTATTGAAAGCACCCGGGGAGCGGTGAGCAGTGACAGAAAGCATATGACAGGGTGCGTAGAGAGGAATTGTAGTTTTATATGAGGAGGTGTGGCAGAGAAGTATGTGAGAGCAGTATAGCATGTTTACGACAGCAGGGTGACAGTGGCGAAGTTTGCAATGGGAATGATGGATGTATTTAAACTAGAGGTGGACTATGACATTTGCTGATATTGCTGATGAGAGTAGGTAGCAGCTTGTGGAGAACCTGGAGAGGTGGAGATGTGCTCTCTATTTGTCCTACCCACTTTCATTCCTCTCCTCTCTAGAGCATGACTGTGAACAAAATTAAGCATGTGATACGATTACAAGGAGCAGAGGTGGCAAAGATGGAGGAATTTAAATAATAGATCTGTAACAGATGGATACCAGGAAGAGTGAAGGGGAAGATTTACAAGACAGAGTTAAAGATGCTAATATTTTAGTGGGGGCATGATCAAAATGGACAGGATTCGAAATGAGTATATCAGAGGGACAGCACAGGTTAGACGAATTGGAGATAAAGTTAAAGAAGCAAAGCTGCTTTGGTTTGGAAAGAGAAGAGACAAGGATTATGTTTGGAGAAGGATGCTGAGGACAGAGCCGCTAAGAAACAGGAAAAAAGGAAGGCCAAAGAGGAGGTTTATGGATGTTGAGAGATACATACAGATGGTCGGTTTGAAGGAGGAAGATGCAAAGTATGGGAGGAAATAGAGATGGCTAATCCACTATGATGACCACGATGGGAGAAAAGAATGTGTACCCTAAAACATTTACAGGTTTACAAGCTCCCAGAAGGCCTTAGTTCCTCAGTTCAAACTGACATACAGTTTCAGATTAAGTATAAAAACAACACAGACAATGGTGGATAAGAAAACTGAGTTCCTGTGTCTTTAAACTTCACTCCCCAAAAAAAGAACCCAATGCTTTCTGGCTGGCCAGCTTGTGGACACTTACATTCCACCTTTTCATTGCATGTGCTGGTCATATGAATCAATAATGTAATCTATGAAATAAGCAGACCAGGCAAGCAGACTCACCACCTCCTCCTTTGGCTTCCAGTTTTCCTCTTGCCTGGCAGCTTCATCCTCAAAATCATTCTTCTATTATATGTCTTGCCTATCTTCTGCATGTCCAAACCAACAAAATCTTGCTCCCTACTCTCACTAGAGATCACATTGTCATCTACAAACATCATTTACAGGGACTCCTTTCTGATCTCATCTGTCAGTTTGTCTATTGCCACTCAGAGCTCAGCAATGATCCTTTATATAATCCCACTTCTTTAATGCAAAGCCATCACGCCAAGTGCAGACCTCATCACTGTCACACTGCCCTGATACATATCCTGTACCACTTCTCTGCCACTCCTGATTTTCTGAAATTGACAAAGGCAATTCTGACCTTTGCTATACTTCTCCATCAATGTCCTCAGAGAAAACATTGCATGTGTGTTGCCCTTTCTCAGCAGGAAACCTTACTGCTTCTCACAAAAAAATGACCTCCAAGTTAGCTTCCACTGCTCTTTCCCATAACATTTTGCTGCAGCTGATCAACTTGAACCCTGTACCACAGTCACTAGAACTCTCCACATCACCCTTCTTGAAAATTGATTCCCCACTGCTTCATCAGACACATCACCGCAGATAGCACCATAGCTGAGTTGGCATGGGAAAGACCGTCACATGTTCACAGACCGGCACAAATAGTACACTGGCTTGTGCATTGAGCTGGGTTAAAACATATAAAAGCATCATAGGACACCCTTTAAGTTGAATTGCACTTCTACATTCTAGCAACATAGTGTTTATGTAAAATATTCAAGTATGAACTTTTAAAATGTTTAATAAAACCACCCAAATTACCCCATAGAAATTTATACAAATATTTATTACTTTATTTACTTTAAAAATTATATATTCATGTACCTCTAAATCATGATCAGCTTCCATTGACTCTATAATTTCTGGGCCATCTGTTTCTTCTTCTTCCACTGCTGGCACGTCCTGACCTGCCTGAGTCATTCCCGATGTAGCCATGCAGAAGCCCATTTCCACATCAGCAGAGCTACAACATTCTTCAACAATCACAATATTTGATATGGAAATGCCATTTGAACTGAAATCTTCCCCAATACAGTCAATTATGATTAATATGAACATTAAAACACTTTGCCCCCATCATTTAGTGGATTGCTGCACTTCATACACAAAATACGACTTAATTCATAAATATAGTCTTTGTCAGAAATACAGAATGACACTGGTCAGGAATTTCACAGCACTCAGTGTTGTGGAACCAGATAACATGAAATCAGAATACTAGGATAAAGTCATTTTTTAGCAGCTTAAATAGACCAACAAACTCTTACCGGCTAAAGTCTCCAGATTGCCCTTCTCCAGCTCTTCCCAATCAAATTCCTTGCCCATCTCATCCACAATCTCTGCGCTGACATGTGTGGGTAGTGTGTGTGTTTCAGGAGGATGTGTAAAGTAGCTGATATGTCCTCTGTAAATAATCAAATGTTACTTGTAGAGAGCTCTCCCAAAACACCTTAACAGGCTAGACTTTATACAAGAACAGTTCTGTAAGCTTTACATATACAATATCTCACAAAAGTGAGTACACCCCTCACATTTTTGTAAATATTTTATTATATCTTTTCATGGGACAACACTGATAAGACACTTTGATACAATGCCAAGTAGTCAGTGTACAGCTTGTATAACAGTGCAAATTCGCTGTCCCCGTAAAATAGCTTGACATACTGCTATTCATGTCTAAACCACTGGCAAGAAAAGTGAGTACACCCACATTGTGCCCAATTAGCCATTTTTCCTTCCCGGTGTCATGTGACTCATTAGTGTTACAAGGTCTCAGGTTTGAATGGGGAGCAGGTGTGTGAAATTTGATGTTATCGCTCTTACACTTTCTCATAATCATCACTTTAAGTCATCACTGGAACATGGCAAAAGACTCTCTGATTTGATTTGTTGCTCTACATAAAGATGGCCTAGGCTATAAGAAGACTGCCAACACCAAACTGAGCTGCTGCACGGTAGCCAAAACCATACAGTGGTCTAACAGGTCAGGTTCCACTCAGAACAGGCCTCTCCATGGTCGACCAAAGAAGTTGAGTGCATGTGCTCAGTCTCATGTCCAGAGGTTGTCTTTTGAAAACTGACATATGAGTGCTGCCAGCATTGTTGCAGAGGTTAAAGGGGTGGAGGGCTCAGACCATACATCGTACACTGCATCAAATTGGTCTGTATGGCTATCGTCCTAGAAGGAAGCTTCTTCTAAAGATGATGCACAAGAAAGCCCAGTTTGCTGAAGTCAAGCAGACTAACATCAGACCACAGGACATGGATTACTGGAACCATGTCCTGTGGTCTGATGAGACCAAGATGAACTTATTTGGTTCAGATGGTGTCAAGCATGTGTGGCGGCAACCAGGTGAAGAGTACAAAGACAAGCGTGTCTTGCCTACATTTAAGCATGGTGGTGGGAGTGTCATGGTTTGGGTTCATTTAGGGAACCATGAAAGCCAACATGTACTGTGACATAATGAAGCAGAACATTATTGTATTTTATTATTATATCATTATTACATTTATATTTTGTTACTTGTTTGTTTATAATTTATTTAAAACTTATTACTGTGTACTGTATATATGGTCGCCTTCCCTAATGCTTCTTGTAAATGATATATATATATATATAGATTATTTATAGCTCCTGCTCTTGTTACTCATTCTTTATATTTTTATAGATTTTTCTTTTCTTTCCCTGTACATCTACCTTTCTATAGTATCTCTGTCACCTTTATAAGAGCCCTGTAACGCCCAAATTTCCCATTTGTGGGATAATAAAAGATTACTCTACTCTACTCTAACACAATCCCCTCCCTTTGGAAACTGGGCCACAGGGCAGTATACAAACATGATAATGACCCCAAACACATCTTCAAGATGACCACTGCCTTGCTAAAGAAACTGAGGGTAAAAGGTGATGGACTGGCAAAGCATGTCTCCAGACCTAAACCCTATTGAGCATCTGTGGGGCATCCACAAATAGAAGGTGGAGGAGCGCAAGGTCTCCAACATCCACCAGCTCTGTGATGTCATCATGGAGGAGTGGAAGAGGATTCCAGTGGCAACTTATGAGTTAAGGCGGTGCTGGAAAATAATGGGGGCCACACAAAATATTGACATTTTTCACTTCGGGGTGTACTTACTTTTATTGCCAGTGGTTTAGACATTTATGGCTGTGTTGAGTTATTTTGAGGAGACAGCAAATTTACACTGTTATACAAGCTCTACACTGACTGCTTTACAATGTATCATAGTGTCATATCACTTGTTGACTATGTTGTCCCATGAAAAGATATAATATATTTACAAAAATGTGAAGGGTGTACTCATTTTTGGGAGATACTGTATAAATACACACACAAACAGTTAAGATTTGTGTTCATAAATATTAGTGTTTTTTCTAAATAAACAAATGGTTACTGCCTAAATAAAAAGCATATGTGAATGCATGTTCTCCATATATGTATATAACATTAAAATAAGGTGAGCAGAATAATTCTCAAATATTGGAATCTTGTTACAAAGAGACCTGTAATTGGGTGGGATACATTGAGGCATGAAAGCTTGTAATCCCTTTAGAGTGGTCTACATTTCTGTATAAATAAAATAAGCATTTTTTGCATTTTCTCAAAAACCTTTAAAGCACATCAGGAAAATTGGCCAAGTAATTATTTAAGAAAGCGAAACCTGTTTTAGATTTCTGTGAATGGCAAAAGTAAACCTCTGCTTTCGGTATTTTGTGTGACCTCATTGTGGAGTACTAAATGCAACTTAATGTTTCCAAGTATTACTGATCCTGCACATCAGTTTGAAGAAACTTGAGTTCCTTCCCCTATACAGAATTGCACAATATTTTCCATAAGGGTTATGGCCAGGACTATGATTTGGCCATTCCACAACATTATCTTTCTTTAACCATTCTACAGCAGAACATTGTCTGGAGCATCACACTGCCTCCCCCAGATTGTTTTCTTCCCCAAGTACATGCACCCAGCCATCCAATATGATGTAAAATAAAACAAGCCCACTTATCAATTGCTCCATGGTCTAGTTCTGAGTCTGTGACCATACAGCAAAGACCATCTGCAAAGAGCTATGATATACCTTTCCATTCAAGAAATCTTTAACATTTCATCACTTTGTGCTATGAAGCTTTTCAAGGGCAATCAGACATGATGGGCTAGTCGTTGCTCTCTCATATACATCAGTGAGTCTTGCTGTACACTTTCTGCCTAAAAGATGCCATCCCTGAAATCTGCCATTGTAAGAAAATCAAAGTTTTCACTTCATGAGATCCCATCAGTGGCAATAATGTTGTGGCTGAATGGTGAACAGCACTTTTCACTGAGCAGCATTCAAATCTTTACACATTTCTAATGTAAAACACCTCTTCGAACCTTCAGGAGTCTGTGGTTAGGATATTACTGTCTGTTGGTTATCAATTCAATAATAATTTCATATTCACAATTTTTGTATTCATCCTGAGTTTTTCAACTCACCCAGTCCAGTCCACTAGGACGCTCTTGGCGGCTTTATCGCAGTCTGGTAAACCTCCTTTCCGCAGTTTCCCCTGGCGATGGGCCAAAAGTGCCAGAAACTCCAAAGGTGTATGGAAGTCCGAAATACCATAATGATCCATTATCTCAATGTGGGGGGGGGGGGAATAAAAATAAAATTAAAATAAATAAAAAATCCCAAAAGCAAACTTGGTTCTGATCTACACTGTGCACAATTATTAGGCAAGTGAGTATTTTGACTATATCATCATTTTTATGCATTTATTCCAACTTCAAGCTGTATAAATTGAATGCTAATTGTATTTAAGTACATCAGGTGATGTGTTTTTCTGTAATGAGGGAGGGTGTGGCCTAAGGAGATCAACACTCTATATCAAGGTAAGCATAATTTTTATGCAGATTCTTTTCCTCAGGTAAAATGGGGCAAAAAAAGGTATAACCGACTCTGAAAATTGTAAAGTCATCAGAGGAATGCTGCACTCAGGAGTAGCCAAGATATTGTGGCGTGACCATCAGAACCATCAAACAGTTTGTTGCAAATAGTCAACAGGGTCACAAGAAAGTACAATTAACTGCCAAAGATTTGAGAAGAATCAAACGTGAACCCATTATCTTCCAGTGCAGTCATATTCCAGAACTGCAACCTACCTGGAGTGTCCAGAAGTGATGGCCAAGGTAAGGAAGGCTGAAACCTGACCACCACTGAACAAGATAGAAGTTGAAATGTCAAGACTGTCATGGCTATGTTCAAAAATGTTATTTGTAAATTTTGTGTTGTTTATTTTTCTCCCTTTAACAGAGTAAGATGAAAAGTGAGAGGGGAAAATTTAAATTTTTCATTCAGTTGCATAATAATTCTCTACACTAATAGGGGCCCAATAACTGCACACTCATATGTATTCCCCTGAAAATGTTCATACTCACATTTCCTTTGTAAAACAAAAACCGATACTAGATTGGTATTAGTATAGTAGGACCACTGGGTCCTACTATGAATCTTCTGCAAACAATTCAGTGAATAATGCATAAGAGGAATAGAGGTAAGGGGAATCTTCCAAGAGTTATTTTTAATGTTGTTATGCTCATTTTGTACACTTGAATGTCAATACAAGTATTCATATGTATATATTTCACATATTGCTCTGCCTTTCACACACTGTAGCTACCTGTTTCTTACTGCAGCGTCTTAAGATAGCTTCAATAGCTGGGATTGGATCCACCAACTGTTCAATTTTCACACAGTTCCGCAGAATCATTGCAGCATCGCTGGTTGATGTTGCCATAACAATACCAGGACAATCTAGCAGTTTGATGTGTTTGTCTAAATGGACCTCCTGTAAAAACCTAAGAACAACAATCAACTCAAAGCAGAGAACCTCCAAATAAACAACTTAAGCAACTAACTCAGTGAAGGTTTTGACTTACTTTGTTACTCCAGGAGTTGCTCCCACGTTGCATGCTCGTGCTCGCTTTAAACTGTTAATTAAACTGCTCTTCCCAACATTAGGAAAACCTGTAGTATTCAAAACATCATTACTTTGTCTAAAGGTTTTTACATGCGATGGGTCTGACAAACTTAAATGTACATTTTTCACTTTGCCCAAATGTTGACCAGTCAGTATGTGTATTTTATGTCCAATGTCTCCTATTTGTTCTTTAAAATCTACTAAATCTAAGATTTAAAGTGCAATTTTTGCAAATGTGTGGAGATACTTATTTTTAAACCAAGAAATTGTAAAAACAGAAGCATTTAGCTCAATTATTTCTTTAACTGGGATACTGATAAAAATGTAATGAGTGAGGCATTCAGCATCAGGAAGGAATCCCCTTGCCTCTCATAAACAGTGTTTACATGCCTAACGTTAGGTCTGTTCTCACCTAAAATATCCAAACAATACACCAAGATAAACAAAAAGGTCTCAGCATTTCACTCCTGATGATATGACATGCAGAGTTAACTTGCTTTCTAGCAAGAAAGCAAGTGAAAGAGCTCATGGTTTAAAAAAATACATGACACTCACCAGCTTTTCAAACACCGATTGAAAAAAACAACACCGAAGTCTGAAGTGGAAAAGTACTAATCTCACCATCAGCTAAACTCAGCTGTTGACATTTTGGTATGGGGAAATTTGATTATTGTCTAAACCTTTGGATTAACTAAGGTTGTGAATATGTCAGTGTCAGCCTTAGAATTATAAATGTAGTTCCTTGCAACCTACAGACAGAATACAGTACTCACCCACCACTCCAACTGTTATGGTAGTTTTGATGTCCTTGCTGCGGCAGTAGTTTCCCAGTAACTTCATTAAACATTCAGCCCCTACACATGCACTCGAGGCCAGCAGCTCTGGAGTTGCCTGAGTCACAGGCACATGACTGCGCTTCTGTGAAAAAGATAAAAGGTTAAATATTAGCTTATATAACAAATAATTACAAAATAATAGGAATAAATAATTCTGGCCATCACTTTTGAATGCCACTTAACACTGAACACCTAAAGTTCTATGCGCATGCTCTCATCTACCAAACAAGCTCTACAGAACATTTTGCTATACGGCAAATACTGGCATATAGCAAATTCACAAATTCATTATGATATGATACAGAGGTGTCTCAATTCAAAACATGTTTAAATGCAGCAAAAATAAGGATTGGCAAAGGATTGGCCTCACATTCATGTTTTGCATAGGCTGCATTTTTAGCTTTTTCAAGTTATACAATATAATAAATGTTTAACTAAATTTGAAACAAAAATCTCATTTATAGTCTGTTTGAGTTTGTGTGTTAGCGCCAATCTATCATGCCAGTCACAAAACAATGAGATATGCTGAACTGTCATTGTAGGTATTAAATAGTAATTACTGAATAATTCCCAGTAGCAGTTAAAATATAAATTGCGTCTGTTTGTCTAGTTATGGACAACAAATAAGTATAATTAAGTATTTTAATTCAAACACCAAACGGCCAATGTGTGTTATACCACCTGAATCCTAAATTTATTTTCTCTTACTTCATCTGTGATTCAGACACAAACTGGGACTTTTCCACTGATATCAGGAATATAGATGAACTCTGCTTGTACCCAATTTAGTATCCCGCTTTAGGATAAGCACAATAAAAGGATTTTTATGGCACTGATGTAAAACCAGATAGACTGTTGTATATCCTTTTCTATTGTTGTTTATGACATTTTATTGTTACAAAGTTTGCATTTGGGCTTTTCCATTGGCACCAGGAACCACACAGTGCACCAGCTTGCAAATAAAAAATATTAACAACTACCATCAGATTGATCTGAATTAGTCAGTAAAGCAAAAAGCCAGATTGTGAGATAACACTTCATGGTTTCAGGACGTTCTAAACATTATCTTCTTTATCGCCTGAATTTACAGATCTATTTGAAGCTATCTTTGTTCTAGCTTAGGTATGATTAGCTTCAATTACAAAGGAAAAATTTGCCAATAGAAAAGCACCATAAGGGTGCTCTACTTCACTGAAAAAACTTATGCATTCCTTTTTGATTCATAGTAGTTATTGATTAATATGTCTTAAATAATAAGTGTGTGACATTGCTAGATTTTAAGGGCTTAGGATATGTACGCCCTGAGTAAAGTATACTAATGCTTACCAGGTTCTTGTTCTGTTGCTGTGTTGAAGCTTTGAATGCCACAGTGGGGAATTCATTCCGAAGGTACTTAATCCACTTTTGCACAATGTCTTTGGACACCAAGTCTTCAAGAATACAAATGTTTAGAAAAAAAAAAACTTTAAATCTGTTGTCTTTTCTATAAAAATTATTTCATATTTTTCCTTTGTTAAATTGTTCCTGTTGTCCATGTGTCACATTTTTTGGTAGGATACCAGATTGACCCATCAGGTGGCATATATTTTAATTTATTCAAAACTTACCAATTTTGTTAAGGACAAGAACGATTTTTTTATTTGTTCCACTCTGGACCACAGCTTGCTCAACCTGAGGACAACGACAGCCAAGAGGATCTCTGGCATCCAAAACCTCCAAAATAACATCTGCAGCTTCAATCACCTGCTCAGGCAATCAACAATCAGTCTCAAACTCAATTAAGGAACAGCAATATTACGAACTGAAGAGACCAAGTAGGACATAAAAGCATGCATTTACACTTACTTTTTTAAACTCTCTGTAATATGCCTTCCTTGAATTCTCATTTTCAAAATTGACAAGCTTCTCCAAATTCTGCATTTCTATTTCCTGCACACACAGAAAGCACAAGGCACTTGCTGGTAAATGTAACAAATACTTTTCTGGCTCCATAGGTTGTACAGTCATTTAGGTTTTTACTTTATGATTAGAAGATTATCTGAATGCCCCAAAAGCAGTAATATTACACCCATTTAAAAAAAAAAAAAAACTCTTTCAGGTTGACTAGAATGGACCACCCCTCACACTCCCCTGCCCTTATCACATAACTATGAAAGTGAAACCATCGGTCATTGTAAATACATTGCACAGCAAAGTATAACACAATCAAAAACTTGCTGTAAATTGCCACTCAACATTCTCTTAAAAAAAAAAAATGTTTTAAGCTATGAAAAATGTTGCATGACACATTATTCAGCGGACCAGTCAACTCTTTAGATGGACACTGTCTCCATAAAAGTTTAAACATTAAACCACAGTGTAGCAAATGCAAAGTACTAATTGCTTCCCTCCACATGCCTTCCATTTACATTCACAGCATTTAGCAGACGCTCTTATCCAGAGCGACTTCCATGTCCTAGGTCTTGCTCAGGGACCGAGTATCCTACCACTAGACCACCATCCATCAGTTTTATTGTCATTTAAATTTAGGGCATTTCACTGACACTTTTTTCCAGAGCGACTTACATTTCTTTTCTAAAGGGACAGTCCCCTGGAGCAACTTGGGGTTAAGGGTTTTGCTCAGGAACCCAATGATGGTAGTGCGGGAGGTTGTATTTGAACTTCTTGGTCTGTAGGCAAGTATCCTACCAGTAGACCACCAGCACCCCACTTGTCGATAACAATCAATAACAAGTTAAATGACAGGCTAAGTGGAATAATTATTTCAAAGCTTATATACTCATATATTCTTAAATTCAAAAAATGAAGGGGAAATTAAGATGAACTATACACTATAATTCTTTACTTGTAAAACCTGTTTTAAAGAGTAATTAAAGAAAGTCTTGGTAAAAAGATTTTTTTCCTCAGCAAACATTTTTAAACTGTATAAAAGTGCATAGGTCTGACAAAATGGTTACTGACCCTTTTTTCAAACTCTCTCTGTCGTTGCAGGATGTCCTTTTGGAAACTGTCAAGACTTCTTCTCTTCATAAGCTCCCTCTCTCTAGAAACCTTCTGCCTCTCCTGCTGCTCCTCCAGCTGAGACAGTCCACGTTCAAATTTTACCCGACATAATTATTCAGTTTATAAAATATTAACCAAAATTCACATGCATTAATAACAACTGCCTGTTGTTTTTTTCCAATATACTATAATTTGCAACTCACCCTCCTTTGCCTAAGCTCAGCCTGTTTCTTCTGATGTTCTTTGAAGGCACGAACATCGGGTAAACCGGGATCTTTTCTGCCTCCCTGAGAGATAGCCTGCTGTCCATCTTTAGCCTTTATAAAAAAAAAAAAAAGGAACATGATGCAGATCGTTCGTTTAGTGTCAGACCTCGTTTTGGTTCCATAGTTATGCAGTTAGGGTAGTATAGTAAAGGATCCACTGGCTAATTTCTAGTTGTTTTTCACCACCCATATTCAGACATGCGCCCTGAGTGGGGCTGGTCTCGAAGTGTGAGATTGGCTAGGATAGATCAAAAAATTTTTTTAAAAAAGCACACTCTCAACAGATGACATTCAATAACATTTACGGCATTTAGCAGACGCTCTTATCCAGAGTGACTTCTATGTCCTGATTCAAGGGCTTCGCATTCAAGGACTTCTGAATACAAGTTGAGAAAATATAACAGCTGCATGCACGACAGTGACAGCACACCTTTTTACCACAAAACCCGAGCCGCTTCGATCTCTTCTGTTCTGTAACAACGAGAGAGTATCGTTATTGCTGGAATGAGTATTTTGTATTATATTCAAAGAACCTGAAGTGAATTTATAGGAGAAAAAAAAAAATTTACTCACTAGCCTTAGACATGGACACACGTGCTTCCAGCCTTACAGCAGAACGGAAGTGAAGCGGAGAATAGTAGATGCAGCACTTCAGCATAAAAGTCCCATCCTTCTTGAAGTGTGTTTTGTTGTCTACATTTAAATTTGGCAAATGCTTTACACCGGTTGCCCTTCCTCCCGTAACCCTCCCCATCTATCCGGGCTTGGGACCGGAACGAAGACATATACTGACTTGTACATCCCTAAAAACATGCAGATTGAATAAAATTAACCGATAAAAAGTATAGTGTGATTGTGTTGTTTTTTTTCTTAACTTTATTTCACTTGCTTTGTCACACATGAAGATATATTGATCAGACCAAGAGAACATTTTATAAATAATGCAAATTGTCATCATTTAAATACACATTTCCTTCCACCATGCCTAGTTAATGCACCCGTTATGAGGTATGACACCTGCCGCTTGTCTTTTTTTTCTTTTTTTCTTAAGACAGTCCCGTTGATTTATAGGCTTCTCCAGACTTGGAACTGAACATATTTGCATTAAAGGTTTGTTCTAAATTTTACGTGCCACACTATTATCGAAAAGTATTTAGCCTGGCAGAGTTAGAAAAAAAACATCAAAAGGCAAAGTAAATTACTTCATCAAACCATTTGCTAACATCATGGGTAGACCAAAGGGAAATCGTCTATTGTATTCCCCCCCCCCGTCTTTTCAGCCTTAATTGTGTGTGGCACTCTAACCATATTGTATAGTCTTGTTGATATGTTTATTTTTAACTTTTCCTACGCAACCTGTTGTGAACACAATAAAATGTGTTATATTAAAATATTATTCAAAATATTCCCCCTGCTCCCGAGTATATATTATTCATATTTATGGCTTAATATACCATCAATATTAATGTATCCATTTGACCCTGTTACTTTGCATAAATATTTTACTCTTATTTCATCCCTGCTATTTTTTTCTCAGCTCACAATGTTTAGCCTGTTGTCCTTTCAATAGTTAGAATGACCTTATGCATGTTGTATTTGAGCAACTTTTAAAATAAAAAAAAATACACAAATATATTCAAATCTAAAAAAAAAATACTGAAATGAGTAAAATAAAATGTGTCAGGGTGGATATTAAAAGTTCTATATATTCATATACGTGAAGTCTTATCTGGAATGAAATGTGACAAAGGATTTATTGAACAAATAAATCAGATTACTGATTATTGGGAACAGGGTTGCGCCAAGCATAGCAGACAATAAAGAAAGAAGGAAACATCTTATAAAATGTGTGTCTTTAAAATGCCTCAGAACCTGTTTTTCTTAATTATGTAACAGAAAAGTTTAAACAAAGGGTACTTTTTAAACCATTGTTGTATATGTGGCAGCGGTGGCCTAGTGGTTAGGGAGTTGGCCTTGGATCAGAAGATTGTGGGTTTGATTCCATCACCAGTAGGTTGCCCTGAGGTACCCTTGAGCAAGGTACTGTCCCCGTCAATGCTCCCTGGGTGCTTTTAATAGCTGCACCCTGCTGCACATGTGTGT
This sequence comes from Hepsetus odoe, assembly GCA_017165825.1. Classification (NCBI taxonomy): domain Eukaryota; kingdom Metazoa; phylum Chordata; class Actinopteri; order Characiformes; family Hepsetidae; genus Hepsetus; species Hepsetus odoe. The sequence continues at coordinate 428,552 of CM029393.1, read as the reverse complement.
ATGGGTGAGTTTTGTGGTGTTGTGCTGTGCTGTGTTTCACAATGACAAGGATAGTCACTTCACTTCATATAATGCATAATTATCTTCCAATTCTGAAATGACCTATATATCAGACACACATTATATATTAATATGGAAACACTATAACAAAAAGTATGTATTCCTTTTCTGGTAAATTGTACTATTTATTGTAAGAAAAAATTTGAACACCATACAAAATGTTTGCAAATACCAATTCTTTACAGTTTCAACCAATATAATATTTTTTTCCTCCCTACAGAAACACTTCCTAATCTTACATAAGATTTTAAAGCAAATTGGTTGCAACATGCTGATTCCCCTTCTGTGTCTTTGTTTATGAATTTGTTTATAAGTCAAATTTTGTAACTTATGCAGGTGCCACAGAGGAGACTTCTGTCTTGGACACAGACACCTCCGATCCATCATTAACTTTTCTTCCAAAGAGCTGGAGGATGCATGAGCGGAACTGTAAAAATATAACATTGGTTATATTACAGATAAAAACAATGAAAACTATGAAAATTATTTCAAAGCATTCTGAAAACTGATCTGATACCTGTCGGTTCATGAAAACATAAATAATAGGGTTGTAGATGGTGGCACTCTTGGCAAAGTAGGCAGGCATGGCTGCTGCAAGAGGGTGGAAGGCATAGCCAGGGTTAGCAGCTGCAATGCAGACAAATAAAGTGTATGGACCCCAGCAAAAACAGTAAGCAAGAATCATGACCACCACCATTCTGCAGACTTCCTTTTCAGCCTTCTGTGTGGACTTAGAGTCTTTCTGCTGCTGGGCAACCTGTTGGAGAAAATACAATTACTCAGTTCAGTCCCCTAGAAAAAAAGAGTTCTCAAATAATGTGTCTTGATTAAAAAAGGAATGGGAAATCTTACAGCACGGATGGCCAACCACACAGCAATGTAGCAGAGAATGATTATACTCAAGGGAATGATGCAGCAAGTTGTCATTAACACAATCATGTAGGACTGGACTCCAGGATCTTCACTTCCACTGAAAACATCAGGTCCACAGGATGTCTTCAGACCATGAGGCCAGTACCTACCAGATGAAAAAACTAAAAATCACCCCATGCATCTTTAACACTTTAAAGCTATTATGATCAACATTAAAGACACCAAACTAATAATAATATGAAATATGACCTGCTCCATCCAAAAAGTGGAGGTGCACACCAGAAAGCAGACCAGACCCAGGTGAAAGCAATGCCAGCAGCTGCCATTTTACCATCAAACTTCATAATACCAAAAGGTTTGCATACTACAACCCATCTCTCCCATGAAACAATCATCAGAGACCATAGACCAGCAATACCTAAAAAAAATTCAGCAGGTACCATGAGGCAAATATGAAATAATAGAGCTGGTTGATTGATTTTCTTTTGTTTTACTTGGTACCACTTACCACAAGTAGCAACTGTGTAACCCTCAAAATTACACATTGGGTAGCCAAGGATGAAATAGCCAAAAAACTGGTTGCAGACACTAATGGTGCTGGCCAATACTGTTTCAGCAAGATCAGCCACTGCAAGGTTAACCAGTATCCAATTGAGAGGGTGATGGAGCTTTTTGAACTTGGCTGTGGCCACCAGCACCAAGCCATTGGTAAGGGTTGAGGCAACAACCACAAAGAGCATCCATAGTGTAGCGAGGTTGTACACCCATCTTGGGGCAATGTGGTAGTTGGGTCCTTCAAATGGATCTGTAAATTCAGGAGGTAAAGAATGGAATGCTAAGAACATCCTGAGGGCTTTCATTCACTTGAGACTGACCTCATCAATATACAGATGCAAATGCAAAATCCAGACCATAGTTAAACTATGGCAGGTGGTTTTTATATTATTTCTATACACAAAATATAATTTATAATGAATCTTTGGAAGAAATAATAGTTTTAAATTATGTTAATTTCCTTAACCAAGTTGAAAAGTGAAACTGAATTGACTGTAAAATGCAACCACTTTCCCTTGACTTGTTAAAAGATTACACAAGCAATGCTCTAAGCTATTTACAACTCTAGAGTTTAATAACCCAAGCACGCCAATTAGAATTCTATGAGGTATAGACCAACTACAGTGCACTATAGAACAATTATATTGTTGCTAAGTTTGCTCTTGTCTTGTCTTTCATCTGTTCACCATGTGTCTTTGGGTTTTTTTTTTGTGGTTTTGTTTTTTCACAACCTTAGTTCTGCCCATGCCCATCTGCATCTCATCCTTGTCTCCTTCCCTGCCCAGGTGATCTACTGGTGTCCTTTAATATGTTCTTTTTTTCTACTTGTCTGTGTGTGGTCTCTGTAAATACACCCATGTTTTTTTCCTTTCACCTGTTCCTGAATTTATGAATTTAGGTTGTTTTTGCATATGTGTTTATTTAACATACAAATTCAGTACCTGCATCATTTCTTACATCTTGTCAAAAAGCTTAATCTGTTACAATTGTACACTTAAAATACAACATATTGGGGAAAACCTTAATTTTTATGATTTTTTTTTTTTCTCACCTTTTGTGTTATTGTTGTTGGTATATGTAAAGACTAAATCCCTTGTGTCTTGTTCCCATTTCCTGGCAGAAAAGATGACATTTCCCAACTTCACCATTTTTCTGCAAAAGCCTTGGTGAGATCATATGAATGAATCAATAGGCATTTGTTATATCCTAAAATTCTGCACTCAATTGATTGAAGTTCTTCTTACCTAGATTTTATTACCTGCTGTGAGGCTGCGTTTCTTTCTGTTTGTGTCGGTGATCTATCCTCTCTGTCTTCTGTCCTAGTGGTGGAGTAAGCTATCCAGGCAGTTTTACAATGAGGGTTTGGGGCATTTTATACCAGCTCACCTTCACAAAGATTAACACTTTCATTAACCGAATTAAGACCTTGGGAAGAGGTAGATCTCTCAATGAAGTGAGTGTGTCATTCCACTCCACAAATCTTCTTGGAAATTCTGAGTCTTAAAGCAATATTGCACACCTTACCCATGCACCAACACACCCAGGGGAACAAAACTACCTTTTACACACTTCTGCATCCTTTTCCTAGGTCAGGCAGAAGCCAGCACTTCAGTTTGAGGTTAATCTTCCAAGGATAAGAAGTACTTTTAGTGTCAGGAATCAGGAGGAATTGCTTAGTCCCATCAAGAGTGACAAGGTAAATTACATTTGACTAGCTTGTTCAGTAGAGAACATGACTTACTGACTTTCAATCTATAAATTCTATGAGGTACAAGCACTTCATGTATGCATTCACTAATTAATGACCTCTACCTCAGATGGCTAATAGGATTTTGAACATCTTGTTGTATAGCAAATTAAAATAAAGAACAAGCTGAATGTAACCCAATTAATCTCTTTCTGACTCAGAATAGGCTCCATGACTCCTATCAGTCTGGATTCAAACCAGCACATTCAACTGCACTACTAGCAGTCTTGGAAAAACTCGAAGCTGCAAGCTAAACAACCTGTCTTCATTTCTGGTTCTCCTGAACCTCTCTGCAGCCTTTGACACTTTTTGACACTGTCATCCACTAAAACCTCCAACCCCCTCTCTCCAACATTGCTAGTAAAGCCTCCTACCTAGAAGACTAACAATATCATGTGGCATGACAAGGCCACCAGTCTGCCCAACAAACACTGACAACTGGTGTTCCCCATGGCTCTGTACTTCCCGGCAAGACCAAGCTTTTCTACAGTGAAGGTGACCAATCACCCAGACATGACCTTGCCATCTCTTTTGGAAATTCACTTGTTGTACCCTTTTGTTGGTGTCATATTTGACAATGAGCTCTCTTTCTCTTCTCATATCGACAACTTTTCCAGGTCTTGCAGACACCTTCTCTACAACATCTGATTGGACTACCCTTTTGGTGGGCCTTCAATTGAAAGCAACTAGTGCACTGCAATTAGTTTAGAATGCAACTGCAAGACTTGTCTTTAAACATCCTAAGTACACTCGTACTACTCCTCAGCTACAGGACCTGGGGCTACTTGCATCAGGTTTAAATCCTTAACACTTTATTTCAAAGCCAAGAACAGCCTTGCACCTTCTTAACAATGCATCTCTTCTCGTCCCCTCAGAACATCGAGCACTGCTTGCCTTGAACCTCCTCTCCTCAACAGAAACTTTCAGTCCTTGCTCTTTAGCGGTGCAATGAACCTTCCCTTGTGGTCAGAACTGCTAAGTCTTTTGCTGTCTTCATTCATCATCTGAAGACCCACATGCTCAAGGAATACTTAGGGGACTAACCTTTGATAAGTAGCCGTATATTTATACTCTTCTTCACTTCACCTTCATCTCTTCTGTGAAAAAAAAAAAAACTTGTGATTGTGAAACAGTGAAATACAATTAAACACATCCTCTGTATTTAACCCATACACATGTGCAGTGGGGGGCAACTATTTAAAGCACCTGGGGAGCAGTGATGCCGATGGTATCTTGCTCAAGGGTACCTCAGAGCAACCTAGTGGTCTGGAATTCCAATCCATGACCTTTCGATCCTGGGGCCAACTCCCTCACCACTAGACCTCTGTTGCCTAGTTGCTTTAGATATTGACTCCTTTTGTCTTGATCTGTGACAGGGCTTATAAGCATGTTACTTAGCTGGCAAATAGTTAATTGGCAGTTTCTGATTTTAACCAAGGTTACCAGAATTAAGAACAGTTGTGGAATATTGTCATTTTGCTTCGTGTACAAACAAAGGGAGCCAAGGCGCAAGTGCACAGCGAAAATCTGCTGTGATCAGCTGGGTGGTCAGCCCTGGGGGCGCAGAAACAGGTTTGTCCAGGTGATTCTGCTTGAAGGCCTCCTTAAGTGGAAAACTTTTTTTGCATCGACCACACAACATCCTTTGCATCAACCCACTGACGGCTCCTTTGGGCCATATCCCTGCCAAGTCCACCAGATACTGCAGACCTGGTGGCCAGAGTACAAGAGTGCACTGACTTTGTGTGCAGGGTCGCTTCCGTCACTATGATTAGAGGGGGACTCATTGCCACGCTTGCTGCTGCCATCAGTCCCATGGGTCTTGGGTGGAGAGTCATACCTTGTCTCCTTGAAAACACTATCCGCCTGTGATCTAAACTGGGCCACTGCCCATTCAATGTGTGCGTGACATCTTTTCCAGATATGCTCCACTCTATAAAACCATGAGTCCATGCTAGGGATGTCTGTGAGTTCAGGGTCCCACAGACAAAGTAGAGGTTGGTAGCACAGCAAATACTCAAACGGATTTATCCCAGTGGAAGAATGACACAATGAGTTTTGGGTATACTCTGCCCTGTTGAGAACGCAGTCTTGTTGTCATGCAGTCTTATCCAGAGCAACTTCCATGTCCTAATTACAGGGACAGTCCCCCTGGAGCAACTCAGGGTTAAGGGTCTTGCTCAGGGACCCAGTGGGGGTATTGCTAGAGGTGGGATTCGAACCCGGGACCTCTTGATCCAGAGGTCCGTAGGCAAGTACCCTACCACTAGACCACTGCCACCCAGATAGGTGGTCTGTTACGTGACAGACACGTAACAGCTATAGTAAAAGGGTAGGTTTACAGGACAGTAGTGAGACCAGCTTTGTTGTATGGGTTGGAGACGGTGGCATTGACAAAAAGATAGTAGGCAGAGCTGGAGGTGGCAGAGTTAAAGATGCTGAGATTTTGTTGGTTGTGACGAGGATGGACAGGATTAGAAATGAGCATAATAGAGGGACAGCTCAGCTTATACACTTTGGGGACAAAAGTATGAGGACTGTGGCACCCCAGAGCTGAATGCAGAAAGTTAGGGTACCGATATTTAACTGTAACAGAATTAAGCCCCTGGTAGTCTATGAAGCAGGAACTGAGTAGCTTTCTTGGCACTAACAACAGGTTCTGCAAAATGGGGACCATGACCACTCGCTGTCTAGTCTATGACTGGGTTGTATGACCTCAACAAAAGGACACCAAGCACTACCTTGTGACATGACTGGGACAATATAAGAAAAGGGTCTCCATATGGGATAATTGTATGGTGACTGTGATTGTATGGTGAGGTCCCTTTGTAAATCATCATACACTCTCCGACGCAAAGATACGTAAATTGACTGCACACTCAGCTTCGGAGCTCATTCCCTGTTTTAAGCGCAGGAGCTGGTCCCCTGTAGACTGCCCATGTGCTAGATGATCGAACGCGGCTTGAAACTGTGAACTGAAACAATTAAAGGAGTGGAGAAGGTCATTAACTTGCTACCAAAATGCCATAGCCCAGCTTGATACCCTTCTAGTAATTCTCCCAGTGACAGAAGTGATTTTCTCCTGGTCAATCAGGTGCAGGTGCTGTTCGAAAAGTACATTGATAAAAAGACGAGGACAAGTTCCTACAGGTCGCTGGATGCGCCGCATATGTCTCCAGGATAGAAACATTTACATTTAAGGCATTTAGCAGACGCTCTTATCCAGAGCGACTTCCATGTCCTGATTACAGGGATACAGCAATTCAGGGTTAAGGTCTTGCTCAGGGACCCAGTGGTGGTAGTGCTAGAGGTGGGATTCAAACCTGGGACCTGGGGAAAAAAAAAAAAAAAAACAATTAATGTATTATTTTGGGTGCTGGCTTTTGCACCTGCTTCAAACTATAGATGGACATTTTCCTTTTAAGCCTATCATGCACACCATTGTTGTTCAGTATTCTCATCACAGCAGACATGAACAGTAGCATAAACCAATGTTAGTTGGTTTAATGGTAATCTGGATTACACTGCAAGTTATTACACTTCTTGGTCTTGTATTGATATTTTTTGGTCAATCATTTCCTGGGAGGGTAGCAATGATTTTGAATTTCTTACATTTGTACACAATCTGCCTGACTGTGGATTTGTTGATTCTGAGCTCTTTATAGATGGGTTTGTAACTTTTTCATCCTAATAACATTAACAGCTCTTTTACTGATATCTTCTTGCCAGGGCAAGTCTTAACTCTGTAAACATGTCTTCTAAAGATCAGTGTTCAATAGATCAATTTTGTTAAAACATTCCTATCCACACACATCATCCAATTGACTGAAAACACTCACATTTCACCGACACAAAGTTTCACAGAGTTTTGCCACACACAAATGGGTAATACTGGATAGTAAAGAAATAAACAGAGAAAAAAATAAATTACCATGTATACATTTTGTCTGGTTTTTATATTAGTTTCACTTAATCTACTTTTAGGACTTAGGAAATCTATTATGTTGATAAATTAGGAGGCCGGTATGAACTTTCCATCAGAGCTTTCACATGTGCAATAAAACAGACATGAGAAGTAGATGTTTTCAATTTGCTGCATTTATTTTCATCACAAGAAAAAATAGAATCATATTATATACTGTACATAAGCATTTAGCTATTTTGTTGGGTTTTTGTTGTATGTTTAATGCTAGATTACTACAAAAATTTTTAAAGTTACAATAGTATTATTACACAAAGTCAGTGTAAAGTCACAACTGATTTCACTGCAGAGGTGATTTGTTCATAAGTATTGATTAATGAAGTGTTGACCTACAGTGCTGTGTAAAGGCAAACACTTATGCACTCTATTTAAAGTCTACACAATTGTGTTTGCACTTAATTCTTGCTGTTTTCATTTGCCACCACCATCAATTTTAGAGTGTATTCTGTACTTCATAAAAGCAACCTCAAAGACAAAGGCTTACCAGTCAGCCATGTAAGTCGTGAGGAAATATTGTAATCGATTATAAATATCTCAGAAAATTATTGCTGTGAGCATCAGAATCAATGCATTTGGTAAAGCAATGCTTTTACACACACTGTCATGCAACAAAGTATTTCCCCATGACACTCTGGGAAACAACAGAATGAACAGAAAGGAAAGCTATATGAAAACATTGAAGATAAAAGGAATAAAAAAAGTTCTGTTTTGAGTTTCTTTTCCATGTCCTTAAGACTTGAATCCAGTGTCTGAGGTATACTTGGCATTTTATGCAGGTGCCACAGAGGAGACTTCTGTTTTGGATGTAGACACCTCAGATCCATCATCAACTTTCTTTCCAAAGAGCTGCATGATGCATGTACGGAACTGCAAATAAATGAAAAGAAAATGATTATTGGACAATCCTGGAATGTAAATTTCTTATTTCACTGAAGCAGTAGGTACATATTTTCAGTGAGGAAGCATACTTGTCGGTTCATGAAGACATAGATAATGGGGTTGTAAATGGTGGCGCTCTTGGCAAAATAGGCAGGCATGGCTGCTGCAAGTGGGTGGAAGGCATAGCCAGGGTTAGCAGCAGCAAAGCAGGCAAAGAAAGTGTAAGGACCCCAGCAGAAGCAGTAAGCAAAGATCATGACCACCACCATTCTGGACACTTCCTTTTCAGCCTTCTGTGTGGACTCTGAGTCTTTCTGCTGCTGGGCAACCTGTCGGAGAAAAGCATATTTACTATGTTGAGCAATCCCTTCTGAGTAAAAAGATTCTGAATTAATTTTTTATCTTTTATTTACTGATCAAAAAAGCACAACTTACAGTGCGAATTGCCCACCAGACAGCAATATAGCAGAGAACAATAACACCCAAGGGGATGAAGCAGCAAGTGATCATTAGAACAATCATGTAGGACTTTACTCCAGGGTCTTCACTTCCACTGAACACATCAGGTCCACAGGAGGTCTTCAGACCATGAGGCCAGTACCTATCAGGGAAAATTAGTATCACTCTTCCAGTTTTTATTTAAAAGCCATTAAACATATACTGCAGTAGTTGAAATTGTCTCACCTGCTCCATCCAAAGATGGGAGGTGCACACCACAATGCAGACCAGACCCAAGTGAATACAACCCCAGCAGTTGCCATTTTACCATCAAATTTCACATTACCAAAAGGTTTGCACACCACCACCCATCTCTCCCATGAGATGACAGTCAAACACCATAAACCAGCAATACCTGAAACATAAAATAATTACAAAATAGTTGCCCTGCAGTTGGGTTGTTTTTAGCTTGTGTTTAACTCAGTATTTTTAACTCTGACCAAGAGCAGGGGTTTCCAGCTCTTGCCCTATGGGCCCAGTGTCCAGAACTGTCTGGTAATTTTCCTGCCCAACGAAACCTTGTTCAATTGACCTGTTAACTGCCAGGTTCAGTGAGTATAATTAAGGAGGGAAATCAGCAAACTATTCTGGAGGACTGAAACTGGGCACCTCAGACCAAAAGGCTGCTTACCACAAGTCGCAACTGTAAACCCCTCAAAAACACACATTGGGTGTCCAAGAATGAAATAGCCAAAGAACTGGTTGCAGACACTAATAGTACTGGCCAGTAGAGTCTCTAAAAGATCAGCCACAGCAAGGTTGACCAGGATCCAGTTGAGAGGATGGCGGAGCTTTTTGAACTTGGCTGTGGCCACCAGCACTAGGCCATTGGTGAAGGTTGAGGCCATAACCACAAAGCACATCCATAATGTAGAAAGATTGTACACCCATCTCGGGGCAATGTGATAGTTGGGTCCCTCAAATGGGTCTGCATAACAAAAACAATTATTTGTACATTTTAATTATTTATACAATTAAGCTGTTTTTAGACCATTTTATACATATAGGATATTTAGAAACAGGGCCAAAAGACCAACTTACACAAAATTTGCACACGAAAATTCTTGCTAATTACAGATTAATTACATTTGTAGCAGCCACATGGCATTCGTCTGAATTAGAAATAAATACTTTAATGATATTTTACCCCCTTTCCTGCTTCCTTCCTGCTTGAAAACTGAGGGAAGTTAGCTTAACTATTTAGCTAGCAAGAACAAGAAAACAAAAAGAGAACCCATAGGCTAAACCTAACCCTAATTGGGAACCGAAGCTGTAAACTAGTCAGAATGCATTCTTACCTCTGGTGTTATTGCTGTTGGTATATGTGAAGGCTGCCTCCCGTGTAGTGTCATCTCCTCGTCGTCTAGCTGCATATATGGCATCTCCCCATTGGTCTGCCATCCTGAGGTGTATTTCAGGACCTTGTGGTCGGTGCTTTAAGTGCTTTGACAGTAAATTTGCTATTTATTCTATACTTGCAATCTTCCACTTCTTCAATTTGTTTTCCTGCTCTCTGCTGGGTGTCGTCAAACAAGCGCCAACAAGTTTCTGGTTCTTGTCAATGTGCTTTTATACCCAGCAACAGGATGCCTAGGCTGGATTAGAACAATCCTAGAATGAGGTCAGGGTGGCAGAGGAACCCACGTGAAGTTACCAGGGACATTCGTTATGATAAACAAGCCAGCATTAGGATTCTATTGGCTTAGGAAAGTATGCTAAGCTACTGTTGCTCCATGAAAGCTGGGATGCCATTTTAGGTGAAGCATTCATTGTGCCATGAAGCTTTAAGTCTAGCAAGTAGTCACCTCTAAACTGATTACAAGGCTGATCTGTGTTTTTAGGGTGATGCCCTGTTGACTGTAATGTTATAAGATCTATGACAACTTTGTGTAGGTGTAATTTGGCCAGGGAAAGGGATGGGCATGGTGTTATGTGGATTATATTATGCTGCATAGTATTTGCATAGGAAATGTGATTAAACCTGGATAAATTATAGTTTTGGAGCAACCTACCTGCACACTCTGAAGCAGGATATATTTATCCCATAGCTAGATCAAGATACATTTGCCACAACCACGGATTTTAATTTGCAAAATGACGAGACCAAGAAGAATCCAAAGAAATGTGGCAAATGTTATAATAAGAGCACATTGTTTATAATAAAAAACACATTGTTTTCAGTTTGCTGAAGCTTTTATTTTCATAAGAAATAAAATAGAACCACATATACTGTACATAGACATTTCTCTATACTTTTTTAAAATTATTATTTTTGGTTTGCATGCAAGGAAGCTATAAAATAAGTTTAAAGTTTCAGGGGGTTTATTAAATAAGTAAATAGCTAAAGCTGTTTTTATATCTGCCAACAGTGAGCAGGTTACTGCAGATTGCAGGCTACATGTGGAAAAACTACCCACTTTCCTGTTTGTCTTTAATTTCTGTGATTGTATGAATGCAAGTAACCATCAGAAAAATTTACACAGTCTTGCAAGACATTATTTCTCCATCGTTCCAGGAAAACAATCAGTAAAACTTTAAGCAATAATAATTAAATACACATGAAAATAACTGATATTTGAAGACAAATACAAAACTTTTCTGGGTTCCTTTTCCATGTCTGTGAGTTGGATTCAGGGTACAAAATACAGATGTATTATGCAGGTGCCACAGAGGAGACTTCTGTCTTGGATGTAGACACCTCAGAACTATCATCAACTTTCTTTCCAAGAAGTTGCATAATGCATGTGCGGAACTGCAAAGAGATGAAACAAGAAGATGATTACTTGAAGACACATACATTTTTTTAACTTGGTGCATGCTTGAGCATTGTCTGAAAAGAATAATGTATACTAAGTGCATATTTTAAGAGAGACCTACTTGTCGGTTCATGAAGACATAGATAATAGGGTTGTAAATGGTGGCGCTCTTGGCAAAATAGGCAGGCATGGCTGCTGCAAGTGGGTGGAAGGCATAGCCAGGGTTAGCAGCAGCAAAGCAGGCAAAGAAAGTGTAAGGACCCCAGCAGAAGCAGTAAGCAAAGATCATGACCACCACCATTCTGGACACTTCCTTTTCAGCCTTCTGTGTAGATTCTGAGTCTTTCTGCTGCTGGGCAACCTGTTGGAAGAAAGCACGATTGCTCAGTTCAGTACATTTAGGTGCTGAAAAGAATAGCTCTCTAATAATGTATGGCTTTATTGAAAAACTTACAGCACGGATAGCCAACCACACAGCAATATAGCAGAGAATAATTATGCCCAAGGGGATGATGCAGCAGGTAATCATTAATACAATCATATATGACTGGACTCCAGGATCTTCACTTCCACTGAACACATCAGGCCCACAGGAGGTCTTCAGACCATGAGGCCAGTATCTATCATGAAAGAAGCAGAAGAACATCTTTTACATTCACATTAATTTTATATGCAATGGCTTAAATGTTCTTATTATCAATAGATAAGACAACATATTAAATAAAAAATTGTAAAAGAAGATCCTACCTGCTCCATCCAAAAATGGGAGGTGCGCACCAAAATGCAGACCAGACCCAAGTGAAGATAATGCCACCACTGGCCCATTTACCATCAAACTTTACATTTCCAAAAGGTTTGCACACCACCACCCATCTTTCAAACGAGATCACAGTCAGAGACCACAAGCCAGCAATACCTAAGGAATTTATTAAGCCAGATAAAACAATTATGAAACAGTTTCTTTCAACATAGTCTGCATTTGAGTTTCTTTGGTAGATTATTGTTTTATCTCTTGTTTATATATTTTATAACGTACCACAAGTTGCAACTGTAAAACCCTCAAAAATACACATTGGGTGTCCAAGAATGAAATAGCCAAAAAACTGGTTGGAGACACTGATGGTGCTGGCCAATAGAGTCTCTGCAAGGTCAGCCACAGCTAGGTTGACCAGGATCCAGTTGAGAGGATGGCGGAGTTTCTTGAACTTGGCTGTGGCCACCAGCACAATGCCGTTGGTGAAGGTTGAAGCAATGACTACAAAGAACATCCATAATGTAGAAAGATTGTACACCCATCTTGGGGCAATGTGGTAGTTAGGTCCCTCAAATGGATCTGTGAACAGGGAACAAAACAGGTTTATCTCAACCTTTATCCATTCCCTGCCTGCTAGGTCACTAGCTCCTGCAGGGAAACACAAAGTTATGCAATGCAGTAAAAACCTCAAGTTTGGATCTGTGGTCTACATTGTCTAAGAGCATTCTCACCTTTAGTGTTGTTGCTGTTGGTGTATGCAAAGGCTGTGTCACGTGTTGTGTCATCTCCCCGTCGCCTGGCTGCAAAAATGGCATCTCCCCATTGCTCTGCCATCCTTTGGGGTTTTCCAGAAGTTTTCAGTTGTTGCTCTGATTGCTGGTGTGATCACCCCTCTTAGATATGTTTGCTTATTCTCACAACTTCAGTTTTGTTTCTACTCTCTGCTACCTAACCCAACTGGTACAGTTCCCAGATCTCTGGTCCTTGTCTTTGCTTTTATACCCAACCAGACAAGGCCTTGGTGGAGTTAGGGTATTCAAGAAATGGGGTCAAGACTGGTACCTGTGCCCTCTTGAGGTCCACTTGCAATTAAGATTCTATTGGCTTAAGAACATCTAAGCTTCTCATTTCCAAAAGTTGCAAAAGTTCCTTCACTGAAGTTCAAGTATAAACATTGTGCCATGGAGCATTATCCAGGCTTTTTAGATTCTTTTACACTGATTATGCTGACAAGTGATCTACAAGGTGGTCATGTGTTCTTTATAGCCACTAACCATCAAGCCATTTGATGGATGCTCCGTAGATTTTTTATTAATTACATAAGGTGAATGTTTTGTGGGGAATCCATATTCACAGTATAATTTAATTAAGTACTGAGCTTTTATGTTATCTGAAATGTAGTATAGTATATATTATTTCTTTCATTACACTTGCATTCTGTTCAACATTCAGTTCCTATGTGGAAATAATTAAAAAGTGACATATTCCTATGTGGAAATAATTAAAAAGTGACATATTTGAAATAATATCATTTTCAGATAATGTATATGAGAGAGACATGTACTTTAAGTCTCTTATTGGCTTATTGAGACAACTCAGGAACCTGCAAAGAGATCCTAATTACTATTGACAAGGAAACGGTCTTCCTAATCCACCACAGCTAAAAGGCAAGGTAAGGGAAAGTATCCATGCATTGGCCATCGAAGAGCAGGTAAAAAGGTGCAAGGATTATTACAACCAGTACCCTAGAACTTTCATCCCTGCTTTTCTGTGTACCATTACATGGTCTTTTCAATGCTGTAAACCTGTCCATTTCTTGTGAAAATAGAGCAGCTTCCCCCAAGGCAGGACATGAAACTTACAATGCCAGAATTCACAGTGCTGTTAAAACTCTATTTAAATCACTTTTTATATAAGAAGAGTGAGCATGTACCTAACACAGCTTAGGTCTATTGCCTACCAATGTGAAGTTAATTGTTTTGTATTTTTTCCAAAAGCAATTAACCACCACCCACAATTTAATAAAATTTTTCACTTGGGATGTGAGTTAATCTGAATTCAATCCAAGGTGTCACATTTGCTCTCAGTAGCAAATGTTTTCATGATCAAAAGTATAAGCAGTGAGCAACATAATGTGAAAAATAAGGTGAAATATAGACTTCATGTGTAATACAATTATTTTCTCATTGCTTTATGCTTACTAATTAAAATGTTTCTGCAAATACTTTCTTGTTCTGTCTTGTATGTTCATCAGTGACATACTTTAGTTTATACTTGTAGCTTGTCAGGTTACTATGAGGCAGACATAGGTTACAGTTTGACATTTCCGCTGGGCAAAAGCAGCTTACTGGGACATTCGGGGTGCCTGGTTACCCTGACCACCAGAGCCTAATTACTGTTGACAAGGATGCTGTCCAAACCTCACTAATCCCTCCGGATTGATAGTTCAGGTTAGGGAAAGCAGGGTTTAACAGAAAACCTCAACAGGGTCAGACTTTAATCTTTCACTACATCTTGCTCTCCCCATCCCTCTCCCCCAAACACCCCCCACCCCCAAGCTCAACTCATTTGTCAATTGTGAAGTGGAACATGAAGAAGTTAACAATGGGACACCCTGGGACACATAATGATGAAGAAGGATCTAACAACAAAAGTGAGAGCAGTCTGTACATTTTCAAAATTTTATTTATTATTTTGTTTTTCATATTTTTGGTTCTGAATAGGTCCTTATGTTCTATTCTGTGACTGATGTTTACACTTAGGATAATACTTTACAAATTAGCTAATGGCTAAAGGTAACACTTTGATTTCTAGTGAAAGCATAGTATTTTACTGTTCATTTTTTGTTTATGCTTATAATTAAATGCAAGCAACCCTGACAGCACACAAAGGTAGAATTATTTCTTCTGCTTTTAAATGTATTGAACGTCATTACTCATTATTTCCTTGATGACATGCATTCTTTAAAATAGCAGACATTAAAAAATGGATTATGGAGGTAGATGGATCAGCCAAAGTCTGCGAACACTTTTCCACCCACCGCACTGTGCAGCACTTTATCAGATGTATGTCTGGAATTCCGCTAGTTCTGAACTATTCATGATTGGTAAAAGTTCACTACTAGCAGAACTCGGATTTACACCTGAATGCCAGCCTGGTCTTCAGTGAAGTGTTATTCATCATCTGGTATTTCCCATTTTGGCTTTTTGTTTTTCTTTAGGAATTTTAAACTTAACAAAATGTTCTTAATCGAAAGGTTATAAAAGAGTGTCAACAAAAAATGATGTTAACTAAACAAGGCTAGTTGTTTGTTTAACCAACAACTTGTTTTCTTATCATCATTTTGTGTACTTCATTGTTCATATATTCCATCCTCACCTCAATTGGTTATGTTAGTATCCTGGAAGATATTAGGCTAATTCTGTTCTTTTTCTGTCCTGTAGCTGCCTTTTCATCAGGTATGCTTTTTCCTTATTTGCACTGGAAACACTTGAAATACAAATTACAGGTAAGTTACATAAAAAAGATGTGAGCAGGCTAGTGTAACTGCTGTTGACTAGTGTTTTTCCCCTTACAGTTTGGAAGACGTAACACAGAACTGTTTTTGTTGTCTATTATGCCTATAGATCATTTTGATTTTTTTTGTTTCAGGTTGCAATCTGCAACCACAGGGAACCAAGCTTCAGAGCCTCAGCTATAAAAAAGAAAATACAATTGAGCCATATTTACAATTCTTTGAGCTCAGTCCACGAAAAATACGATGTGCACCTTAGAAAGTGCCGCAAGTGCCCTGATGACCAGGGCAATTAGATAATTAATTAATTGATTGATTGATTGATTAATAATAGGTTTTAAACACCCACAAGCTGTTGCTGAGAAACTCTCATACCACAGTTTCTTTGATACATTGCCTTTATTATACATGTTTTTTTTCTTAAACCCATGAACATTTACTATATCTTGCAAGAATGATATTAAAAGCAAAGATAAAATCCTACATGTTGTGCCTTCATTATTTACATTTACAAAATATTTTTCACCATCAAAATCATCATGTGTACTGTAGACCTTAGTTTTAGTAAGACAAAATGTAGAGCAGAAATATTGTAATTTTCTCTGTACATGTAGAACAAGATGATATGTTAACAAATGTGCACATATGGTCAATTTGTGTGTGTGTGTATGTGTGTGGGCTTGTGTATGCATGCATGCCTGTGTGTGTAAAGTCTAATTACTTTATAAGATATTCTTAATTTTCAGCCATTGAAATAAACTCTTTCTGCAGACACCTTCTGCACAACCCAAAGCTGTAATAATTAAGTGTTTTTAGCTGCAAGTCTGTGGCCCTTTTGATCTGAATGAGTTTATTTCTCTGGTCCTACAGAAGACACCTGGGTCACCTGAGATGAAGTGGAGGCATCTTCATCATCTCCAAATGGATTCTTGCCACAGAAAATCATTTTCATCATGCAGGAGCGGAACTACAGTTGAAACACAAAAGAGATACAAAAAATTGAACAAATTAATATAATGTAAATTAAGTAAAAGTTATTAAATTTGTTATTTAAGAAACAAATTAGTTTATTTTCAAGCACTTTTCTTTAAACATCTTAAAATGAAACTAACATGCTCAAATTACTCTTTCAGCCCATTGGAACAAAAAGTCTTAAAGTCTTAATACAAGACATAAGTCTTTTTTAATAGTACCTGATACCACATTGCATGAAGGAAGAAGACTCTAAAAAGTCTCCCCACTTAAAATTCTCCATCAATATCTGGTACATTTTTTGTGTTCATTTTAGTTAATTTTTCTTATTTTATTAAGCATGATTCACACTTGTTATTTTATAATGTATCATAATGTTACTTTTGCATAACTATTGAATGAAGTTTAATGACTCTTGTCTAGCCCTAAAATGTCTTCTGAGTCTTCTAATGTCTTCTAATAATATCATGGTTTACCTCCAATTCCTACTACCTCTGTCACTGCACAATACACTCTCTGGTTTTCTCAGCAAATACATTTACATTTAAAACATTTAGCAGACGCTCTTATCAAGCAATCAAGCTTAATATCAGCATATGATCTTCATTCTAGTACCCTGGACATGGTATGGCAGAAAAATTTGTGATTTCTAATTCAAGCTGACTGAAGTAACGCAAGTACTATTTAAGCACTAATTTAAGTACTATTTACTTTTTACTTTTTACTGTTCTTATTATGATGTGCTTCCTATTTAATGTATTCAGTGGCTGTATCACCTGTTTGTTCATGAAGACATAGATGATGGGATTGTAGACTGTAGAAGATTTAGAGAAACAGGCTGGTATGGTGCCCAAACGCAAATCAAATGCTTGGCCACGGTTGAACACAATCCACAGAGCGAAGGAGGTATATGGCAGCCAGCACACCAGAAAACCCAAAACCATCACCACCACCATCTTTGTCACCTCTCTCTCAGCCTTCTGTGTGGAGGCAGAGTCAGCCTGCGCTTTTGCTGCCTAGTGGACACACAGAACAACTGCAGCAATCCCATGGACACAAGCATTAAATCATGCAGCCTTACAGAGTCATCTAATGGGCAGTAAAGAAACAGCAACAGCACAAAAGTGCAGTGAAGGGAGTCATAATTTCTACTTCGGAGGTCCAGCACAATTTTATTAATTTCCTGCTGAAACAAACCTGTTCACCTGATAATTAACTGGTGGAATAGGGAAAATGACTACACTGTGTTGGATTTGAACCCCCAGAAACAGAATGCATGACTTGTAACTTGATAATTGACGATATTAAAAAAAAATTGTGTTTCTCACTGATTTGAGGGTTAAAAGCAGCTGGGCATAACAGAAGAGGATGACACCAAAGGGGAAGCCGAAACAGAAGCAGAAGAGGAACATGACATATGACTCGTTGTTGTATTTATTGTCGGTTGTGTACCAGTCTGGACCACAGGAACACTGCAAGCCCTCAGGGATGTACCTGCAGAAATCCATCTGGTCAGACAAATCAGATTGATCAAACTACTTATATTCAAAAGAGCCAGAATATTTGCTTTAGCTGTTTAAGTATTTCCAATATGAAAATAAAACAAAGTATTTCATAAAATTTGTCATTTATAATATTAAATCCTTTAATGCAGTGCTAAAGGTGTTTTAATCGGTATCAGTATATTAGTATTTTATTCCGTTTTATTAGAACCAACTGTGAATGATTCAATAACTAATTATTATTCAATAAAAAAACTATATATTATTTAGTAATTACGATGTATTCAGTACCAACTATTAATCATTCAGTAACTACTACTTTTTCAGTCTCAATCAATTAAATTCTCTATCAATTAAATTAATAAATGAATAAACTAAGAAATGTAAATTTGGCTTCTTATTTATGGTAGTGTAGAGTTAAACCATGTGTGTATGCTTTTGCCTTAGTTTCACAGTGTTTCTGACCTGCTCCATCCGAACAGAGGGGGTGCTGATGCAAGTAGAGAGAAAAACCAGGTGAGGGCACAGCCAATGATGGCATGAGTTCCCTTAAAGGAGAAGTTTCCCACTGGTTTGCAAATGACCAGCCATCTCTCAAATGCCACCACCGAGAGAGACCACAGACTTACCATCCCTACAGTGGAGAAAATAACATAAATAAAACACACACACTCTGAGCTTATGATTTTTAAGCTCATATGTCTTTACGCAGAATCATTATACACTGTTTGATCTCTTGAGAACTACCTCTAGGTCACTGTATATTCACATATGAAAATGTTATGTTTTTACAATTCCCTGTAGAATGCAACCTGGCTTATTAAAATATGTAACAACCTGAATAATTACAGTATATTCTTTTAGCATTTAATTAAAATGTAAAATAATTTCTACATAATACAAATCTATATTCAAAACTTTTGTACTATAACAATAGTTATATTTATATAATGTATTTTTGTAATGTGAAAATAGAATACATATATGAAATAAGTCAATTCAAAATATTAATTATTTGATTTTGGAAAATGATGTGATCAAAATCATGACTAGATCAAAGTTACCTCCTAAAGTAGCAACAAATCCCTCGATTTTGCATGCTGTGGCTCCAAAGATAAAGTATCGATTGAGGAAGGAGACAAAGGCAGTGAAGGAGCCAACAGTGGACACCAGAAGGTTGGAAACAGCCAAGTTTACGAGAATATAGTTGAGATGTGACCGCAGTTTCTTGTACTGAATGGTGCAGATGATGGTAAGGGCATTGATGGAAGTTCCGCCAACAAACAGGAAAAACATGAAGACTGTCATGGCCATGAAAACTCCCGTTCCTCCCAGGTGATCCTGTGGTACAAGGAAAGGGCTAAGGGCAGTCATGTTATTGGTGTCCAATGGAATTGGAATGTAGAAATCCTCCATGAATTCCTGTTGACGATTCTTCATTTTGTCTCTGTGATGTCCCCAAAACTGAACAGTAGAAATGTTTCTAAAAGGTTCTCAGAAATATATTTCTGTCCACCCTACAGATAGCTACAACATATTACTACATAGAGAAGATGAGACATCTGAATGTTCTTCAGCCAATACAAGAATAGGGGTTATTGTCTGAAATTTGTCTTGCAGGACATGCTAAGGCCTTTTATAGGTCTGATAGGGCTGTCCCTTCTAATTACATATTACTACTAACACACACACATACATGTACAGCGAAATAAGATATGGTATAAGACACTCCTCTTTTAATCTGCTTTCCCACAGCAAAACCTGTCTAATTCGGATAATCCCATTCACTGATCAGTGTAGTTCAGTCTTAGTCCTGTTTGCTAATCTACTATGCAATGCTAATAAAGCAGCTAATCGCATGTATTTGGCTTCACTGTAATCCACTCTAAAGGGAATTATCCCTCAGCTTTGTGACTAGGCCTGATGGATGTTCCTTAGAAGAACCAAACAGATATCCTAAAGCAAGAGTAGGATTTTTTTTCATCTGAATGCCACCTTACCAGTCTCATTATATCACTTTTATTTTGCCTTTCAGTGCACTCTTCACTACACACCTGGACACCTGTTCATTCTTGATTTTAGTTCAGCATTCAGTTCAAGAATAAGGGAGATGCACAGAGCTCTAGAACCTACACTGAGGCAGTGGTGGCCTAGTGGTTAGGCACTAGGCCCCAGGATAAGAGGTACCCTTGAGTAAGATACCATCCCTGTCAATGCTCCCCGGGTGCCTGCTGCATGTGTTTGTGTGTAGGGGTTAAATGCAGAGGTGTAATTTCATTGTGGTTCACTGTGTGCTGTACCGTGTATTCACAATGACAAGAATGGTCACTTTCACTTTCCACTATGAGAAAGAGTAGTGGAAGCTGGGTTAAGAAAAGAGGTGAGAATTAGTGAACAGCAGTAAATTTTCATGTCGAGAAAGAGCACTACAGATGCAATGTTTGCTCTGAAGGTGTTGATAGAGAAGTACAGGGAAGGTCAAAAAGGTCATTGTGCCTTTGTGGACTTGGAGAAAGCATAGGGTTCCTAGAGAGGAGTTGTGGTGTTGTATGAGGAAGTCAGGTGTTACAGAGAAGTATGTGAGAATAGTTCAGGATATGTATGAGGGCAGTGTGACAGTGTTGTGATCTGCAGTGGGAGTGATGGATGTATTTAAGGTAGAGGTTGGATTACATCAAGGATCAGCGCTGAGCCCATTCTTGTTTGCAACGGTAATGGACAGGTTGACTGACGAGGTTAGACAGGAGTCCCCATGGACGATGATGTTTGCTGATGATATTTTGATATGTAGTGAAAGTAGGGAGCACCCTGAGGAGACCCTGGAGTGCTGGAGATATGCTCTAGAGAGGAGGGGAATGAAAGTACGTAGGACAAGGACAGAATACATGAGTGTGAATGAAAAGAAGTATGGTGGAATGATTAGGATGCAGGAAGCAGAGTTGATAAAGGTAAAGGAATTTAAATACTTGGGATAAAAGTGAAAGTGACTATTTTTGTCATTGTGAAACAGCACAGCACACAGTGAGCCACAACAAAATGAATCCCCTACTTTTTACCTATACACACTCACTGTGCAGCAGAGGGCAGCTATTTAAAGCATCTGAGGAGCAGTGGTGGGGAAGGTGCCTTGCTCCAGGAAACTTCAGGGGCAACCTGCTTGTCTAGGATATGAACCCATGACTTTCTGATCTTGGGGCCAGCTCCCTAACCACTAGGCCACCACTGCCCTGACAGTTCAGCATGTCAGAGTAATGTGCAGAAGTTACTCTGTGCAGAAGAGAGGTGAAGAAGAGAGTGCAGGCAGGTTGGAATAAGTGGAGAAGAGAAGCAGGAGTGATCTGTGACAGGCATGTACCAGCAAGATTGAAAGGGAAGGTTTACAGGATGGTAGTGAGACCATCTATGGCTATGCTATACAGGTTGGAGACAGTGACGCTGCTGAAATGACAGGACAGAGCTGGAGGTGGCAGAATTAAAGATGCTGTTTTACCTTTGGAGTGACGAGGATGGACAGGACTAGAAATAAGTATATTAGAGGAACAGCTGAGGTTAGAAATTTTTAAGAAATATTTTGAGAGGCAAGGCTGCATTGGTTTGGACATGTACAGAGGAGAGGCAAGGATTATATTGGGAGAAGGATGGTGAAGATGGTGCTGCCTGGAAAGAAGAAAAGAGGAGATCTGCTTGAATGAGGAAGATACAGAGGACAGAAAAAAATGGAAACGGATGATAAAGAAGAAAAAGCTTCAGTAAGCAAGAGATTCGATATATGTGCCTCCTATACAGCATGGTTGATCATTGAGAACTTTGTTGACTGTGTTTCCAAAACTGAGCGATCATAATAGTCATGCTAAATACCAAGCAATGTGAAAAATTGGAATGTGTGTATATGTCTATTTTGTTGAGTCAAATATTACTACAAATATGCATTACTATTTGTAAATGACCAGTTAAGGGTTTAGTTCAATACGTTTGATAGAAATAAACTAATGTAGTGCACCATTACAGGCAGAAGAATTTAAACCAAACAGCAATGTCAGTAGCTAAGAAAAGCACTCCATTCATGGGATGGAACAAGCTGTAAGGTCTATGAGCAAGAGAAAACTGAAAGTTACAAAATCTGATGCATGCAGGCAAAACAAGTAGTTGACGGAGAATTTTGTTATGAGTGTGTGGGTAGTTGGCCTTTCTTTACAGAGCATGAGTGCTTGAGAATTGAAAAAGTTTCTGCAACCCTGCTTAAAAAATAAATGCATATAGCCTGATATGTAATAAACATAGATAAATCTAGGTGAGGTGGTTGGCTGAAAAGTTAATAACAAAATGACACGATATAGATTCAAATATAATCGTTAATGCATTGTTTGCTGCGCTCCCATGGCTTAGACTGTGGCTGTATAGTTTTATAGGTTTACAGGTGTCATCTGTAAAGGCTCTGACTGAAAACGGTTGGTCCTCCTAAATCAGACATGTTGATTGATCTCTTGTTTTAAAGATTCTCAAATCCATTTGGCTTGCAAAACTAATTTGCCTTGCAAATCAGTTGGCTTTCAAAACTAGTTTTTAAAAACTAAATTGCTCAGATTAGAATGTTTATTTGAAAGTGACTATTCTTGTCATTGCAAGGTCACAGCTCAACAAATTTGACTTCTGCATTTAACCCATGTAGCAGGGGGCAGCTATGAAAGTGCCCGGGGAGCAGTGACAATACCTTGCTCAAGGATACCTCAAGGCAACCTACTGGTAGGGGGTCTGAACCCACAATCTTCTGAGTCTGTGGCCAAATCCCTAACCACTAGGCCACCGCTGCCCATGTCATATGGAACATCAGTTTCAAAATCTGCACAGTAGGCAACATATCTTGGTTGAAACCCTATTGATTGAAAATACCTGAATTTCCCTTTAAATTTTGCAGTCAGAGTTTGCCACCCTCTTATGTATAATATTTCATGTTTTCTTTAATAAAGAAATGTGCAGGGATGTTATTCTTCTTTTTATTATGTTTCAGACTTCTCTGATTAATCTCTTAAGGTTAGGTTTAGCCAAATATTTAGTTGTGTAATATATGTAGCTAATTGATAGAAGAATCTAGAAAGTCAGTTATGACACTTTAAATAACATTTCATTTTTAGAGTTTTTTTTTTTTATTATTTATTGTCATTTCTTTTTTTGGCTTGTAGTTTCTGCCCTTGCTTTCCATACCAGTTTTTTTTTTATCCTCCTGTCTCTCCTTTCTCTATAATCCTAGTCTTCCTCACTTTGATATCTCTTTAGAGGCTCAAGGCTAATTATGAGTCTTACTGTAAGAGTCTTAGCGGCTGTTGGTTAACAGGAGCATCTGGGGCAAAGATTCTTCCAACTGCGTCATACACAAATGTGTTAAGCACCATTTTTCTGAACCATTAATATGTTTTAAACACTGTATAAATGCTTAGTGATGACCAGTTTGTGAAAGAAAACTCCATGTATCGGTTAATTAGTAATTTTTTACAATTTATGTCCATGAACCGACCATATAAAAAGCCAATTTTAGGACCATCTTTTCTCTAAAAGCTGTAGTCTGCATATTCTTTTATATATTCATTACTGGCAGCCATGGGCCAGTGGTTAGGGACTAGGCCCCAGTACTGGAAGATCATGGGTTCAAATCCGAGACCAGTAGAATGCCCTGAGGTATCTTTAAGCAAGGTAAATCACTGCTGGATATGGCTATGCATTGCTGCATGGTGTTTATGAGTTAAATGTAGAGATGCATTTAATTCTGGTTCAATTAGTACTGTGCTGTGTGCTCACAATGACAAATCACTTTCACTTCACTTGTGCAGTGTGCATGCTACACTGGGGACTATGAAATAAAGATTTTTAAAGAAAGTTATTTAATGACGGCCTAGTTTTCATTATACATAAAACTATATATTTCATTATATACAGTATATTATACACACACACACACACACACACACACATACATATATATATATATATATATATATATATATATATATATATATATATATATATATATATATATATATATATTACATTTTTGTAAAAATGTATTATAACTTTTCATGGGACAACACTGAAGATATGATACTTTGATACAATGTAAAGTAGTAGCTTGTATAACAGTGTAAATTTGCTGTCCTCTCAAAAAAACTCAAGACACAGCCATTAATGTCTAAACCACTGGGAACAAAAGTGAGTACACCCCTAAGTGAGACATGCTTGTCCAGTCCAGCACCTTCACCCTCAGTTTCTTTAGCAAGGCAGTGGTCGTCTTGGAGGTATGTTTAGGGTCGTTATCATGTTGGAATTACTACCCTGCTACCCGGCATCACTGAGCTCCTGGACAGTCTGAGTTGCAATCTGGTGGCGTTGGATGGACCAAAATGTGATGTCCCTGAGATGTTCTATTGGATTTAGGTCAGGCGAGCATGGAGGCCAGTCAATGGTATTTAATTCCTTCATCCTCCATGAACTGCCTGCATACTCTTGTCACATGAGACCAAGCATTATCATGAACCAGGAGTAACCCAGGACCCACTGCACCAGCAAAGGGTCTAACAAAGGGTCTAAGGATTATATCCCGATTCCTAATGGCAGTCAGGGTGCCATTGTTTACAGGTCTGTGCGTCCCTCCATGGATATGCCTCCCCTGACCAACTCTGACCCACCACCAAACCAATCAAGCTGAAAAACGTTGCAGACAGCATTACATTCACTGCGGCTTCTCAAGCATTCATGTCTGTCACATGAGGTCAGAGTGAACCTGACAAAGAATGCTTTCAGAAATATAAATAATGATTGTTTATTTTTATCAATTAATATAATGTAGAGTGAGCGAAAAAAAGAAAAATCTAAATCAAATCAATATTTGGTGTTACTACCTTTTCAAACCAGCATCAATTCTTATAGGTACACTTGCACAAAGTCAGGGATTTTGTAGGATTATAGTAAGGCGTATGATCAACCAATTTTACCAAACAGGTGCTAATGATCATCAACATCACATGTAGGTTGAAACACAGTCATGTTTGGAACAATCTACCAGTCGAGTTCCTTCAAAAACTGTGTGCAAGTGTACCTAGAAGAATTGATGCTGTTTTGAAGGCAAAGGATGGTTACACCAAATATTGATTCGATTTAGATTTCTCTTTTGTTCATTCACTGCATTTTGTTGCTTGTTGAAAATAAATTATTAACACTTCCATTTTTGAAAGCATTCTTTGTTTATAGCATTTTTTCACACCTGCCTAAAACCTTTGCACAGTACTGTTTATATATATTTATATACATATTGTCATTCTGTTCTCAGGCCTTTTTGCCATTACTTTGCTATATTTGATGCAAAGATTTAATGCCATTGTAAGAACCTTTATTTGTTGGCTAGCATAAGTACACCAACATTGCAATGGGATACTATTTAAGTTATTAATTGTGTACATTAATATTTAGGCTATAATATATAGGCTTTTAAAATCACTTAAAATCACCCATATCATGTAAAATTTAATGTTTAAATTTAACAAATAAGTTTGATGTGCTTTTTCCATACATACACAATAGTAACATTTAATTTACTTCATAGCCCAAAAGGTCATAATCATTTTTGTTATATGAACCAAAATATATTTTAAAAAATCTAAAAGATTCAATTAAGCCTATTAAGCTGCAATTAAAAATGTATCACTGTTTTGTGATATCTTCTTTAAACATAAATATATCTACCTATTCACCATACACATATTTAGCTCCATCCATCCACAATGAAGAAAAAATTGTTTCAGTCAGGACTGCTTATTATATGTTTAGTACACATCTGTATGAATACCCTTCATTTGCATATATCAGTTATAAAGGCAATGTAATAAAACAGTCTAATTGGGAAAGGATTGGAAAATCATGTAAAAATACATTTAGTCTGTTTATAATAAGAATAAGACAACAAAAATATCATGAGTGGACCTCAGAAAAACATAGAATGTGAGCCTTTCTACTTTATATTCAGAAGTTTAAGAGTGAGTCTTAAAGTAAATGTTGAACTTGAATGCTGTCTCTGTGTTTATTTATAGAGGAGCTTGTTACTTAGGTGGTACTAGCTAATCAGCATTTACTGATCTGAGCTGGTTACCAAGATGATGATCTATCGTGGAAATAAAGCACTGTTGTAAGTCGCTCTGGATAAGAGCGTCTGCTAAATGCCGTAAATGTAAATGTAAATGTAAATGTTAGCATGTTTTCTGTTGCAGCTATGGGCTAATTTAGTAACTACTTTACTAAATTTACTTTACTTTAATTTAGTAACATCCTGACTGTAAAAGACACTTCAGTTTATCTCCAGTGAAAAATGTCTCTTTCTACAAATCAACATAAGAGCCTCAGATACTTGCAATTGCAGCTTCTCTTGTACAAAATGGCAATATTTTAAGGGGTGGCATGATCAACAAGAGTATAAGAGTAAGAGAACAAATTTATTTATATATTTAAATAACATTTACTGATAAATCATGCCAAAGCAAGTTTTAGAAATTTGCAATCAGTTAAATGTGAAGTTATTTAACTATTTATTCAAGCTAAATATATTTCACTGATGGCACAAGCTGTATCTCAATTCAGGGGCTGCATCCTTTGAATGCTGAATTTGAAGATCCCGATGCACAAGAGAGCCTTGACTGAGCTATCCCATTTCAAAGGTTCCTCTAAATTTGGCAATAAAATGCAGCCTTCATTCTTAAGATTTATTAGGCACCAGAGATGATTGTTTTATCAGTTAAGTAAGGCAAAATATAAAAATACAAAACAATAATCTGTCTTCATTTTTAATTTATAGTTAAGTAAATTTATGGTTTGTTTGTTAACAGGCTTGGCATTAGCTGCAGCTGTCAGATTTGTTAGAATGACACTTAGTAAGGCAAGTTGTGTTGCAAAATGTAAATGCTTGTCATGGTTTGTGGCACTCTGCCCTGACTATATAGCGTATAAAGATCCCAATGACTCATAGCAGAGCGTCGGTCATTTCTGGTTCCGCGTTGGGTGATTGTTTGTGAGAAGTATTTTAAGTTTACTGTTTGTGTGAGTACACATTTATCTTCATGTTCAATAAAGTTCAATTGTAGACTCCTGTTTGTCTTCGCCACTCGTGCCCACCCAGGAGGGCAGTTCCCTTTCATTGCCCTCGCTGCCAGCTGCAGCCCTGGATGTGGATGTGGCTGTGACTGCGCCTAGGACTCCTTGTGGTCATGTGTTTGCCCTGGTAACGGGCCCAGTCATGTGCCCCAATAGGGGGGCTTTTTAATTCAGTTTTGGTGGTTTTGAGTTTTGTTTGGCTTCACCTCAAAGGCCCAGCTCCGGGCAGAGCAAGACCTGCCGCCTTGTTAGGATGTCAGGTATGCCTCATTGACTCTAGGGTAAAAAGATCCCAATGAGTCAGAGTAGAGCATCAGTCATTCATGGTGCCACATTGGGTGACTGTGTGAAGTACGTTAAGTTTAGTGTTTGTGTGAGTACACTTTTATCTTCATGTTCAATAAAGTTCAATTGTAGAAACCTGTCTCTGAATTTATGTCTGGTAAAACCCACCAAGAAGTTACAATGCTCCATAAAGTGGAACATCTCATTTAACACTTAATCAATGCTAATGGTTAATGGCCCTTTACAGTCCCACAAACCAACACTGCTACAGACATAGCTGAAATACAAATATATCAGGATTTATAGGTGTAACGGTGGCGGGGTGCGGGAAGGACGTCAATGCAGAACTAGGAGTCCGGAACATAACTTTATTATCCATATTACCAAAGACAAGATCCAAGGACTACAGTTCTAATCCAAGGAACTGCAGTCTGACTAAACCAAATCACCAAAACCACTATTAACGTGAGGCCTTGCCTCATGAATGAACCGCGCTATGTTCTGACTCAAAGGGGCTTAAATAGCAGCCCCAATGAAGCACAACTGTGCTTTCATGAGCTCAGGTGTGCTCAGTCAGAACAGAGCACCCTCTACCGGGCCCAAACCGAAACTCACCTGTGACAATAGGTTAGGTGGTTCAGTTTGAGCAGGGCAGTGGTGGCCAAGTGGTTGGGGAGTTGGCCCCGGATCGGAGGATTGTGGGTTCGAACCCCTTACTGGTGGGTTGCCCTGAGGTACCCTTGAGCAAGGTACCATCCCCGTCAATTCGCTCCTCCCTGCGATAGGCTGGTGACCTGTCCAGGGTGTGTCCCAGTCCTTCGCCCTGGATGAGCTGGGATGGACTCCAGCCCCCCTGCTCCCCCCCGTGACCCTAATTAGGACAAGTGGCCCAGAAACTGACTGACTGACAGTTCAATTTGATAGAACTCAAAGATTAGTATCAGGTTACATGATTTTAGTAAAAAAAAAAACTTTTCAAAGTATGAACACATCAGTGCTGTTTGCTTGCAATTCAGCATTAATATTATGTGGATGTCAGCAAGCAAAATAATTAATTTAATGAATGTGATTTGAATGTTTGCATCATCAATACAATTAAAATTCCCATATTGCCAAAAGAAAAAAAACTAAAGCATGTAAAGAATGTACATCTAATAAACACTAAATGTAAACTGAATGTATCCCTTGGTATTCTCCAGGATAAAACTATTAACAAATTACAGGAAGCAGGTCAAACATTGACTTGCAGTTGTGTAACAGATCTTAATAGAAAAGATCCGGCCAAAGACCAGCCAACCACTTTGCACAAGGGGAGGAGAGATTTAGATTACAGTCAGAAGAGAAGATAAAAGCACCCTGAGAGTGTGTATACCACATCCAGGAGGGCTTTAGAAAATGTTGTTTTATTGGAGTATAGAGAGGTTGACTTGAGATAGAGGAACATTGAGAAGATTTTTCAGCTTCAAAATGATGTGAAGTTGCACTATGCATGGTGAAATACAGTTAGGCTGAGATATGGAGAAGCATTCGGTGCCCTCTTGTGTTCAAGCAGCCTTCTATGTTGCCCAGTGATATGGTAAAAGATGTATACAACACTGTGTTGCTCATGGGGAGAGATGTGGGCTACACTGATATGGGAAAATCAGCCAAAATGTGTGCTTCATTGGTCTTATTTTACAGAGAGCCTACAGTGTATGTTTAACCAATTCAGTGAAGCAAGGGAAGATAGTGCCACCCAGCTAGTGTATATTCTTCATAATGGTCAAAATGGGGATTAAGTCAGGAAGGGAATACAGTGTAAACCATTTGTTAAATGACGAGCATACAAATTTTAGTACTGGCTTGGTCAAGGCATGGGTTAACAATAATCACCAGCAGTGCAGTTAGCCACAGGGTGAGGGTGACAAATGGGCTACTGCTGATGAGAAGAAGAGGAAGGCATACACGGGGGAGGATGAAAGAAGGAAGAGTGGAGGTGAGGGTGGTAACTGAATATTGGCAGTTTAACTGGGAAAGGGAGAGAACTAACCAGTATGATAGAGAGAAGAAAGGCTGGCATTTTGTATTATATTGTATTTAAGAGACTAGATAGAAGGGTACTAAAACCAGGTGTATTGGAGATGGGTTCAAATTGTTTTACCATGCTGTGGATGAGAGGAGAAATGGGGTAGGTGTTATCCTGAAGGAAAAGTATGTCAAAAGTGTTTTGGATGTTAAAAACACATCAGACAGAATGATGAATATGAAACTGTAAATGGATGGTGTAATAATGAATGTCATGAGGGCATATGCTTAAGTTAGTTGTGAGATTACTGAGAAACAATTCCTGAGTGAATGAAATGAAATGAAGGAGAGCGTACCCAGGGGGAAGAGTGTGGTGACTGGTGAGGGCTTTAATGGGCATGTTGGTGAAGGAAACAGAGCTGATAAGGAGATAATGGGTAGGTATGGTGTCAAGGAGATGAATGCAGAAGGTCAGAAGGAAGAGGATGTTGCTAAAAGATGAAAATTATGGTAGTGAATACATATTGTAAGAAGAGGGAAGAACACAACACATAAGAGTGGAGAAAGACAGGTGGATTATATCCTAGGCAGGTTGACTGCAAAGTGATGACAGTGAGAGTGTAGCTAAGCAGCATAGGATGGTGATCTGTAGAATGACCTTGGAGATCAACAAGAGGAAATAAGTGAGGGATCATTCGGGGGTCAAATTGTGGAAATTGAAGAATGAAGACTAAGCTGGAATTCAGGCAGAAGTTAAGATGACCCTAGGGGGTAGAGAAGTGTTACCAGGTTGCCTACTGTAACTACTCTAGTATGTAGTAAGGTAGCTAGTGTACTTAGTGTGATATCTGGACAGAAGAAGGAGAATAAGGAAATCTGGTGGTTTGGGAGTGCATACAGATGGAGAGGCTGGCAAAGAACAAGTGGGACGGTCAGAGAGGATGACAGGAGCACAAGGAGATGAGGGGCAGGGCAAAGAAAGAGGTGGCAAAGATAGGGCAAATGATGAGTTGGTATTAGAGAGTGTATGCTAAATAAAGAAAAAAGGACCTATTGGACAGACAGAGGAACAGAGCTGGGAACGATATGCAGTAGGTTAGGCAATAAAAAATAACAATAGAAACATACACACTAGTAAACAGAGCATGCTGAGCAGATGGAAGGAATACTTTAAGGGGATGATGAATGAAGAGAATGAGAGGGAGAGATGTTTGGATGATGTAAGGATAGTGAACCAGAAAGTAAATTAGCAAGATTGAAGTACGCTATGCAGCTATGAAGAGAATGAAAAATGTAAAGGCTGTTCAGATAGCATACATTTGGATGCATGGAGATGTTTAAGAGATATGGCAGTAGAGTGGCAACTTGGATATTTATGAGAGCAGGATAATAGTTGAGGTCTGCAGTAGGAGTAATGGGAGCATGTAAAGCAGAGGTGGGATTACATAAAGGATCAGTGCTGAGCTGTTTGCAGTTGTGATGAATGGGTTAACAAATGAGATTAGACAGGTATTGTGGTATTGTGTACCATGTTGTTTGTAGATGATATTGTGATCTGTAGTGAGTGAGCAGCTTGAGGAGATCCTAGAGAGGTGGAGATATGCTCTAGACAGGAATGAAAGTCAGAAAGTCAGAAGAGAAGCTTATCACACAAAATGCAACCATGACCATGATCATTTTTACTAATGTTGATATCTACTAAATTGTGTTTACATACATGTTTGTCACATAAGTAAGAATGCACCTCTGACTCACCTCTGACACCTCTTTTTTGAAAAAAAGAGTAAAAGTGAAAACCCTTGTCATTGCGAGGTCATGGCACAGCACACATGAACCACAACGAAATTGGACCTCTGCATTTAACCCATGCACGCTCAAACCCGTGCAGCAGTGGGCAGCTATTGAAAGCGCCTGGGGAGCAGTGATGGGGACGGTACCTTGCTCAAGGGTACCTCAGGGCAACCTATTGGGAAGGGGTTTGAACCCCCGATCCTCCGATCATGCGGCTAACACCCTAACCGCTAGGCCACCGCTGCCCCTACCACCTCTAGGTGGTAAAAGGCACTCCTTTTATAAAATCTCCCTTGTGTGAATCCTTTAAGAAATCTATTCTCCATGTGTTCCCAACTCTTTGTGTTCTCACCTGTATCAAAACATTTTGTTACTCATTATAATACATCCATCATAATTCCATTTCATTTCCTCTGCATTTCTTAATACATCTTGTCTTGTTCCCAAAATCCTTAGTTTTTTGTTTACTTTTTATTGTTTGAATTTTAGGCATTTAGGCATTTTTTCTGAGTTATTTTTCTTCTTGTCGTCTAAAATTTTGAAATGTAATTATCTGTTAAAATTATGCACAGTGTTATAGCCATTTTTATTCCCATTATTCATACTGCAAATCTATTTTACATGCATAAATGAAAGCACATTCAGGTTTAGTTATTATTATATTCACAATCAGTAATTATGATTATTTCAAAGTGAAAGTGAATTCAGCACTATACCAGACAACATCACTTTTAAGATTTTATTGTTGAAAATTGAGCATGAAAATCATTATAATTCCTTCACACTAAAGTCATTTTTTTTTACCTGATGACCACAAATGTTTAGGTAAGATGTAATATTACATAAAAGAAAACTAAAACAAACCTTTAACAGTCAAGAGCAGAAACCTTGCAGTTGCACTGAAATAAATCTGAATGGTTTAAGTAATTTCTAAAGAATGTTGCAGATGCCATAATGCCTTGTGTCAAAAGTCTAGGAAGCTGCTTGTGGTTCCATAATGGCAATCATAATGCTGCTTTTTATTCAACTGATTATTGCTGACTATGTGCATCCCTAAATTGCCCCATTTTAAACATCCATTCATTATCTGCCGCTTGTCCCAAACGGGGTTGCGGGGGAGTGCTGGCGTCCAACCCAGCGCACACAGGGTGAGGACAAGGGACAGGGGACGCACCCTGGACAGGTCGCCAGCCCATCGTAATGAGGAGCGGGACAGGGACGGCACCTTGCTCAGGTGCCTTGCTCAGGTACCTCAGGGCAACCTATTGGGAAGGGGTTCGAACCCCCAATCCTCCAATCATGTGGCTGACACCCTAACCACTAGGCCACCGCTGCCCCTGCCCCATTTTAGTCATTGTCTAATGCCTACATCCAGTACCATATCACAAAGCAAAATGTCATCTCAAACACATTTATTAACAATTTAATAATTTATTTGCTTCACAGTAGACTTTTGTGGTAGAAATGTTGCTTTAATTTGCAGCAAACGCAATCACGTCCTCGCATGCAGTCATGACAACATAGACCAGACTCTCAAAAGCATATTACTAGTATGTTGCTGAATCCATGCCACAAATAACTGAGAATGTATTGAGACCGAAAGGAGGCCTACCAGGTATTAGCAGAGTGCTTCTAGTGTGCAGGGATAGTCTACTTACACTGATCATCTGTCTAATTTTCTGTTGCCTGTATGCAATGCAAAAACAGATCTGATGTGCTGATGCGATCTGAAGGCCTGGAATCTGCAAGAACACTAAAATGTCCTTTGTGCACTTTTGCATTAAACAAATTTACATAAATATTTCAATAATCCAAAAACACAACATGAAAAAATATATGTTTTAATCAACCAGAAAAACTGGTTAAAGTTTTAGCTGATCATTATTGCATGGCAACTTTACAAACATATAAATTGTCTAGAAGATTGGCTCCTCAAGTCACAAAGGACAAGGAACGTATAAGTCGGTCAGAAAAAGAAAAATGTTGATTTGAATGCTGACTATCAATTAAGATTATTGCAGGGTAATAATAACACAAACAAAGACAGGAAACACATGCTAAGGAATGTCCCAGAACAGGATGAGTTTCCCGCCCTTTTGTCATATATGCTGAGCAGACGGCCCTCTATTCTTTGCTTTCTTTAGTGGCAGGAGCCTATTCTTGCAACAATAAACCTTTTTTCTGCTTGCTTCAGGTTTCTGCCCATTGTTAATTTTCTACCACAATTCTCTGGAATTGATAAGAGATTAATAAGAGATTCCGCAAGTAGTGGAAGATTTATTCATCTGAGTGATGACGGGGGATTTCCCGCTACTGCTGGGAATTGATGCAAAAATATAAACTTTTTTACCATCCATCCATTATCTGCCGCTTGTCCCAAACGGGGTCGCGGGGGGGTGCTGGTGTCCAACCCAGCGCACACAGGGCGAGGACGGGGGAACGCACCCTGGACAGGTCGCCAGCCCATCGCAGGGAGGAGCGGGACGGGGACGGCACCTTGCTCAAGGGCACCTCAGGGCAACCCATTGGGAAGGGATTCGAACCCCCGATCACGTGGCTGACACCCTAACCACTAGGCCACCGCTGCCCCTATAAACTTTTTTACTTACGTTTTAATTTACCAATTGCTATTATCCTCAAGGCAGGTTCTGTAACTATTTTAAATTAGATTTTGGGGCTGAAAAGTAAGAAACTTTCACAGTCTGTCATGGTTTGGGTTTTGTTTAGTCACCGTAGAGGGAACTCTGTTCTGACTGGGCACACCTGTGCCTTCAGGAGCTCAGGTGGGCCCAGTCAGGACAGAGCGCCCTCTACCGTGACCAAACAAAACCCAAACCGTGACAGACTGTGACAGAAACCTACCTACTGTTAAGGAACATTTAAAAATATGCATGTACTGTGGGCCAGTACAGGGGAAAAGGTGAGTCTGACACTGAGATTTAAATGATCATATGCCATAAAAAAAACATGTAACAGAAATGGTTGAGGCTAGAGTGATTAGAGGTCATTCCCTCAACCCCCAAAATAAATCACATGATTACAAATTTTTAAGAAAATAGTTTAATTTCTGGAGGAAACACTGTTTTGGAGCAAGGAAGTTTTAGAATGGTAGTTTTGTAAGAAAGTGTATGTTTAGGAAGAGTGTTTAAACCAAGTAGAATTAGCAAATAATTGAAAAAGGAAGATGCATAGGGTGGTTGTAAGCAGTAACTGAGTAAATAAAACTGAGCGGCAAACTGTGGTTGCAGATAAAGTGAAAAAGAGGGCAGATTAAAAAAGCAATCCCCGCTCTTTCTGTGCTATCTTTTCCTCCACCTCTGGTCAGTTCCAAGTGATTGTCATAGCCTTAGGATAACAGGTATTAGAAAGATTTACAGTACTGCTCCCATAAAAATGCAAGTTCATACATTAAACATATTTAAACTTTTGTTTTTAGTAACTTATTGTTGCCCAGTATATTTATTAGGTAGAGGCCCAATGCATAAAAACCACAATTTAATGTCAAAGAGTTATAGAAGCTATATGAGTTAAAGAATATTTCATATAATGTATATTTTATGGTAGGCAGTGCTCTGCTCTGACTGGGCACACCTGGGCTCATTTGGACGACAGATGTGCCTCATTGGTGCAAGGTTTATAAGTCCCAATGAGTCAAAGCAGAGCATCGGCCATTCGCTTTTTTTTTTTTTATCACTTGTTGTATCGCTAAAGTTTTCTCTTTTGCACTACTGGTTCCTAAGTTCTGTAAGACACCTTTATGTTTAAAGAAGTTGAGTACAAGACTACTGGCTGTGCACCTATGTACAAACAACAACAACTAAGCCTTATGGCCGACCTGAGAGAGGACATAGTGAGGCAAGGGATCTGGAGCCAGTTTGGGAGCAGGTGGCACCTCTTTAACCCTCTGTGAGCAGCTGGAAGGACAAGAGTGAGCTCTGTGGACGATGGTGGTGACCATCGCAGAGAATATACTGATGCACTGATGGCCACAGCCACTGATCTTACGTGTCACCTGGAGCTGTTGGTGCCTTCGATTCCGCTCACTTCATCCCTGGGGCACAGCAAGTGGCTGGAGAAGAACGGCCGAACTCCAACATGATTGGACAGGGAATCCATGGGCTGAATTCAACACTTGCACAGAAAGTCAAAGAAGCTGCATTTCAAAAGGTATTTTTAAAATTGAAATGTCCATTTTTTTATAAAATAATCCTGATATTCTGATAATAATCCTGATAATAATCCCAAATATAAAATGTGTATTTAAAGAAATCTGCTCTTTGGTGTCAGCCCTGCATTTTGGACAACAGAACGACCCTTTAGACTTTGTGTTCCCTTTTATGTTGTGGGTTAAAGTACCACATCTTAAAACAGAAGTAACAGTAACATATAGGCATACTTGTATCAATTGTAATTGCATAAATATTAAGGAACTAGATTTAGATTTTTTTTTGTTAATGTGGGGAAAAAAATCTACTTCTGTGTGTGAGCTCTTTAAAAATAAGATGGAATGTGATGACAACTTTGGGAGCTGTGATAAATGCCATGGACCGTATAGAGTTCAGACATGTTGGAAAAGTAGTCCAGATGTTTTCATTATTTATGTGTGCTGTGCAGGATTATCAAAACAAGTGGTGAACTGTATTTTTATGAAAAAGTAACCCAGTTACAAAAAAACAATTAACTTAAATAACAGAGCAGTCATACATAAACAGGAATCATTAAGTTCTTTTAACATAAGGTTTGAATGACCAGAATTAGAGCTTAAAGAAAGCAATGAAGGTGTAGGTACATCTCCCATAATGTTTTATGTCAGATTTACTAAAGCTTGTCAGTTGCATAGTCACAGGCTTATACAAGCTGCAAATATATATCATCGTCAAAGCACTTGCAGTTGCTGTATTGCAAACATCGGGATCAATCAAAAACAGCAACACTTTTCAGCAGTTCCCAGAAAGGAATTCTAGAGAGTGTGTGCACATCTCTTACGATGCTGTCTTGCCAAAAATGTTTCAGCTCTTTAACAGTCAGTAGTGTGATTAGTGTTCATCTACCTCGATCACTTTTAATTAGTTTAATTAGTCTTCAATTTTTAAGGAAAATGTTCATACAATAAAAGCTGCTTTACTGTGTTTTCAGACATATCCCTACACTTTTATACAATAAATTGTTTATACAATACATTCAAATAATGAATGGGACCTAAATGTGAATAATGTTGTTAAATATTCCTTTGATATTGTTGTTAAGTTAATTTCTAATGCAGATGTTTGCCTTTTGGTCTATGATGTCAGTGAAAAGTGGTTTTACAAAACCATTACTCAACAGAG
The DNA here is from genome assembly GCA_017165825.1 of Hepsetus odoe. Classification (NCBI taxonomy): domain Eukaryota; kingdom Metazoa; phylum Chordata; class Actinopteri; order Characiformes; family Hepsetidae; genus Hepsetus; species Hepsetus odoe. The sequence goes on along the minus strand of CM029393.1, from coordinate 391,924 downwards.
ATAAGTCATACCTATAGAAGCTGACTGTAAATTACAGTATTCAAATACATACACATGTGCCGACAGAACTCACATAAAAAACAGCAGTCTTTCAAAAGTAGACATTGACATTCTTTGAGGTGGGAAATGGCTAAATAACAGGAGAATAGATGTATACATGCAGCTTCTAAGAGACAATAACAAGGAGACTTTAATAATGGCATGTATATTTGTGAGTCAAATATTACTGAGTCTTTACTGCAAAGATATAGAAGTCCTTCCTAGTCCACCTAAAAACAGAAATAACTGGTGGGGTTTTAATAATGTAATTGTCCCATTTAACATACAATTACCCAATGACATGAGTTTATCATCTGACATGCATAAATTCAGAAAAAATGAAAAATCTATAATGATTCATGCAAGCATCATGGACTCTTTAGATGCATGCACAGGCCTAATTATCGCCTTTTGGTGTCTGTGTTTAAAACCCAGCAAACTTTTTAATGACACTTATTTGATATATCTGACACTTGTTTGTATTAAAGTAGAGTTAGTAGAATATATTGAAATAGGTTTGTTTCTTTTATAGATTTTTTTAGAACTAGGTAAAGTGTGGAAAATATATATAAACCAGAAATTTAATACATTTTCTTCCCATTTTTTTACATTTATTAATCAATAAATACGATAATTATGTTGATGCCATTGTAATATGGCAATATTTATTATTCCTTCATGTAAATGCACTAAAATGTAAAAATCAATTGAGCAAACTGGACTTTGATACACTAAGGAGAAATTGCAACTGGATTGTCTCTCACGTATTCTTGGCAATTTCACAGTGCTTGTTTAAGAAGCGCGTCACATCATAACACGAATGTCACCTTTGGGCGAACAAATTGCTGTGAGGATAGTCTCAGTTTGATATATGCGTCAAATAATGTGGTCTTCCGACAAAGGGAAGTTTTAGTCTAGTTACTGGTTGAAAGAAAAATTGTAACTTAAGGAACGTCAGAAAGAAAGTAGGGTATGATTTTGTCTGATCGAAAGGCATATGGTGAATGGCAGGGTGAGACACATGAGAGATCAGAAACAAGTTACAAGTTAGAGGCTGAACTGGACCTGTACTCCACCCCACCAAGGCACCTACAACCAGAGCAACCGAACAGTAATGACTAGAGCACCAAGGCAATGAGCCTTCATCTCCAAGCGACAGCACCCTGGGTGCAGTAGGATGAGCTGCTCCACCAGTTACACCACTGTACTCTACAATGATGGACTGACTTAACTGACTACTTAACACAGTTGGGAATCAGTCTTTCCCCAGTTTGATGATGAACATAATGTTTCCCCATCAGACCCAAATCAATTAAACTTGCTTTCATCACTTAAGTGAACTTTGGACCAGTTTGCATCTATCCACATAACATGCTTCTCAGATTCTTCCTGTTTATGACAGGTTTGGTCACTGCAGATTAGGACGTCGTTCCAAATACTCTTAAACGTCAAGACACTATGATGAGACAGATCCTGTTCAGTGCTGAATTGGTGAGCAATTCCAGCTGCAGTGTTAAAATGATTCCCCATTCTCATCATTATCCTTTCCTCCCTTGCATTTGTCTTTCGTGGACAACCAGCCTTCTTGGAGGACTTGAATTAGTTTGTGACATTGTAAAGGTGCAATAATCTAGAAATCATAGATTTGGAATGACCAACTTTTCTTGCTATGACTGATAGGGTCATCCCTCTGGCCTTCATCTGGACAACCTGCTAGAAGGTTTCACTCACTTTAGAATGGCTCAACATCTTGCAAAGTCATTGATAACTGGAAAGTTGGGCTGGCTGACAGTTAAGTGGGGTTTGTCAGATATTTAAGGAAATTGGCTTCAGCTGACACATTTACTCCAATAACTGGGAGGTATCTGAAAGTGTTCTCTAATTTTGATCAGTGTAAAGTTGCTTATATATATATATGAGCTTGCATGGTAAAACTCATAGCTAGTCTAAAAATTATTCTAACATTTACAGTTCTAAGCCTATTGTCACCCAAGCCAAACAAACAGATGTGGGAAGATGGATCAGAACTTGCAAAATGAGTATTGCTAATTGGCAACCAATTTCTGACACTTCTGTATTTTACAACTCCAGAACGGGTATCTTCAAACCATCATACTTGTGCAATGAGGGGTTGAATTGTCTGTGCACAGCATAACATATTTTTGTTTATATTCCAGGAGAGCTCTTCCTAGTGCAAGTTCATCCAAGGCTGGCTGAAGTCCCACCAGATTTGCAAAAAGTTAACATGATGTGGGTCTTATTGAAAATGCTTAACCTGTGGTGATCACCCCTAAATTAGATTTTTGGTGTAAACAAACACAATACCCACACCAACCCCAATGTCAGACCCAGAGGAACAGGAATTCAAAGATGGGATGTCAGGAAAAGAGGAAAAGGTGGAGAAACAAGAATTTCCTTGAGGACAAGGAACAGCAGGTACATCAAAAATAAGGGAGAAGTAGCTGGATGATGTGCTATTAACCTCTCTCTGGTCTCCTACCATGTGCTATGTGACATAAAATAATAAAGGACAGTAGAGGCTAAACTAACTGCCCTTTTTTGTTTGCAACGGTGGTGGACGGTTTACAGATGAGATTAGACAGGACTCCCCCATGGACTATGATGTTAGTAGATGACATTGTGATCTGTACTGCGAGTAGGAAGCAGTTTGAGGAGACCCTGGAGAGGTGGAGATCTGCTCTAGAAAGAATGAAAAGAATTAAATGAAAGTCATTCAGACTAAGACAGAATACCTGAGTGTGAAATAAAGTGAGGATGGGAAGCATGGAGTAGAGGTTGCAAAAGTGGCAGAGTTTCAATACTTGATGTCAACAGTTCAGAGCAATGGGTATTTGTGGAAGAGAGGTGCAGGCAGGTTGGAAATGATGAAAAAGAGTGGCAGGAATCATCTCTGATAGATGCATACTGTAGTAGTGAGACAAGTTGGAGACAGTGGCACTGATGATGGACAGGATTAGGAAGGAGTTTATAAGAAAGGAGAATTCATGGATGTGGTGAGAGAGGACAGGCAGGGGATTGGTTTGAAGGAGGAAGATGCAGAGGATAGTTAGAAATGGAGATGGATGATCCATTGTGGTGACCCTTAACACAAGATAACAAAAGAAGAAGAAGGAAATAAGAAATTTTTAAACTGAGAAATCCTTCAGGACACCTACACCAGAATTAAAAAAATTCAGTAAATAATATAATCCATTTAGATTCATTTTGATCATGATATCTGTTAATCAATATTTTAACTTCTTGATGCTATGTACTTCCATGATGCTTTATATAGCTTTCTCAGTCACTTTAGAATGTGGTTTTAAGATGGTCCGGATTGTCATTTTAGACATGTCTATATTTTTTGGAATTATTCTTATAGCTCCCTAACTAAACATGTCACCACAAACAAGCATAGAATATTTTTTCTAGTCAGCAGTTATGCTTTTGAACAGTAAAGTACCTTTGTTGCTTAATTTAATTTTAAGGGGCAGTGGTGTCCTAGTGGTTAGGGACTAACCCCAAATGATTGGAAGGTTGTGGGTACCAGTAGGTTTCCCTGAGGTACCCTTGAGCAATGTATCGTCCCTATCACTGCTCCCCAGGTGCTTTCAATAACTGCCCCCTGCTGCACGTGTGTGCATTCGTTAAACGCAGAGGCTGCATTTCGTTGCGGTTCACTGTGTTGTGTTGTCTATTTACAATGACAAGTTGTCAATTTCACTTAAGTCCTTGTGATTAAAGACATACTGCACTGAATGAGAAACAATTGCGAGAAAAAAAAGGAAACTTATATTTTAACGAAGCTGACATCGCGGAACGAGACTACTTAAAACTAGTTTGTCTAATTTGAAAGCGATTCGGGAACGTCGCCATATTTAGTGAGGGACAATAAGCCGCTTCCCCAAATTTAAGAAGCAAATAATACATTTGTTTTGTTTTCTCCTCGGCGCTGACACGTGTGCTGACAGAAGCCATATTGTATGTGCTATTTAAGATTAATATAATCTAAATTAAACGGGTGGAATTTGTCGTATATTAGCACAGAATGCTAATAAATGTTTAACCATATTTTTGTTTCGCGCTTGTACAGCGTGCGCGGGTTTTTTGCCCACCCATATTCCAACGCTTCCCGGCCTTTTGAACTGTGATTGGTTTATTTTTTTTTCCCGCGCCTTTGATCTCTGGTGCATACGCCAATGATTGACAGCGGGCTGGCGCATACTACTACCTACTTCCAACAGAGGGGTGGGGCTTTTCGAAATACGGGTGGGGGGGGGAGAAGAACTGGGCCCTGCTGTCGAGAATATGGCGGCTTCCAGGCAGGCATGAGAGTGGCTACTTCTGAAAAAATCGGATGAATCTGGGCTGCCGTTTCCAAATAAGACAATCCAGACGTGTCCAAACCCTGTATCTCAAACCAAGTACGTATTTTGGGGGAAATGCATGCTACTGCAACCCAGAAAAGTATGCTTCATGTCTTGTGTTTTTCTGGTCGCCATTTTTCTTGTGGGAGCTACAAAGTGGACTGAAGTTGTCGACAAGATGGCTGCGTGCATCGGGAAAGCATTAATTAAAAGCATAATAAAAATGCATATTGATTCGCTTGTTTGAAAACTGTAGCTCATGTACTTTGGTCGCACCTTGTTTTTGTAAAATGCCCAAATTGAAAGGCACAATCATGGACAGCAAAACCTTAATAAAATAAAGCGGCTTGCTTTTTTCCCGTGTGTGCATGATTCTTGAGTTTATGTGAATAATTAAAAGGGGGAGTAGTTTGCACTCAGGTTTAAATAACGTACAGTGTATTTGTTGAAAAACAATTCAAGTTACTGTTTGTGGTCAGATTTTTTTTTTTTTTTTTTTTTAATGGCAAGATGGCGACTCCCAGAAGAGAGGCATGAAAATAGCTTTCTGAAGGATTGGGTTTCACATGTTTTTAGGCATATTTTTTTCCTAGAGTACTTTGCATAGCGGGGACAATTGACTAACATTTTATAGTTTTAAGAATTTGTTGACTCCATTTGTGTATAAATAAGGCGTATGATTGAGCGTGCTTTATTATTATTTTGTACTTGGTCGTTTTTTGTGGTTCAATATGGCTGCTTCCATGGCCAGATGCTCTTTGCCATCGATGTTGGCTTGTATTTTCATGAGGCTGTAGATAACTTTATTTTAATACATTTTGGTGTACATGGACTGTCGCTACCCTTTTGATGTTGCTCCAATAACTCAATCAATTTTGAGACACACACAGCATTTCAGAGTTTAATCAGTGTCCTGTAAAATGTATTTGGTTTCTGGGATCTGGTTGAGCGCCTGCGCCTTGCCTGTTAATGCATTTAAGCTTAGCCGGGCTCAGGTTGAGTTTTGCCCCCAAATAATAAGGTTCGACTGGTGACAGTATACCACAAAACGCATGTGAACTTCAGTTAAAGTAGGTCAACCTGCTTTGTTATAATCTATAGACGTGTGAGCTATGTGTTGATGTGAAATGTAATTTAGGGGTGTGTGTTTTGTTCCAGTAGAGTCCCCATGTCTTCCACGGGTTCGGCGCTGGCACCTCGCTGGAAGCGGGTCCTGGGCTGGTCTGGCCCTGTCCCTCGGCCCCGTCACGGACACAGAGCTGTGGCCATTAAGGAGCTTATGGTTGTGTTCGGTGGAGGAAACGAGGGAATCGTTGATGAGCTTCATGTCTACAACACCGGTGAGTGAGATGCTGCAGTTGCGATGTTGGTTAGACTCAGATGTTTGTTTTTTTTTTTTTGTCATTGCGAGGCCACAGCACAAGCACACAGTGAACCACAACAAAATTGGACCTCTGCATTTAACCCATGCACACACCGTGCAGCAGTGGGCAGCTACTAAAAGCGCCTGGGGAGCAGTGATGGGGATGGTACCTCAACCTACTGGTGAGGGAATCGAACCCACACAATCTTCCGATGCAGGGGCAACTCCCTAACCACTAGGCCACCGCTGCCCCCAGATGTGTAGCTGAGACTGAGGTTGACTTCCTTTTCAGTAAACTTTATTCACATTTATTTTGCTATTATTTTGCTGCTGAGTCATTTGATTGGTGCATCATATGCATATTTGTATAATTGATATTGACAAACTAACCAAGCCAGTTAATTGGTGAGGCTGTTTTGCCTGCAGCAATACTTAACACATCTGTATTTGTAAACACCTTTTGTGGAATCATCTATCCATTTCAACTTCTTGAGCTCACACATGTTTACTGTTTCATTTGATCTGCTGCTGTTTAATGCTGATGTGTTTATTGTTTTATTCCATTACATAAATCAGTAATCATGTAATCAATCATGTAATCAGTGCATCTTTTATACTCTGTCAAGCAGAGACACAATGCTGCACGAGCAGAATAATAAAACTAACAAACTAATTAAAACCATTCCGAATTTGCAAATGCACAGACTTGCCGGTTTTTTAGGTCTTCCTATAGATACTCTTTGCCTGTAGCACATTAATCAGTCTTTGTAGGTTACAGTTGCTGCAGCCAATCTATTACTGCACATTTTATGACCCATTATTTACCCTGATCATCAATAGGAAAAAACAATGACTCAGAATAATTTGTTTGGTGGATCATTCTAAATTATATATTGAAAGCAGCACACATTTTGTGAGCTATCCTTTGGTGTCAAATGTGCATGCTAACATGCTTTAAATAGCCTCTAAAAGCTCGCAGCAAATGGGCATCTTATTTAAACACATTTTCAAACAGGAAAATGTTATTTCCTCTTTAATAACTTGTTGCAAAACTTTAAGCAGCAGTAACATCAACCAACAATTCCTTTATTTTAATTTCAGAGCTTAATTACTACATTAGACTAGATTAGACTTTTTCATTGATCAGAATATAGATGCCGAGCCAATGAAATGCAGTTAGCATCTAACCAGAATTGCAAAGAATAAAATAGAGAATAAATTAGAGAGCAGCATTAGTGGAGCTGTATGTTAAAGTATGTGATATAGATAATAAAATAGTGTATACAGATTATAACTATGTACTGTTAAATGTTATGTTTAGAAAAAAAAGAGGGATGAAACAGTTGGTTTCTAGAAAAATACAGTAGGTTGTTTCACACAGTTGGCTTTTGTGTACAGTAATAATAAATTAGTGTCCAGTATGAAAAGTACAAAAGTGAGAAACAGAGCAGTGTTGAGTGCAATATGCTTATTACAATGAATTCAACAAAGTCACAGACTCCGGCAAGAATCTCATCCTGCCTGCCTACTGATATGCTTCAAGAATGAAATCAGACATGCAGTGTGGCAAAAAATCACTGTGTCTAAATTTGGCAAACATATGGAAGACATCAAAGCATCAGGATATAAAATCATTATTAAAAAAACAGGAATTGCACAGTTAAATTTATGAAAACAAATGGGATGGAAAAAAGTCACCAACTGTGTGAATGAAATGGGACTAACACACAGAGAAGCCAAACAATAACCAACACAAAAAGAAGAGACAGTAGAAACTAACATTACAGTGGGCTAAAAAGAAGCAGTCATGCAGTGTGGCTTGTTGCATGAAAGTGGTATTTGCTGATGAATCACAAAGCTGTACTGGTCACACTGGCACTTTTGTCTGGTGCCATTCTAATAACTTGGTCACTTTAAGGAACTTCTTGAAAGCCTGTTTGTTGCAAAATTTTTCTGACTGTGTTTGGTGTCCATCTCACCTGTTGGATATGCACTATTGGCTTTTCCACAGCAGATTCTAGTTGCTGTCTCAACCTTTTGCCTTTAGCTACAGCTACATCATTTACACCTCCTCTTGCTGCATAAATGTTGATTGTAGCCTTCAATTAAAGAAAAGAAAGATTGGAAAGCTTAGAATGCTGAGTTGGTAAAGCGTCAAATTTATAATCTGAGGGTCTGGGATTCAAGTCCTTGTCAGGGCTATTAGATAACTTGTTTGTTACCAAGTTCATGTTATATTTTCATTGGTGAAGGAGGAAAAACACTAAAGGGGACAGCCGCTGGTAGCCTTGCTTTTACTGAAATGTCCTCTGGAGCAACCAACAGAGGCTTAGAGATTAGCGAAGAACAGGGGTTTGCCAATTCAGTTCCCAAGACAGAAATGTGCAATCAAGGGGTGGCTAAACCCCTTGAGCAAGACCCTTAACAGCACAACAGGTGTGCACCTCTCCTCTTCTGCTCCTGGTCTGTATGTTCACTACCAGTGTGTCTAGGATGGATTAAAAGCAGGTTCTTCCCAAGTGTTTCTTGTACTGGACAAAATGTTCACGAAACGTATTCTTGATTGATTGATTTGGTCAGGAGAGGGAGGGGAGAGGCATTTCACAGATGGTCTTGTGTCAGTAAGTTTTCGTGACAGAGAGAGAGCGAGAGAGAGATATGGGGAGTTGCTGAGAGAATCGATGTGTTTTGTGCAGCTCTACCATGAAATGCAGATTTGTAATTTGAAATGCAATTTGCCTAGTTTAAATAACAAATTGTTACGCAGCAAACCACTGCACATAAACCAATATGTTTACATTCATCTTGGCTAGCTATACTCAAGTCTGAGAGTACTGAATGGGTTGAATCTATTATCAGTTGATTTTGGTTATTTTTCTTTAGTATTTGTTGAGATTTCTCAACAAATTTTTTTGTTTTATTATAAGAATTTTTTTGTTTCTTATATATGATATGAAATGCTGTGGATTTACTTTTTTCATTCTAATGACTCAGGGAGTAATTTTTTGGGTGCTTTTTGCAACATCATTGTCTGTTGTGGAAAAAAAAAACATACAATTTGGGGGGGCTTGATTGGCCACTTTTACATCAATGGCTTTCTTAACAAAGCACAACCTTTTGTCAGCCAGGTGGGGTTTGATATAAAAATTTGCATTGTGTATTACCCTTAACACTGTTTGTTAATATATGTTTATTAACAGAAATGTACTTTTCTACTTTTTTTGTTACCAGCAACCAACCAGTGGTTTATTCCAGCAGTGCGTGGCGATATTCCACCAGGCTGTGCAGCATATGGCTTTGTGTGTGAGGGTACACGGCTGCTGGTGTTTGGGGGTATGGTGGAGTATGGCAAATACAGCAGTGATCTTTATGAGCTGCAGGTAAAATAGTTAACAACAAAAAGATCTCTTGATGCTTTTTGTGATTCTGGATTTTGATCTATGTTGTACTCAAATCTGGTACTGCTGAATGTGAAATGTGTTATTCAGGCAAGCAGATGGGAATGGAAGAAGCTGAAGCCCAAAACCCCTAAAAACGGCCCCCCACCCTGCCCCCGTCTGGGCCACAGCTTTTCCCTTGTGGGCAATAAATGCTATCTTTTTGGAGGCCTGGCGAATGACAGCGAAGATCCCAAAAACAACATTCCCAGGTGTGTAATATTAGGGATATGCTACTGTGAAATAATAAAACATTTAGATGTTCTGTAGCTCTTCTCAGAGTTATATCATGGACATTGTCAGTCTATTTCACTGAACAGATACATCTGCAATAAAAAACTGATTAAGACCAAATACAGTCAGTCTGTTAAGAGTGGTATAATATTGAATTTTCTTCCTTTTAAAAAGTTCATTGTCTTGAGTAGATATCATTGCTTGTTTATTTTTTCAAAATGTAACTTTTGTTTGTTTTTGTCATCCAACTTCTATCCAAAACATTGTTTTAAATTATAATTATTTTTTTTGTCTACCTCTAGTCATGCTCCTCAGACTGAGTTTGCAGATAACTTAAGATTTGATTAATTTGTCTGCAGATATTTAAATGATCTCTACACACTGGAGTTGCGCCCAAGTGCTGGTGTGGTGTCCTGGGACATACCAATTACATATGGAGTTTTACCTCCTCCCAGAGAAAGCCATACTGCTGTCATTTACACTGACAAGACCATCAAAAAATCTCGTCTCATTATTTATGGAGGAATGAGTGGCTGTCGTTTGGGGGATCTTTGGACGTTGGATATTGGTAAGTAAATGTATGTTTTTGTTTTCAAGCTTGTAATATAGTCCTTTTTTTTTTTTTCCTGGAAGAGTGCATTAGGCTGTTCTGTAATATTTTACAGAACAGCCTAATGCACTCTTCCAGAAAAAACTGAAACGTGAAACAGAGAGGGGATTTCTTGGTAGGGTGTCAACTACAGCTGTTGAGCCAGAGATTACAAGGATCCAAATGCACTAATAAAGGCTTTTGGGAAAGGAACTCCATATGAAGACCCAGCAATAAAATTTCTCCAGCACCACCATTCCACATCTGTGGTCTTGTCATAAATTAACCATACAATTCAGAATGATTTAAAATGTACATTTTTGTTAAAACGGCTAATTTGTAACATGTAAAACATGTTTCTTTTGGTATGGAATTCATGGGAACATTTCTGATTGTAACTTTAGGCAAGTCTAAACTGATGGGAAAGTTCTTTGTTGAATTTTTATTCTTTGTAGAATTGAACGCCAGATTAAAATCTGTTTTAAAAGGTACACTTGACTGTCAGACCCCAATAAGAAGCAATTACTTTTTTCTAAAATTTGTTGTTTTAAGTCACAACATTCTGAATGAATTTTGGAGCCCACTGTACTTTGCCTGGTCATTTTTTTTTAAACCTGGTTCACCTGTAACTTTTTTTTAAAACAACAACATTTGCCTATTTCTGAATCCTGATCTTGGCTTTAAAAATATCCAAATTGCCCTCACCTATGTTCATGTCAAAATATTCTGGTACACAGTTTGTCAGTAAGATACTGATTCCGATACTTTTCTCTGAAATTCCAACTACAAATAAATAAATAAATGCTAGTGGTAATGGATTAATTTTAATGTATAAATCTTCACATAATTCTTCGTGTTTTTTTTATTTTTTTTATTTGCCAATATCCTTTGCATTGCTACAGATTATTTACATTCACACACAAACATGCATATAACTGTGTAAAACATTTTGAGCTGCGGTTTTAACTAAATGTCCTTACTAATCAATATGGTTTAAAAAAATATATATTTCCACAGACACCCTAACATGGAATAAACCCTCTGTAAGTGGCACAGCACCTCTCCCTCGCAGCCTCCACTCCGCCACCACCATTACTAACAAGTGAGCTTTTACTTCTAGATTTTCATATTATTTATTCTAATGACTAATTGTTTTTTAACCTTGCTGATTTTATCTTTAATTTTTTGAACTGCAACTAAATTCTCTCGCTCAGGATGTATGTATTTGGAGGATGGGTACCGTTGGTTATGGATGATGTCAAAGTGGCCACACATGAAAAGGAATGGAAATGCACAAACACACTGGCCTGCCTAAACTTAGGTGGGCTCCGTTTAATTTTATTCATATTAAATAATTTTTTTCAAAATGTAATGTTAGTTAATAACAGCATCTGTCTTTTGGTCTGCACTTTCAATTCAATATTCAGTTCTAAATTAAGAAATGTTCACAAATTGCTGATGATATTGTGATCTGTAGCAAGGGTTGGGAGCAGCTTGAGGAGAACCTGGAGAGATGGAGATGTGCTCTAGAGAGGAGAGGAATGAAAGTGAGTAGGACAAAGACAGAATACAAGAGTGTGAATGAAAGGGAGGGAAGTGGAGTGGTTAGGATCCAGGGAGTAGAGGTGACAAAGGTGGAGCAATTTTAAATACTTGGAATCCGCAGTTCAGAGTAAAGGCGAGTGTGGAAGAGAGGTGAAGAAGAGAGTACAGGCAGGTTGGAATGGGTGTGGATGGAGTGATTTGTGACAGATGGGTACCAGTGAGAGTGAAATGGAAAGGTTTATAGGACAGTAGTGAGACCAGCTATGTGGAATTGGAGAAGGTGGCACTGATGAAAAAACAGGAGGCAGAGCTGGAGGAGTGAGAGCTAAAGATGCTAAAATTTTTGTTGAGTGTGACGAGGTTGGACAGGACTCTCCATTCCTTAGTTTTCAGGAAGTCCTTGGTGGATTTACTGGTATGTTTTGGGTCATAGTTGTATTGCAGGGTCCAGCTTTGGTTCAGCTTTAATGTTCTTACAGATGGTCTCATTTTCCTCAAGCACCCTCTGATACATGGTAGAAGGTTGATTCTGTGACGGTGGGCTGGCCAGGTCCTGCTGCAGCAAATAATCTCCAAACCATGACACTTCCATGCCGATGCTTCACAGTTGGCATGAGGTTCTTTTCCTGGAATGCTGTATTTGGTTTTTGCTAGACATGTCCTCTGTTCTGGTGTCCAAATAATTCAACTTTTAACTCATCTGTCCAAAGAACATTATTAAGTCCTGGCCTTTGTCTGTGCTCTCTTTGGCAAACTTCAGTCTGGCCCTGATTTTTCTCTTAGAGAGCAAAGGTTTCCTCGTTGCACACATCCCATGCAAGTTAAAGTTGTGCAGTCTCTTTCTGATTGTAGAGGCATGCACTTTTACATAAACAGTAGCAAAAGCCTGCTGTAGGTCCTGTGATGACATTTTAGGGTTTTTGGAGACTTCTTTTAGCAACATGTGGTCTGCTCTCGGGGTGAACTTGCTAGGAATGCCAGACCTGGGATTGTTGTCAGTTGTTTTGGAAGTCCTCCACTTGTAGACTACCGTATTTATTCGTGTATTAGTCACACTCGTGTATAAGTTGCACCCCAATGATTGATGAATGATTTGGCATTGAAATTTGTTCCAAAATTTATTTTTGAATATCTTGACATTTGAGATTTTGGATTACATGTTGCCAAAAATGCTAATATATTGATAACATAAGCTTATCAAATAACTCTTAAAAATAAATATTTCAAAAAATAAAAATTGTGCCAATAGAAGACATTGCACATCGTCTATAATCACATAACTAAGAAATATTGGCATTTACGGTAAAATGTATTGAGTTACTACGTACGTGGTCACCGGTTTAGGTATTCAAAATGGCGGCATGTGAATTTCCTGGATTGAAATGGGGGGGGGGCTTTTTTTTCTTTTGGGGATTCAATATGATTATGGTGGTCATATTCATCATTTATATACACCCTGTAACGTAAGGGAATAGTGATTCCATTGTCCTCTTGTAATGAAATCTGTTTCAGACACCATGTCATGGGAGACCATTTTATTGGACACTTTGGAGGACAACATTCCAAGGGCCCGTGCTGGACACTGTGCTGTTGCCATTAACAATCGACTTTATGTGTGGAGTGGCCGTGATGGATACCGCAAAGCCTGGAATAACCAAGTGTGCTGTAAAGACCTGTGGTACTTAGAGACTGGTGAGAAGATTAATACTAGATGCATGTAATTCATACTCAAAAGGTTGTGGTCATCAACTTCATGCGCTGCTTTATTATATGCTTTAGTTCTGACACTGATCAACCCTACTTTTCAAGGACTTTATAATAGTTTGATGAGGTTTGTTTGGCATTTTAGCAGCACTCTTAATCATTATTTTTGTTGTTTCCTTCCTTCATAGAAAAGCCACACGCGCCTTCACGAGTGCAGCTAGTTAGGGCCAATACCAGCTCTCTGGAGGTCAGCTGGGGAGCAGTGTCCACTGCAGATTTGTATCTGCTCCAGCTTCAAAAATACGACATCCCTTCGTCCACCAGTGCTGCCTCTTCATCACCGTCGCTACCTGCAAATTCTCCCAAAAGCCCTGTGCCAGCTGCCTCAGCTCTGTCTGCACAGAGCCTCCCACAGGTTGCTGTTTCACTTGCCCCTCAGGCTGCCTCACCCACTGCCACAGGTCTGCCTGTTCTTGCTAATACGCCCCCAAGCCCTCTGGCTGCCACGACTGCACGTGGCTCAGGTAAACACATGCATAACACTGTTAGAGTGGGCAGGCTTCTCCTGAAAATTAGATAAGCCAAAGGCCAGTAATTGATTTAAATTGACTTAAAGAATAAAGTATGTATAAATGTAAAGATTATATAAACTAAAATCATGCTACAATTTAAAAACCAGTGAGTGCACTGGATTACCTTTATTAGGCATTTTGTTTCTTTCTGAATTCATCTTTTTGTTTTTTTTTTTAAACCTTTAATAAGGTTCATGTTATAATAGACATTTCATATTGGTACTGATAATCTAATCATTCTTCCCTTTTACTTTTAGCCATCTTGAAAGTGGCAGCTACTCAGTCCAGCACTGGGGCTTCAATTGTCACTGTGCGACCAGCGAATCAGGCTGCAAAATCTCCAATCACTTTAACATCACTTCCTGCTGGTGTTCGTATGGTGATGCCAACACAGACAACCCAGGGATCAGTAAGATCCTAAAGCAATAGTGTTTTGGGAGCCAAAAATTAAACAGCTGTAATAAACTGGTGGTGTGAATTTGTTTTTTCTATTTATTTGCAGCCAATGGGCACCAGTCCTCAGATGAGTGGAATGGCAGCTTTAGCTGCAGCAGCTGCCGCCACACAGAAAATCCCACCGTCATCTGGTGCAGTGCTGAATATGCCAGCGGGAGCCACCGTTGTTAAAACGGTCACTGTTACACCTGCATCTTCCACAGTGAAAGTAGCATCTCCAGTTATGGTACATGTCTGCAGGGCTAAGTAATTAGTTCTATTTCCAAATCATGGAAAATTTGCAATTCTGGCAATAAAATATAACACAAGCTTTTTTTTTTTTTTTTTTTTGTTTTTCTTTTTATTTCAAACACATTTTATTGTCTGGGAAGTCAAAATAGCTTCATAGTTATAAATTATTTCCCACCTCTATTTTTTTTCTTTTATCAAAGGTGAGCAACCCAGCCACACGTATGCTGAAGACAGCTGCTGCACAAGTGGGCTCGCCTACTATGTCCAGCGCCACAACACCAAATCGGCCCATTATAACTGTGCACAAATCTGGCACAGTCACTGTTGCCCAGCAGGCCCAGGTGGTTACTACTGTTGTAGGTGGAGTCACCAAAACCATCACACTGGTCAAGAGCCCCCTCACTATGGGAGGAGGTGGCACACTGGTATGGTATATCATGAAAGGATTTGAAAGATTAATACTTAGTAGCACACAACATCTGGTGCACTTGGATGTCTGCTGTCCAGCACAGTTTATAAGTTCCCTTGCCTGGACATAACCATTAAATTTGCTAATAACAAGTGAATTTAATCAGGTTACAAGAAGTTGTTAAAAAAAAAAAAAGTTACCAAAAAAAAAAAAAATACTGACATTACTTATTCACATAATACATTTCATAAAGAAGTATTAAATTTACAGAATGTAATAATACAAATCCTTGCTGTTTGCATATTATACAGCACTGTTCAGTAGGACTATATAGATTGTAGTATATAGATACAATTCTGTAATGAAATAGCTTTGTTGTTGCATTCTTTGATATGCCTTTCAGTGCATTTGAAATAGGAATGTACCTGCAGAATTAATCTGGAATTATAATTGGTCAGGATGCTGATTAGCAAAATGGCAAAATTTTCAGAAATTGTTTAGGGTACCATTTGGTTATTGTGACATTCTTTAATGCCATTGTTATAACAATTAATGATTAATATTGAGCAATTCTATAAAAGGAACAGATTCAGAGGTATTCTTGCTTGTTATTTGTATTGATTCCTCTCTGTATAGCTTTCCAGCCTTGGTAAAGTTGTGTCTGTGGTCCAGACGAAACCTGTTCAAACCTCTGCTGTGACTGGCCAGGCCTCCACCAACCCGGTGACTCAGATAATACAGGTTAGTGACACTTAAACATATGCATATTTAAACACATTTAAGTACATTTAAATATAGTCTGTTTGAAATGTAATGTGTAACTAGTTACACAGGCTCTTTTTTTACTTTTAATATTTTTCTATGTATGCATTTACTACTTTTTATTATATGAGGGAGTTTGTGTGAGTATGTTGTGTATTAAATTTTTTAAAATTTAATTACCAGTCTTAAAAGATTTAACCCAAGTGAAGCTTCTCTCAAACCCATAGCACAGTGTTTGATTGCAGATTGATGTGATCTTGTAGAGCTGGGTACATAATTTATTTTCTTCATCCAGACAAAAGGCCCACTCCCAGCAGGCACTATTCTGAAGCTGGTGACATCAGCAGATGGCAAGCCCACAACAATTATCACTACTACCCAAGCAGGTGGCACTGGGAACAAGCCCACTATTCTTGGCATCAGCAGCATGGCATCAACAACTACCAGCAAGCCTGGCTCCACAACCATCATCAAGACCATCCCTATGTCTGCCATCCAGCAGGGTGCCACAGGTTTGCATTGTAATCTCTTCTGTAACTCTGTAGTCCCTTGATTACTTAGGGCTCCAAGTAGCAGAAACTTTACATATTTGATTCATCTTTTGGCTATCCCTTTTTTGTCTGATTTACCTCCTGTTTAAAAGGTATTCTTTTTTTTTTTTTTTTTTTTTTTTCCATGAAATTTATATTTTCCAGGTTTTTGTATGTTAAATTTAATTTGTGCCCATAGCTTTTAGTCTTATAGTTGCATATATGCAATAGTGGTAATTTGCATGATATCATGAAAATACTGTTAGAAGTCTTAGTAAACACATGAATATGTTGCATAGAGGAATTAATTTGCGTTTGTGAAGCAGCAGTAAATGTGCTCACTGCAAAATCTATCATCCACCAGTATCGTTGATGATATACAGTCATGTGAAAAATTAGGACACCCTATTAAATATTAAGTTCTTGTGGCGAACCCTAAAATAAAGAGCAGCCAAAAGAAAAAGAAGATTAAATATTCAGTTCTTAATTAAGAAATGTTCACATATCGATTTATAATCTTGTTTTTATTTTTCTCTGGAAAGGAAAGTGATTTAATGGCAAATAAACAACAAAAATTAACCTTAATTTATTCATTAAACAAGATATCAACAAAACTGTGTATTCTAACTAAGGAAAAAGTTAGGACACCCTACCCCCTAATAGCTAGTCTTACACCCTTTTGGCTGAAATAACTGCAGTGAGACACTTCTTGTAGCCATCTACTAGTCTCTGACATCAGTCTGAGGAAAGTTTGTTCCACTCCTCAATGCAGAATTCTTTAAGCTGTGAGATGTTTGAGGGTTTTCTTGCATGTACAGCCCGTTTCAAGTCACCCCACCCCACCCCATCTCAATGTGATTAAGATCTGAGCTTAGACTCAGCCACTCTAGGACTCTCCATTTCTTAGTTTTCAGCCAGTCTTTGGTGGATTTTCTGGTATGTTTTGGGTCATTGTCATGTTGCAGGATCCAGTTACGCTTCAGCTTTAATACTCTTACGATGGTCTCACATTATCTGTAGATCAATATCTGGTACCATTCCACCATGGTAGAATCCACCATGAATTCTATGATGGTAAGCAAAAGCATCTCCAAACCATGACACTTCCACCTCCATGCTTCACAGTTGGTATGAGGTTCTTTTTCTGCAGTGCTGTATTTGGTTTACACCAGACATGTTCTCTGTTCTGGTGTTCAGTAATATAATTTTAGACTCATCTGTTCAAAGAACATTACTCTAGAAAGTCCTGGTCTTTGTCTATGTTCACTCTGGCAAACTTCAGGCTGGCCCTCCCTGATTTTTCTCTTTGAGAGTAAAGGTTTCCTCCTTGCATACATCCCATGCAAGTTAGTTGTGCAGTCTCACAGGCACAGACACACAGGCTAGGGTGTCCTAATTTTTTCACATGACTACCTGTTAAATATTTCTAACCTACCATTAAAACGTGTTGGCCACAAATAAGGTAAGGATGAGGAGAATGTAGTGTACCTCTCAAAACATTCAAATTGAATGGGTGGTAGCACTTAAAGCTCAATGGCTAAATTGAATATCTCTCTGGTCCTTTTACATATACCTTTTCAGTTCAACTTAGTCAAGTATGTTATCATGGCAGAAAACAAATGCAGATTTATAGAAAAACATGCAAAGATCTCTTGGGCTGACATTTGTTTTCAATTTAGGTTAGGCCTAGCAGCAATCTATAGACAATCTTAAAATATAGACTCACAAAACAAGGTCACTTTTTTTTTTTATTTATTTATTTTTTGGGTGCATCACTCACCAAAATGCACATTTCTAAAATTATGTACTTAATCCTATCAATACTATAATAAACTAGTATTATGTCAAAACAAATTCAAAGTGGTAAAAGCTTTGACATAGTCTTGTGGTTGTTCAGTCTGCAATAGATTTTTTTTTTTTTTTTTTTTCCCCAGCAAAAAAGCAACATAGAAAAAGAAAACAATCTTGAGAATTTTTATTTATTTGTTTGTTTATTTATTTATTTTTAATAACATTGGCTGTATTGACTGCTATTGCTACTGGGCGATGAAACTTTTTATGCTGCAGGATTGGAATTACCACCAAGCCCAGATATTTATCATGCTATATATCTGTTGGGCATCTGCAAGATGTTGACTAGTCTCTCCATTTTAATTTTTGAACAATTCACACATAGCAAATGCTGGTTTTTGTTACCCAGTGTGGTCTCATACTATTACATATCTAGATGGGTAAAAAGGGTCTTGCTCAGGGACCCAGTGGTGGTAGTGCCAGAGGTGGGATTCGAACCTGGGACCCCTTGAGCCATAGGTCCATAGGCAAGAACCCTACACATCTAGATGTGTAATAGTCAGAGACCACACTGGGTAACTTAGAATTTCTTCTTGTAACCCTGCTATTCAACATGCCTTGAGGGAAGCACTATAATTATTTGTTTTCCTAATGACCGCTATCCATCTAGTTTGCTAAAGATCATGTGGACAAGTAGAAGGATTTGTAAATAAATATTATGTGCATGGATGAGACCAGAATAAAACTTTAAAAAAAATTTTTTGGAGATTGGAAAACCTTGCATTCAAACATAAGGACCTTATCTCATCTGTGAAACGTATTGATGGTAGAAAAGTGGATTTGGCCTGTCTTACTGTAGTGATCGCAAGCCATTGTGGCCCATATAAAGTTCTAAATAGTTATACTTGCATATTCTAAAGGAGACATAGTCACATATATGTGCATGAACTGAGTATGGGTTCCTCCAAAGGTTTCTTTCTGTTTTCCTTTCTTCTTCAGTTATGGAGTTTTTCCTTGCCTTTGTCATCCTTGGCTTATTCACTTGGGGCTTGCACCCAGATTCTGTAAAGCTGCTCTGTGACAATAACACTTGTAAAAAGCGCTATATAAATTAAATGGACTTGACTGTATCTCATGTGAAAGTAGTTAATGCAGTAAGACAATGATCCTAAGCCCCTGGCATTTCTACCAAATAATTTTTTGATGAGTAAAATTGAGCAATGAACAGGTCAAAATATCGACCTCATCCTAAGACTCCCTACACTTTCCTGTAGGTGTTTCTAGTAGCACTGGACTAAAGAGCCCAATCACCATCATCACCACCAAGGTAATGACCTCTGGCACACCTGGCAAAATTATCACAGCTGTCCCCAAGATTGGCACAGCATCAGGCCAGCAGGGATTAACTCAGGTAAGAGACATTAGAATGGGGAGCCTTAATACTTAGCATGTCAAATGAAAGCGATATCCTAATGAAAGTTCTTTCTCTTTCTTGACTGTAGGTGCTTCTAAAGAGTGCCTCTGGTCAGCCTGGCACTATTTTACGTACAGTGCCCATGGGTGGTGTGCGCCTTGTCTCACCCGTCTCTGTGTCTGGTGTCAAGCCAACTGTTACTACTTTGGTGGTCAAGGGAACAACAGGTAAAAAAAAAAAAATTTTTTTTTTTTTTTTTGGAATGGTATAAGGCTTTGATTTTGTATAGCCTAAAAGCAAAGTTTAAATAAGCAATTTGTATGTAGTGCACATTTACATGGTTTTTACCGCTAATATAGTTGTTCAGCCAAGACATGGGTATCTGAAGTTTGCTTCATTACACTGATTTGTGCTACAAGTTGAAGCTAACAAGTATGAGCACAGCATTAATACTGGTGGACACTGTATTCCTGAAATTGTGCATTTTTATGACCTCTCTCATCACATCCATAGTCTTCCTCTTTTCTGGCATCTCCATCTTTTAGTATCCTTCTCCCAATATTATCCTCATCTCTCCTCTGTACATGTTCAATCCAATGCAACCTTGGTTCTCTAACTTTGTCTCCAAAATATCTAACCTGAGCTGTCCCACTAATATACTAATTTCTAGTCCTGTCCATCCCTATCACACCCAATGAAAATCTTAGCTTTTCTTTAAAATGAAACAATACGGTAGTGAGGCCTCCAGCTCCTGTCTTTTTGTCAAAACCACCATCTCCAGCCCGTATAGCATAGCTGGTCTCACTGCTGTCCTGTAAACTTTCCCTTTTACTCTTACTGGTAGTGTCAAAAATCAACCCAGCCACTCTTCTCCACCCTTTCCAACCTGCCTGCACTCTCTTCACCTCTCTTCCACAGTCCCCGTTACTCTGAGCTCTTGATCCCAAGCATTTTAATTCCTCCACCTCTGCTACCTGCATTCTAACCACTCCACTTTCCTCCGTTTCGTTCACACTCATGTTTTCTGTCCTTGTCCTACTCACTTTCATTCCTTTTCACTCTAGAGCATCTCCACCTCTTCAGGTTCTCTTCAAGCGATCGATTACAGTAGTGAAATAACATTACAATTCTGAAAACAGAATTAGCAGCCTTTTTTTTCTGAACAATAAAAAAAAATTTAAAAATCAAAAATCTAAGGCTGATTAAAAGAGAATGTTGCTTTAATGTCAGTAAGAGATGTGGTTTCTTTTTCAGCTGTTACCTCTCTAGGTACAGTTACAGGCACCGTGTCCACCAGCCTGGCAGGTGGAAGTGTGGCCAGTCCTAATGCATCCCTGGTAACGCCCATCACTACATTGGCTTCGGTGGCCACACTTTCGAGCCAGATTCTCAGCCCTGCCAGCAGTACATCTGTAGTGCAGAACAACCTCACCACTGCCACAGCTGCTGTGCAGGTATATGGCTACTATAAGCCACATACAGCTCTAGAAAGCCATGCACTCAATTCTTAGGAGCTCTGAAAGTATGCAAGAATTATGCTTTTTTTTAATATAATCCAACACACAACTAATTACAGACAGTTATTATTTAAAAGAATTCTTGTATGCAAAATGATAAGCTTTTTTTTGGTTGATTTTTAGTTCTTAGGTTTTGTATATTCTAAATCATAGAAAAATAATCTTATTGTTGCAAGGTAATCAGTTTGATTTTGTCAAAAAAATGTCACTTTTAGTTTTCTAAAAAATACTAAATCAATCCCTGTGAGAGGAATTACAATATTTATCAATCAGCCGGTAATCAATAACTTATTCTTATTGTACCTCCCCTAGCCTACCCAGGTGACACTCATTACCACACCTACTGGTGCAGAGACTCATCCAGGGCAGGATCTGCCTGTCTCCATCCTGGCATCTCCCACCTCTGAGCAGCCCTCATCCAGTGATCAGGGGCATGCTGATGCCTCCAGCACAGTTTCCCTAGTATGCTCAAACCCACCCTGTGAAACCCATGAAACTGGGACCACGAACACAGCCACTGTGGCATCAGCAAGCATGGATACTGTGCATGTGGGCACAGTACAAAGAGTCTGTTCAAATCCACCCTGTGAAACCCACGAAACGGGCACAACTAACACAGCCTCTACAGCGTCAGCTAATATGGGCAGTGAACAATTTGGCACTGCGCAAAGAGTATGCGCTAATCCACCTTGTGAAACCCACCAGACAGGTATCACTAAAACTGCCACCATCGCATTGAGAAGCATGGGCACAGAACACATTGACAGAGTCCAAAGAGTCTGTTCAAATCCACCCTGCGAAACTCATGAAACAAGCACCACCAATACACCCACTGCAACTTCTGCAGGCATGGGCAGTGAGCAGGTTGGCACAGTGCAGAAAGTGTGTTCGAATCCACCATGTGAAACCCATGACACTGGCACTACCAACACCACCACAACAGCTTCATCTGATATTGGCAGCAACCAGACCGGTTTAATCCACAGAGTCTGTACAAACCCACCCTGTGAAACTCATGAGACTGGAACCACCAACACAACCACCACTGCTACCTCCAATATGGAGACTGATGGTACAGGTAATGGGCCTAGCATTCCCACTTCATTTAGAATTTGTCATTCGTTAATATTATTAATTATTTCTCACTGATTTTCATAGCCACTTGTCTTGAGTAATTTAATAATTATTGGTTCTTAGTGGCCCTGTATTGATGTTAATATTAACTTATTAGGTTTTTTTTTTTTTGTCCCACCCTTGAATTTTGTTAATAATGTATTTTGCGCCCTTTGGTTTTCACCTTAAGAATCTTGTTCATTCTGTGTTCCAATATTATGGCAATGAATAGTGCTTAACTGTTTAATAGTGTTAAACACATGATTATGTGGATATTTTGCGTACTCCCTGGGTACCTAATGACTTGCCAGTGTGCAATGCTCAAAAAAAGCATCCATGATGAAAGGATATGTACATTTCAGATTTCCCCATTTTTATTTTTATTTTATGTATTTTATTTATTTATTTTCCAACTAAACAACGCTAAGTCAACTAAAAATTTTGATACTGTAATGTGAAATTTTTTTTTTTTTTTGTGATATTGCCAAGACCCTTACTGAAAGATTTGATGTTTAAGGTAATGCATCCTGTATTTTGGGCTTTTTGCATTTTGGCTTTAGTTCAGCAGGCTGGGGAGGTCACAGAAGGCTCAAGTGTCCTAGAGACCCCAAGCTCCATTGCAGCTTCACAATGTCGAGCCATTACCACAGTAACCCAAGCCACACCTACCCCAGGACCTGCTGTTCCTGTGAGTCTTAACTTACTAAATGAAATGTCATTGCTGATCTGTTTACATGTTTATTTTTGATAAATGTTAGATTGTGGTTCCTAACCAGTTAATCAAATGAGAGCTCATGCTGAACAGTTATCCCATTAGACTGTTATTCAACTAAGAAATTATGCTTTATGGAATATCCACTGGAGTACTAATTTACATTTACGGCATTTAGCAGACACTCTTATCCAGAGCGACTTACATGTCCTAATTACAGGGACAGTCCCCCAGGAGCAATTCAGGGTTAAGGGTCATGTCACCCAGTGGTGGTAGTGCTAGAGGTGGGATTTGAACCTGGGACCTCTACCTCATTGGTCCATAGGCAAGTATCCTACCCCTAGACCACTACCACCGCATGCTCTTGTTTATCAGTTGAAGGCTGGTCCATGTTCATGTTTTTATGCTTGTTTATATGTGAGCAAAGTTCAAAGGCCTTATATTAAATATATGCAGGTTAATTTTGTTTACAGCATTTACATTTTTTGTGCTTACTTTTGTGCCCCTCCCTCCCTCCCTCCCTCCCTCCCTATATTACCATACTGTTCAGTCTCTGACTTCAATCACTGAGGCATCTGTAGAAATGGCAGGTGATGCTGTGATGACAGAGGGACCGCCTATGCACACAAAAACCCAGGCAGAGGCTGGCACAGAGCACGAAGCTGCCATAATTGTGGAAGCAGCACAAGAGCAGCTGCCAACAGCAGAGGTTTTTAATGCTGAGTACTTCTGCTATAGCTTACTGCGTAGATTGATATTTTACCTTAATTTTAATAGATTTCTCACTTTTTTCCCTAAGTAAAATACCCCACGTTTAAGTGCAAACTATTTGCATGACATCAACTTAAATCCATCTTAGTTTATTCTAATTTGTTTCTATCTGATTTAGATGGAGGGTGTGGAGGCAGCAGGGGTAGCTCCAGAGGCTCAACCCTTAGCTTTACCCCCAGAACTGATGTCTGAGGGGCAAGCTCCTACCTTGATGGTGGCAGGCCTAACCCCAGAGGAGCTAGCTGTGACAGCAGCTGCAGAGGCAGCGGCACAGGCAGCAGCCAGTGAAGAGGCACAGGCACTGGCTATTCAGGCTGTTCTGCAGGCTGCTCAGCAGGCAGTAATGAGTGAGTTTTACTTTTACAATACATAAGTAAAAATCATAGGAATAAAAGTTGATTGGATGTTTATAGTTTAAACATGTATACAATATCTCACAAAAGTGAGTACACCCCTCACATTTTTGTAAATATTTAAATTATATAATTTCATGGGACAACACTGAAGATATAATACTTTGATACAAAGTAAAGTAGTCAGTGTACAGCTTGTATAACAGTGCAAATTTGCTGTCCCCTCAAAATAACTCAACAGACAGCTATTAATGTCTAAACCACTGGGAACAAAAGTGAGTACACCCCTCAGTGAGAAATGTCCATATTGTGCCCAAAGTGTCTCTTTTGTGTGGCCACCATTAATTTCCAGCACTGTCTCAACTCTATTGGGCATGGAGTTCACTAGAACTTCACAGGTTGCCACTGGAATCCTCTTCCACTCTTCCATGACTACATCACGGAGTTGGTGGATGTTAGAGACCTTGCTCTCCTCCACCTTCTGTTTAAGGATGCCCCACAGATGCTCAATAGGGTTTAGGTCTGGAGACATGCTTATCCAGTCCAGCACCTTTGCGCTCAGTTTCTTTAGCAAGGCAGTGGTCCTCTTGGAGGTGTGTTTGGGGTTGTTATCATGTTGGAATACAGCCCTGCTGCCCAGTTTCTGAAGGGAGGGGATCGTGCTCTGCTTTAGTATGTCACAGTACATGTTGGCATTCATGGTTCCTTCAATGAACTGTAGCTCCCCAGTGCCGGCAGCACCAACCAGCCCCAAACCATGACATTCCTACCACCATGCTTGACTGTAGGCAAGACACACATGCCTTTGTATTCCTCATCTGGTTGTCACCACACACGTTTGACACCATCTGAACCAAATAAGTTCATCTTGGTCTTGGTCTCCAGTAATCCATGTCCTTAGTCTGCCTGTCTTCAACAAACTGTTTGTGGGCTTTCTTGTGCATCATCTTTAGAAGAGATGCCAGCCATGCAGACCAAATTGATGCCGTGTGCGGCGTATGGTCTGAGCACTGACAGGCTTGGCCTTGAGGTACCCTGTTGACCTTCCAGTGACCAGTATGAGAGAATGTGAGAGCGATAACGCATTTAACACACCTGTTCCTCATTCACACCTGAGGCCTTGTAACACTAACGAGTCACATGACACCGGGGAGGGGAAAATGGCTAATTGGGCACAATGTGGACATTTCTCACTTAGGGGTGTACTCACTTTTGTTCCCAGTGGTTTAGACATTAATGGCTGTGTGTTCTTTTGAGGGGACAGCAAATTTACACTGTACACTGACTACTTTACATTGTGTCAAAGTGTCATATCTTCAGTGTGGTCCCATGAAAAGATATAATAAAATATTTATTTACTGTACAGTATATCACAACAAATTCTTTGCAATTAAACTACACACACCATGCAGCAGGGGACAGCAATACATCTGCATCTGGGAGTAGCGACCCGAACGATACCTTGCTCAAGGGTATCTCAGAGTAACCTACTGGTCCAGGACTAGAATCCATTACCTTACAATCATGGGGCCTAATCCCTAACCACTAGGCAACTGCTGCCCCATAAACCATGTAAAGGACATCTCATTAATTCATAAGCACAATTGAAGTAATCAGATAGGATCAAATCACAAAGGCAAGTGAACCTCTGACAGGAAATCTGCTTAGAAACCATTGCCACTTCATACATATCCTTTTTGGATTATTTAAAAAACTTTATATGCCATTGCCCTGAACAAGATGATTATTCAAGAAAAAACATTTGAGGACTTTTTTTTTTTTTTTTTTGTGGCTGATGAATGTAAAGACACACAACACACACCAAAACAAAGCAATTACTGACCAGTTTGTGTTGTGCTCATACGGCACAAAAAACTTTGCGTTGGTTAGTTTGTACAAGAGAAAGTCTTCCTCTCCTTGCTCACTCACTTGTCCATTCCATTGTCCAGGGGGCAGTAGTTTAAAGACTTTTTTTCCTATCCAGTGATTAGCACTATTTCTGCCTTTGCGTTTATCAGAATTTCAAACAGTATGCCTTTCATTTCATCAAAAATATTTTAAATACTCTATCAGTATCAGAAAAATGTGTTGTAGTGAGGAAGGATAAATAATGCTGTGTTATGTTCTGCAGATACAGGTGATCTTGGCAATGGTACTAATCAGCAGTGTCACACGATCCCCATCGTTTTGACACAACAGGAGCTGGCTGCTCTGGTACAACAGCAGCAGCAACTACAGGCTCAGGCTGAGCAGCAACACGAAGACCCTGTTGCAGCTGCAGTGCCTACTGAGGGTTTGGCCCCAGCAGACAGCCTCAATGACCCCACATCTGAGAGCAATGGGCATGGTGAAATGACTGCTGTAGTGTCTAGCACAGTGGGTCTGCTACCCAACACTGTGGCTGAGAGTAAGTTAGATTTTTTGGATTGCTTTTTTAAAAATTTGTTCCTCCCTCTCTATCATAATCAAGCATATAAATAAGAATTCAGGAGCTGTGTGACACTATTTTAAGACATTAATCCAATAGCATCATATTAATCATTTTGTAAGAATACTTCATATCTTCAAACTATTTTTAGAGGAGAATGAAGGTGATTTAATGTACAGTAAAAATGCAGTAGTAAACCTGGACACTGTGGATCTTTTTTTTTTTTTGGTTCATTTTCCAATGAATGTTCACAACATGTAGAGACTGTTGGTAATACAAAATTGTTTAAATGAAATTTGAGTAGAAAATGACTGATTTAAATTTTTTTTTTTTAAACGTTCACACAACAGTTGATTAGCTAGGACGGTAAAATAATTAAAACAATAAAATAAAGAGTCAGGCAGGGTGACTGAGTGCAGCACAGTGTAGATGTTCTGTTGGTAAAGGTTTGTAAAGAATTCTTTTTTAGGTTAAATTTTTCTTTCTGCCCTTCATCTTACACTGTAATGCTTGTCTGTTAAGCTTTGGCTCCTTCTAGCACTCTGACCCCTGCTGTCACTGCCACTCCAGCAAACCTGCAGGCAGCAGCCACTCTTACAGACATTACCAATGGCATCGAAGCAGGAGTGAGCAGTTTTTCACAGAAAAGTTACTAGATATAATAATGTATTGAGTTTTTCAGATTTTTCCTGCAACTGATGTTTTTTATTGCACAGAAACAGAACCCTCCATCTGCAGCAGTTAAACCTCCAGTTAAGAAAGAAAACCAGTGGTATGATGTTGGCATTGTGAAAGTGACAAACATGGTTGTAACACATTTTTATATCCCAGCTGATGACACTCCTTACATTGAGGTAAGACACTAAACAGGCCATTCAAACTTACAGAACAAATACTAAATAAAGCCCCCTAATAAACTTTGGTCTTTTCAGGATGATTCTGGAACAATCCCAGAATACAGCCAGATGAAGAAAGTGGAATTGCAGCCAGGAACGGCATACAAGTTCCGAGTTGCAGGCATCAATGCTTGTGGCCGTGGAACATTTTCAGAAATTTCAGCATTCAAGACCTGTTTACCAGGCTTCCCAGGGGCTCCATGTGCCATCAAGATCAGCAAGGTACTTGACTTGACTCTAGTGATACAATGATATTTAAAAAACAGTCCGGCTAATGATGTTCTTTATTATTCTTTGTGTATTTTACATTCATAGACTGTAAAAAACCTGGTAAAATAAGTTGTTTTTTCATTTCAGAGCCCTGATGGTGCCCACCTCACTTGGGAACCACCATCTGTCACTTCAGGAAAAATTATTGAGTATTCTGTATATTTGGCCATTCAGAACAGCCAATCGACAGAAGCTAAAGCATCTGCTCCAGCTCAGTTGGCCTTCATGCGTGTTTACTGTGGCCCTAACCCATCATGTCTTGTTCAGTCATCCAGCCTGTCCAATGCCCACATTGACTACACTACCAAACCAGCCATAATCTTCCGTATTGCTGCCCGCAATGAGAAAGGCTATGGCCCAGCCACACAAGTGCGATGGCTACAAGGTGGGCCTCTCAGGGGTTTTATTTAGAAACTTGATAATGTGGCAGCACAAGTTTAAAATTAAACTGACTAGTTGACAAATTAACATAAGTTGTTGATGGATTTTTGTTGTAATTTAGTTTGGTGGAGTGCTCTGCTCTACTTATGAATTTTTTCAGATTGCAGTACACAAACTTTAATGAGGAGAGCAAAAGTAGAGGAAATGAATGCAAAAATGTGAAGTTGATAATTATAATGCATGTAATTTCTGAAAGTTTTGGGTTTGTTTTTATAGAGTCAAGTAAAGATGGTTCCACTGCCAAGTCTGCCCCAAAAAGAGCAATGTCCTCACCAGATATGTAAGTGATGAATTTTTAGTATGATTCCCTTTTTTCCCTCCTAGGAAATTTACATTGTTTACATACAACTTCAGTTAATTATTCATTACCAAATATTTTTTTTTACCTCTTCTTAAAATGCAGTAAAGGAACGGGTTTGAAGAAAGCCAGGACGGATCAGTAAAGATGAAAATTGCTGCCCCTATTCCTCCAAGAACCCACCCTACAAGTCCTACTAACCAGAAAAGGCCGCTTTCATACAAATTTTGCTGCTTTCCCCACTTGGGTTAGATATTTTTATTTCAGCAGCACAACATATGAGCAAAAGAAACCATTCAGATGATAAAAAAAAACTGCTAGGAAATTCTTTGAAGAAAGGATCAAAATTGAACACATCTTTGGAGAAGAATTAAATAAGTGAAGGAGTGGACACAATGGGAGGGAATCTGAAGAGGGTGTGTGTGGGTGGGGGGAATGCAATGGGAGGGGTGTGAAGTTAAGCACTTGTCCTAGAATAAAGGGAGGATCTTTTTTCTTGTGGCTAGGAAACAAAAGTGTAACGCTGCAGTTTGGAGCAGAGAACAGGCAAGCAAAGATTTTACTGGTGGGACAGAAGCTTTGCAGAGGCTGAGACTTGCTAATCATACCTGGAAAAAAATGATCAAATTGGGGGAGGGTAATAGCAAGTAATGCAATTTATGTGCAGTTTATTTTTGTATCTTTCCTGCTTGTTAATCTGTTTTGGTGTGAATTATATATTTTATTTTTATTTTTTTTGGTAAGAATGATCTCCCCACTCCTTACACTTGGTCATCCCCATAGTTGTAGAAATAGCCTGCAGTGGAGCCATGGCAAATTTTTGTGTGTGTGTGTGTGTGTGTGTGTGTGTGTGTGTGTGAGAGAGAGAGAGACATTAGATTAAATGTGATCAATTCTGGTGACGGGGATGATGTTTTTTTTTGTTTACTTGGTAATTTTATGCTTTATTTACTGTTTGTATACCAAACCTAGACATGTAATATGATACATTAAATAAATCAAATGCTCCATCTGGATACTTCACCCATCTGCCATGCCCCAACCCTATCACTACCATCACCACCATGTCTAATACTGACTTTCTTCTCTGGCTTTTTGTCCAGCTTTTTTAGAATGTTCCAGAACATGGATTTGTAGATTTTCTGCCCTAGATTGTGAAGGAGATTGTCCATGTGAAAATAAATTTTTACTTTCATTCTTTTGCGACTTGCGTAATTTAAAAGGTATTCAGAGTAAATGTCATTGTATACTTGTTTTGCCTTTAAAATACAGGAGACATTTTCATGAGCATAATTAAACTTCTCGGGATTTTTATTTTTTTGTATTCAATCTTGGTTAAGCCAAGTATGAATTCAATTGTAACATAGTTCATACCACAAGATGAATGATTTCATCTTGGCCTTTTATATATTACCTGTATCAATGTTTTTACATGTTTGTCATCTCCTGATTGCCTTTTTTTGTTTCATGAACAAAATATATACTGGCTCTTGGCTTTATCATAAAGAATTTTGTTTATTTGGAGTACTCATTTAGCTGGTCTGATGCAAGTTTTACTTTCATTCAGGGTGTCTTTTTGAATCATGTATGGATAAGTTTCTTCTAAATGAATAAAATGTTTTTAAAGAAATTGAACATTTGTTTAATAATTGTTATATATGTGGATACATTACAATTATATATCTTAACATTTCAAATAGCATTCCGTATGCATGTTTATATTCAGACAAACTCAGAGTTTAACAGTGAAAGGAAACATTATTATTATCCATTATTATTATTAATGCCCCCCTCCTACAAATACACATGCCTATAAACTCAATGGTTTTCATTTTGATTAGTTTAACCCAAAAATATGTTGTTGGACCATTCCACTATGTACCAGTGCAACTTGCAGCAAACAATCCCACTGTGGCTTGCAAGGAAGAGTTGTGGACAGACACAGTCAGGAGATGCTTGCAAAAATATTTAATATATTTAAATATACTGTCCACTATACTAATGAGGAGTAGTCTTCCTGAGAAGACAAAGTATTGAAAAAAAAAAAGCTCACACAAATCCCAGCCTCCTGATCTTCAGGAGGTTCTTGCTACCATGTGTTATTAAGGTGATGGTGCATTAGTTGGCTCAATCATTTAGATGGCTTTTTTTAGGAATTGGGTTGAACACAAACCTTTTGCAATCCTTGGGGCACAGACATGTTCTCCAAATGTATTCATATTGTGATGTTGGTGATTGAGTTGGTACATTCTTGAGGAACTCTGTTGGGATGCCTTCCATTAGTGGTGCCTTTCTGTTGGCCAGCTGCTTGATCACCATACAACCTTGTCATTTAGACATGATCTGGTTCTTGCTAAGATGATTCAGAGAAGATTTCATGAAATTATTAGACTTAATGGTTAAAGGGAAGTAGCTTCCTATTGTTTAAAGATATTTAATATTATTAAAACTTAAATGGAAAAATTTAAGGGGTCTTGCAGAATCTCAATAGAATCTAATTTATACAATTTTAAATAATAAAGCAGCAAAAAGTTAATTATGCACTACCTCTAGAAACTGTAATGCCAAAAGCATCTTTCTAATAAGCTGTATAAGCTGGACATTCTTTTTTCCCGGATGCCACAAAAAATCCTATCGGGGATTCATCAGAGAAAATTACTTTACCCCAGTCCTCAGCAGTCCCATCCCTGTAGCTTTTGCAGAATTTCAGTCTGCTGCTGCCGTTCCTGAGCCCCTATCCTGCAGCTGAATCAACTTTAGGAGATGATCTGGTGCTTAGTGGACTTTCTTGGGTTACCTGAATCCTTCTTACAGCAATTGAACTTCTCTCCTTGAAGTTCTTGATTATCCAATAAATGGTTGAATAAGGTGCAATCCTAATAGCAGCAATATCCTCACCTGGGAAGCTCTTTTTGTGCAAAGCAATGATGACTGCATGTGTTTCATTCCAGGTAACCATCGTGAATAGAGGACAAATAATGTTTTCAAGCATCACCCTCCTTTTAAAACATCCATGCTGCTATGCTAACTCATTCAGCCTGAGAGAATGATCTCCAGCTTTGTCCTCTTAAACACTCTCTTTCAGAGGCCTTTTCATGCTCTTTGATGGAAATTTGAGAAACATTGTGTTAATAAGGATCACTGAAATTATGTCAGCAGGTCCTTTGGTGGCAGAGCTGAAATGCAGTGGGAATGGGTTTTTGGCATTAAATTAATTTTCATGTCAAAGAGGGGATTTGCAAATAATTGCAATTCTTAACTGATCACTGTTAATAACTTTCTGAAGTATT
The DNA here is from genome assembly GCA_017165825.1 of Hepsetus odoe. Classification (NCBI taxonomy): domain Eukaryota; kingdom Metazoa; phylum Chordata; class Actinopteri; order Characiformes; family Hepsetidae; genus Hepsetus; species Hepsetus odoe. Next base: position 360,392 of record CM029393.1, on the reverse strand, counting down.
TGCAAACTGCCATCATAATGATGGAGGCAGTAAACTTTGTGAAAATTTATATTTGTCTCATTATCAAAACATTTGGCAACAGCTGTAGTTTATCAATGAAGCTGTTTAAGACATTCCCAGAACTGACCTGCATTTTTGCCTCTCCATCTCAAATAATAATAATAATAATAATAATCCTTTATTTATAATCCCACGAATGGGAAATTCGCTCTCTGCATTTCACCCATACACACATGTGCAGCAGTGGGCTGCTATTGAAAGCGCCCGGGGAGCAGTGATGGGGACGGCGCCTTGCTCAAGGGTACCTCAGGGCAACCTACTGGGAAGGGGTTCGAACCCCCGATCCTCCGATCATGTGGCTGACGCCCTAACCACTAGGCCACCGCTGCCCAAATAAGTCAGCTGGCATGTGATGAAATTTGAAATGTATGAAGTGGATATATGAACTGGAATTATATAATATAAAAAGGCATTTAAATGTGTTTGCAATCATATGAAATGTTATGTTTAGGGTATATAACCAATTACTATTTCAGCTCAGTTCAGTCACTCAAAATAAATTATGATTCCATTTTATACCTGATGGGGGATACAAAAAAGCTCAGTATTAAATATTCGCTTTTTCTTGACTGTATTCCTGAAATTGACAACATGCCTGCCAGGCCTGGCATGTTTCATGGAATAATGCTTTCTGACTGACCAACATATTATGGGTAAGCTGAAAGTCCAGTGTTTGTTAAGAAGAATGGGATTTTTTAAAATAAGACTTTAAATATACATTTTTTTTTTGTTTAAGTGACTATTTTCTAATGATTTCAGATATATTCCCCAGTCATTTGTCTAAAAACAGCACCATTTCTTTACCATGTACATTTTGATGCGCTTTGATTTGATTGTTCTTCTGGCTCCTCTGTTGCTTAGTTGGACATTTGCAGTTCTTTCCACAGCATTAAGCAGTTTAGAGAGAAATATTAAACATTAATACTTAAATTAGTACTGCTTAGGAAAAAATATGTAAAACATATGGGACACATATACCCATACATACTCTGGCAGCACATTTGAAGGCTAAATCAACATCAGTATCTTCTTTAGCAGTGCACTTAACATACTTAACCCCTAAACACTTATACAGCTACTGTATACACTCCGGGGAAACCCCTCTCTCACTAATTTTCATAGCCACTTGTCCTTATTGGGTTCACAAAGGTGAACACATTTAAATGTTTTCCCTTAAACCACTCAAGTGTTGCTTTAGCAGTATGCTTCGGGTCATTGTCCTGCTGGAAGGTGAACCTCCAGCCCAGTCTCAAATCCAGGCAGATTGACATGTTTTGCGCAAGAATATCCCTGTATTTAGCACCATCCATCGTTCCCTTGACTCAGACCAGTTGTCCAGTTCCTGCTGCTGAAAAACATCCCCACAGCATGATGCTGTCACATGTTTCACTGTAGCAGTGGTGTTCTTGGGGTGATGGGATGTGTTGGGTTTGCATCAGACATAGCATTTTCCTTGGTGACTGAAAAGTTCCATCTGATCAGAGCACCTTCCTCCATACCTTTGGGGAGTCGCCCACATGCCTTTTGGCAAACTCTAAACGTGCCTTCTTATTTTTAACGTTAAGTAATGGCCACTCTTCCATAAAGCCCAGCTCTATAGCATGTAAGGCTTATTGTGGTGCTATGGACGGATAATCCAGTCTCTGCTATGGATCTCTGCAACTCCTTCAGGGTTACCTTTGGTCCCTGTGCTGCGTCTCTGATTAATGCCCTCCTTGCCTGGTCTGTGAGTTTTGGTGGGTGGCCCTCTCTTGACAGGTTTGTTGTGGCACCATGTTCTTTCCATTTGAAGATGATGGATTTGATGGTGCTCCTGGGGATCATTAAAGATTTGGATATTTTTCATAACCCAACCCTGATTTCTCAACAAATTTATCCATAACTTGTCTGGGGCGCTCCTTGGTCTTCATGGTGTGATGCTTCTTGCTTAGTGGTGTTGTAGCCTCTGGGGCCTTTCAGAAAAGGTGTGTTTATACTGACAGATCATGTGACACTTAAATTGCACACAGGTGGACTTCATTTTAATAATTATGTGACTTTTGAAGGAAATTGGTTGCACCAGGACTTTTTAGGGGCTTCATGGCAAATGGGGTGAATACATATGCACATGCCAATTTTCTTTTTTTTAAATTTTTTTTATATATATATATTTTTCTTATTTCACTTCACCAACTTAGACTATTTTGTGCTTTACTATAGTTTGTATTTTTTTTTATAAAATAAGATTAAGAAACATTTAAATTACAGGTTGGAATGTAACACAATGTAATGTGACAAAATAGGTAAAAAGCCAATGGGGGGTGAATACTTTTGCAAGGCCCTGTACAGACAATTGAGAATCTCCAATCCACTTGATGTAGATGTCTTTGGATGGAGGGAGGAAACCGGAGCACCTGGAGGAAATCCACGCAGACACGGGGAGAACTTACAAACTCCACACAGAAAGGATCCAGACCATTCGGGAATCAAATCCAGGACCTTCGCGCTGTGAAGTGACAGCATTTCTGGGGAAACCTGTGATAAGATAATATGGTTTTAAGTACAAATTTCCAGCATCAATAGTAAATTATGCTACTAAGATCTCCCTAACTTTTTTTTCCGTTTGATTCTGTCCTGGTTGTCAGGTACATTGTTAGCCATGATAAATCAAAGTAGTTACACACAGTTACAACCAACAGTGCTGAATAATTTTATTATTCTTTGCCCAGTAAACCTGATCCTAATGGTTTGGATCAGGTATGATCAAGTGCTGTGGGATTGAGAAACAGACCAAGCATACACCGCGTTCCAAATTATTATGCAAATTATATTTTTCTCTCTTTTTCCTAATTAGTCAATACAAGTGACAGTCAGCATAATTTTCGAGTCATCAATTAGAGAATAATTTGAATGTTACTGAACAAACCTCCCAATGATAACAGTATGTTTTTCAAAAATAAAAAACTTAAAATGCCCTGTTCCAAATTATTACACACAACAGAGTTTCAAAACATTTTATAGGTTGAAAAGAACTGAAAATGGTCATTGGTTGGATTTGCAGCATTAGGAGGTCATATTTACTGAAATCAAGTTACTTCAATCAAAAACATCTTAATAGGTCAAGTTACATATTAACATCCATCCATCCATTATCTGCCATTTGTCCCAGACAGGGTCGCGGGGGAGTGCCGGTGTCCAACCCAGCGCACACAGGGCGAGGACGGGGGACGCACCCTGGACAGGTCGCCAGCCCATCGCAGGGAGGAGCCGGACGGGGACGGCATCTTGCTCAAGTGTACCTCAGGGCAACCCACTGGGAAGGGGTTTGAACCCCCGATCCTCCGATCATAGGGCCAACGCCCTAACCACTAGGCCACCGCTGCCCTGTACAGATTAACATATGACCCCTTATTTGATTGTAGCTTCACAATTCATTGAACTTGTGAGTTTCTGGAGAGTTTCTGCATGAATTTCACGCTTTTCGGCAGCACGCTTATTCTTTCCCATATTGCTTGAAAATAGTGGTCTGCTTAATAATAAGTTTTTACTTTAATTGGGCTCACCTGGCTAACTAATTATCACAGGTGTCCAAGATTGATTTCAGTGATCCAAAGAGCCCTGAGACACAATACCATCCATGAGTTTAATTGAAAAACAACGTATTTAATCTTTTGCAAAAAGTGTCAAAAATTAGCATTTTGACTCTTTATTACAATTTGCATAATAATTCAGAACAACCCAGCCACTAGGGATGCACAAGCCAGTGTATTTCTTCGTGCCGGTCCCAAGCCCGGGTAAATGGGGAGGGTTACGTCAGGAAGGGCATCCGGTGTAAAACTTTGCCAAATCAATATGCGGACAACGATACAGAATTCCATACCGGATCGGTCGAGGCCCGGGTTAACAACGACCGCCATCAGTGCTGTTAGCCTACAGGGTGCTGGTGGAAATTGGACCACTGTTGGCCAAAGAAGAAGAAGAAGAGGAGGAAGGCATGTCCAGAGGGAGAAGGAGAGAAAGAAGGAGAGGAGAGTGGAAGTGAGGGTAGGGACTTTGAATGTTGGCAGCATGACTGGTAAAGGTAGAGAATTAGCTGATATGATAAGGAGAGAAGGAAGGTTGACATTTTGTGTGTGCAAGAGACTAGATGGAAGGGTAGTAAGGCCAGGTGTATTGGAGGAGGGTTTAAACTGTACTACCATGGTGTGGATAGAAGGAGGAATGGAGTAGGTGTTATCCTGAAGGAAGAGTATGTGGAGAGTGTTTTGGAAGTGAAGAGGGTGTCAGGGAGGGTGATGAGTTTGAAGCTGGAAGTTGAAGGTGTGATAATGAATGTTGTTAGTGCTTATGCTCCACAAGTTGGTTGTAAGATGAAAGAGAAGGAAAAATTTTGGAGTGAGTTAGATGAAGTGATAGAGAGTGTACCCAGGGGAGAGAGAGTGATGATTGGTGCAGATTTTAATGGTCATGTTGGTGAAGGGAACAGAGGTGATGAGGAGGTGATGGGTAGGCATGGTGTCAAGGAGAGGAATGCTGAAGGTCAGATGGTTGTTGATTTTGCAAAAAGGATGGAAATGGCTGTAGTTAATACTTATTTTAAGAAGAGGGAGGAGCACAGGGTGACGTATAAGAGTGGAGGAAGATGCTCACAGGTGGATTATATTCTTTGCAGGAGGGTCAGTTTGAAACAGATCAGAGACTGCAAAGTAGTGACAGGGGAGAGTGTAGCTAAACAGCATAGGATGGTGGTCTGTAGGATGACCTTGGAGGTCAAGAAGAGGAGGAAAGTGAGGGCAGAGTCGAGGATCAAGTGGTGGAAGCTGAAGGAGGAGGACTGCAAGGTGGAATTCAGGCAGGAGTTAACACGGGCACTGGGAGGTGTCGAAGAGCTACCGGATTGCTGGGAAACTACTGCAGAAGTGATCAGGCAGATGGCTAGAAATGTACTTGGTGTGACATCCGGAAGGAAGAAAGAGGATAAGGAGACCTGGTGGTGGAACCAAGAAGTCCAGGAGTGTATTCAAAAGAAGAGAGAGGCAAAGAAGACATGGGACATACAGAGAGATGAAGGAAGTAGACAGGTGTACAAGGAGATGAACCGCAGGGCGAAGAAAGCAGTGGTGAAGGCCAAAGATAAGGTGTTTGGTGAATTGTATGAGAGGTTGGACAGTAAAGAGGGAGAAAAGGACCTTTACCGATTGGCTAGACAGAGAGACAGATCTGGGAAAGATGTGCTACAGGTCAGGACGATTAAAGATAGAAATGGTAACGTACTCACAGGTGAACAGAGCGTGTTGAGCAGATGGAAGGAATACTTTGAGGAGCTGATGAATGAAGAAAATGTGAGAGAGAGAAGACTGGATGATGTGAGAAGAGTTCACCAGGAAGTGCAGCAAATAAACAAGATGGAAGTAAGGGCAGCGATGAAGAGGATGAAGAATGGAAAGGCTGTTGGACCGGATGACATACCAGTGGAAGCATGGAGATGTTTAGGGGAGATGGCAGTTGAGTTTCTGACCAGATTGTTTAACACAATCTTGGCAAGTGAGAAGATGCCTGAGGAGTGGAGACGAAGTGTACTGGTACCGATCTTCAAGAATAAGAGTGATGCACAGAGCTGTAGTAACTATAGAGGGATAAAGTTGATCAGCCACACCATGAAGTTATGGGAAAGAGTAGTGGAAGCTAGGTTAAGAAAAGAGGTGAGGATCAGTGAACAGCAGTATGGTTTTATGCCGAGAAAGAGCACCACAGATGCAATGTTTGCTCTGAGGGTGTTGATGGAGAAGTACAGAGAAGGTCAGAAGGAGCTGCATTGTGCCTTTGTGGATTTGGAGAAAGCATATGACAGGGTGCCTAGAGAGGAGTTGTGGTTTTGTATGAGGAAGTCTGGTGTTACAGAGAAGTATGTGAGAGTAGTTCAGGATATGTATGAGGGCAGTGTAACAGTGGTGAGATCTGCAGTGGGAGTGACGGATGCATTTAAAGTAGAGGTTGGATTACATCAAGGATCAGCACTGAGCCCGTTCTTGTTTGCAGTAGTAATGGACAGGTTGACGGACGAGGTTAGACAGGAGTCTCCGTGGACGATGATGTTTGCTGATGATATTGTGATCTGTAGTGAGAGTAGGGAGCAGCTTGAGGAGAACCTGGAGAGATGGAGATATGCTCTGGAGAGGAGAGGAATGAAAGTGAGTAGGGCAAAGACAGAATACATGAGTGTGAATGAAAGGGAGGAAAGTGGAGTGGTTAGGATGCAGGGAGTGGAGGTAACAAAGGTGGAGGAGTTTAAATACTTGGGATCAACAGTTCAGTGTAACGGCGAGTGTGGAAGAGAGGTGAAGAAGAGAGTGAAGGCTGGTTGGAATGGGTGGAGAAGAGTGGCTGGAGTGATTTGTGACAGACGCGTACCAGCTAGAGTAAAAGGGAAGGTTTACAGGACAGTAGTGAGACCAGCTATGTTGTATGGGTTGGAGACGGTGGCACTGACGAAAAGGCAGGAGGCGGAGCTGGAGGTGTCAGAGTTAAAGATGCTGAGATTTTCGTTGGGTGTGACGAGGTTGGACAGGATTAGAAATGAGTATATTAGAGGGACAGCTCAGGTTAGACGTCTTGGAGACAAAGTTAGAGAAGCAAGGTTGCGTTGGTTTGGACATGTGCAGAGGAGAGACGATGATTATATTGGAAGGAGGATGTTGAGGATGGAGCTGCCAGGAAAGAGGAGAAGAGGAAGACCAAAGAGGAGGTTTATGGACGTGGTGAGAGAGGACATGCAGGTGGTCGGGTTGAAGCAGGAAGATGCAAAAGACAGGAAGAAATGGAGACAGTTGATCCGCTGTGGCGACCCCTAAACGGGAGCAGCCGAAAGAAAAAGAAGATAATAATTCAGAACATGGTGTATATTTTTTGTGTTTCAGAGATGTAACCATGTCAGCCTTATCGCCCACTTTTCCTAATGGGATCCACTGAGAGTTCAGCAGGTTCTGTCTGCAGGAGAAACCTTTGGTGCCAACCATCCAGTGCACTGAAATAGGCTGCAGAGCTTAGTTCAAACAGCAGGAGGCAACAATGGGTTTTAAAAAAAAATTACATTTACTTTATCTATAGAGTATTTCAAAATTACTATAATTAAAAAATTACCTATTTTTTATTACTATTTGCTGTGGTTTTCCATAAGGTCACTTGTAACAGAAGCAAATTAATTTGGCAGTAAGCTATCTTTTATTCCATCTTGTGGCAACATGACATTGTACATTTCAATTGTTTAGAACATTAACTTGCCAGATCAACTAAAAACATAATGAGCTGAGATTAACATTAGCAGGGCAGAGTCAATTTACTCTATAAGGTAGTCAGCCACTGAAATCATTCAAAATCAAAAATCTAAATCTTGGTAGTTTGTGTAATTAGTATCAAAATCAATTTGATAAAAAAAATTCTGAATAGTTTTTAATTATTTTTGGATTATTTGGAAATCAAGCATTAGGCATACTGAATGTTATATAAACATAGCCACAAGAACAGTTCAACTAATATCTTTTATAATAATATTATATCTTTTTCTCTAATTATAATAATCTTTTTCTTTTTAAATGTCTTATTTTCAATGCAAATAAAATATATGTATCCATAAGTGAAAGTGAAAAAAGTCAAAGTGACTATTCTTGTCATTGTGAGGTCACAGCACAGCACACCACAAAAAAATTGGACCTCTGCATTTAACCCATGCACACAAACACCATGCAGCAGCTATGAAAGTGCCCGGGGAGCAGTGACGGGGGTGGTACCTTGTTCAAGGGTACCTCAGGGCAACCTACTGGTAAGGGGTTTGAACCCACAACCTTCCAATCCTGTGGCCAACTCTGTAACCAAAACCAGCCCCAAAGCCCCATAAATCCTCATTAGTAAAACTTGCAAGCTTGCAAATAATGAGAGCATAAAAATGTATAGATAAGTGGACTTTATTATTCATATAAAAAAAGTGATTTCACTACCCAAATTTACCTTCACCCCTCCACCCCACCCCCCATCCTTATAGTGTTCCTCATTATCTAAGACCAACAGGGTAACATGTAAGCGTAAGCAGGGGTTGGAAGGAGTGCTGCTGCTTAAACTTTTCATCTTGACTCTTTTCCTGCACCCCAGACAGTGGAGCATTTGCAAATTATATTTGTATTTTGTTATTTTGATTTTACAGGAGCATTAGTTATCATGAAAAATCTCATATTAAAATGGCAATGTTTAAAAGCACACAATTTCATCCTTACCCCAAATGCAGTTGATCAAGCAGGTTTAAGTTGCTTTAGTTTTGTACAGCTCTGATGCTAATCCATCTTTCAAATCGAGAAATCTTATGCATACCAGTTAACATGCACACTGCATTTCTAAAACATCATACAGTTGTCTCAGATCACACCAGTTATTGCAGTTTAGCTTATATGGTTGCTCACACTGTATGAGACACTGTTAAGAATTAAAATGGAAAAAAAAAATGTTGTAACAGCTGTATGGGCTATATCATGCTAAATGGCATGTAGTATGCTTACATTGCTTATTAAGCTTACATTGAGGTCCTCTCACGAAAAAAAAAAAAAAAAAGCTAAAAATATAATTTATTAGAAAAATCACATTTATTGGGGTAAATGGGAAATTCTTCATGTTTACGAAAACCCATTATAATGCTTTTGGCAGCATATCATTACCTTCAATGTCTTGTCCCAGGAATATTACTAAATCCCACACTAGCTATCATAAAATCCAGCAAGAATTCCTCTCTGAGTGGTCTGCAAAATATTGTTTTCTTTTAAAGAGTCACCATGCTACCTGATCCCAGTATTTCCTACAAAGGATTTTCCAATGGGGTTTACTCCACTTGTCCATTAACTGTTAGGCCTGGACACCTCCCTCTGTAACTAGAACCTGGGAGACCCCAGTCAGTCAGGACCCCAGTCAGTTGGAATGGGGACACCATTTGGAGACCCCATTTGGAGACCCCAGTCAGTCAGGACCTGGAGCTGCACCTCCAGCGCCATTATGCTGAGCACAGTGGCCCCTCAGGGATGTGTGCTTAGCCTATTGTTGTTCACATTAATGACCCATGACTGCAGCTACCCACAGCTCAAACCACATCATCAAATTTGCTGATGATACAACCTAATCAGCATGGATGAGGTGGAATACCACTCGCCACCACTCGCTGCATCTGCAAAGCAAATAGCATTGTGAATGACCCCATACACTCTACTCACTCCTGTTGTACGGGAAAGGTTTCCGTAGCATATGGGCCTCCACTACCAGCATGGGAAACAATTTCTTCCCCCTGGCCATCAGACTTCTGAACTAGAACTTATTCACACTTCCACATGCTCCACACACAGGTACATATTTAAATATCTCATGTATTATTATCTGAGTATTTAATCCTTGCCCAATGCATATTGTTGTTGATACAGTTATGCTGAATGCTGAATTAAACACCCAGAACTGGACTCACTATTCCTGTTGCTCACATGGCATCATCCACCATATTCACATATATTACTACCAAATATTTATACAGTTCATTGCAAAGGTATTCACCCCCCTTGGCTTTTTACCTATTTTGTTGCATTCCAACCTGTAATTTAAATGTTTCTTAATCTTATTTTATGTGATGAATCAGCACAAAATAGTCTAAGTTGGTGAAGTGAAATGAGAAAAATATATATAAAAAAATAGAACCTGAAAATTGGCATGTGCATATGTATTCAGCCCCTAAAAGGTCCTGGTGCAACCAACTACCTTCAAAAGTCACATAATTAGTAAAAAGTCCAACTGTGCGCAATTTAATGATCTGTCAGTATAAACACACCTTTTCTGAAAGGCCCCAGAGGCTGCAACACCACTAAGCAAGAGGCATCACACCATGAAGACCAAGTAGCTCTCCAAACAAGTCATGGAGAAAGCTGTGGAGAAGTCAGGGTTGGGTTATGTAAAATATCCAAATCTTTGATGATCCCCAGGAGCACCATCAAATCCATTATCTTCAAATGGAAAGAACATGGTACCACAACAAACCTGTCAAGAGAGGGCCACCCACCAAAACTCACAGACTGGACAAGGAGGGCATTAATCAGACAGGCAGCACAGAGACCAAAGGTAACCCTGAAGTAGTTGCAGAGATCCACAGCAGAGATTGGAGTAGGGCATAGAGCTGGGCTTTATGGAAGAGTGGCCATTACTTAACATTAAAAATAAGAAGAGTTTGCCAAAAGGCATGTGAGCGACTCCCCAAAGGTATGGAGGAAGGTGCTCTGGTCAGATGGAACTTTTCAGCCACCAAGGAAAATGCTATGTCTGGCACGAACCCAACACATCCCATCACCCCAAGAACACCATCACCACAGTGAAACATGGTGGTAGCAGCATCATGCTGTGGGGATGTTTTTCAGCAGCAGGGACTGGGAAATTGGTCTGAGTCTAGGAAAAGATGGATGGTGTTAAATACAGGGATATTGTTGAGCAAAACATGTGTCAGTCTGCCTGTGATTTGAGACTGGGATGGAGGTTCACTTTCCAGCAGGACAATGACCTAAAGCATACTGCTAAAGCAACACCCGAATGGTTTAAGGGGAAACATTTAAATGTGTTGGAATGGCCTAGTCAAAGTCCAGACCTCAATCCAATTGAGAATCTGTGGTCAGACTTGAAGATTGTTGTTCACAGGTGTCAGCCATCCAATATGAAGGAGCTAGAGCAGTTTTGCCTTGAGGAATGGACAAAGATCCCAGTGGCAAGATGTGGCAAGCTCATAGAGACTTACCCAAAGCGACTTGCAGCTGTAATTGCAGCAAAAGGTGGCTCTACAAAGTACTGACTTTAGGGTTATAGCTACAGTTATACACGCTAAAGTTTTGTTATTTTGTCCTATTTTGTCCTGTTGTTATTTTGTTGTTTGCTTCACAATAAAAAAATCTTCAAGGTTGTAGGCATGTTCTGTAAATGAAATGGTGTAAACACTCAAACAATCCATTTTAATTCCAGGTTGTGAGGCAACAAAACAAGGGGGTGAATACTTTTACAAGGCACTGTATTCAAATATATTACTACGGGCTTAATGTTCTATGTTGTGACATTGTCTGCACTGTATGTTGTTCTTTCTGCACTTCTTTAGTCTTTTGTCCATTGGTGAGTTCTATGTCATATTCTATGTTGTCTCATATGGAGGAAACATATTTTATGTATACTGTGTATATGGTTGAAATGAAGAGTCTTAAATATACAAATATGGAAATGTCTGTATCTGAATCAGTGTTAAAGGTTTTTTTTTGTTTGTTTTTTTTTACCACAGTACTAGGTCTGTTTATTAATTTGCAATCATAAGTTGTGAGGGGATTTTGCAGGTCCATTTTAGCTTAGTTTATAGGCATGTTTGTTTTTACTTTACTTAATTCTGAACTTAATTCTAAAACAGCCTAAACTAAACCTTTTCATCTAAGGAAAAACAGAATTGTCTTTCCACTCAAGGTCTGCCACAAATATAAGCACTTACAGTACTGTGCAAAAGTCGTAGGCCACCCAGAAACTTTGCCCTTCAGGAAGCCTGGAAAACTAATCTTCAGCAGTATATTATAATAAAAGAAAGTCTGGCTCTTTGGAAGCAAAATATGAAGAAATGGGGGATGACTCGAGACTTTAGCACAATACTGTATATGTTCCAAGAGTCTGAGAGTTCTGCACTGTGTGTGTGTGTGTGTGTGTGTGTGTGTGTGTGTGTGTGTGTGTGTGTGTGTGTGTGTGGGTGGGTGGTTGGGTGTGTGTGTGTGTGCGCGCGCACACACGCTTTGTGGCAGTTAAAGGGTGTGGAAGTCTTTGAATTGTGTTAAATGTGTACAAGATGCTTTTTTTTCTACTTTCAGTCCAGAAACTCAGAATTAAGTAAATAAAAAACTAACACGCATATAATCTAAGCTAATCATTAGCTTTGAAGCTAAAGCTTTTAGCTTTCTGTCACAGATCACTCCTGCCACTCTTCTCTACCCATTCTGACCTGCCTGCACTCTCTTCTTCACTTGCCAATACAGTTGTTGAAAGAGAAAAAGACCATTCTTTTCATTTTGAGTACAAGGCATAACACAGTGAACCACAAGGAAATTACACCTCAGCCTTTAAGCCAAACACAAACACGTGCAGCAGGGGGCATCTATTGAAAGTGCCTGGGAAGCAGTGATCTCCTGCCTGAATTCCACCTCGCAGTTTTCCTTCTTCATCTTCCACCATTTGATCCTTAACTCTGACCTCACTTTCTTCCTCTTCATAATGTCCCTAGTCATCCTACAGACTACCTGTATGCTGTTCAGCTGTGCTCTCCCCTGTCACTACTTTGCAGTCTCCAATCTCCTTCAGATTGACATGAAATAAAAGAATATAATCCACTTGTGTGCATCTTCCTCCACTCTTGTATGTAACCTTTATCCTCCCCCCTCTTCTTAAAATACATATTTACTACAGCCATTTCTATTCTTTTAGCAAAATCTACAACCTACTGATCTTCAGTATTCCTCTCTTTGATACTTTCAGCTCCTCATAACCTCTCTTCCCCTTCACCAGCATTTCCAGTAAAGTCTGCACAAATCACCACTCTCTAGGACCTGGGTACACTCTCTGTTCACTCCATCTAACTCACTCCAGAAGTCTTCTTTTGCTGGGTGCTATGCATTTGAATTTAAGTAGCATATTTATTCAGCCTTTATGTTCACTGACGTGCCTTCTTTGGTTTGTAGAGCAGGTTTAAAGTAATAACAGAACAGTTTTCTGGCTATTGTTAAAAGCTCAAATTGAACTGTTCAATATTTTGGAGAATGGCTGAAATCATGTTCATGGCCTACGGAATATTGACTATTCATTCATTTTTACTCATCTATGGGAGTTTCTGTGTAAGACTGATTTCACATATTTTGTCAGCCTGAGTTTGTCCTGAAGTAACACTGCAGTCTGTCACACTCCCATAAAGCTCCAATCTTTTTTCTAAACAGGATAACATCCCATGTGAGATTAAGGCACTAAATGAAGCTGCATTAACTGAAGCCTGTAAGGGGTATGTGTGTGAGAGAGATGAGGAGAGAGAGAGAGAGAGAGAGAGAGAGAGAGAGAGAGAGAGAGAGAGAGAGAGAGAGAGAGTGAGAGAGAGAGAGTGAGAGGAGGCTTCTGAGAGTTTGTGTGTAAACTGGCTGTGCACTGTAGAGATAAGGGCATGAACATTCATAGAAACCTATTTCTCTAGAACTGCAGCACCCCAGTCCCTATGTCCATCACTGACACACACACATACACACACAGACTGCTGTACTTTGCATAGTCTAGTTGCAACAATGCTGCTCTGTCCATACACATTTATATATATATACTGGCTGTTTCTTTGAATGAATGTTCTATCTTTGCAATTGATCTTTGCAATAACTGTTATCTTATCTTGTCTTGTGTTCCATGTGTAGCACCATGGTCCTGGAAGAACATTGTTTAGTTTCATTATGTACTGTGTAGGTGGCTGAAATGACAATAAAAACCTACTTGACTTGACTTAGCACAGACACACCACACACACACATACAGCAATAAACATAATAGTTTACCATGGATGCATTTCCTTTATTTCTATATATTCCATACAACCTAACCATGTTATCCAAAGCATGTATATACTTGCAAATAATATGCATAATGACATGTTTTTGTATATTATTATCTGCTGACACATGTCACCTGTAGCACTACCCAGTGCTTTAGATGGTGTGGACAGTTATTTTAATTATTTAAATTTAATATCATCATTTGCAATGGACTGCATATGGCGTCGGAGAAGTAACACTTCTCTCTCTCTTTCTCTCTCTCTCTCTCTCTCTCTCTCTCTCTCTCTCCCCCTCATTGTTGAGTGTGTGTGTGGCTTTACAACTCTTCCACCAATCTTGATATTCTCTTATCACTATACAGCAGCTCCTGCAGACTGAACCACATCCCTTCTCTCTTTCTCTCTCTCGGTCTCTCTCTCTTTCTCTCTCTCTCTTTCTTTCTCTTGCTCTCTCACTTAAGTTTTGTTTATCACCTAAGTACATGCTGTAATCAGGTAGAGTGTGTTACAAAGCCTTAAACTGGAACCCGGACACAATGACTGTGAAAAACACCTTAGTGCCACACCAAAATATTTATCCTTTGATAAACAGCTAAATTTATTGAAAAAATATTTGCTCTATAGACAACTTTGCTCTTAATATCCAGCCAAAAACATGAAAAACCAACAATGGATGAAAGAGTTAGACATTAGCTGACTGCAAAATGAACCGGGTCAATGTGTTGTGAAACGTGAAAGCCTCAGCACTTTGGCTGTATCTCCATCCCAGTCTGCAGTATTTCAGCCCATTTGCATTACAGTTCAATGATACTTACGAGGTGTTTTTTGCATTTTTATTTTAGCTTTGTTTCCAGTCTCAATTGCTTCAGATTCAGTTTAGTTTGCCCATTCTGGGATAAGAACTAGAAATTAGTTCAAGAAGTTTATGTAATTAATAAATTGCAATATTCTAAAATCTGAGTCAAAGAGAAAGAAATGAAAAGATTTTTAGAATGCTTTCAGTATAAGATCATCAGAGTTTCATTAGTGTTTGGTATGATTTAGGAATATTATAAGGATTTTTTTTTTAAAAGATAAAACATTTTCAGTCCTATTAACCATATATAAGTTCTAGTTCACAAAGCAAAAGGATGTTCAAATATTTGGAACATTCTACTACTAGATGAAAATCATTAGACGATTAGATACCAGCAGAAAATATACAAATTGCACATAGGCCCCTTTAGTAGGATTTTAGTGACCTGTGGAATCCTTCAATTCTTCAGCCTAATAATTGCAGACTACCTCCCTTTTTATATTATGACATTGTTTGGCTTAAAGGAAAAGGAAAACAATCATCCTGATGGAAGACACAGAAATCTTCAAAAGCACAATGTATTAAGGTATACATGCAACAGTATATTTTGCATTAATATTGCTAATTTAATTTTAAAAAGACATTTTGTATTACAGATAACAAATTGGAAAGTGGAAATCAACACAAATGCAGGAAGTAAGTGTATCACTTTAGAGTGCCAAAAAAATGTCACTATAGGCAAGAAATTCAAGAAGTTTCAAATTCTAGTAAAAATATGAAATTAGTCATCTGTAATTTTAGCATTACAACATTTTCAGAAAAAAGTAAGGAATAATGTTTATTGAGGTCAACAGTGCAGTCACAAGTTTTTCATAATTCAAAACATGGATGGTGTTTAAGCAATATTTTGTCAAAAAATCTAATTGACACAGTTTTTCCCTTACCTATGTGAATTAGAAAAAACCTATTTTGGATTTCATCTTTAGTTTTGCACAAGAGCATTGATGAGAATTAGCTTTACCCCTGTGTAAACTGCAAAAATGTCAGTGAAAAGCAATACAATGTATTCAAAAAGTTGCTTTAACATGTCTAATGTCCTGTGGTCAGATCTACTGCTGGTTTAGAGCTGCTCACCATTTGATATTCAAATTCCTGAGCATGGCTAAGTGGGTGTGTCCTGTAAACTGCTAAACTGCTTCCAACCGCACCCACTAGCCCTCCACAAATTCAAGTTTTTACAGCTCCACAAAGAAATAAAAAAAAAAAGAGAGCAGAGAAGTCAGACTGTCTTCTGCCTGTCTGCATGTGTCCCTTCTATTGAGGGCATCTAGAGTCAGCTGATAAAACTCACCTGTGAGGCTAAGATGAACACACACACCTACACAGAGTGCATTTTTAGCCTAAATAAGTGCACAGCTGCACTTTGAAGCTCTAGTGATAAAAATGTTGACACTATTCAGATCCTATTTCAAAGTTAATGCAATTATTCTACACTAATTGGATCAGTTAATGAAAATTAATATTGTTTATACTTAAATTGGAACAGAATGTATATTCTTAAAATGCTAAAGCACATTTCTGTAGATTTTTTTCTGAAAAACAAAATAATTCATATTTATTAATCCATAATTAGTTGATATTATATTCCAGCTGAGAATAAAAGATGTTATTAAATCAGTCACTGAAATTAAGTAAAGACACAAATGTTTCGAAAATACTGAAATGAAGTATTTATTGGAATTCCAATATAAAACTACAAACGGTAACAGTTCGACTAAAGTTCAAGTAAAGTTAGAGCTTTCATTCAGAAATGTAATCGAATATATGAATGTAATGTAACATATGAAACATATCCTGTTAAATACAATGAGCAGATTGAGGAAATTCTAACCTCAATATATGACAGGATATGTTGTATACAATATATGAGAATACCTGAATGTAAATTTTTTAACAATTTTTTCTTTGCAAAATACTTTTAACTATCAATAATGATATAAACAAATAAAACAAAACTAATAAACAAATTAATAAATATTGATATTTGTGAATCCATCATAATTTTAATTACAAATGATATGTATTGCTTTTAACAGTGTATCACACATATATATATATATATATATATATATATATATATATATATATATATATATATATACATAGATATATATATTTATATATTTTTTTTAAATTTATTTATTGATGTAAGGTTTCTCTGTGTGAAGTATAATATTATTGTGGTAAATATTAATTTTATTTAAAAAATTGATTTAATGCTGTGCTACTTAAGTTGCAGATACAGTGTAGTTTATATACTAAATACTAAATACAAATTCTGACTGATCAAAAGCGGCTCTGTCATTCAGTCACATCAGCCAGCAGCCAGTCAGATGACGCTGCTTGCTCTGCATAGGAATGGTCCTTCTTCTGTGACAATTAGTTAATAGTTAAAAAAGCACACATCTACACACACATAGATAAGTTCTGTGACTATCAATGTGAGACAAAAAATCATATTACACTCATTTTGCAATATAACACAAATAACAGTACTGATTTTTTTCAAAAATATTTCATGGTATGTTTTTATTATATTATATGCAATTAATATATTTTTTGTGTAAGGCAAGGTAAACTGAAACAGGTGAACAGAAGTGCCTGAAATATACAATTGTGACTTTTTATTGAATGGCAGTAGAAAAACTTCTATTAAATTTAAAATTTAGTCAAAATCTGTCCTAAAGATTGTGTAATAATGCAAAATACTGGTGAATTTAAAATTTTTCACTTTTTTATACATTTTTCACAATGTCACATTCTTAAAGGTTTATCTGTTATTTATTTTCTGCTTATCAGACTGGATGCAATCATGTCTGGTATATTGTCACTTTCTGGTTTGACAGAGAAGTAAAATAATATTATACTGCAACATGTCTTATAAACTGAGGAACTATCAGCATCTATCACAATTGTGTAGAGTTATGGTCTAACAACCTGAATCAGCATTTACAGGCTTCATAAATGCACAGTACATTGCTGTTGTACTGTGGATATTAGATATTTACAAAGCTTAATAAACTGTTTCATTATATGACATTTATATATATAGTAGAATTTAAGAACAGAAACTATTAATATAATAGTTTAACATATGAAAGTGACCAATTGTCACTGGGAAACAGGACAGCACATTTTTATATATAGTAGAATTTTAGAACAGGAGAATTTTATATATAGTGGAATTTTATATACTGTATAATTTAAGAAAAGAAACCTAGTGGTTAGGTTAGGGCGTTGGCCACATGATCGGAGGATCGGGGGTTCGAACCCCTTCCCAATAGGTTACCCTGAAGGTACCCTTGAGCAAGGTGCCATTCCCATCACTGCTCCCCGGGTGCTTTCAATAGTTGCACACTGCTGCACGGTGTTTGAGTGTGCATGGGTTAAATGCAGAGGTCCAATTTCGTTGTGGTTCATTGTCTGCTGTGCTTTGACCTCGCAATGACAAGGGTTGTCACTTTCACTTTTTCACTTTAATATAATTGTTGAAAATATGAATGTGACTAATAGTCACTGGGAAACACAGCACAGCACACAGTGACACACGTCTTCAGCTTTCCCCCCATATACACATGTGCAGCAGGGTTTAAGGGTACCTCAGGGCAAACTACTAGTGTGGAATTCAAACCTGAGACTTTCAGATCCTGGGGCCTATTCCTAGCCTAACCACTGGGTCTCCGCTGCCCCAGCATTCTCTGCATTTAACCCATGCACACACATGCAGCAGGAGGCAGCTATAACCACCACCAGGGTGCAGTGACAGGGACGATACCTTGCTCAAGGGTACCTAAGGGCAACTTACTGGTCCAGGATTCTAAGCCATGATCCTGGGGCCTAGCCCCTATCCACTAGGCCACCACTGCCTCTACTACATAAATGTAAAATTATACTAGCTGAAATGTTTTCATTTACAATAGGATTTATTTTTATTTATTTAACTGCAGTTGAATGTAAGTAAAAACTGTTAACCAATTTCATTATGAGTGATTCCCTTGAAAAAGTTGTTTTCTAATAGTGCCATTAAAACTTGTAAAAGACTAGGTATATTTTTAGTGATTACTTTCAGCCACAGGCAAATGAGGATCCTTTAAATGGAAGCTGTCATCTAGTGGCCTTGATTAAATATCTTAGTGTAAAAAGAAGAAGAAAAAAAAACAGAATGGAAAGTATCTGCAGCAGATAGCACTTCAGCTGTAGTATCAAAATACTTGCATTGAAAAAGTAACTGCAAAAACTGGACTACTGAGCATATTTTTATCTCTCGGCTGATTTTAACTCATTTTTAAATTATTTTAGTTTTAAATACCTTAAGACAATTATTTTATTAATTTATTTTAAAATCTGCTTTCTTACACTAATATTCCAATCTGAATTCAGGATTCAGATTCAGGAATTTTTAAAAACCAGTGTACAAATCACATCAAATAACATCATGTTTCAACAGTACATTGTAGGGAATAATTACCCCTTTTTAACTCACTGGTTCACTGGTTACTGGTATCTGACAAGCTTTAACATCAGCTTTCCACTATTCACCTGAGGGTGAAATGCACAACACCAATCTATCAGGCATTAGACCACTACATGCATAATAATACAAATGAATATTGTTACTTCCAGTAATAGTTAAGGTTACAGCTATGCTCCATTTTCTTAGAAATCTAAATTGTAATCTATATACATTAACTTCATATAGATTAAATTTAATTTCATGTACTGTGAAGCAGAGGTATTCATTCCTTGTCAGTTATTAAAGATTTGATTGGTAATGTGTCCACAGTATTAATCAGATCCTACAAATTTTAGTTTCCTTTGTATTTACATTTAAAAAATCTTGTAAATCTGCTAAAGTTCTGGAAGATTACCAGGGGTGAATGGATCTAAATTAAGATACTTTAAAACACTTTTAAATTTAGGGGAGAGTGTTAGGTTAGCAGTTGATCTCAGTTACTATTTCTGTTTAAATTAACTTAACTTTATTTAAAATTAATTTGATTTAAATTAAATTAACATTCCTCATATACCTGAAAATAGATTCATTAAGATGTTATCTGTGTAGTCTAATCCTATGGGGTCTCCTTAATATGTAAAATACATAGTCATTTATAATCATAACTGCACATCATACCTAAATCCTGTGTTTCAGAAACCAAAGTGAAGATGGAGAATGCCTCAGAGTCACGTTGGGTCTCCCCTAGTTTAGCCAGTTCTGACCCACTAGCTGGTTTTTCAGGGGATTCAGGCCTCCTTCCAGCTGTAGATGAAGATGAGCCCTTTTACTCTTCAGAAACAGACTATGGCCTGTCATCATACTTCAACAGTGGACAGACTCGAACCCCATCCACATTCAGACACAGTCCAGGTACTTTTTACACAATTAGAAAAATATCTATACCACTTCAAGGGTCAGTCAGAGTATGCAAATTGCAGCACAATAAATAATAAAATATTGCCAAAATTTTATTTACTATTACAAACAAGTATCAAATACGCAAGCAACTAACTTGCTTAACCAGGAATTAAATAAGTAAAGAAAGAAAGAAAGAAAGAAAGAAAAAAAGGAAGAAAGGAAGAGAAAGAAAAAGCATCTGCTCTGAGGTAGATGTAAGATTTTGGAAAAAGGATTATAGTTTAGTACAAATACATACTATAGGTATCAAAGTATATAATGTGAACATTTAGATAAATTATATACCTGATACATATACCTCAGAAAGTATCATTTTTATACAATATTTACAGAAATTAAAAACAGGGTGATCTTTTTGTAATGAAAGAACCAGTAGAAATAATGCGTTTAACTTCTTTAAATATGTCATTTTAAATATATAAGGTTTTCTTACAACAGTTATGCTGTATGTGCTAAAATGTGTGTTTCTTTGCAGTGCGTCAGGTTTATACGTCTCCATCACTTCTGGGAAATCTTTCATGGCTAGACAGTTCAGGAGGTCATTCTCTGACCTATAGCAGTCCCTCCACCACCTGGACAACCAGCTCCTTCACTAAACCCCCTCTACATCCCCACACCCCCCCACCACTTTACCCTACCAGCCCCTCATCCTTTCCCTCCCCCACCCGAGACAGTAAGGACACCCTGAAGGCAGAGCGCCTTAGTCCAGTGGGTGGAACTGGAGGTACCTTTATGAACCTGGGCTCTTCCAGTGGTGGTGTGTACCCTTCCACTCACACACACACACACATGGTGGGGCTCTACAACTCCTACATGTCCCCTTCTCACGATTACGGCCCTGCAGCACTTTACTCTACTGCGGGGGCCTGGATTAGCCCCTCATCATTTTCACCAAAACTGAGGAACAAAATCAGACTTTCTCCGCCAGGTGAGTACAGTTAGTTATATTTTGATGCTGGTGTTTTGACATATCAGAAAGTCACAATAGCACTTTAAACTGCAGGCTTATTATTCCTGTATTAATATTAAAATGCATTTTTCAGAAACAACCATGAAATTATGACACGTATATACATACTTTGGGTTTTGATTGTCCCTTAATCTAATGTCTTATTTTCTTCTTAGCTCTTTCATTTTCTCTGTTATTGCATTCAGCCAGTAAAATGTTACTATTATAACCACAGAAATGGCTGTAGGATAACCATAGAAACAGATAAAGCATTACCTTAGAATGGGGTCACCAACCTTTTTGAAAATGAGAGCTACTTCACGGGTACTGAGCCATATGAAGGGCTACCAGTTACCTAAACTTATCTAAACTTCATGTATAATGAACATCTTTTAAATGCTTTTTTTAGATATTGTCATTTTCAAACTTATATAAATGCAAATGTGATTAAAGAAGAATAGCAACAGGATAATATTTAATTTTAGGCACTGCTCACTGGTGAGTTGTGCTATCTTTAGAACAGGTGCAACTCATGTGGTCCTTGGGGGCCCTTGGCTGGTGACCCCTGCCTTAGAATGTGTAGACTGACCATTATGAATGATGTAGGTCTTCTGTTAAACTTAGTGCAGTAGTTATGGAAGTGAAGAATCAAAGAGTTGACCCACATATCGGGTCTTAGATTTTAAGAAGTAAAAAGTATGTAGACCAAAGACTGCTGCTGAATGTACATGTAAAAAAAAGTGTGTGTATTGCAGATGCTCGTGAGTGTGTGAACTGTGGAGCTACAGCAACTCCTCTGTGGAGGCGGGATGGAACTGGTCATTACCTCTGTAATGCCTGTGGTCTGTACCACAAAATGAATGGCCAAAACAGGCCACTCATTAGACCGAAGAAAAGACTGGTGCGTACATGTAACATAAACAGTAACAAGCTTGTGTAGTTAATATCAAATGTTCATTTTAATTGCTTTGTATGTTTGGGGTCTATAGTTTCTATACAAGCTACAAGGCTAATATAGCTAAGCATGCTTAAATCATCATCTCAGCAGAACAGGAAAAAGCTTTTCTCATTTTCAATGCATGTAAATATAGCAATATTTTAAATGTCTATAGAACTTTTTTTTTGGTCCGTTAATGAAAATTTTACACATTGCAGGCAGCAGGAAAGAGACAATATGCTTGCATCTAATTGCTTCGGAATCTTAAATAGATTTGCTCTTGTGGGTCATATGCTGTTTGTTACTTAAGTTAATTGCATAGCCAAAAAAGGACCCAGTGGAAATCTTGAGGCTTAAATGTGTTGGGCAACACTCAGGGTAATGCAAATGTTTTTGTAATTAAGCAGGCCAAAGTTACAAGTAAATCATCCCTAGTTAAGACAATGAAGGGTTCACCATGCTTTAATCATATACATTCAAAAGTTAATTTTTTGATTCATAGTTTTATCAAAACATATTGTAGATGTTACCTTAACAAAATTAAATTTTTATCTGACTAAAGTCTATTTGTCACAAACAAAGTTGCTAGTGCTAAAAGGCTCTTTTATTAGTTTATAGTTATAGTTATAGTTATTTAGATACACATTTTGATCTATATAGATGGGAAAACATTGGCTCAAACATCAGAATTCTATTTTTACTTTATTTCACAAAAAGCCCCTATATCTGTGTTATGATTAACTACACCTATGTGGTAAGTTCTAATATTTGCACTAACACTACAATTGCCTATATTGTTCACAAACATTATCAAAATCTTAATTTGCTGCAGAGGTTTCAACTGTGTAAAAATGATTCATCCTTAAAAAGAGACAAATATATAAACTAGGTAAGGTTGTTCCCTGGAATGATTCCCCCTATTCATATTCATTTTGGAGCTACAATAATGCAAACTGAGTCCAATCCAATCCAATTTTTAAAAATAAATTTCAATAATATTTTTCAATTCAAATTGCCTCTGTGTTGTGACAGATTGTGAGTAAGCGTGCTGGGACACAGTGTGCTAACTGCCAGACGAGTACCACCACACTGTGGAGACGCAATGCTAATGGAGAGCCGGTGTGTAATGCCTGTGGACTTTACTTCAAATTGCACAATGTAAGTATATACTCTTTGCTTTACTTTTACAGTTTTATTCAATAAGACTTAACTTCAAAATGAACCCTTAAATATAGTTGTGACTAACATTTCACTGTACATTCGATCTATTATGACAATTACATCACACATTCTATGTTTAGTTAATTTCCAGATAATAATATTTATCTCTAAACACTAAAAATATTTGGACAATGACAGGTGAACAGACCACTGACCATGAAGAAAGATGGGATACAGACAAGAAACCGTAAAGTGTCCAGCAAGAATAAGAAAGGGAAGAAGTGCAGTGGGGTGGAGCTCTATCATGAGTTGGGCCCCTCCATGGGACAGGAAGAGTGTGTGGGAACCTTTACAGTACCACCTGAGCCTCTACTCTCTTATAGTGCTAACCCACACCTGCCATACACACACCACCCTAACTCTGGCATGGTGACAATGGTGTGAAAAAAGACATCTAAGCTCACCACGAGCTTTCCTTGGTGTGTGTGTGTGTGTGTGTGTGTGTGTGTGTATATATATATATATATATATACATAAATACGAAGCGAGCAAGAGAGAAGCAGAATTTGCTTAAATGTTCAGTTAATGTTCTCACCTGCGAATGACAGCAAAACAACAAAAATTTCACCACTCCACCTTAAACAGCAAGCTTATACTTAACCACAAACAACTGTTATTATTCAGCAATTACAAACTGCAAAATGAGACAATTAGCAAACATTTAAGCAATTTAGACTAGTGTTACTTGCTTTTTTATATATAATTTTGGAAAGAGCTATACAATTGTTAGTAGGTGAGAAAATGTTAACTTGTTCTTGAGTTTTTCCTTTTTATTTCTTACATACAAATGCCCTGCTCTGTATTGTATTTTGCACTTCTGAATGTTGTATAGTGCATTAAAAAAGAACTGTTCAATAGGTTTAATGCATTCATTTAACATAAAAACACAGACTGTCAGAGGACAGTCCATTATTTTGCAGAGTGTTTTTTTTGTGTTTGTGGTATACTCAGTATTGTGTTTTTGCAGTGCTACCAGTTGGGTTTTAATGCTGCCTTTGTCTGTTCAGCACTGTCCCACAGCTTTTGGCTCACGAACATTTAAATGAACCACTTTCCACTTTTGCAGAGTTTCCAGTGACAAAACATTTCACACTCCCTTGTGCCTAGTCCTAAATTTAAATCTGTGTGTATTAAACTCTCTCACAGCAGGACTGGAGGCAGGTGTAATTCACAGGTAAGATCAGCAACCTGAATTTGGATAAGAAAGCAAGTGAGACAAGGAAGTGTTTTTATTTCTGGTAAAGAATATGGACTTCTCAGTTCAGAGATGGATGAGATTTTTATTCAATTAAACATAAGCCTTGAAAATTTCCAAAACCTCTGTAAACACTGCCTTTATTAATGCTTGACATTTCGAAAACTGTTACAGATGTGTAACAAATTAACCTATAAAACCTAACATTTGAGATACAGTATGTTAGTATATATACAATATACAAGAAGGTAACACTTGTGTGAAGATTCAAGTAAAAAAGAATCTCTTTGCAATCACTTTAAAAATGAGAGTTTAGCATTACAAAAGATACATGAAGATATTATGGTGCTTACAGTCCAGTGGTGCATTCGCAGGCCTGTCTGGATGATTGATTTTGACACTTCAAATCTAGAAGTGCATGACCCTCAAATCTAGAAGTGCATGACTCAAGCAGGCACCTGCTACATGCCCTCAAAAACCATTAAACAAATAAGTTCTCATATACATTGTGAACTAAACCCAGAAATAAATGATGATTTGCATATTTGCGTAGGTCGTACATGCATGATTGGAGATCACTTAGAGTAGAAGCCTGTTTTCTCCTTATTCAACCCATAATATTCAATATCACAACTCAAACCTCACAAGTACAATACCCATTGGTTGCTCTCAAAATGAAATAACCCTCAAGCATGAGTGGGCAACTTTTCCCTCACTTGTTTCCTTTTAGAAACAAGAAGCCCATCACACAGTGACTCAGTTTTTCCACCCTGTTCTACAAACAATAATATGTAACAATCAGTATATAATCAATGACACTAATTATTACCAATCAGTAATTTACGGTTTTAAATTTAAATTTAAAAAACTGGTGTGGCAATAGAATGGCAAGTAATTTTCCAATCTGTTTAGGTTTTCCCCAACTGTGTTATCAGCTAGGATGGGAAACTGTGAAAATGGATTAAATGTAGATGTTATTTAGGTTTTAGAAGATATTCACTAGACGCATCAGCTCAGTTTCATTAGCACTGGACTGGAACCAATGAGGGAATCTTCCTTAGACCATAATTTAGTCCATAAATAAGCCTAGCAATATCAAATCAATTTAAACAAAAACAAATCTGCCTTTCATCCATTATAGTTGCGGTTAAATTGTGTCCCAGAGTCATTCACATGACTCATTTAAATATCTAAATTAATGTAGAAGTGATATGAGTTAAACAAACATAAGCCTCTACATAATTTATAATTTAACCATGTCACTAGCTTTTGACTTGGCAGTGTTTGCCAACAGCTTCACCTAATGGCAGAGCAAGAAAGTGCAATGTTTCAGACCATATTACAAAGAAGCTGATAAAACTAGTTAACCTTGCTTTGAAGGAGCATTACAAGGAAACATTACAAGGAAAAAGGGTTGAGAAAAATGTTAAGTTTCAGTTTACCTTAGCTTTCACTCATCTTTGCTGCATGAAACTGCAGAAACTACTCAAGGACAACCATAAACAGGCCACTGCTGTGGGGCCACTAGGCCTAGTGGTTAATGACTAGGCTCCCCACTTCGGAAGATCATGAGTTCAAATCCCAGATCAGTAGGTCGCCCTGAGGTACCCTTAAGCAAGGTACTGTCCCTGTCGCTGCTCCCCAAGCACTTTCAATAGCTGCCACCTGCAGCATGTGTTTGTGTGGGTAAAATGCAGAGGTGAAATTTTGTTGTGGTTCACTGTGTGTTGCGCCATGTACTCACAATGACAAGAAAGGTCACTTTCACTTAATTCTTTTAGACACATTTCTTCCACCTTACTAGTGTGAAAAATAATCTGCCACTTGTTAGGAAAAAAAAATTTTTTTAAAAAAACATTCATTTCACATTGGACTGAAAAATAATTTTTTACAACTTTATTAAAAATGTAAAATACATGACAGTCTAAAAATGTAACTTAAAAACTATAGCTACAGATTTTTGTGAAACACTTAAACAAGGCATTTGGCTCAACAGGAAAATTGCATCATCTTTATTTCAGTAAAAAAAAAAATAAAATAATCCAACCACTTTTTAGTAAATTACAATGTCAATTTTATTTGATCAGAGAGAACCAGACCTATCAGTTATGTTACAATTCCATCAACTGTGTGATTAAATATAGAGGGCTGTGTAATGTAGAAAAGACAACAAAAAAAAAAAACTTTGTAAAAAAAAATAACCCACCAGTGAGACTATGCATGAAGAATAATACAGTATGTTATTTTTTGCTGCTTGTTTACAGCAGACATGTTGAGAGTAAACCATTCTTTCAGTGAGCTTGTACCTCTGTTCCACTTTGAATCATTTCAGTTTCCTTTATGAGGTCACACTGAAGTTCTCATCTAAAACTGAAGGGACTTTACACTGGGGCTTGAGAAGAAGCCATCATCTACCTATTAGGCCCACCTCCTTTCCTTTCTCTTCAAACCGTCCAGCTGGTCTGTAGTGACCTTGATTTGGCGCCACGCTGCCTGTCCAGATCACCTCATCTGGGCTGGAACTGGAGGTGGAACCATCCAGAATCTTTCCTTCTTCTCTGGCAGAATTTCTACTTGTTCTCCCACTTTCATTTAGGAAACTCTGCCTCAGCACAGAACCTTTCGTCTGGGTCTGTAATACTGAAGGTCGCAAAGTAGTTGCTTGTTTTGTATTGAGATTCATGTTGTCCACAGCCATCTCCTCCTGATCTGATTCACTATCTGAATCAATGGCAATTGGTTCTGAAGAGGTTCCAGGACTTGTCTTGAAGGCACAGTTGCTTTGACTACTTCGTCCAGTGTTCAGAGCCTGTCTTATGCCCCTAAATTGAAGTGCTTTAGTGACCACCTCAGCAGAAAAACCAACAGGAGCCTTCATCCTCACTTTGGAGGTTCTTGAAATTCCACTCTTCTCATCACTGACAGTGAAAAACCACTCCGCATCAAAATTCATGTTATGTTTGAGCTGGTTAACTGATCTCATATTAAAGCCAAGTAACACTACTGGTTTACGAGTAACAAAGTCCCGTTCACATGAACGCCTGCGGTTGGCAAAGTGACTCGAGACATCAGACTTCCACAGCCAGAGGCTAGCAGCTAGTTTCTCCACCTCACGCTGTGATGGATAGGGACGGTGGTTGAAATATGCAGTAAGGAAAGACTTTCGTGCCTCATAAGACTCATCTGCATGACCTTTGGGATCCAGAGCAAGAACTACAGGCTCTTCAGGCTTCTCAACAAATACCGTGGGATAGTACCTGCTTTGGTCCACCATCTTCCTCCTCTTAGGATCAATAGCTTCAGAAGACACCAGCTCTCGTTTAAGAGTGCCTGCATTGGTTGAGCGAAGTGTGGAAATTGACTTGCTGCAGTGACCTTTTGAACTTTGTCCAACACCTCGGCAGTGCACCAGGTGAAGAGTGATGGTGGATGCAGTCATGTTACTTGTGTACACACCCAAACAGTGGATACACTTGTAAGTAAGCTTTTTTTCCACTGGATGCAGCGTTTGCAGGACCTGATGACGGTCTCTTAGGTGGTGTGCTAGTGCATCAGAGATAGGACCTTTGAGGATGGTAAAGCATAATGGACAGAGCGTCTTACCAACTTCTTTTTTCTGGGATGCATTCCTCATCAGGGATTCAGTGGATTTTTCAGCTCCCTTTGTCATCAATGTAGGTCTGGCTACAGCACTGTTTGTCTGTTGCCCAGCTGTGGACAGTGACTCTGGTGCTTCCTTCATGTTGTAAGTGGTAATGATAAGCTGCACATTCTTAGGACTGCCTTGCTGAAGTGTGAGGTCAAACGTCAGAGGGGAGCCACTAAGAGATTCCCCTGGCTCATTTGGGTGAGCCTGCCGTTTGTGAGCTACTATTTTTTCAACTTCATAGAATGTGGAATGACACTGAGGACATGTCAATCCATGAACTAGCATATGGTTCAACAGGGAGTCACTTGGTAGATAGCGATTACAATACAGACACTTGCTTGTAAAGTTGTGTATTTTCATAATGTACTTTGCCATAGCTCTGACCTTTTCAGCCTGGTGTTCCTTTTCAAAGTGTGCACTATATGCACTCTCAGGGAAGAGTTCATTGCAGATGGTGCAAATCTTCCACTTCTGTGTTTGTGAGGTGTTCAGTGCATTAGCCGAAGCCTTCTTGGCCTGCAATGAGGTCAAAGTGGCAGTAGCAGCATGCACTGAAGAGAGAGGTAGGGACTTCATTGAGGGGGAAAACGAGGCATTACCATGAGAGGCTGAAACCCCGAAGCCACCCAGGTGTTTACCTGTAGGTGACTGTGAGACTGTGCCAGACATTAGAGCTTTGTCAGGTAGTGTAATACGGACTGGTTGTGCAGATACGGCGTTTCCTGCAACACCCTGCTTGAAATGATTGCCCACAGGCATCCCTATCACTTTTGGCACATTAAAGCGGTTTACTGGTTGTGCCATGTGAGGAGGTACACCAGGGGTAATTGTACTACCCCTCTGGATTATGTTAGCCTGTGGCCGAGCTACTATTACATTGGTGTGGCCTATCATAGCGGTCACTTGATGACCAATGCGTTCATGAAACTCAATGACATGCTGAACAAGTGCCTCATAAGAACGAGGAACAAAGAGGCAGCTTTTACAATGAATACCATGACTGTTGATGGTCACTGCTTCAGTGTTGTCTTGCTTCTCCGAGTTTTTGGCTACATAGGGTGTGGCCACATGCTGGAAGTGTTCCCTGTAGATGTGCCTGCGCACTACATTGTACAGTCTGTCCCGATAGGTGCACTTCTTACAGTAGTAGACTGGCAGTTCCTTTCTATCAGTCAGCATCGGCTTATCTATCCGTATACCATCCCTAAAACCAACCATGGACCCCTGCGAACTAGCAACACCCTGTCGAGCCGTGTTCTGGGGCATGTGGAAGAGCCTGACATGAGTCTCCAGGGTCCTCTTATTCCCACTGTACATGCAATAAGAGCAGTTGAGCAAAATGCGGTTCTCAAAGTCATCTCTGTGAACATTGCGAAAGTGGTTCTTGTATGCTGAGAAGTACTTGGAGGCAAAGGGACAATCTGAGCAGCAAAACTGCTTTGTTCTATAGTCCTGGAAAACATTAGGGGTAAAATATTAATACTGACCAACATTTCACCTGAACTAAACGAATTTCTAACTGTGTATGGTTGCTGAAAATATCTTACCTGCGACTTTGTCCAGGATGGATCCCACAAGCATACATCAAGGTAGTAATTTTTTGAGTAAAACTCATCAGAGGCAAACTCATTGTAATCCTAATGGGGAGAAAGACATGCAGTGTTCTGTGATAAAAAAATTTTTGTGCTTATATCACCAGTGCTACCTGCAGCCATAATTAAAGACTAAATAGATAATTGAAAGCCTATATTTTGAGTTTGTGGCAATTTTCATGGCACTCAATAGATCAAGAACACCACCTTAAAGATTTTTAAAAAGCTTTCACTGCAGATTTTGATACCCCGGTTTTAGCTGCTTCATTTTAATTGCAAACCGCAATTTATAATACTTGCAGATAAATAAGTGTTACAAACTAAGACTTGTGGCTAAAAGTATTTTAAAACAAAAAATAAATGTTGCTGCTAACAACACTTTAGACTTTTTCCTTGACCATTATCAGACTAGTCAAAGTCTTCTAAGACTTGTTTTAGAACCTACCTCAATTTTTCCAATACAAAGCAGAACACAGATCTATCAACATCTCATTTCGGTCAAAAAAAGAAAAATAGGACAGTTCCATTTTTAAAAAATCCATAAGTTTTAAATTTGTTTGAGAGAAATCCTGATTTACAATGGCAATCTATATAAATCTTCCATGCATTTATCTGTTCAACTGTTTTATTCACCTCTATGTGTTCTTTGCAATAGTCCAGACCAATGTCACTTAACAGCCTCTTGACCTTTTTCCTGGCTTTTCTCAGCCGAGTAAGGTTGTTCACAGGGAGTTGAAACATCTCTCCTATCACAAAGAAATTATAAATTATTATGCATCCTTCCAATAAACAAACAGTAATGGGATATATTGGGATTACTGATTTTAAAATGTAAATGGCAGAAAAACATTCAACATTAACACAACTTGTGGGCGACAAATTCACTATACAGAAGTGAAAAACGATGCTCAGTTGGAAACAACTAAATACACAAACAGCAGCTGCAGCAAATAATCGCCTTTACAGGAAAAACGTATCACTGTATTAAAATAGCTAAAACGTTCCAATATATTCATTTTCCAATAAACATTTTTGTGGATTTAACTTTACTCTCCTGCAGTGCTGTAGGCCACGGTGCTCTTGAATGAATTTAGCTAACGCTATCGCTAACGCTAGACAATGCAGGCCAGCGGCAGCAGCGTTCAGATTATTAAAACACCATAAAGCAATTACAATTATCTCATTAAAAAATATACACGACTGCTTTATTAAACCTTACAATATGGCTTTGGTGAAAATACTGAACCTAATAATTAATGTCCCGTTTCAGTTCGTCAGCAGCTCCGGTGCGTTAGCTTTCATGCTAACAGACGGAAGCTGATCTTTAGCTTTAATCCCAGTTTCACACCCACCGAGCGGGCAGGAGAGATGCGAGTAGCATGGAACTCCGACTGGGGGACTCTCCGATCACTTACGTGCGTGCGTGCGTACGTTTGAGAGGGAAAAAGACGGTGTGTTTTTGCTGGCTGGGTGTGTGTTTGCTGTAGCGGAGTTACGCGCTTCTCATCACCCGAAAACACCCCACCGCCTTACGGACTTCCAGTAAAAGCGCATAAAAACCATCTGGCCATCCAAACTCCTGTACGAAAGACGAGGGAGACACCGGAGAAGTTTTCTGTGGAGTTTTATACAGGAGATAGATATATATATATATATATATATATATATATTTTTTTTTTTTTTTTTGCAGCTTTCTGTGCTTCTAGACCCTTCCACATCCAGCGAAGCTCAAAATGGCGCTCAGCTCTGGGCGGAAGTGACATATTTGTGTGAGGTTGAAAAAGAATCGCACACGATTCCGTATAACTGTAACGCAGACATTTATCACATTTACAACAAGATCTGGAAAGATCCAGTCCAAAGATCTGTTTAGCAGAGGATAAAGGAGGGGAAAACCGATGGCATGACTGACTGATTCATTTATTGAATGTTTTGTTGTACAAAAACTCCATTCCATTAATTCACATTCTCAGTCATTTATACACTAATTTATTGGTGCCAATTAATTTATTCACTTCACATGTTGATTGAATAGCTATTACCAGGTCCAGGGATCACTAACAGTGGGTAGTATACATAAATGTATCTTACTGATCTATGTGTCCTGTGAAGGCACTATAGTTTTGTGAGGGTTTGTCAGTCCAGGGGCTCCATCACCTCAAGAGTAACCATACGTGGACCTATCATTACCATCTTGGACAGAGAAACAGTAGTCCAAGTGGAGGACATTGAAACCATTCACACGACACACAAACTGCCGCACCTTAACAAGGACAAGCATGGAGGGGAGTATGAATATATTGCATATACACTGCATTGCTTCAAAGACGTAACCTCATTCATTTCCATTGTTGCACTATACTCATTTCCAGGGGTATGCTGGAAATGTCATAATATTATCCTCATTACTGGCTGTTATTAAAATCAAATATCATGAATCATGGATTGTAATTCTTTAAAAAGAAAAGATTTAAATATAATCTTAATTTTAAAAAGCCCAGCATAGAAATGTTTGAGCAATGCTATCAACAAAAGAACATCAATCTGTGCTGGATTACTGATGTTGGAGATTGGCCATCCCTGTTTTGTGTGTGATCACCTTAACACCCGCTGCTGCAGCAGGGCTCCGTGGGTCCACAGCCTGCACATAACATGGTGATTTCTCTCGCACCACGATACCCTGGCCCAGAGCATCCCCCAGAATCTTCACATTAAATAAGCACATGTGAATAAACTGAAGCTTGCATATGTACTCTCATTTTATCCATTACATTCATGCAGGCACAAATCTGAAAGGAACTTACAGTGAGCGCTCGTTTAGTGTACGGAGCCCCTGGGGACAGTAAATCCTCAGATGTGACAGCCTGCCTCAGCACTGTCAATAAATACAAGGCACTCAGTTCAGTGCCATTACAGAGCAACATAAATGTTGGCGTTCTTACTCACTCTGATACATATTTGCTTTCTAGAATGTTTGTGAAGTTTTTCACTTTTTGTGAAGTATTTCACTTTTTTCTTGTTGCAATAATAAGAGGTGAGCAAGGACCAGAGGCCTTATGTAAATAATATCTTACCATGAGGAGCTTGCTTCACATAACATATTTGTTTACGTGTTAGCATTTTTTTTGTTCCATATATTTTTCACTGTGTATCTGACAAAAGTTTCAGTTGTTTGGGAGTAACTGAATGGTTTATGTAAGGAGGCAGAAAGGGCAAGCACAGAATGTGTTGTTCTTACAGTGAAACATGAAAGGTGGATCAGTAACCAGTGGATCTGGGGATGTTTTGGGGAGGAAGTTCTTGAGACTTAATACAAATTAAAGGGATTTTTTTTGCCAAAATTACTATATGTAATACAAAGAAAAGCAAAAAGTCTTTGCTTCCCCAGTCTACAAATCTTATTTCCATTGAGCTGGCATGGGACAAGCTGTCCGAGATTTGATGCTGGCAAATGAAACAGCACTATTTGAATGCATGATAAAGTGTTGGGGAGGGTGAACTCACACTCATTAACTTGCACTTACAGTGTGTATTGCTATGTATGTATGCGTGTGTGTATATATATATATATATATATATATATATATATATATATATATATATATATATATAAAATACATACATACATACATATACATACACACATATATATATATATATATATATATATATATATATACAGTACTGTGCAAAAGTTTAAGGCAGGTGTGGAAAAAATGCTGTAAACAAAGAATGCTTTCAAAAATGGAAGTGTTAATCATTTATTTTCATCAATCAACAAAATGCAGTGAATGAACAAAAGAGAATCAATATTTGGTGTGACTACCCTTTGCCTTTCAAACAGCATCAATTCTTCTAGGTTCCTTTTTGAAGGAACTCGGCTGGTAGGTTGTTCCAAACATGACTGTTTCAACCTACGTGTGACACTGATGATTATTAGCATCTGTTTGGTAAAATTGGTTGATCATACACCTGACTATAATCCTACAGAATACCTGACTTTGTGCCAGTTTACCTATAAGAATTGATGCTGGTTTGAAGGCAAAAGGTAGTAACACCAAATATTGATTTGATTTAGATTTTTCTTTTGTTTGCTCACTTTGCATTTTACAAATGGATAAAAAATAAACAATCATTATTTATATTTCTGAAAGCATTCTTTGTTTACAGCATTTTTTCACACCTGCCTAAAACTTTTGCACAGTACTGTATATGTATATATGTATAAATATATGTATGTATGTAGACACTCCCAAAACCCTCTCCAGCAGTGCACCAGAAGAGTATCAGCACCCTGGATAGCGATCTCATGTCAAAGATTCAGCACTGGTGTTGTGGACTACAGCTGAGCACATGGCTACAGCGACCCACCCCTAATCTTCCATGGGTTGAGGTGTAATCATGGAACCAATCAAGACAGGCACTGGGAAAAAGTAGATCTTGTACAAAGCCCATCACTGGCACTGGCCTGGAGAGCTGATTCCAAAGCAAGTTGTGGAGCAGTTGGTGGTAGATGGTACATTCAGGCGCTTTCCTAGTACTCCATTCTGATGGCAGTCTCTGAGACAGAGTATATTGCCAAATGAGTGGATGCCACATGTTCCTAGGCCCCCAGAGCAATGCCAGAGAAGCCCAAAACATCGCTAAAAGGGCCTGCCCAGCAGTCCAAACTGGTATAGGGAGTGGACACCGAACACACACTCTCCTTGCCAGGAATACAGAGGACAAGCCCGTAACCATGGACCCTGTCACACTTACTTATGTGGGTTGTTACCGATGTCTGGTGAAAATGCCAATAGCCCCATTAGAAATATATTTACTGAGAAAGACGTTGACATGTTCAGTACTTCTCCACACCTTCTCCACCTTGTCACTGTTTGGTCTCCACTGAATACTGACTGCCATGAGCAAGCCATTTTTCTCTTCTGGGTCACTTGGGGCACAACCAATCAGCCCTGGTATTTAGCTTGGATCAACAAACAGTGAGGTTGCAAAGTCCCTTGTGTTTATCCATCCTTTTCAAATTCTGCTTCTTGATTTCTTACTATTCTGATTTCTGTTCATGACTATGATGTTTGGCTTTGACTAGAATGTTCATGTCCCTGATTCTGACTTGCTCTTTGAAGCATGCTTATTAAAATTTCTACTTCATTTGTGCACTTCCCTTAATGTAAATTTGATCCCTATGTCCTAAATTTGTATTGCATTTTGCTATTTCATATGACATATTTTGTTGCATTCTGTCCCTTATTCAAAAAGCAGCAGACTTGACATGGAAATTACAATCTGTTAGAAGAGGCCAAAGCATATTTCTCAATTAATTTATGTCAATTTTTCTTTTAATTCTGTTAAATCATAATTTATTGTTGTCAATGCATTCCTGCTCTTCGAGCAGCTTCCAACTTCAAAGGCATGAAAGCTGGAACACTTGCACATTGCTCCACTTTTTCCACATTTTGCTACATTACAGCCTTATACCAAAGTGGATTACATTCATTTTTTACCTCAAAATTAGC
Organism: Hepsetus odoe; assembly: GCA_017165825.1. Classification (NCBI taxonomy): domain Eukaryota; kingdom Metazoa; phylum Chordata; class Actinopteri; order Characiformes; family Hepsetidae; genus Hepsetus; species Hepsetus odoe. Next base: position 325,419 of record CM029393.1, on the reverse strand, counting down.
CCCAACCCTAACCCAACACTCAATACTCCATAATGACAATGTGAAAAAAGTTTTCTTTAAACATTTTTAAATGTATTTAAACTAAAACACTAAATAAAGCATGTTATAGGGCAGCGGTGGCCTAGTGGTTAGGGAGTTGGCCCCGCATCGGAAGATTGTGGGTTCGATTCCCTCAAAAGTAGGTTGCCCTGAGGTACCCCTGAGCAAGGTACCATCCTCGTCACTGCTCCCCGGGCGCTTTCAATAGCTGCCCACTGCTGCACAGTGTTTGTGTGCATGGGTTAAAAGCAGAGGTCCAATTTCGTTGTGGTTCATGGTGTGCAGTGCTGTGACCTCGCAATGACAAGGGTAGTCACTTTCACTTTCGTTTTCACTTTAATGAGTATTCACAAGCTTTGCTCAATATATTCTGTTGAAGCACCTTTGGCGGCAATTTAACCTCAGTTCTTTCTTTTGAGTATGATGCTACAAGCTTGGCACACCTTTTTTTGGGCAGTTTCTCCCATTCTTCTTTAGAGAACCTCTTAAGCTCCATCAGATTGGATGGGGAGAGTCAGTGCACAGCCATTTTCAGATTTCTCCAGAGATGTTCAATCAGGTACAAGTCTGGGCTCTGGATGGGCCACTCAAGGACCTTCATAGAGATGTCTTGAAGCCACTCATTTGTTCTCTTGGCTGTGTGCTCAGGGTCATTGTCCTGTTGAAAGATGAACCTTCTCACCAGTCCAAGGTCCAGAGTACTCTGGAGCAGGTTATCATCAAGGATGTCCCTATACATTGCTGCATTCATATTTCCCTGAACCCTGACTAGTAATAACCTGCTCCCAGTTCCTGCTGCCAAAAACATCTCCACATCATGATGCTGCCACCACCATGCTTCAATGCAGGAATGGCACTGACCAGTTGATGAGCAGCGTCTGGATTCCTCCAAACGTTAGGCTTGCTATGCCATTCAGGCCAAAGAGTTCAATCTTTGTTTCATCAGACCAAAGAATATTGTTTCTTATGGTCTAAGAGTCCTTCAGGAGCCTGAACTCCAGGCAGGTTGTCATGTGCCTTTTACCCAAATATCTTTCGTTTATGGATGACGGAGGCCACTGAGCTGATTGGGACCTTCAATGCTAGAGCAATTTTTCTTTAGTCTTCCCCAGACCTGTGGCTCTATACAATCTTGTCTCTGAGGTCTACAGACAATTCCTTGGACTTCATGGCTTGGTTTGTGCTCTGACATGCACGGCCAACTATGGAACCTTATATAGATGGTGTGTGCCTTTCCAAATCATGTCCAATCAACAAAATTTACAACCGGGAGACTCCAATCAAGCTGTACAAACGTCTGAACAAAGATCGGTGGAAACAGAATGCAATTGCGCTCAATTTTGAGAGTCATATCAATGGCTGTGAATACATGTTTTATTTAGCTTTTTTTAAAATATAAATTTGCTAATGTTCCAAGCTAACGTTTTTCAGTTTGTCATTATGGGGTATTGTGTCTAGATATTTGAGGTAAAAAATTTATTTAATCCATTTTAAAATTAGACTGTATCATAGCAAGGTGGAAAAAGTGAATACTTTCAGGATGTACTGTTTGAATGATTGAAGCATAACAAAGCCATCTAACCTAAGGCCTGAAGAAAGTGATGAAAGCAGTGGAGAATGTTACAAATGATATGGCTGGTGACTAGTATACTGTTTTATATGTAGGCACTTTGTAGCCTGTCACAGTAAAACAGTTGTTTCCATTTCTTTATTTGATCTATTCAGTATACTAAAGTTCAGACAGTTTTACAAGTATAAACTAGTATTCTTGCACTGACAAAGTGACAAGGTGGGATGTGAAGATACATAAATACATAAATGCACTTGTGAAAATTGCCTGCTGTCCTGCAAGCTGACCTGATTCAGGGTTGGCTCTGATCCTAGTAGAAGTAAAGAGCGAGTTAGTAGTCAAAATTCCACTGGGGTTTTGATGATGATTGGTCATGCTACAGCACCCACTCCACATATCAACTCTACATCATTGCGGGATTCATCTGAAAGAGAACGAATAGAAGATTTAAGTTAAATTTGCACAGTTGTTCACTTCATGAGAAGTTTCTTCTTGAATTCTTAATGTCACTTTTTCTAAGCTTTTGTTATTATACCTTTTTCTATTTTGGCTTATATACTTGTATATAAGCCAACTTGTATGTTTTCATATTCCAATTACATGACTTCAAAGAATTTAAAGGTTACTAAACTCTTCTAAGTTCTTTCTTGGGGTAAGGTTTTCACAATCTAATGTTTAAAAAATAAACAATAAAAGCTTTAAAGGCAAGGTCTTTGAAGTCCATGATTGAGAACTTGTCATTACAATAGAACAAGCAAATTTGTTTTCAAACTAAAAATGCTATACACATGTCATTGACATTGCAACCTCAGTAAACTGAAGATTACTGTCATAGTGACTCCAGTGATTTAGTACAACTTTGTCTGAGAATGTGGATTAGAGCATGTGGAAATGTAGATCAACCGTTGTTCTTATAAGAGAGGAAGTTACAAACAAATGTAACAAAAAAAATAGCAAAACATGCAAATTTACATTGTTTAAATATTGCTTTATAGATATATAAGTGTCACGGTAGGCGGCGCTCTGCTCTGACTGGAAACACCTGTGCTTAGGACGATGGGTGTGCCTCATTGGGGGAGGGTTTTTAAGTCAGAATGAGTGAGATCATTCCCTCGTGTTGTCTCCAGTATACTAATGGTTCCTGAGTTCTGTTATGTTTACTAAAGTTGAGTTTGAGACTCTTGGCTACTCATCTATGGCCAGACAACAACACACATCCATACATTCTGTATGTGTGTGTCAGGACTTTTGGGTTTCCTGCTTCTGTTTTATTCACAGTAGAGGGCGCTATGTTCTGATGGAGCACACCTGAGCTCATATGACACAGGTGTGCTACATTGAGGCTGACTACTTAAGCCTCAATGAGTCAGAACAGAGCGCGGCTCATTCACTTTACTTCTGTTATCGTTACGGGTGGTTTTGTGTCTGATGTATTCCAGTTTCATGTCTGGATTTTGGTTCTAGTTTTGTTCTTGGTCCAGTTTCGTGTCTGGTTCCATGTTTCTGTTCAATAAAAGTACCTCAAGAATCTCTGCCTCAGCGATGGTGTCCTTCCCGCTCCCCACCACCGTGACAGAAATGAGCCGCCAAAATTGGGACAACATGAGCCTTGAGAAGTGGTGTGAGGAGCACGAGCAGGCAATGGGAGCCATGATTGAGGACCTCAGAGCAGCGCTGCCATTGTGGATGCCTGGACCTGCTGTGTCACTCAATCCAGCTCGCTCCCTCTCTGGAGGCCAAAGAACGGCTGGAGGGGTACGGCCGAACTGAGAAGGCTGTGCTTGCCGTTATGGAGGTAATGTTAATGGGGCGGTCCCTCGAGGAAGAGGCTTTGTTCGCGCCCCTTTCTTTACCAGCTCCTGCTCCCCACCAACCGCAACGCTGGATATCGGTGGAACCCGCCTCCAGCACCAATCACAGCGGTCTGCCCGCGGAGACAGCACTGTGCACCAATCACAGCGGTCCACCAGCGGAGACAGCACTGTGCACCAATCGTGGCGAAAAAATGGCGGATACCCCGCCCTATGTGAAACACTGCAACAAAATGGCAGATACTCCATCCTCCGGGAAACAAAGAAAGAAAGCAACAAAGAAAGCCGTCCATAATGCGAAAAGCAGGAGGCAAGCACCCGGCAGGGTGCCCAAACCCAGCTCCACTGACCCATCTGCCAGAACCCGAGCCGTTCCAGGTTAGAGAAATAACTTCGAGAATTCAGGAATTGGAACATGAGCTAAAGGAATCTCAGAAGGCCTGGCTGTCTATTCTGGGCGCAGAAAGACAGACCAAAAATGTTTTTGTCAAGCAGCTCCAGGAAATGGAGGCTGAGCTCCTCGCCAAGGATCAGGAAATTTGTACACGGAATCAGGATCTGGACGCCTTGAATGCAAAGTGTAAGAGGTTGGAGGATGAAAATGCCTCTCTTCAGGCCGTGAATCACCAGCTACAGGTGAGCAACCAGTTTCAGGTACATTCCCTTCAGGAGGAACTAGCTGAAGTAAATGGGGACCTTCAGCAAAAGCAGGCTGGGTACCTAGAGCATGAGAAAGTCTGTAAGGATCTCAGTGAACAGAGAGCTTCACTAACCGAAAGCTTGAACAGTACCCAGGAGAACCTAAGGGCTGAGTCAGAAAGACTCAGACAGGCCAACATGAAGCACAGTGCACTTCTCACAGAAGAATTCACCAACGAGATGATCAGATCAAACAGAGGGAGTTGCTGACAAAGCTCAACCAACAGCTGGCAGAGAGCAAGACCTCTGTTCTGCAGATAACCAGCTCAGCCACCCATGAAAGACTGAAACACGAAGAAAAGCTCACCACTCTGCTTTCTCAACTTGAGGAGACCAAAGGACTCTTGTCTCTTTGCCAGAGTGACATTGCAACCATGGAAAGGGAGAGAGAGGTTTTAGCTCAAGCCAATGGTGAGTTTCGAATAGAAGTTAGTGAACTCATGCAGGAGCTGAAGCAGGTGCAAGGCAACAATGCCACTCTGCAGGCAGAACTGGAAAAATCCAGGAGGGAGACCAGTAAACCCACTGAGCTGCAAGACCCACCCAGAGAGTATGGTCAAGGAGGGCAGGTAATGCACAGTTTTGTATGTTTGATTATGGACAAAAAACTCAGTATTCGCTGTGTTTCTGAGAACCTGGACTCCATGAGATTCACCCTGCAGGTACCTAGGGCAGAGTGTCACAGGGCCAAGAAAAATTCTTCCATGTTTAGTTCTTTTTTAGACTCTTTCAGGCCAAGGTTTTCCAGTGGGTCGGACCATTCCTCACGGGACCCCAGTGGCGAGTCGGCGAGAGCGACAAGGAAGTTCCATGCAACCAATTGGTTGGCAGAGGATTTTGAGAAAGAATCTGTGCAAAATGAGTGAGTGTTTAAATACTTTGGGTGAACAGTTCACCCAAACAGGGAGTAACAGGGAGTGCAGAAGTTAGGTGAAGAAAAGAGTGCAGGCAGGTTGGAATGGGTGGAGAGGAGTGTTAGGTTGTGATCTGTAACAGAAAGGTACCAGCAAGAGTGAAAGAGAATATTTACAGGTCAGCTACAGTGCCTTGCAAACGTTTTCACCCCCCCATGGCATTTTTTATGTTTTGTTGCCTCACAACCTGGAATTAAAATAGATCGTTTGAGAGTTTGCACCATTTCATTTACAGAACATGCCAAAAACTTTGAAGGTGTATTTTTTTAATTGTGAAGTAAACAACAAATAGAACAAAACAGAAAACTTCAACGTGCATAACTGTACACCCCCTAAAGTCAGTACATTGTAGAGCCAACTTTTGCGGCAATTACAGCTGCAAGTTGCTTTGGATAAGTCTCTATGAGCTTGCCACATCTTCCATCCATTATCTGCCGCTTGTCCCAAACGGGGTCGCGGGGGAGTGCTGGTGTCCAACCCAGCGCACACAGGGCGAGGACGGGGGACGCACCCTGGACAGGTCGCCAGCCCATCGCAGGGAGGAGCGAGACGGGGACGGCACCTTGCTCAAGGGTACCTCAGGGCAACCTATTGGGAAGGGGTTCGAACCCCCGATCCGCCGATCATGTGGCCAACGCCCTAACCACTAGGCCACCACTGCCCGCTTGCCACATCTTGCCACTGGGATTTGCGCCCATTCCTCAAGGTAAAACTGCTCCAGCTCATTCATATTGGATTGTTTTTGCTTGTGAACAGCAATCTTTAAGTCTGACCACAGATTCTCAATTGGACTGAGGTCTGGACTTTGACTAGACTATTCCAACACACTTAAATATTTCCCCTTAAACCACTCGAGTGTTGCTTTAGCAGTATGCTTTGGGTCATTGTCCTGCTGGAAGGTGATCCTCTGTCCAAGTCTCAAATCACAGGCAGACTAACACAGATTTTGCTCAAGAATATCCCTGTGTTTAGCACCATCCATCTTTCCCTCCCAGTTTCCCAGTCCCTGCTGCTGAAAAACATACCCATGGTATGTTTTACTGTGGAGATGGTGTTCTTGGGGTGATGGGATGTGTTGGGTTTGCACCGGATATAGCATTTTCCTTGGTGGCTGAAAAGCTCAATTTTAGTTTAATCTGATGAGAGTACCTTCTGGAGCTACATTTGGGGAGTCGCCCACATGCCTTTAGGCAAACTCAAAATGTATCTTCTTATTTTTAATGTTAAGTTTTTTTCTGGCCACTGTTCCATAAAGCCCAGCTCTATGGAATGTGCAGCTTATTGTGGTCCTATGAACAGATACTTTAGTCTCTGCTGAGAAACTCTACCACTCCTTCACGGGTACCTTTGGTCTCTGTGCTGCCTCTCTGATTAATGCCCTCCTTGCCCGATCTGTGAGTTTTGGTGGGTGGCCCTCTCTTGGCTGGTTTGTTGTGGTACCATGTTCTGTCCACTTGAAGATGATGGATTTGATGGTGCTCCTGGGGATCATCAAAGATTTTGATTTTTTTTATAACCGAACCCTGACTTGTACTTCTCAACAACTTGTTTGGAGAGCTCCTTGGTCTTCATGGTGTGATGCCTCTTGCTTAATGGTGTTGCAGCCTCTGGGGCCTTTCAGAAAAGGTGTGTTTATACTAACAGATCATGTGACACTTAGATTGCACACAGGTTTTTTTGGGGCCTCATGGCAAAACATATATACATGCCAATTTTCAGGTTTGTTTTTTTAACATATTTTTTTCTCATTTCACTTCACCAACCTAGACTATTTTGTTCAAATCCATCACATAAATTAAGATTAAGAAACATCGAAATTACAGGTTGGAATGTATCAAAATAGATAAAAAGCCAAGGGGGGGTGAATACTTTTGCAAGGCACTGTATGTTGCAACAGGTGGTGGAGCTGCAGTCAAAGATTCTGAGATTTAAATTGGGAGTGATGAGGACAGGAAGAATTTGGACTATATTATAAGGACAGCAAAGGAGTATATTAGAAGGACAGCAAAGATGGGACAATATCGACACAATGCCGGAGAAGTGATATTGTGTTGGCTTGGACTTGTACAAAGAAGAAACAATGAGTATATCAGGAGAAGGATGTTGAGGATGGAACTGCAAGGCAAGAGGAGAAAAAGAAGGCCAAAGAGGAAATATGGACATGGTGAGTGAGTGCAGGTGTTTGGTATGAAAAAGCAGCAGAGGACAGGTTGTCGTGGAAAATTGAAGTGTGAGCCTAAGTCTGAAACTTTTTCTAAGTCAGAAATCAAACGAAGTCAGAGAGATGCGGCACAACCAATTTACTGAAGAGTTTTAGCAGGCATGGTCCAGTGGGAGCAGCTCCAAATGCTCATCCCAACTTCAGACTTTAAATACCTTTCAATCCCGATAAATGTGGTTAAAAATACTGTAAGATTAGGTACTGATTTAAAGAACTAATAATGCTGTAATACATGTTAATGATTAAAAGTACTTTATAACGTAATTATATATGAAATACAAATGATAATCATAAAGAGAGCATATCAAGATTTTTTAGCTGAACTGGTTTTTTAAGTGATCGAGTGACTAAGCAGAGAGACCCATTCCACAAGAGTGGGTGAAAACCTCTGTGCCGAGTCAATTTTTAGAGGAAAAATTCCCATTCTACAAAGATGTTGCGATAGCACTATCAGCGCTTGGGTTCAGCGGTTCCCCAACTTAGCCTGATCCAGCCCTCGGGATGGCAAAAATTAATCAATAGAATAGTACCCTATATAAGGGTACATATTAGAGTATAGCATGTGCTGATTCAGGATAATATGACTGTGCTGATAACAAAGAAAAAGAAAACAAAATCTCACTTGGAGTATATCTAAATATTTCGTCTCTTACCAAGATGTAGGGTAAAATATTTCACAACTGTTCAATTTAAGGTTACACAGTTGTTAAATTGTCAATAAAAATAAAAAACTGAATATATGCCTATAAATTAGGATATACACAAAATATATGAGAATAATGATAAAAAATTCTCATCAAAGTCCTTCCAAAAAAATTGACTGCCAGACACTTGATGATCAGTAGCGTCTGTTTCTGTCCCTTCTCCCTGGACATGCATGACATTATCTGCTGATTGAACGCTGTTGTCAGTTGGAGCTGGGAGAATGGAACTGGTGGGATCTGCTGGCTCTGTGATGGACTGGGATTGTTTTTGTCTGAGCGGGTTCACCGATCTTGTTCTCTCCTCATGCTTCTCTGTCTCCTCTGAGTCATCCGAGTCCTCTGCGTCCTCAGTCTAATTGGGCTCCTCCTGTTCCTCTAAGCCTCCAGCATGCGCTATTGTGGCCTGTGAGCCTCTTATGCCTCAGGGCTCTCCTGATTGCTGCTGCTGTGTTCTTCTCCTCCTGTTGACAGCTCATCATCATCACTAGTGTCGTCTGGCTCTGTTCTTGGCCACAGATTTCTGGGGACTCGAGTACAGTGGTTAAGGTGATACCAAGTAGTACTATTTTCCACTTGTATTGCTGTGGGTGTCACGCTTACCACCTTGTGAGGACCAGTTCATCTTGGTTCATTCAACTTCCTCCTAAAAACTCTTACGTACACTTAGTCCCCTGGTCTCAAAGGGTTTGCTGGTTACTCCTCTAGTTCCAGAGCATGCCTCAGCTCCTGTTGATAAATAGCTCTATATACAGCAGTTAGTTATCTCATATAAGCTCTCAGCTCTTCTTCCAATTGTTCCAAGGGAGGTCCCTGATAGGGTTCCCTCAGATGGGGTACAGGCATGTGCCTACCAGTAAGCATCCAGTAAGCATACCAGTAAGCATGTGGAGTCAGATGAGTGGTTCTATTAGCTTGCATTCGGTAATGCATCAGGGCTAGGGGCAGAGCATCCAGTTTCTGCATAAATAAAATTTATGCAGAAACTGGATTCCATTGGATAATTTATTTTTTTGTCTTTGTTTTTAGAGATCCATTAACCCTTTCTACCATCCCCTGAGACTGGGGGTGGTAAACACATCCCAATCGTTGTTTGATTCTCAATTGTTGTAATACCTTTTTAACAGTCTGTTGGATAAAAGCTGATCCATTGTCTGAACTTATTTGCGATGGAATTCCAAACCTTGGGATGACTTCTCTCGACAAAAACTTAATAACAGTTCCAGCACCTTGATCTTTGGATGGGGTTGCTTCCACCCACCTGCTAAATCTGTCAATGTGTACCTGTACCTGTATCCTCTCACCCTTTTAATCATGTCCACATAATCAATCACCAGATGTTGAAATTCTTTGGTAGGTACCAGTATGTGTCCAGCTGGGGTAGTAATTCCCTTTCGCACATTATTTTGAGCACAAACATTGCATCAGCCCAGCAATTCATCACTCGTTGCCTGTAAATATGGAGACCAAAATCCTTGTTTCTTTATTTTTCTCACCACTTCTCTAGCGCAATGATCCATTAGGTGTAATCAACAACCCTTCATGATTTCTCCATAATCCTTTTTCATCTTGTTTAGCTCCTCTGTTACTCCACATAGGACTCTTCTGCTACTGGGATGCTAAAAAATGCAGAATGCAAATCTATTACTGTAAAGTACTTGGCATCTGGTGGAATGTTCATAAGTAGTGTGTGTGGATTAGGCACTTCCGCTTGCCAGTCTTCTACCGCTGCAATCGCTACTTAGTTTTATCTACCTTTTGTACTGGGAGTATAGGAGTGTTACATGGGCTTCTCATCTCTATAAGTACTCCCGCTTCTACTAGGCCCATTATAGTTCTCTCTGTACCCTGTTCAGCTTCTGGTTTTAATGGGTACTGAGCTCTCCTAGGTATTTGTGCTCTAGGTTTCAATCTGAGCTGAACTGGTGAAGCTGATTTTACCAATCCCACATCTGTCTCATTTTGCAACCACAGTTCTTCAGGAACATGCTTAATCATTTGTTTCTTCAGGGAATCTTCTTCTTTCAGTTGTGCATTCATTCGCTTCCAGACATCATAATTTTCAAAACTTGGGATTGCTACTGCCTGTGGTGTTGCTGTCATTTCCAATTCATACAACACGCTGATCATTGAATTATCTTCAGCACACAGTATCAATGGATTTTGTGTCTTCTTCCACTTCAGTTCTTCTGCTCTTTTAACCATGGTTCACAACTCCTTTGACTCAAATCCTTCATTTATTAGCAAGGTCACATGTGGTCTTGCTCCTTCAACATCATACCACTCATTGATGAACTCATTTTTCTCCACTTGTAGCGCTGCTCCTTCTGTCCCTATCACCACACTTCGAGCTTTAAGGTTAACTTTTGTTCCTGCAGTCTTTCTAAGCCATTCTTCCTCCAATGTCTCATTCTGGCCTTTATCATAAATCATAGTACAGTAATATTCTAATCTGGGGTCTCTTGCTTTTGGTATCTGTGCTGAAATAAACTTTCCCCATAGATTCATTATTTCCTGAACTGGTTTTTCTGTCTCTCCTAACCAGTACACATTAGCTTCCTTTCCTAATGTCACATTCATCTGAGCACTGACTGCCATTTCATCCACATAAACTCCATCAGGTGTACACCAAATCTGGAATCCCAACTGGCACAAAGCATTTCTCCCTAATAAATTTACTGGAGTTTGCTCTGAATCTAAGATAGGTAAATTGATTGTTTTTCCCTGTACTGTTACTTTAACTGGAGCAGTCACTGGTATTAGCTGCACTTGTCCCGAGAATCCTACGGTCTTAACGATCTTTCCTGACCTGGGGAGGTTTATGGCATAATTTGAATTTAGGCATGTATAACAAGCTCCAGTATCTATCATCATGGGTATAGTTTTGCCATTCACCTGAACCTGCAGCACTGGTTCCTCATCAGCTCCCTTGCTTGTCAACAAGAGCTGACCCTCCCCTGTAGGACCCTCTGGGCCTCCCTAGCACCCATTCTGTCCACCCCAGTAATTTACTGGGCCGGAGTTTTGAGTCAATCCTGTCCAGGCAGGGTTCTGCTCTCCTCCTGTCCATGGACGTCCTAAATTTGGGTTTTGCTGCGATTGTTCTTGACCCATAATCTGAGGAGTGCGCCAGGCTGCTTCTCCCCTCACTCCGGTCCCTTCCATGGATTTACTGAACATCTTCTTCAGGTGTGTCCTGTTGTCCACACCCCAACATACTGCAGGTGGACCTTGAGGCTGTTGCTGCTGTTGTCTGCCTCCAAATTTCTGCTTGCTTGGTCCACTTCCACCAGGCTGTGTGTATACATTGATGACTGGAACTGAGGGAGTTGTGGACTGTGATGGTTGTTGGACTCCATCCAATTGCTTACTCACAGGTGATGCAGGATTTGGAGTTACTGGTCTTTGAGATGCGTGCAAAGTCTTTTCTTCCACCATTGTAGCTTGAGTCTTTTCCCCCTTTTTCTTAGCTTTTCCTGTCAGTTCTCCCAGTTGGAGCTGTGCCACCTTTCTCAGCACTTCTCTTTCTTGTTCCTTGGTTTTCTTTTCATTTTGTCTGTGTTTATCCACAGCATGCTTCAGATGCGCTACAAATTCATCAAATGTCTTTTCAGTCAGTCCCACCACATCTTTCAGTTTGCCTTTGACTTTTTCTGGAAGGCCATCCAGGACCAATGTCCGAAAGACCACCTTCATGAGGTTGTCTTGATCTGGGTCAGTTCCTGCTTCTGCTCTCCACATCTTTTTCAATTTATTTATACTTTTGTAATTTATTAAGATCTGGATATACTGTCTCACTGTTCCGCTGCCTACTCTCTCTCTCTCTCCCTGTGCAGTAGGGCTCCTCCCTTTTGTGGAGGGTCAGTGGGATTTTGGGTGTTCTCTCAGCATCCTCTGAGATTCTCTTCTTATCTTCCAAGGCTGTTTCTTGTTCATCTTCTGGTACTGGATCCTTTTTGTCATCTGTTACAGCCACTTGTCCAGAAATATCAAGCTTCCCTTAAATGACAGGATACTGTCCTACATAAGGTGGAGTAGTATCATACATCTTCAACTTCTTCTCTGTTTCTTCTTTTCTCTCTTTAATCTCCTGTCTTCCTTTTTTGACTTTTTGAAAATCCTCTTCTCCTTTTTTCTTAAACAGTTTATAGGATTTCTAATTCATCCTGTCGCTTTGCTTGTCGTTTACTGGATTTGTCCTTTGGTTTGTGGTTCAGGATCAGAATTTCCAGGGCCTCACAAAGTGTTACATCATATGTACCTTCTGCTGGCCATTTAGTGTTTAAACCCTTGGTACGTTTAGCCCACTTTTGACTTATCTTCAGAATTTTATCCTTTATCAATGTAACGGTGGCGGGGTACCAGAAGGACGTCAGCTCCGAGCCAGGAGTTCCGAACAGAAGTTTATTATGCACAGTGACAAAACAAACAAGAAACAGGGAACGGGGGACTGCAGTTCTACACATGAAATCCTATGACTGGGGAACTGCAGTCTAACCCTAGAGACTAAGTGGTCTATACTAGGCGACCTATACCTAGTCATAGACACAAAGTTTACACAAACACAAACACCACCCGTTACGCAATAGGTTTGACCTACCTAATGAGCCGCGATCTGTTCTGACTCATCAGGGCTTAAATAGTCAGCCCCAATGATGCACACCTGCCCGCAGGGGCTCAGGTGTGCTCAGTCAGAACAGAGCGCCCTCTAGCGTACCCTAAACACCTCCTGTGACATAAACACCTTATACGTGATAGAGAGCGCCCTCTAGCGTGCCCAAAACACCCCATGTGTGACAACAACTTTGTATAGCGGCGGAAAATATAGTAGGGCTCTCGCAATACCTTTGTGGTAACCTTGTATACGTATACTTTTTGTGGTCCCAGTTTGTGGACTAGTTTGTCATATGCTGGGTCGGATCCTGGATTACTCTTGAATCTCAACGTAATATGTAACTCTCCTTCTTTCATCATATCTGAGTCCTTTTTTACATATTTTCTAGCTTTTTCTAGTAATTTTCCTGGAATATTGCTTTACCCTGGAGTTGGTAAGGCTAAAGTCCACAGATAGTAGACCTCACCTTCAGCTTTTGCTGAAAAAATGTCACTATTTTCTCCTTTTCGTCTTGCAATCATTCCTCCTTTACCGTCAGGAATGATACATATATCCAATTTAACCATATCTCAACCCAGTAAATTATATGGACAACAACTGGCCAGTACTACAGGAGCATGGATGGTTGATCCCGTAGCAGGGTCAGTTATTGCAAGTGGTTTAGTTAAGAATTTGGTTTCAATACACATTAGCAGATCGAATTTTTATGATGTCTTCTGATACTGGCAACCAGTCTACATCTTCTCTCATTACTGTCCTACAGGCCCCACAATCACATAAAAATATGTAAGGTTTATTTTCAACTATTAAGGTAATGTCTGGTCTGTTATATCCTGCGTAACATATATCCTCTAAATCTAGTAAAACATCTGGCCCATCTTCTTCCCTCTGTTCTACTTCCTGTTTTCCATCTAGTCATTCTATTTTCTGTTTAGGACAATTCTTTGCCCAATGTCCCTTTTCTCCAGAGTTATAACATGCTTCATCTCTCAACTTTGGACCATATCCTCGGCCTCGACCACCTCGTCCTCTAAAACCTCCTCTAAACCTTCCTTTTCCTCTGTTTCTACAACTTCCTACAATTCCCATCAACTACCCTTGATAACACGTTTCACAGTCAACTTGCCAGAAAACATCTATCTTTGATTGGTTTTTTTTCTCTGTAATTTTCTCTGCATGTATGGCATAATTTATGAACTCATCTAATGTACATGTGGGAAGCTGGACACAATGTTTTCTGATCCACATGCTAACAGGAGGTCTAAATTCCTCCAGTAATGCGTTTTTTAGTTGTTGTCTAAATGCACCATTATCATCATTATCTTCTTGTAGTCCACTGTTTTCTACAAAGACTTGTTGAAACCTTCCTCTGAATTCTACGACTCTCTCACCTTCTTTTTGCTTTGTTTGATTAATGATTGCATAATTAGCTCTCTTCCTATATACTTCTCTGATTCTATTTAGGAGTCACTCCACTCGCTGTAGTAGCTGTGGGCTATTATGGGCTAAGGGCCCGGGAGGATTCCCACCGTCCATTGGGTCCCAGTCCCCTCTAACTCTGAACCATTCCGTTATAAAAATTGCCATGAATACTTGTTGAATTTCAGGGCCATTTAGATCCGAGCAACACTGATTAGGATTCTTTTTTGAAGATGTCACAGATTCAGCAGCCTTTTTGACATCATCATGGATCCAGCTTCTATATACTAACATGGTTCTATCTCCCGTCTCTGCATGATTAGGATCCCAGGCTGGATTAGCTACTTCCACCATGGGGCATTCATCTGCAGTATTCGGGTTTATTGCCCTCACTAAACCGTCTGGGCTAAGAAGTCCTCCCATTGTTTTACTCCACTCCCCCACCTTGCCCTTATGGCCCCTAGTATTTGCAGCCGGGCCGTCAGGCATTTTAAAGCATCTAAATTTGGATATAAGTTTGTTTGCACATAAGGGGGTGGTTTCAGGGAGGATCCCATTTGTCTCTCCAGGGTTGGACCCAATCTACCTCAGTTCTCTTGAACTGTCCTCTAGGCACTGGTCCCCACCCGGGGTTACCCCCAAGGTCCACCTAAGTCCCTTGCCTAGGTGTGCCTAAGTCCCCGACTTATGTCTTTGCGTTCCCTCCTTATGACAGACCTCACAGGCAGGAGAATCTAGGTTAAATCAAAATGTTTCTTTTATCTTTTTCTTTCTTTTTTTCTCTTTTCTTTCTATTTTTTTTTTTCATTTTTCTTTCTTTACACCTGTTGCTCTGTAGCCACAATATTTGCAAACTTGAACTCCTCTAGAATGTCCCATTAACATTCACAAGGCTGCCTCAAACATTTACTTCATTTGACAACAAGGCACTTATTGTCCAGTCTGGTCCTCCACTGGGGGTTCTAATCCCGAGAGATGAAAAACGTTTTCGATTCTGTTAACCACCACCTAAATCCTTGATGGAGAGGATCACCAGTCCAGTCCTCAGGGACAACTTCATGTTAGCACCGTTATGTTTCGGGTTGCCTTGTTTCAGAACTAGGTCTCTCCCATTCACACAGACAAACAAACAAACACATACCTCAGTCTATAGTAACTACCTTAGTTACTTCTCAGGAGCATCTCAATTGACTAGTACTAGTACAATTAGACCTCTAGGGCTATCCTTCTGATCTACCCTTTAGACTGTTAGAGTCCCAGACTCTCTGGACATCTTTCTAAGGTTCCCTGAACCTTTCAGCGCTATTCCAAAAATCCTTGTCTTACCTGTTTTCCCACGCTCTCACCGTCTCAACCAAAATGTTCAGATCGCGTCAATCCGGTCCAGCGGAACAACTCGAGACTTACTGGCCGACATAGAATTCACTATGGCGGGCTTTCATCCACGGTCCCAGACTCGTGGGCTGTGCACAGACTTCAGCGTCCTCCAAGTGCTCCGCAGGGACACGGATCTGTAGCAATCCGGCTCGAAGGACCAAGTCTGAAAGCCTTTTATTCACTTTTCTGATTTTACAACGGCAATTAGCCCACATTCCTTGTTACAAAATGGTAAACAGAAAAGAGGAATTCTGTGTCTGGCAAGGTTCAGGCACAAAGGTCAACTGTTGTAACAAGCTTTTTGCAGAAGTCGTAAATAAAGAAGGATTCCGAAAAGGTCAACAGTTCATCATCAATGATAAATATTTACGATTTTCTTAACAATATCAATATAAGAAGAACATGATTTTAATGCAAGACAATGCTCCATCATATGCATCGAAGTACTCCACTTCGTGGCTAGCCAGTAAAGGCCTTAAAAATGAAAGAATAATGACATGGTTCCCTTCATAACCTGACCTAAACCCTATTGAGTATATGTGGCTCCTCTTAAACAGGAGCTTTATAAGAAAGGAAAACAGTAATCCTCTCTGAACAGTCTGAACTCTCTGAACACCTCTCTAGGAGGCTGTAGTTGTTGCTGCATCATCAGCAGATTGAGAAACTGACAGACTCCATGAATGGACGGCATATGACTTATTGAAAAGAAGGGTGGCTGTATTGGTGACTGATTTTTTTTCTTTTAAATGTCAGAAATGTTTATTTGCATTGTTTGTTTATTATTCTCACTTTAACAGATGAAAAAGAACAAGTGAGATGGGAAAATTTTATCTAGTTGCATAATAATTCTGCAGATTATGGTTGCCTAATAATTCTGCACACATGTGTATTCCCCTGAGAATGTCCACACTCACATCTCCTTTGTAAAACTTTCAGGTTTCAGAGTTATTAACATTTTGGATTAACTGATAGCACTGTATTTGTTCCCTATTAAAATTCATCTACAAAATACTGATGGAATGCTAATGGAAGAATTGTGCACACAGTGTATGTTATGTAAATATTTTTTCATGATAACATTTGCTCTTTTACATAATTGACCTCTTTTTATGATTTACATTTTGAAATATAGATATTTTTGTGCATTCAATTAATTGTATTAAATCATTGTTTCCATCACTTAACCAGACTTTTCAGAACCAGCCTAAGACTTCATACCATCTTTAAGGCAAGCTATAAAATTTGCACTCATGACTGTTTAAGACTTTAAATTAAAAAAATGCCAATATCATTTTCATTGATATGGATCTGGATTAAGTATATTTGTACCATGGTGAATAATATCATGCTCCATTAATCGTTGCATCACTTTAACAGCAGTTTCTCTCTCCGGCACCTCTTTATGAGCAGTTAGCCAATCCACCAGCTCCTGAGCCACAAAGCAGTTTGGGTAAGTCCTCAAGTGGACTCGCCGGTCCTTTATCAGCTTTCCATAATGCAAATGCAACCTAACACACAGTTCTCAGACAAACACACAGAATGTATTAGGTGCTGATGTACAGTAATGCCTCAAAACTTAAATTTAATTTTCTTTATTTCTGCAAAGAAAGAATTCTAATATTGAATTTTCCTCATTTGTGTTAGCCAGTTATACAAATGAGACAAAAATATTATATGCTGTATTTTTATTGGGATAAAATAATCCAATGTCTGTGCTGAGCTAAAGCATGTATATACAAAAGTTCTGGTTCCTATTTAGAAGTTGAAAATAGAGTAAGGTGTCTTCAATCATTTTGGCAGCGGTCAGGAGTGAGTAGGTCGCCCTATTTTGTTCATAGAAAATTTTTAAGAATTTTGTTTATAAGTATGATCTTCATGAGAAATGTTTGGTAATGTGTTTCCTGACACAAACAAAGAAGATTTCTGAGGATCTGTAACGGTGGCAGGGTGCAGGAAGGACATCAGTGCAGAGCCAGGAGTCAGGAAAATAACTTTATTAACCAAACCAAAGTACAGAGAACTAAAATGCCACTATTAAAGTGAGGCTTCACCTCATGAATAAACCGCGCTCTGTTCTGACTCATCGGGGCTTAAATAGCAGCCCCAATGAAGCACACCTGTGCCTTCATGAGCTCAGGTGTGCTCAGTCAGAACAGAATGCCCTCTAATGCCCAAAACAAAACTCAGCCGTGACATTATCTTAGAAAAAGGATTGTTAATGCTTGGATACTTGCCTGGAAAAGGTTTCAAGTGTGTACTAATGGAAGAAATTCAAGACCACTGTCCACAGGAGTGGTCTTTCAACCATTCAAAGAGCAAGATAAGTAATAGTCTGCTAGGTCAAAAAAGAAATCAGGGTAATTCTAATGTTAATGTTATTGTTAATATTTATGACTCCACCAACAAGAGGACACTGAACAACAACGGTGTGCATGGCTGGGCTGCAAAAGGAACACTGCTACCTATCTGCAGTTTGCTAAAGATCAAATTTCTCTAAATGTTATTGCTGCACAAAAGGGTTTCACAACATACTCAAAGCAAAAGTTCACATATTTTTGCTACTCACATAAATGTACTATTGTTTTTTCCCCACAATGAATAATTAGCCATGTATTTTCTCATGAAACTTTCTCCATCTTTAGGACTCAGACACAGATTTTCCTCAGTGCCTAGCAATGACACACAATCTGGGTATGCCAGGTAAATACATGCATATCAGCTCATTGCTTGTTTTTGTGGATCTTTGAAACAAAATCAAAGATCCACAAAAACAAGCAATGAGCTGATATGCATGTATTGAATGAAACAAATGAAACAAATCTTCTTTGTTATTTCATTCTAATTGCCTTTGGTTTTTTAATGCCTAATCACTTAATTCCAAGCCACATCTTCTTCTCTAAGCCCTTCAGTCACTGACAAGCAACCATTGCCAACTGTTGTTTTTGCAGTGTGCCAATTTTCCAAAGACTTTATTTTGGCCCTGGAGCTAGAAGTAAGGTCAAAAGAAATGCCTTTTAGTGCACTTAGCTGCCTAACAGAGTGGAGATTATTTTCTACACACTTACATAGCCACAACACATTACAGCATGCTAGTTATGGATTTTCCTGTGCTGTAAGTAGACCTGTCTTTGTTTATTAAATGATAAAAATGAAATAGCTTTAGTAAATTGCATCAAATAGGCATGAGATCTATTAATATAGTATATTACTCAAGGCTGCTGTGATTAAGGTCTACGCTTTTTTGGAATAATATAATTTTAAGCATTAAGATTTAAGCTTTGCAGACATGCTTTGGGTTGAATTGTTATGCCACTACTGAGGTGTGCAAGTATAGGCTAGAAGCTATTCAGTTTGTAATACCAATAACAAAACTGTCAGGCTTTTGGAGTGGAGTGGATACATGTGTTTAAAACATGACAGGTTTATTTCCAAAACAGAGTCTTAAATAAATGCAAGCAAAAGCAGAACTCCAAAACAAGCACACATAATACAAGAGTCCAAAGGGGGAATGGGGAAAGCAAAAGCATTACCAAGGTGACAGGATAAAAACTTAAGACATATAGCTGAGGACACATATAAGAGCTAAGAGGTAACATTTTCAAACTTCCATATTTTGTCAAACCTCAGGGATTTGATTTTGCATGGAGAGCCCATTTCATTTTGTATGTTCCAAATACATTACTCTTACTGAAGTATTCTAATTGTATATTTATATACATTTTAGAAATCCTTTAACTATAATAATAAGACAATACAACTCACTTATTATTATTTTTGTTTTGTCAAAACCTTGCAGAGGCAACCGCTGCACAGAATAAAACACAAACTGTTTTCAAAGAGACATTTAAGTCTTCAAACACTTATTGAAGTTACTATGATTCAATAATTAGCTGAATAGCTCCTGAATAACTCTTACCGGAGCTGTTCTCCTGCTATCATTGCTTCAGCTTTGTGCTGTCTCTTCATCACTCTGGTGCCAATGCTAAAGTTGCTACTCCCCTCCATGCTCTTCTCTTGTCCTCTCTCCGGCCTAAACTGTTTTCTCTTTATTGTTGTTCAAATGTTTTGTAAATATCCAGTTAATGGGGGTAGCTATTCCTCAGAAAGATGAAAAGGTTGTGTACAGAAAAACACTCCTACCTTTTGGAATGTTTTGTACATGTACAAAAAAGTTAACAGACTGTAACAAGTATCTAAGAGAAAATATGTATTAATTTGAAGGAAAGATGAAACAACAATATTTAAAAAAAATTTAATAAGTGACAAGAGATTATGTATACGTTTGAAAAGATCTTAATATTAATGTGACTATGTACATATTTGCAGAGTATGAAAAACATAAATTTAACAACTGTTTAAAGTATATTGCGGAATAATATGGCCCTTTGTACAACTGAAATGAATGTGACTATTTTTCATTGTTAAACACAGCACAGCACATAGTGAACCACGATGAAATGCATCCTCTGCCTTTAACTCATACACAGTGTGCAGCAGTGGGTAGCCATGTCCAGCGAGCAGTGATGGGGACTGCACCTTGGTCAAAGGTACTTCAGGGTAACTTACTCCACTGGGTCCAGGATTCAGACCCACTACCTTGAGCTCCTGGGACCTATCCCATACCACTATACCACAGCTAAAGATGCTAAGGATAATGAGGAATGAAACCCACAGTTACAGAGAAGGTGAGGATGGGATTGATGATTGGTGTGTAGAACTGGATGAATAAGGCCGAATCAAACTGAATTTATTCAGCTGGCTCAAAAAGAACATTATCTGCTATTAAGACCATGTTCCTCTCTCACTTCAGGTCCTTGGCAAAGGTGGTACCCTTTAACTCTACAGACCATATTGAGTGGTAGGGTAAGGGTGTATCTGAAGTACCTCACCATCCCTATAGTCTTTCATGAGGCTGCAAATATACCAAGGCAACAGCTGCTCAGCTTCTGTGGACAGACTAACATTGTTGTTTATGAGGCCAACCACAATGGTGTCAACTGCAATTTCTTCAGTCTTGACAGTTGATTCCATAGACACCCACCCCTTAACATAGAGAGTGAAAAGAATGTATGAGTGAACTCAATCTTATGGTAGTGCAGTAGAAAGAGAATTAGTGTCTGACATATATTATTAATCATGTCACAGGTCTTAAAGACATTTATTTGAGGGGGCTAATAAAAATTGTCATCTATTGTCCCCCATAAATAGGTTTAAAGTAGGGTAGCAGTGGCAGAGTGGTTTACTTGACCCCATTATCTTAAGTTTGTGTAACGGTGGCGTGGTGCAGGTAGGGATAGGGTTAGGGTTAGGGTCAAGTTAGGGTCAACGCGGAGCCAGAAATCAGTAACATAAGTTTATTATCCATGGTAAGAAAAACAAGGTACAAAGATCTACCATTAACTGTAAGGCTGAGCCTTCTTGAATAAGACACGATGTGCTCAGTCAGAACAGAGCACCCTCTACCATAACATAAACAAAACCTAACTGTGACAGTTTGTGAGTTTGAGTCGCAGATCAGTGAATTGCCATGAGGTACCCTTGAGCAAGGTACTGCATCACTGCTCCCCAGGCACTGGAAATTGCTGCCCGCTGCTACACTGTCAATGTATGGATTAGATGCAAAATTGCCCCCCAAAACACACACACACACGCTTTGATTCCAACATGTATAGTCATTCAACAGGTCATTCTGTGCCTGTAGCAGTGTGCACACACTACCTCTCATTTTATATACAAGATGTGACTAAAGTACAATTTGTTTAATGTTATGATATATAATATTATGCTACCATATTATTTTTAAAATTAACTACACAGATTTCAGTAAGTAATGTTTAGTGATTAAATAATAAATTAAAACAGCCTGTTAATGGCTAATAATGGCAAATATAGACTAACTTCTCACATCTGTTCAGTTTAGGATATTCCAAAAGCACAGATAAAAAAATTTTAAAGAATTATTGCATGTATGTTGTGCACTTCTCACAGAGTCCATAGGATCCAAGGTTAATTAATTTGTGGAAGACCAGGAGAGGAGAGGGAGACCGTAGTCCCATACAAAAAACTTGTTTTACAAGGAATTGCAACATATTCCATTTTCTTCTGGACAACAGTACAAAGTGAAGTATGTCAGTCTTAGATGCAATCAAGAAGATGAAAAATGCAGACATGTAAAATTATAAAACACAATATGACACTTTAGAGGTTGTAGAAAATTGCTGAAAAAACTACCCCTTCCACCCCACCCCTTACCTTAAGCTGGATATCTTCAGCTTTTGTTTAAACATGCCACGGAATCTTTATAAGGTTTACTAATGCAATTAAAGAGATGAAATATACAGACATTTGTAATTATAAAACACAATATGACACATTAGTGATTTAAGAGCCCTGTAACGCCCAAATTTCCCATTCGTGGGATAATAAAAGATCACTCTACTCTACTCTACTCTACATGCCATTTTAAAAGACACTCCCTTCTCTTTTATTGTGTATTTTAAAAACAAGTACATGCAACAGTATGTGCAGCGTTTCCAGACCATTTCAATAATTATTTATTGCAGTGCATTCTTCATATTAAAAAGACATTTGTTTTAAAATTAAGTTTAATTACCTGTTTTGTAAAGAAAATCCTTTAATGCTGCCTGTTGATTTTCAGGATATGAAAATGCAACAACATGCAGAAATGAGTAAAGTAATTGTTTAAAAAATGAATAGGAATAAAAAAGGTGTTCCACTTTGATTTACATGTAGAGTTGTAAGCAATGGGTTGTATGTCCAGGTGAAAATTACATTTTTACTTAGTTTTATGTAAATAGATTGTACAGCTGACATTTCTGCACATTTTATGCAGGATAACAGACCTTTTTAGTTTACATATTTGGTCAGTTATGGTTTACAAACTTACAAAAAGTAAAAAAAAAAAATCATGACACAACCCCAGCATCGGAAGATTGTGGATTCAAATTTTGGAATAGTGATTGCCCTGAGGTACCCTTGAGCAAGGTACCACCCCCATTACTACTCCCCAGGCACTGGATATAGGTGCACCCTGCTGCAGATCTATCTATGACTGAATTGTAGAGGTGTTTCACTGTGTGCTGTTTCACAATGACACATATAGTCAATTTCACTTTAAATTAAACCACGCCTTAATACAGCAGTTCAACCAGGAGGCCGTGTGTAGTTGTGATGAGGGAGGCACCATACAACGCTAGTTCTTTTTTAGTTTGCTGATTTGTTGAAGTGACATTTACTGAAATTTACCCAGATCACCTTTCGAGAGCGAAAATGATGCTTAAAGGCTGCAATACGAGAGCTTTGCGAGCGCGGATAACAGATCGCTGGGGCTGTAGAGCATGTTTTCACTCTTTTTCACTCTAAATTAAGCAATGACTTAAACAACAATTGGAATAATGTTGATTGTACAAATACAAGCTAAAAACTGCATGGCTTGCACTACTGACCAGTCTGTTCCTTCCCATTCTTGGTTCACAACCAACTAAACAGCTATTGTGCATATGATAGTGAAACCTCCAACTCTGCATAACTCTGCAGATTCATATAACAATTCTCTTTACAGGTTCTGAGGTTCTGAGTGCCAGAACAGTAGGTTGCCCCAGGGTACCATACAGCAAGGTACCATCCCCAAGACAGCTCCCTGACAGCTCCCAGTGTATGGTATGGTTGCCATCTGAATCACGGTGTGTGTGTGTGTGTGTGTGTGTGTGTGTGTGTGTGTGTGTGTGTTTGTGTTTGTGTTTGTGTGTGTGTGTGTGTGTGTGTGTGTGAGTTGGGTTAAATGCAGAGAAGCATTTCGTTGTAGCTTCATTGTAGTTCACTAATTTGTAGTTTAATTTGTAGTTGAATTGTGACAGACTACCAGCTAGAGTAAAAGGGAAGGTTTACAGGACAGTAGTGGGACCAGCTATATTGTACAGGTTGGAGATGGTGGCACTGACGAAAATAGGAACACAAGGAACAGTCCTCGCCCCCTTCCTCTTCACATTGTACACAGCGGACTTCAAATTCAACATGGACACCTGTCACCTGCAGAAGTTCTACGACGACACCGCTATTGTTGGTCATGTGTCGGAGGGGAATGAGCAGGAATACAGGGGGGTCATCAGTGACTTTGTCAGATGGTGCGATCAAAATCATCTGCGCATCAATGCCAGCAAGACGAAGGAGCTGGTGATCGACTTTCGCAGGAAGTCACCCCCCATTACACTGGTGGACATCCAGGGTTTGTGTATTGAGACAGTGGAGGAGTACAAATACCTGGGTGTCCACATCAACAATAAACTGGACTGGTCCACTAACACTACTGCTCTGTACAAAAAGGGCCTGAGTCGTCTACACCTGCTAAGGCGGCTGAGGTCCTTTGGAGTAAACAAACATCTCATGAGGACATTTTATGACACTGTGGTAGCGTCGGCTGTTTTTTACGCTGTGGTCTGCTGGTGTGGAAGAGTTGCAGAGAGGGACAGAGGGAAACTAAACAAACTGGTCAAGAGGGCCAGCTCTGTCCTGGACTGTCCGCTCAAGTCCATCGAGCAGGTAGGGGAGGAGAGGATGTTATCCAAACTAACATCCATCATGGACAACACCTCCCACCCCCTACACGAGACTGTACGAGCACTGAGCAGCTCGTTCAGCAGCAGACTCTTACACCCGCAGTGTAAGAAAGAACACTACCGCAGGTCATTCCTACCTGCAGCAATAAGACTCCACAACTCATCAACATAACATTACATTGCTTGTTTATTATTATATATTATGTTATATTATATACTATTATTAATGTATATTAATGTATATTGTTATTGTATTGTACAGTATTATTATTATTATTATTAGACTTATATCTTACTACTTGTTTATTTATATATATTTATAATTTATTTAAAATCTATTTATTATCGTGTATTATTACTGTGTACTGTATATTTAAATCTTCATAAATCTTCTTGTAGATATGTATATGCATCTAGGTAATATAGTATATATGTATATATATTTATATTTATATATTTATTTAGATAGATAATTTATTATTATAGATTGCATTATTATAGTACTGTTCTCCTTTCTCCTGTACTTGTCCCTCTTTCCTTATACCTCTATTTTTATAAATCTTTTTTCTATTCTTTCTTTACATCTGTCACTTTTATAAGAGCCCTGTAACGCCCAAATTTCCCATTCGTGGGATAATAAAAGATTACTCTACTCTACTCTACTCTAATACAGTAAGTGGTAATACAGTAAGATTTTCGTTGGGTGTGACAAGGATGGACTGAATTAGAAATGAGAATAATAGAGGGACAGGTTAGACGTTTTGGAGACAAAGTTAGAGAAGCATTTTCTGCCGCTTGTCCCAAGCGGGGTCGCAGGGGAGTGATGGAGTCCATCCCAGCTCACACAGGGCGAAGGACTGGGGACACACCCTGGACAGGTCACCAGTCCATCGCTGGGAGGAGTGAGACGGGGACGGCACCTTGCTCAAGGGTACCTCAGGGCAACCCTGTTTCGGGGGAAAAAGGAGGCGCAAGAGCACAGTGGTGATCTCGGAGGTTTATTGGATAAGCAAACTCCGTAGTGATACAAACAAACAAAGGTGAGGCACAATAATGAACAGGCGAGTCTGGGTCAGTCTGGAACTCCTTAAATACTAATCCGGCCAGGTGTGAGGGATTGGGTGGTGATAATTGGGTGTGCCGGAAAACATGGTCAGAATTCCAGTGACCGGGACCGAGGCATGTCGCGAACCGTGACAGTACCCCCCCCCCTCAGGAGTGGACTTCGGGACACTCAGCTCAACAGTCCCCGCTGGGAGGAGAGCGAGGTTGGCTGGGAGTGATGATGTGGTCTGCCCCTGGGCCTTGGAGCGGGGCGATCAGGATGATTTCGATGGAAATTCTGCTGGAGTTGGGGATCCAGGATGTCCCTGGCTCGCACCCAGTTCCGCTCCTCAGGGCCGTACCCATCCCAGTCAACCGGGTATTGCAGCTCACCTCGGTGCCAATGGGAGTCCAGGAGCGCACTGACCCGGTGCGCCGGTCCGCTGTCCATTTCTATGACTGGAGGGGGGTCCGTCAACCTAGCTGTGGAAGCCAATGGTCCCGGTACAACAGGTCTAAGAAGAGAGACATGGAAAGAGGGGGTTATGTGCATGTGGGAGGGTATTCGGAGACAGTAAGTGACAGGGTTGATCTGGGATTCAATCAGAATGGGCCCGATGAATCTGGGACTGAGTTTACGACTCGGCAACCGTAGGTTGAGGTTCCGAGTGGAGAGGTATACTCTGTCCCCTGGATGGCATTGTGGAGTCTCCCTTCGGTGCTTGTCATCTTGGAGTAAGAAACGGTGGACAGCCCATTCAATGTGTGTGTGGGCCCTCTCCCAGACTTGTCTTATCCTGCGAAACGAAGTATTGACACTAGGCACGTTGGTGGGTGTAGGATCCCAGGGGCAGAGTGGAGGTTGATAGTCCAGCACACACTCGAACGGGGTCATCCCTGTGGAGGAGTGACGCCGTGAATTCTGCGCATACTTGGCCCAACACAGGTATTCGGCCCAGTCGTGTTGTTGCTGGCTACAGTATGTACGAAGAATTTCACAGAGGCTCTGAATGGTTCTCTCTGCCTGGCCATTAGACTCTAGATGATGGCCAGATGTGAGGTTGACCATGGTTCCCAGTTGTTGGAAGAATGACCGCCACACCCGGGAGGTAAACTGGGACCCACAGTCAGACACAATGTCCTCCGGTAGTCCGTAATAACGGAACACATACTGGAACAGGGCCTCCGTGATTTAACGCGCTGAGGGTAAAACAGAAAAGGGGATAAACTGGCACCCCTTCGAGAACCGGTCCACCACTACCAACAAACATGTATACCCCTTGGTCCATGGCAAATCCACGACTAAGTCGACGGCTGTGTGTGACCATGGGCGACCGGGTATTGGAAGGGTTTGTAGCTTACCAGCAGGATGTTCTCGCAGCGTTTTGGTCCTTGCACACACGGTACATGAACAGACTTGCTGACGAACGTCGTGGGCAAACGTGGGCCACCAAAACCTCCGCCTCACCTTTTCGGAGGTGCAGAAGATGCCTGGATGCCCGGAGGCAGGGGAAGCATGAACCCACCTGATTAACGGCTGCCGTAGCCTCTCCGGTACGAAGATCCGGTCGGGAGGGCAGCTGGTTGGGGGAAGAGACCGTCTAGCCTCCCGGGCAATGTCCCTCTCGATATCCCACTGTACTGGAGCGGCCACTACCGTCGTTGCCAGAATGGGTTCAGGCTCTGGGTTTGTCTCCTGTGGCAAGTACATACGCAAAAGAGCATCTGCTTTTTGGTTCTTAGAGCCCGCACGATAGGTTATATGAAAGTCAAACCGCATGAAAAACACTGCCCATCTTGCCTGTCTAGGGTTCAGCCGCTTTGCCTGCCGGATGTATTCTAGGTTGCAGTGGTCAGTGAGGACCGTGAAAGGGTGCTTAGCGCCCTCTAGCCAATGGCGCCACTCTTCCAGTGCTGCCTTGATCTCCAGGAGTTCGCAGTTTCCTTTGTCATAGTTGGCCTCCGCGGTGTTCAATCTGCGTGAAGAGAAGGCACAGGGAAACAACTTCTCTGGGTTGCCATGGTGCTGGGACAGCACAGCCCCCAAACTCACTTCTGAGGCGTCCACCTCCATCACAAACGGGATCTCTGGGTCTGGCAGTCGAAGGAGGGGTCCAGCCATGAATCTATGTTTTAGCTCCTGAAATGCTCTCCGTACCTCAGGTGGCCAGGTCAGGGTGGAGGGTTTACCTCACAAGAGGGATGTCAAAGGGGCTGCTACAGTGCTAAAGTGCCTTATGAAACGACGATAAAAGTTAGCAAAATCCAGAAAACTTTGTAACTGTGCACTGTGCAGGGCTCCGGCCACTGCGTTACTGCCTCTACCTTCCGCTGTTCCATCTCTACCCTCTTTGGGCCAATATGGTATCCCAGGAAGGAGATCTCAGAGCGGTGGAAATCGCATTTCTCCGCTTTAACATACAACTCATGGGAGAGGAGCCGAGAGAGCACCGATACACGTGTCTTGTAGGACTAAGAATATATGAGAATGTCATCAAGATAGACAATCACATAGCGTCCTAACATGTCCCTCAGGATGTCGTTGATGAATGACTGGAAGATGGATGGAGCATTCGCCAGGCCAAAAGGCATCACCTGATACATATAATGACCTGACGTCGTGCTGAACCACGTCTTCCATTCATTTCCCTCTCGAATCCTCACCAAGTTGTAGGCGCTGCGGAGGTCCAGTTTGGTGAAGATTGTCGCTCCTTGCAGCTGCTCGAGGGTGGCAGCGACAGAGGTACCAGATATCGATACTTAACAGTGACGGCATTTAGTCCTTGGTAGTCAGTGCATGGCCGGAGCCCTCCATCCTTCTTTTTTACGAAGAAAAACCCAGCAGAGGCTGGTGATGTGGAGGGTATAATAAATCCCTGCTGAAGCACTTCCGCCATGTACTCCTCCATCGCTCTCGTCTCAGGCCCCGAAAGGGGAAAGATACGAGAACGAGGTGGGCTTATGCCGGGCAGGAGTTCGATGGCACAGTCCAAAGGTCTGTGCGGGGGAAGCCGAGTGGCTTTCTTGGCGCTGAACACCTCACTGATGAGCAAAGAACTGTAATGAGAGCTCGCTCGTCCCATTGACTTCCTTCAGCCAGGATTCGGAAACTGATTGCATAGTCTGATGCAGAGCCACTTCCCAGTTTCAGATGTAGCAATTGGTTGCCTCCAGACTGTCCATGTGCAGGATGATCGAATATGGACCAAAACTGTGAGATAAAGCAATCATACGTGCGAATCATACGTGCAGATCGTCTCCCCTCCCCGTCACATCCTTCTGTCTCTTCATGTAATCCCAGACACACTCGATGATGTTGAGATCAGGGCTCTGTGGGGGCCATAAGAATTGAGGCTGGTTTGCAGGCAAAAGGTAGTAACACCAAATATTGATTTGATATAGATTTTTCTTTTGTTCGCTGACTTTGCGTTTTGTAAATTGCTAAAAATAAACAACCATTATATTTCTGAAAGCATTCTTTGTTTACAGCATTTTTTCCACACCTGCCTAAAACTTTTGCACAGTACTGCATACAGATTTAATTTTATTCCACATAACTCATTGTCATGTTTCAGTGCTCTGCCCTGACTGGGCACAAATGGCACCTCCTTATCTGACACCAGGTGCACCTTGTTAATCTAATCTAAAGGTATATAGATCCCAGTGAGTGGGCGCAGAGCTGTCAGTCATTTTTTGTTCCTTGCAGCCTTTGTTTTATGGTTTGTGTGGGGACTGTGTTTGATTAATGCTCATGTGTTTCACCGGTTTGTTTAAAACTGTAACGGTGGCGGGGTACCGGAGGGACGTCAGCTCGGAGCCAGGAACATACTTTTATTAGTCACACTTACACAAACAAGGAACGGGGGACTGCAGTTCTAAACCTGAAACCCTAGAACTGGGGAACTGAAGTCTAACCCTAGAGACTAAGGAACATGGACTAAGTTACATATACCAAGTTATCAACACTACGGTACATACACAAAAACCACCCGTTACGCATAGGCTTAACCTACCTAATGAGCCGCGCTCTGTTCTGACTCATCGGGGCTTAAATAGTCAGCCCCAATGATGCACACCTGCTTGCCTTGCTCAGGTGTGCTCAGTCAGAACAGAGCGCCCTCAAGCGTACCCAAAACACCTCCTGTGACAAATACCTTATACGTGATAGAGAGCGCCCTCTAGCGTGCCCAAAACACAACACAGGTGACAGAGGGCGCCCTCTAGCGTGCCCCAAAACACCCCACGTGTGACAGAACCTCCCCCCCCAAAGGCGCGGCTCCCGAAGCGCTAGAACAGAGCCGAAACCCTGGGGGGAGGCCAAAACAACAAAGCAAAAGTCCCTGGTCGGGACATACGGTCAGGTCCACAAAAACATAAAAGGGGTCCCCGACCAGCCATGTCAGGCGGCTGGCGGTGGTGAGGGGAATCCCAGCAGTTCAGTCCATCTTTTCAACTGGTGCCTGAACCCGACCCTAGAGTCACTGGAGGAATCACCTGATTCCACGGAACGCCTGGACTCGACAGGACCTGAAAGGGAGCTACACAGAGACGTTACAGGGTTCACAGAGGAAGTCTTTTTCAATGAGTCTAAACTCTGCTTACAACCCCTGTCAGCCGGGATCCGCGCGTCGCTTCTCCTCGAATCTCTGGTGCTGAAGTTCTTGTCCGTCTCCCTGAACTGATTTGTGCTGGTGTCTTTTGCCCTTTTCCTTGTCTGGGTCATACTTCCTGGTCGCTTGGGGCCCGGCGACGCAGTGTCCCAGCTTCTGGTTTCACTCTGAGGAGTTCTCCTTGGCTTCCTCCAAACGTCACCTTGTTCTGGGTTTGCTGAATTGTGGGGGCGAGCCGACGCTAGAGGGTCTGAAGGCAGCTGCTCCCTCTCTGCATTCATTACCCGTTTCTCCACTGGACTGTTCTCCGGATGCTCTGTTTTGGCTTTTGCCCTCTGGGTTCCAGCAGGCACTAGTGTCGGAGAAGTGAGTTGAGATTCGATGAGGGCCAATTTCACTTCCATACCTCTGACCTGTTTTTCTGACCTCTCAGGTCAGCCTGCAGCGCGATGTTGTGGTCCTGCACCCGTCTCAGCTCTGTCCGGCACTGATGCAACTGCCCCTCCATTGTGGCTATTTTAGCCTCCAGTTTCTTCCGAGTGGTTGGAGTCTCAACTCTCCGTGTGATCTGGCCTACGACCTGGTTTCTCTGTTCCTGTGTTCTCCTCAGTCCCTCTCTTTGGAAAACCATCACAGCGTGTATCTCTAATCTAGGGACCTCTCTGTCCTCTCTGAATTGGCTGCTCCGTCCATGACGCTCACCTTTTTCTTGAGCCAAAGTCTCCTCTTTTTCCTTCTTCCTGTCCTTCGAGACCGCGGCGTTCACCTGTGGCTTGGAGGCTCTTTCGGTCAGCTGCTGGTAGAGTCCTGTCAGCAACTCCTCCTGTTCTGCAAACCGAACATTTCTGCAGCTGATCAGCTCACCTCTGAGGTGGGACTGGATTGTCCTCGCCTCTCTGTGCCACACGGCCCGATCCATCACCGGCTCCACTCTGACTGACTTCTGCAAGCCCATCGCAGCATGTTTACACCTCTGATACCTCTGTCCTTGTTGAAGTCCCGGTCTTCACCTTCCGAACCTCTTCTGACGACCACCTGTTGCCCAGCGCGGCCTCTTGAAGACAGATCCCCGCTGGTGCACTCTCCCAGCAGCCTGAATGATGACAGCAGCTTTGTTCATAGCATTAAAATTTTTTCGCACTAAATAACCTCTGAGAGCTGCCTGGATGCGTATCGCTGACTTTCTCAACACCTGGAATCTTTCATGTTCGCTTTTGCCCCTGATGTAGGACCTATAATATCCTTGAATGAAGATGGCTGACCTCCTTATGGCTTGGTACTTTACTACCTCCCTGTGTCCTCTGAACGCAGCCTGAATCAGGGAAGCTGCCTGATGGCGCAGGATCACCGCCTTTCTGACCCTCTGACCTCTGAAGCAGGCTTGCAGGAACATTGCAGCGGAGCGAAATTAAAAAAATTCCTCTCTCTGTTTTCTGGCTTCACGTGTGGAACGATACCTCAGCTGAGTTGCAACAACAAACAGTCTGTTTGATGTATAACTATTGTGCTCGAGCACAGTGAGCCCTGTAAGCACCTTGTATAACAGTGGCAGCCTGGTGCTTCAGTTTCAGAGTCCGTCTGGTCTTCATCCCTCGGAATGCAGCTTGTAGAACAACGACAGCCCCTTTTTTCTCCTTCAAAGACTTCATTTCTTGCCTCATACTCTTACTAGCTCTATAATATTGCTGAACAGTCTTGGCTGCCCATCGTAGCCTCAGGTAGTACTTTCTGTTTATGTGTTTCCTCACCTGTGCCTGAATGGTTACAGCAGCCTCATGTTCAATTCTCCTTTGCACCCGAACTTTCCTTTTAAACTTGCCACTAACCTGGAGCTCACTAACCTGGAGCTGCTCCTTCTCTGCTTTCTGTGTAGCAGATGGCTTCGTGGAGCTGTGTTTGGGGGTCGACTTCTTGATGCCGCTTTCCTTGCTGCAAAGGGCTTTCTTGGTCGACCTCTTCCTGCACGATGCAGGAAGTGGTCTCCACCATCCTCCTGCTCTCTATGTTAGGAACTGCCTTCTTTGCCACTGCCTCGCCTCTCTGGTTGCGGGCGGCCTTCTTTGCATTCCTCTCGGTGGGCTCCGTGCCTTCGCGTTGCGGCGCGGTGAAAGCCGTGCCTTCTCGTTCCGTTGCACCCACTCCTCACCGTCCAGATGCTCGCGGAGGTCCAGAGAAGTCGCCTCTGTCCCCCAGGTCCTCATCAGCTGCAGCGTCCGCTCGACAGCATTCGCTGCCGCCCACAACATACGCTCCTGCTCGCCCTCGTGGCTCGTGACGTCCAGGTACAGGCGGCTCATTTCTGTAACGGTGGCGGGGTACCGGAGGGACGTCAGCTCGGAGCCAGGAACATACTTTTATTAGTCACACTTACACAAACAAGGAACGGGGGACTGCAGTTCTAAACCTGAAACCCTAGAACTGGGGAACTGCAGTCTAACCCTAGAGACTAAGGAACATGGACTAAGTTACATATACCAAGTTATCAACACTAAGGTACATACACAAAAACCACCCGTTACGCATAGGCTTAACCTACCTAATGAGCAGCACTCTGTTCTGACTCATCGGGGCTTAAATAGTCAGCCCCAATGATGCACACCTGCTTGCCTTGCTCAGGTGTGCTCAGTCAGAACAGAGCGCCCTCAAGCGTACCCAAAACACCTCCTGTGACAAATACCTTATACGTGATAGAGAGCGCCCTCTAGCGTGCCCCAAAACACCCCACGTGTGACAAAAACCCCTGTCCGTAATCCATACTCCACAATTGCATCCAGTTCAATCCCACCACAGCGTGACACTCAAATAGTGTTGGTACAACATTTTTTTTTACTCTTTAATGGGCCCTAAAGCTTATTATTGTAAATAACAGGAATCAAATAAAAATTATACATCAAGTTAAAAGGTACTTTGTACTTTTTGACTCATTTGTAATTTCAGTATCAGTGTAAGAAATGCAGCATTGAATTATGTAGCCAGTGCAACTGACTCAAGTTTTTAAATCATAACACTGTAAAAGAAATAGGCCAAATTAAAAATGGACTATGAAGGTGTTAAATTCTATGCCAAAATTATTATTTTTTACATGGAAAACACAGCACACATTAAAAGCAGATGTAAATATAAATAAAATTTAACAGTGATGTTAAAAGCATACTTGATCAGCTGCAGTCTCCTGTCTCAGCCTAAAAAAATTAGAGAAGGCTAGTTTTAAAAACCAAAATATAAAGATGAGGCTGAAAATTTCTGTATGAATTAGAATAAATCCTGCACCAAATTATTTTCTTTCTAAAGCATACCATAATTAAACAACAACCATTTCTGTTAAAGGATATTTACTGTATTTTAAGTGACTAACCACTATCAAAACATCATAGAGCTGTCTATTCAACAAGTCAGATGTTTCCAGGCAGAGTGGAACAGTACCAATGACAATACATTTTTATCACATCTATCAAATCAAATAGGATTCTGATTGTGACATAACTGTGTCTCAAGTTACTAGTATAAATGGAAAAAAAAAAAATAGAACTAGAATTTTTTTTTTTTTTTTTTACAATTTTAGATTTGATTAATTGTTAACAAAGGTCACTTTGATAATAAGGATGACCCTGAAATCTGAATTACTGTAACGGTGGCGGGGTGTGGGAAGGACGCCAACGCAGAGCCAGTAGTTGAGAACGTAGTGACAGTAGCCCCCCCCAAAAAAAACGCAGCTCCTGAGGCTTCAAAACAACCGACCCAGACCACAGGGGGGAGGCTAAACAAAAACCCAGTCAGACTGGAACAGTCCCCTTTATGGGGCACCCGGCCAGGCCCACAAACACCCAAATCTCAACAAAAAAAGGGGTCTCTGGCCAGTAATGTTCAGGAGTCCTGGCGGTGGTGAGGGGTATCCCAGCATTTCAGTCCATAACTTTGGTGTCTCTCTGCTGTCCCATGTTTCCTCTATCACCTGTCTCTCTGACCTTGTAGTGGGGCTTCTGGAGGACTCTGATTGGCTCGTGAGCCTTGTCTGGTCATCACCTGAAAAACAGCCAAATACAGGGGAATCTCTGTGGTTAGGAGAGGAAGAGTTAGTTACCCCGTGCGTGCGTCGCCTCCGGTCTCTGTCTTTCTCGCTTGTCACGACTTTACCCTTGGCAACCTGGGTTACTCTTCTCTTCTGACTAGGAGGGGGTTCGACTAATTCCGGAGCCTCTGGTGTCCGTGGGTCCTCCACAGGCACATCAGGTTGGGCTGCTGGATTGTCATCACCGGTGGCTCCCACGAAGCCTCTGGAGCACTCCTCCTCTGAATCAATCAGTTGCTGCTTGGAGTTTAGTTGTAGTGTTGCGCTAACTGGGATGATATTCACACAGGCATTTAGCAGGAGGTTTGGGGGAAGAACAGTTGGTGTGAAGACTCTTTTGGGTGCACTGGCAGCAATAAAGGAGAGGTATCCCTCCACTGCTGCAGTGAATGCTGTTGCTCTCCCCGACTCGCCAACGGGGTCCCATGAGGAATGGTCCGACCCACTGGAAAACTTTAGCTCTTTTTTAGACTCTTTCAGGCCAAACATGGAAGAATCGTTCTTGGTCCGGTGACACTCTGCCCTAGGGGCCTGCAGGGTGAATCTCATGGAGTACAGGTTCTCAGAAACACAGCGGATACTGAGTTTTTTGTCCATAATCAAATATACAAAATTGTGCATTACCTGCCCTCCTTGACCATCTCTGGATGGGTCTTGCAGCTCAGTGGGTTTACCGGTCTCTCTCCTGGCTCTTCCCAGTTCTACCTGCAGAGCGACGTTTTGGTGTTGCACCTGTCTCAGCTCTGCCCTAATCTGATTCAGCTGTTCCTCCATAGCGGCTACTTTAGCTTCTAACTTCTCCTGACTGGTCCCGACTCTCCTCGTTGCCTGACACGCGGTTTGGTCCCTCTGTTCATCTGTTCCCTCCAGCCTCTCTCTTTGGTCCCCTACCACAGCTTGCAGCTTTCTTCTGGGGACCTCTCTCTCTTTTCTGAATTCGCTGCTCTTGCCGTTGAGCTCACCTTTGTCTTGAGACAGCGTTTCCGTTTCTGTTTCCATCTTCTTCTTACAAATGGACAAGAGTCCTTTGGTCCACTCACGGTCACGTTTACCTTTAATGTAGGACCTATAATGTCTTTGAATGACAACGGCTGATACCCTTATGGCCTGGTACTTTACTACCTCCCTGTGTCTTCTGAATCAGGGAAGCTGCCTGATGTTGCAGGACAATCTCCCTTCTGACCCTCTTACCTCTGAAGCAGGCTTGCAGGGACATTGCAGCAGAGCACAATTTCAAGAATTCCTCCCTCTGCTTTCTGGCATCCAGTGTGGAGCGATACCTAAGCTGGATGGCAACAGCAGCATATTTCATGCCTACATATCGCATCTGAGCACAGTGAGCCCTGTAAGCACCTTGTATCACTGTGGCAGCCTGGTGCTTCTGTTTCAGAGTCTGTCTGGCCTTCATCCCTCGGAATGCGGCTTGCAGAACAACAGCAGCCATCCTTTTCTCCTTCAAAGACCTCACCTCTTGCTTCATCATCTTATTAGCTTGGTAATGTTGCTGAACAGTCCTGGCTGCCCACAGTAGCTTCAGGTAGTGTTTTCTGCTCAAGTGCTTTCTTACCTGCGCCTGAATGGTTACTGCAGCCTCATGTTCAATCCGCATCTGCACCCGAACTATCATTTTTAAATTCCCACTAACCTGGAGCTGCTTCTCTGCTTTCGGGTTAGTGGTGGGTTTGGGGGTCGACTTCTTGATGCCGCTTTCCTTGTTGCGAAGGGCTTTCTTGGTCGACCGCCCCGGTTGCACGATGCAGGACGTGGTCTCCACCATCCTCCTGCTCTCGGTGTCAGGAACAGCCTTCTTTGCCTTCGCCTCGCTTCTCTGGTTGCAGGCAGCCTTCTTTGCCGTTCTGTTGTGTTGAGGGGTGCAGGGCTCATTTATCGCTGTACTTACGCGTTTGGCCGCGTGCGGCGCGGTGGGCGCCGTGCTTCCACATTGTGCAGCGGGCGGCGCGGCTTGCGCTGTGCTTCCACATTGAACAGCGCAGGACGGCTCCACTATCAACGCTCCACTTAGCATGACGTAGGGCTCGTTGACTGTCGTCCTTCCGCGTTGTGTGACGCCAGCCGTCCACGAAGCCCCGCCTTCCATGTCGCGTGCGGAAAAAAACACGCGGTTCAGCGTGTCGAGGTAGCGCTGCACCCTTGCAGCCATGGAGACCAGCATCTGGAGGAACAGCGCGAACCGATCCAAGCGTAGCTCGGGATCCGGGGTGGGACCGAGTGGGAGCAGCGATGTCACATTCCTCAGACGGCGCTCGAGCTCCTTAGCCGTGGCCGTCGGCGTCCGTCGCATCCATTCCTCACCCTTCAAATGCTCGCGGAGGTCCAGAGCAGCTGCCTCCATCTTCCAGGCCCTTATCAGCCGCAGCGTCTGCTCGACAACATTCGCTGCCGTCCACAACGCATGCTCCTGCTCACCCTCATGGCTCGCGACGTCCAGGCACTGGCGGTTCATTCTGTAACGGTGGCGGGGCGTGGGAAGGACGCCAACGCAGAGCCAGTAGTTGAGAACGTAACTTTTATTAACATAAAGTAACAACATAAACCAAAAGTGCCACCATTAACTGTAAGGCGTAGCCTCGTTAATGAACCGCGCTCTGTTCTGACACACTGAGGCTTAAATAGCAGCCCCAATGAAGCACACCTGTGTCTAAACAAGCCCAGGTGTGCTCAGTCAGAACAGAGCGCCACCTGTCGTGCCCGGCCGGAACCACGATTACACAATTACAGGACTGGCTCTACCCTCAAAAGCCCATCACATCAGATATGCAGAATACAGCAATTAAACAAAACTTAAAATGTCCCTGCTACAATAAACACCATTTATAGTAGTAGCCTTTTAATATAATAAAAAATACAAAAAAAAACTGAACAAAAATAAAAGAACAAAAACAGAACTAAAGTGCAATTTACAACCTGAAAATAAAGAAACATCATATGAAATGTTCTCTGTTCGCTGTTGACATAAGATTTAAATGCACATATAGATTTTGTGTGTTTATTTATTAAGTTTGTTTATTTTATTTCAAACATTTGTTAGATTGTACTTTCGGTTCAGGGTAATTAATTAAATTTTATTTCATTTTTGCCACATCAGTACAGACTGCATGTGACAAATTAATTCATATCACCTGCTTCACTTAGTGAAGTGATCACATTGTGACTAATAACAGCAAAGCTTAATGACTAATTGTTGCTCCATTTTCCCATAAATCTTTTTCTTTTTGCAAATTGCTTATGTGAAACAGATTTTTGCTAAAGCACTTGTGTGTCTACTATGTACGGCTATTGCTCATGCCATTTACTGCAGATTCCTCCCCCTTGGCCACTTCCCCATACGTGCTCCTTCCATCACTGTATGGCTGGAGTCCCTATAGGCAAAGTGCAGACTGGATCCAAGGGACAAGCTCACATTCACCTGTTCACGCCTGTGGGCCAGCAGCAGCATCATGTGAGCCAGTTTGGAACGGATTGTAGTGTAATGGAGTTGTCGCTCTTTGGCCAATCTGCAGAAACACTCTTTCAAGTTACTACCTTGAACAGGGGTGTGGAACTCCAGTTTCTGTGGAGCAGCACATTCCTGGGCTTGGCAAGTGCTTGTGCTGGAGGATGAGGGACTAGTGAAGGACATGAAGGATGGCTGAATTTCTGTCTGGACCATGCTATGTGCCGATGGGCTTGTTTGTATGGAAATATGGTGGGTTTGGGCAGCTGGAGAGGTCATTATTCCAACAGAATGAACACTTAAAATGCTTTTGACCTTCTCTGCCTTTGGTGGATATAGCTCTTGAGGTTCTTCGGCAGCAATTGCATTCAGTTGGACCTGCTGCTCCACCCTGTCCTCTCCAAGTGTGGAGCTAACTGAAACTGGAGAGCTTTTTCTCCCTTCATCCT
Organism: Hepsetus odoe; assembly: GCA_017165825.1. Taxonomy (NCBI): domain Eukaryota; kingdom Metazoa; phylum Chordata; class Actinopteri; order Characiformes; family Hepsetidae; genus Hepsetus; species Hepsetus odoe. The sequence continues at coordinate 287,851 of CM029393.1, read as the reverse complement.
CTTTTTCTTTACTGTTCTTTTGGATTTTATGGCTATGCTGGCAGTGAGCTGTGTTCGGGGTGCTGGTCATACACACAAGTGCTGGAGTGGCTGCTTTGCCCTGTGGGGTTCCTGGAGTTTTAAGCAGCAGGTGGTCAAAAATTCCACTGTTTCTGACACTAGAAAAAGCACTTGTATTGACTGGGAAAGACTGAGCATACAGGATTCTGAATTCTTCATCAAAGCACTCTGTTATCTGCCCAGAAAGCTCAATCAAGTTACTCCTGTTCAGTTTACCATCAGTCCAATTGAACCTAAAAAGGGAAAATATGGATCTTTATCACAAAACTAATAACTACTTCACAATAACAATATGAATATTTGGTACATACACAAACACACACCAAACCACAGTTTCTTTAACTGTTAAACAGGACTATTTTTTGTAGCAGAAATGATCAATTTAGTACTATAGAGGTATATATTTAAAATCAATTAGTTGATGTTTTATCACTAAACAAACAACAAAAGAAGAAAAAAATTTGCCAATGTACATTTAACTTTTAGATGTTGAGGACACTTAAGGATATTTTTAATATGTTATGAGGCAAGAGCACTAGAACTAGATAGTAAGAAGGATATTGACCAATTATCTACAATATTAAAATCATAAACAGAAAGTAAAAAAGTAAGATGTATTTTAGGCAGCACATAAAATTCTTTTTTTTTTTTTAAAGTGTATATAAATACCATAAACAAAGGTGGATGTACAGGTTTGCTATACTGAATCTAAGTGACAGCTCATCTTTGTTTAAAGTTGAGAGGCTTAGTGCATTAATCTCTTTTGAGAATGCAGACATAGTGGGAGAATAATGTATACAAAAATGTTTTAAAACATAACTTTATGATAAAATTATCAAAAGTGTACTGAATGATAAAGCCTGAAATATAAGTGCAACTGTCCAATCACAATGGCTGCCATTTTAATTAAATCCTATATTCTTAATGTTACATTCTTAAATCCTACTTTATACAAATCATTAAGCCCTACTCTTGCCCTAATATTTTGCTATTAGCACTTTAAAATGCATAATATCTAAAGGACATAACAGTGTAGCTAATGCTACAAAAAATGCTGCAGTGGAAGTGCACCATTACTGAAATCTAAGTGTTTCTTGCAGCATTTGCCTTCTAGTAGCAGTTCCAAAAGTAAAATTTGGAAACCAAATTCCATGAGGTAAATGCAAAACTTTTGAATTAGACTTAATCAACAAACTGTTCTTTTAAATTCTTAAGCATTCCTTACAACACTTGGATATTTAAGGCACTGACACAAAGAACTGTTTACCATACCAAATTGGTGCACAAGAACAGAACACTAATTGAGTAAAACAAATGACAGTCTCAAAGGACACACACAAAGAGTATCCCATTTAACAAAAGCATGGTTTTCACCTGTAGGATCCAGTAGCCACTCTGTTCCCATCAATCAGCATAAAGCGCTCATGGACTTTACCAGTAATTCGGGCACCTGACCTCAGGAAGTAGGTAGAGCCAGTAATTGTCCGCACCTTCATATGCTGCAAATCACATAAAAATAAAAATAAATGACTGTTAGTGTATATTATTAATTATTATTATTATATGAGCTACAGAGAGAGAGCTTACTTTGAGCTCATCTAGATGCATGTGAATACTTTTGCACATCTGTAAAAATTCTGGGAGAGAAGACTGATCTAGGATGATGTAAACAGGCACCCGGCGTGATGACGTCTCCTGCAGGTCATGGAAAATATCCAAATCTGTCAGGGAATCCGTCACTATGGCAATCACCTGGTGAAGGAAGAGTAGCACTGTTCATTATAATTTGATGCATCAACAACAAGCAGCCAAAAACTTGCTCACCTCTGAACCAGCTAATGACTTATGCTCTGTGGGATGAATAAATCTGGAGTGTCTGAATCTGAGATGCTAATGTGGTTATTTCAGCTGCACTCTGATGTAAAACTGCCTGCAGGGTGCACTGCTGAAAACTTAAATCTGCATGTCTGAAGGAGCAAGAGACATGTTGTGGCCCCTCTGGAACTCAACATTCCAGTGTGGTAAACACATTTTCATCAACCCACACCTATATGATCTATCATTACCTTCAGTTGACACAGTACATCACCTGACTGCTTTTATAAAACTATTTTAAGGATTCATAACAGTAAGTTTCGGTGACTAATTCAAATAGACATTTACATTTCATGTGGGGATCACAAAAAAAAACTGTCAGAAATGCATGAACTACTTACTTAAAGAAAAGGTTTTGAATGACTATTAGGCCATGACAAAGCATATAGTTAACAGTCAAAGAGTTTATCAGCTAAAAAAAAAAGGTATCCTACAATAACATGGGTTCATAGATTTTCGTATTGGATATAGGCCAGTACTTATGACTGGCTGAGGGCTAGAATTTTGTAAACTTCAGGTTTTTGCACTTTAAAATAAGTGTGTATATTTTTAAATACTCCACTATACTGCCTCATGTATGAGACCAATGGACTCAAAATATTTATTTTGTAAGTGTACCACTACATTCCTTCATGCTCTTACATAGTAACTACATACATGTTATTGTCTTATGCGCCTAACAGTATTAACTAATTCAAACTGTCTGACTGTTGCTATTTTACAAGTGAAGTGAAATTTATATATATACGGCATTTAGCAGACGCTCTTATCCAGAGCGACTTCCATGTCCTAATTACAGGGACAGTCCCCCTGGAGCAGCTCAGGGTTAAGGGTCTTGTCAGGGACCCAGTGGTGGTAGTGCCAGAGGTGGGATTCGAACCTGGGGCCTCTTGATCCAGAGGCAAGTATCCTACCACTGGACCACCGCCACCCTATTGATTATTACACAAGTGGTCAAGTGCTTAGGGAGTTGGCCTCGGGATCAGAATGTCATGCGTTTGAATATCAAACCAGTAGGTTTTCCTGAGGGAGCCTAGCTATATAGCTGCATGTGTGTATGGGATAAATGCAGAGGCTGCATTTCGTTGTGGTTCACTGTGTGTTGTGCTGTGTTTCACAATGACAAGTAGTCACTTTCACTCAGGGCAACCTACTGGACCAGGATTTGATCCCACGACCTTCTGATCCTGGGTAATCCATCTGTATATTTCAGTCAAAATTCATGTAATGCTTTAAGTTCCACTTTTGGAAGAACTGCTCTCTCACTCACTCACTCACACACACACACACACACAAGACTAACGTGCTCTGAGTGACTACGGAATGGTCTGCAGAATTTATGAATGAAACATAATGTGATAATGACAGAAAGGCTTATAATAAATGTGAGACAACAGAAGAACACCACACCTCCTTAGCGCTGCGGATCATCCTCCGGACCGTCTCCTTGCAACGATAGATTGAGTCTCCATAAGATGGCTGGAAGTGAGCGACTGCGCGTGTCACGCCGCGGAACGAACCGGTCGTGAAGGCGGGCCAGCCGAGTTCCAGCAGCGGGGGCTCCACATCCGACACCTCGGGGAAGTATGTCAGGGATGATCCGTCCACTGTGGCACTGTGCTCCCAGCCAGAGTCCTCCAGAGCCGGGGGACAGGCAGGGGAATCTGCGGCAGCCAGGATCCCCCTGAGCTCAGCAGCGGAGAGAAAGCAGGGTAATCGCTCTTTCCGCAGAAACTCCAAGAAGGATTCTGCGCCCCCGGACACTAGAGCCTCCAGCGCAAGTCGATGTTGTTCATTATAAACAACTGAGACCTCACACTCTGGCAGGAACCGTAGAATCCGCCAATCACAGGAGTCATTAAGGATCTGCGAAAGAGCCATGCTGAAATCTTGCTGGGAGAGATCACGATTAACTCTATTGCGTCTCCTTCAGCTTTAGAGACGCGCTCCTGGGCGTTCAAGACCCGCCTCTCGCAGCAGGTCATTGGCTAAAACCTGCTGCCCCTTAAACCCAATATATCATGTGTCCACAAATTAGAATGCTATTGGTCAAAGTGCATCGCGGCCATTGGCCACAGTTTGAATTTAGAAGCAAACAGCCGTCGGTGATTCGGTGTCTATTAGAGTAGAGTGAGTGATCTTTTATTAATCTTTCTTGTGCTGCTCCAAGGCACTGGCTTATCCCCACCTTAACCTAGCATTCTTGATCCAGCTGAAGGTGTTTATTTAGAAATAACTATATGTTAAATACTAGGTTAGAGACCGCTGGAGCAGAGTGTATGCTTTAATACTATTTATTTTTTTATACGTTTAATATTTTCTGGCATCATACATCAAAAACAATAATCATTTAAGTTTGACTCTTCCCATTACATTGGGAACGCTATTTCGATTTTAATAAGTCTTATGATACGTTCCAATTTGAAAGGCCCCTGAAATTCGATTGCTTTCTTTGAAAGTTAGTGGCACATCACTAAACCAGGTCTAAAATTCCAAGATGGCTGCTTCACGTATTAATAGTAATGAGAGCTGCAGTGAACACTCTTTATTAGCACTTTTGTCTTAATGGTGTTTCATTAGATTTCTTGTAGTACTCTCTTCTATTTTCTTAAACTTCTTTTATGCATGTTTTATGCAAAATACCACACAATGCACCATTATCTACTTATTGCTATTGACTAAGCTGACTAGAATGGGTAAACTGCATTCCCCGCTGCATTAAAAAAAGTCAATAATTGCTCAGAACTTATCACTTTCAAAGTAAATGGATCCAGCATTATGAGCCTCAAAGCACTCAACATAAATTTTCATTTTACAGTTTAATCCTGACTTTAGCCCTGATTTCCCCTTCACCAACAGTTTTTGCCAAGGAAAGCCTCAGATTAGGCAAATCATTGTCCAACTGGGCTTGTAATAGTTGGCTCACTATGTGTGAACTGTTTAAGGATGCCAATAAATATGCCAATACACCGGTTAATGGTCAGAGATGCACAAGACCCATCTCTCTTTATTTTTACAGAGTTCAGAGATTAGCCAGTTTCAAATGTTCTGTGCTGCTGCAGTATACTTGCAGGCCCTCCCGAACATGAAAAGCTCTCTCGGTCCAAGACACACAAGTCACTCCCAGCTGCATCAATTCCTGGGCTTCAGCTGTAGGAGCAGGTGGAAAGCGGAGAAGTGTGAAGAAACAAGTGTTCCCAACTCAAACTCCACACAGAAAGGACCCTGACCACTGCATAGCTCTGTCCCGGACTCCTCGGATTGGCAGACACGACGGTCCATGCCAGGGTGAGGTCTCAGATGTTTATAATGAACAACACCGTCTGGCATTGGAGGCGCTTTTGTCCGGGAGGCAGAATCCTTCTTGGAGTTTCTGCGGAAAGAGCGATTACCCTTCTTTCTCTACTCTGCTGAGCTCAGGGGGATCCAAAGGGTATTGTTGTACTTTGTTGATGCGCGCATGTCGGACCCCCAGCAGCCAGATTGAAGATTATCAATATGTAAGAAAAAAAAAAAAAGAATGGAACGCTATTATAAGCACCTGGAGCACACAACTGAAAGGACTTCTGTTGACCCATACACAAGCATTTCATGTATATTTTAAAAGATTATATTTCATTACCTATACAAATCACATAAATATATTAGCATGATTATATGCATTGGCAAAATGTATGACTGAGAATGTGCTTTAAAAACTAGAATTAAAAATACAAGACAATGTAGGAACAATCTTTTCCAAGCTGTATAAACTTGAATACTATTTGAATACTATTTGGACTGAAGCTAAACAGGTGATGCATATTTGTGTAATGAGGAAGGGTGTGGCCAAAGGAGATTAACACCCTATATCAACCTGTGCATAATTATTAGGCAGCTTCTTTTCCTCAGACAAAATGGGCCAAAAAAGAGATAAAGCTGACTCTGAAAAGTCAATATTTGTAAAAAGTCTCTCAGAGGGATGCGGCACCATTGAGATTATTGGGGCATGATAACAGAACCAACAAACAGTTAGCTGCAAATAGTCAACAGGACTGCAAGAAAACTTTTGAGAAAAAAAGACGCTAATTAACTGCCAATGATTTGAGAAGAATCAAATGTGAAGCTACCAGGAACCCATTATGCTCCAGTGCTGTTATATTCCAGAACCGCAACCTACCTGATTTGTCCATGTCACGGGTGAGGTTTGTTTTGGGCACGGTAGAGGGCGCTCTGTTCTAACTGAGCACACCTGAGCTCATGAAGGCACTGGTGTGCTTCATTGGGGCTGCTATTTAAGCCCCGATGAGTCAGAACAGAGCGCGGTTTATTCACGAGGCGAAACCTCACGTTAATGGTGGTTTTTGTCATTGTTGGTTTAGTCAGACTGCAGTTCCTTGTGTCTTGTTTTAGTTAGAACTGCAGTCCTTGGATCTTGTTTTTGTTAAGAAGAGCAATAAAGTTATGCTCCTGACTCCTTGCTCTGCACTGACATCCTTTCCCGCACCCCGCCACCGTTACAGTACAGTTATGGAATAGCTTGCCTGCTTACGTACGGGATGCCGAATCAGTCTCAGTCTTTAAATCACGGCTGAAGACTTACATTTTTAGTTTAGCTTACCCGGACCAATCACCATAGTGCACCACTACTAATGTCGCTGGTGCTGCTGTACATGCCATTGCACTGTATTGCTTCCTTTCTGTGTCTGTCACTACTGGATCCTGTTCATAACTGACAATCCCCATTCCATTTCTTTCCCCACATGTCCGGGGGGGCCCGCTGTGGTCATTGCCTGAGTCCAATACCGAACTCCCAACTGGTCTGTGCGCCAAGGGATCCTGGCAGCTCACCGGTACCTGGAGCCGCGCTCGACTTGCTGAGCCTTGCGGAAGCAGCTTAGGACTCTGTACTGATCCTGGGGTTAAACCCGAACTAACTTTGTACTGCTAGTATACCCAAGGGGGTTGGGTAGCCAGTCGACCTTGGACCCTCAGAGTTTTTTTTTCTCCACACAGTGGAGTTTTTGGTTCCTCTCCTCCGTAGTCGTCTGGCTTTAACTTCTAGCCAATCTATAACCTGTCTACCATCTATGTAAAGTGCTTTGGGGCAACTCTGTTGTGAAAGGCGCTATACAAGAATAAATTGAATTGAATTGAAATGCATGGTGAGCTTCAGGGTACTTTAATCTGGTAAACAAAAGACAGCAGCGTGGGAACAGAAGGACATGCACAACGGTGAACAGACAAGGCTGGGTCGGACTGGCAGGCCTTACATACTGGGCTACCAAGGTGCAGGTGATCAGAGGTGATGAGTGAGGGTGTGTGGGAAGCTCTAGCTCAGTATTCCGGGTATTGGGACCTTGGTCATGGCCTGGATACGGCGGCAGGCATGACAAGGCTGAGGCAAAAAATATCTCAAAGGATTTATCAAAGGTTTTATGGTTTTATGAGAGTGACTCTTAATAGACCAGATGGATTGGCTTGTGGCTGGATTAGCAGATGCCAGCAAGGTGGAGTATGGGCTATTATTATTAAAGATGACTTAGGTGGACCTTTTTTGGGTTGAAAATGGACTCAGAATCAACTCCCAAACTTTATTTTTATGCAGGACAATGCTCCATCGCATGCATCAAAGTACTCCACTGCATGGCTAACCAGTAAAAGCCTTAAAGATGAAAGAATAATTACATGGCCCCCTTCATCACCTGACCTAAACCATATTGAGATATTGTGGCACTTTTTAAATGGGTATATGGGGATAGAAAATTGTATATATAGAAAATAGGCTAACCAGCTCTACAATATTCAGAGACTGCTAACATTAGATGTCTTAATGCTAGAGTATTGTATGTGAAATAATCACTAATGAGGACTTTGATTCCTTATGCTTTACAAAAAACTGGATTTAGACATGAATAGTGTGTTCCATTAAATGAGACCACACCCATGCGCTACTACTATGTCCTCAATCCTTGAAAAGGGGGAAAAGTATAGCACCTATACATAGAAATGCCATAATTATCAGTCAAAAAAGAAATCTTGATCTGCTCTGATCAAGAAACCAAATCTATGTAAGATATTAAATTAACCATTTCTATCCAAGATTAGAAACAATGTTGTGGCCCAATAGATATATTCATAACTTTATAGTAATAATATTTTAGAAAAAAAATATATTTCTGCTAAATCCTCAACATAACACTGAAACAGCCCTGGTAAAGATAACACATTATCTTTTAATATCCTCTGACAAATATTCAGTTTCCTTGTTAGTATTGGTTGACCTTAGTCTGAAATTTCATACCAAGGACCACACTTATTTGATTAGAAAACCGTGTTTGTCAGGATGTGGTGTTGTGGACTGGACACCAACGCAGAGCCGAGAGCTTCGTACTGGACTTTAATGACAGATAACGTGCACAGAACTCAAAACTAAACATATTAAACATAAGTGTAAAACAACATGAATAATCACAAAGTGCGCACACAGAATGACCAGCGCCCTCTACTGGTATAAATGTGCTTCATTTTGCCACATAATGGCAAAATCACATTGCTTTTTGGTGAGCTGAGAGTAGACACAGAAGCCTGGCAACCAATGCACGTTAAAATGTTTTATCCAATCGGATTTCTCTCTACCCATCTGGACAGTCTAGAAGCTGCAGAGTCCCACCATAGCAAAGTGGTGAGCACACGCTCAAAAATCAATCAATCAATCAATCAATCAATCAAGCTCCCGGCACTGCGAAAGGCTAGTTCATATGAACCTCCTCAAACAAACACACACACACACACACACACACACACACACACACACACACACACACACATACTCAGGGTAAGGTGCTGTATGACCTTTTGGTTTTTATGATGTAATCTGCCCCGACAGAGTCTTTATCTGAATTAGTATCAGCCTCAGTGAACACGCTGTTCTGATTGCATCAATTTATTTTAGCTGTCTACGCTACTGCCTCGATCATTTTCTGTAGAAATACTAGTATAGGCATATATGCTTAGGAAAAACATGTATTAATATGTAATAACAACAATAACAACAATAATAAGTATTTACTTAACTGCCTGCATAACGGGCTAATCCATATGTATGTAAATATACACAAATAGTATAGTCTATATACTAAGGCAGGGGTGTTCAAACTACGGCCTGCGATCCATTTTTAATTGGCCCGCAGAAAATTCAAAAAATATAGCAGAATATGGCCCGCACATGAAACCTGGCTGTATTGCATTTCTTGGTTTTAACTCTAGGTGAGCTACTGAGCTGATCAAGGCAGTCCCTCTACAAAACAAAATTAAGGAAAGAAACATTTTGCCACAGCCCACTGAAAATGACAACACCAAAGAAACGCAAGATAGCAAGTGAGTGCATGTCCTACACTGGTGTGGAACGAGAACAGAAGTTTAAGCAAAAGTCAACCATTTTGCTAGCTCAACAAAGGTATTTTTCCTATGCCAAAAAAACTCAAGAAAATGCCACAATAGCCAGCTATGAGGTGACTCAACTCATTGTCCAGCATGGGAAGATCTTTTCAGATTGAATTCATAAAACAATGCCTCACTAAAGTCGCAGGAATAATGTACCCAGAAAAAAGTCAAGAATTTGACAGCGTTAGCCTATCAAGAAACACAGTTGTGCGGCGAATCGAAGACTTGTCAGCCAACATAAAACATCAACTATCAGACAAAACATGTGCTTTTGATTTCTACTCCTTTGCATGTGATGAGAGAATAGACGCCACAGATACCGCAGTTATTAATCTTTTGACAATAACTTTTGCGTTACGGAGGAGCTGCTTGATCTCAGCAGTCTAAATACCACAACAACGGGTAAAGACATTTTTGAAACTGTTAAATGCAATTGACAAAATAGGACTTCAATGGGACAAGTTGTGTGCAGTTGCAACGGATGGAGCTCAGCTATGACAGGGGAGCGCAAAGGAATGTTGTGCGCCAAGGTGCAGGAGAGTGGAGGTGAGGCAGTTAAAATGCACTGTATCATCCACCAAGAAGCACTGTGCCAAAATGGTACAGCTTAGCGATGTGATGAACACTGTTTTGAAAACGGTAAACATAATTCGAGTACGAGCACTCTATCAGAGAATTTGAAACTTTCTTAACTGACGTTGATGCTGAATATGGGGACCTGCTCGACCATTCAGAAGTGCGCTGGCTCCGTGCTTCGGCGGTTTTATTCTCTGAGATCAGAGATCGAGCAGTGTTGTAGGCTGATAGATTTAGTTTACTTAAATAAACCAGGTGAGGCGCTACGCACTTCACCTCGAGTGAGTGGCCCGGCTGGTGTACTTTACTGCATATGGCCCTTGGTGAAAAACGTTTGGACACCCCTGTACTAAGGTATTCATATATACAAAGAATAGCATAGTCTAAATGCAAGACAAGTTTAAAAATTAAGACTGAAAAATTCATTAACATGTACTGTATATAACCGCAATAATAAGTAATAATAACAATAATAATAATAATAATAATAATAATAATAATAGCTATTATTATTGTTTTGCGGCTGCGCGTTCTGTCACGTGCGCCATCTCGTCGTCCTCCTCCTCCTCCTCCTCCTCCTCCCAGTTCGCTCCCCGTAGTGAAAGCTTGCGTTGCGGGTTCGCGCCAGTTCACGAGTTCAAGTGGGGCGAGCTGTGTGCGAAGACCTACAGCAGCTAAAACTACAGCAGCTTCAACACAACGAGCCCCGGGAGCAGGTAGGAGCGCTCGAAAGTAAATTTAACACGGAGGTCCCGCGAAGAGGGGCGTGAAAATGGCGGAGCGGCGGAAAGAGAGACACTGAGACAGACCGGGAGAGAAGAGACAGCAGCCAGAGCCAGAGCCAGAGGAGAAGGGGGAACCGGTGAAAGTTAGCAAGGCTATAGAGCTAGAGCAAGAGGCTAACTGAGCTAACGCTGCTAATAGGCTAACGGATCTGGGCGGTAATAGGGCTTGAATCGTTTGAGGAATGTGGTCTAGTCGCGCTTGTGCGTGTGCGCGCGCAACAGAACGCGCACCCTTGCGTTTCTCCTTTTCGTGACCTATTTCCAGCATTAAATGTGTTGAGTATTTGTGTTTAATCATACTGTGTAAGTATGGTCTGTTTTCTCTAAAATCTGAACTGCTGTTAAGGGCGGAGTGTGCTTGTGTGGTTGGAAAAAGTCGATGCTTTCTAAAGAGCCTGCCGCTGAGTATGTATGTAAAGACACTACCGTGTGGATGCTGTTATTACAGCTCGTATAAACGGTGTTAGTTTGTGTAGGTTACATAGCTTGCTAAGTGTCTGAATATTTCGGTCAGTCAAACTTTATACAACAGAAGTTGTATATGTGTTTGGCAGGTTTGTTCTTAGCTCTTCTGTTGATGTTCTAAGGACGCTTACTTCTCTCTCTCTCTCTCTCTCTCTCTCTCTCACTCTCACTCTCACTCACTCACACTCTCTCTCTCTCTCACACACACACACACCCTTTTTTGCAGTTTTCTTTAGACTGTGTGTGTCCCATTAGAAAAAAGGTATTGTAATCCACATTATCAGCATATAACATTATTAGCTCTCATTGCTTATTAATTAAGGGTGGCTTAAAAAGTAAAAGGCTATTCAAACAACATTTATGACATTTAGCTGACACTCTCATCCAGAGCAACTTAAATTTCTTAACTACTGGGACAGTCCCCATGGAGCAACTTGGGGTTAAGAGCCTTGCTCAGGAACCTAATGGTGATAGTGCACTGGAGGTGGAATTCAAAGCTGTCGCGTATCCTACCACTAGACCACCAGTACAACAACAAATCATATAATCCTCAAAATATGTGTTTCTAAATGTCAACATTGACCAATTGAGTTTTGTTGTTTTGTTTAGACCCTGAGGGACAAATATTTGTCAATGGGACTAATAAATCTTTAGAATTTGTTCTTTTTGTTAGAACAATTTTCTGTATTATTTCAAAATTTAATCTTTTTTCAAGAACCAAATGGTATCATAAACCACCACCCCTGAAAGGCAGCAAATTAAATATTAAATTTTTAAAATATATTTAAATTCATAAGTTGCTGGTTCAGTTGAACCTTTCATACAAATATTCCAGTCACCCTCACCACCTTACCTCTAACAATTTTTAACAGGGACTGTTAAAGTGAAAAAGAACATAGATGCCTAGGAAATTAGATATTTATTAGATATGTACTGTTTTAACTATACCATTATGACAGAACAATTATTGGGGGTTATCAGAGCCTCAAACCTGTTTGTGAAAGTGACTTTTAACAGTGAATAAATTTCCCAAGCATGCGGTTAGAATAGTAATAAAACACAATTTTTAAAAAAAGTCGGTGACGTTATCTGGGTGTTGTTGAGTTTTCAGGCATCTTTTGAATTTTCAGTCCATGAAATACAGCTCAGTTATTTTCAAACAATGGACAGGAATTTAAATGAAGCTGAATGCAAATTCTCTTTAGAAGCTTCACATATTGTGAAGGCTGTAAGTATAAATTTCTAGTTGAAGAAGGTCAGGATTGCTTAACACATGCATACAGACACAGTCAAGAATGATTTCAGATAAGAAATTGGTTCCAAAACTCTTTAGAAACCGATATCCAGCTCTTTTCATTCAATTTTGTTTTTCAGTAAGGGCGTGTGTGTATGTGTGTGTGTGTGTGTATGTATGTGTGTGTGTGTGTGTGTGTGTGTGTGTGTGTGTGTGTGTGTGTGTGTGTGTGTGTGTGTGTGAGAAAAAGTGTGAGTGTTGGAACTGGTGTTTGCTGAGACATGGCACTTGTCTGTGGTTACAATGTCAGCCATTTTAGGCTGGACAGGACAATTCATGGTGTTCCGCCATCTTCTGTTTTGTTTTTAATCAGTGTTGGTCCGACTCTCAAACCAAACACATCATACAAACACATATCTGAGTGGTAGGTAAATGAAAGATCAACTCTGGCAGAAAACTCTTTGATCAAAAGCCTTTGAAATATTTTGGGAAAGCACCAGTTGTGCTTAAAGGGGAAAATCTCATAGATCAGGCTGTTTTTATGATTTTAGGAAGAGAGAAATAACAGATTTAAGAAGTGTGTAGTTTGCATATTTGAGAGGCAACATGTGCAAGGCTGCTGTAAAAAAGTGAAAACCTTGGATTTTTTTTTCGAAGGGTATAAAAGTGTGTGTGTGAGTGTGTGTTTTTGAGGATTTAGTCCCCCGAGTGTGTTCTGGGCAAGGCAGGGGAAGGGAGATGGGTTGCTATGGCAATGTTAACACATAAGTGGCAGCACAGACTGGCCTAGCTGAACAGGGCTAAGGGGGGCATGGTGGAAACTCACACACGCACACACACACACACAATTATGGACTATATATGCTGTCATGTTGAGGTGCTGTTACACAGCACCAGATTGTGACAAACATGCAAGAAGACACTGATCCAAAAGCTCCATATTACAGGTTTTCATGAATAAGACAGTCTTGATAGCATTTTTTAAATAGAAATATAATCATAATATGAATGTATAATAGGATCAGGGGTTCGAACCCCTTCCCAATAGGTTGCCCTGAGGTACCCTTGAGCAAGGTGCTGTCCCCGTCATGCTCCTCCATGCGATGGGCTGGCAACCTGTCCAGGGTGTGTCCCCCGTCCTTCGCCCTGTGTGAGCTGGAATCGACTCCAGCGACCCCGCTTTGGACAAGCAGCAGAAAATGACTGACTGACTGACTGAATGTATAATATTAGCTACACTGTTTGTGCCATTATCATGCAACATAATTTTGATTGGAAGAATTACAGCTGAATTATTAGCTATTGCTTCATTCAACCACTTCACAATGTTAAGTGGTGTGTATCTGTCCTTCAGGAGCGTGGTGTTAAAGCAAACCTGCTTCCTTATTGTAATGACCTGTAATGGGGCAGCGGTGGCTTAGTGGTTAGGGAGTTGCCCCTGCATCGGAAGATTGTGGGTTCGATTCCTTCACAAGTAGGTTGCCCTGAGGTACCCTTGAACTGTCCCCGTCACTGCTCCCCGGGCGCTTTCAATAGCTACCCACTGCTGCACGGTGTTTGTCTACATGGGTTAAATGCAGAGGTCCAATTTCGTTGTAGTTCATTTGTGCTGTGCTGTGACCTCGCAATGACAAGGGTTGTCACTTTCACTTTTTAATGCAAAGGTAAGCTTCAGTGGCTATTCTAGGTCATAGATGATTTGCAATTTTGCTGTTGGTTGCTTTAATGGCATGTATTACTCTAAGAAAGGAGTAATAAATGCCATTAGGAATAAAATTACTCTTGATATTTCCTTTCCATCAGTTTGGTGCAGTGTGTCCGTGAGAGAAGAGAATTGCCAGGGTTGATATTGTATATCCTGGCATCGAGCCCTATATCTTCTACCACTGAAAGTGGCCTCAGTCAGGAGCATAATGAGAATTGCAGCAGTAAGAATCATTGCTTGCTTTGATGTGCTTGGGGCAAACATTCAAAAGCTTTCCAATGACATTTATATACATGTATAGAAGACCCTAAAGAAGAGTGGAGGATACCTTAACAGTTTGATATCTGAATATTGTAGGAAGGTTGCCTTGAATTCCCATGAGCATTTGGAACCCGACAACACGCTCATTTATTTTTATTTATATATATATACACTCTCGCTGGCAAACATTTAACTTTTGTGAATCTCATTTCCCTACATTTGCTAATGTTAAAAGTGATAGTGACCATTCTTGTCATTGTGGAACACGGCACGGCACACAGTGTGACACAACGAAATTACACCTCTGCATTTTAGCCATATACGTATACATATATGAGCAGTGATGGGGCCGGAAGTCAAGTCAAGTAGGTTTTTATTGTCATTTTAGCCATATACACAGTACATAGTGAAACGAAATAATGTTCCTCCAGGACCCTGGTGCTACACACAAGACCGCATCAGACACAACAGAAGACAGAAGAAACAAATTGTAACAGAGCAGCGTTATGAGTAAATGCAGAGCACAAGAAGAAAATAACCTTGCAGAATTGCTATTTTTTGACTTTGCTGCTTTTTTTGTTTAACAAAAAAGGGAAAAAAGTTAACTTAATACTATATACATTTGTGAGTTACATTAAAATTAATTTAATAAATGATGAATAGCATAATGCTCCCTGCGATGGGCTGGCGACCTGTCCAGGGTGCGTCCCCTGTCCTTGCCCTGTGTGTGCTGGGTTGGACACCAGCACTCCCCCGCGACCCCGTTTGGGACAAGCGGCAGATAATGGATGGATGGATGGATGAATGAATAGCATAATGAATGAATACCAAATGAGATGAATTATATTCCTTGTTACAGGCTACTGAAGATATCTAAAGTAATCTCTTAAAGGCTTTTATTCTTTTTGAAGAATTTGTTGACTGCTTAATAAAATCTCATGGGTATTTTGCCACACTTAACTTACATGTTGCACATAAATAAAAGCTTGTGCTTATTAAAGTAGGTGTTTATGGTCGGAGGGATGAAACCCACTAGAGTAGCAGATAATGGTTTGTGGGGGGAAAAAAAGAAAGCAGAGGTTACATTAATGTCTTGGTAAACAAAAATGGGATGGTGTATCTAGTTCTGTTTATTAAAATATAAGCACAACCTGATTTTCTAACCATGTTGCCTTTCTCATCTTTTGGATTTTGTCTTGCCTCTTTGCATATAAAACTTGCATTAAATAAGTGAAACTGTACCATATTCTCCTGTCCATGTCTGCATGTGAGCCTAATGAATAAAATATTTGCATGTAATGACAAGCATAGTTTGACTGAGAATAAATTAACAATTTAACAATTGGTATTGTTAACTCCTATATAACATTGAGATTTTATATTTACAGGTAAGAAGGTTTCAAGACAAGATCATAATTTTTGACTAAAGAAATATCAGTGGTGTCATCTCTCATTTTAAAAGAAAGAAAAAAAAATATTCAAAGCATGATCATATTACCTCAGTTTAATGTAGCTGTTTTAAATTTAGTTCTTAATTTTAAACCTTTCTCATATTTCATATGCCAACAGTTTTCTTTTAAGAATCTCTCAAGCAAAATGGACTTTTAAATGGACTTGCTGAGGTCAAAAACTGGCTAATAATGTTCTTATTATGAAGTTTTTACCTTAGATTTAATTATCTATGTTTTTTTTTATTCAGAAAAGTAGGTAAGTCATCTTTGAGCTGACTGGTTGGCAAAACTATTGTGAACCCTTTTCTCAGGTTTATCCAGATGAAAAAGTATTCTGGTCTGGCACAAGAGCAACATAAGTCCACATACACCAAGGGGACACTTCTCAGTGCAGGGAAGATGTGTGTAGTCCAGTCTAAAACATGAGGCAGCTCTTTCAGGGCTCGTTCAACAGCTCATAGCCTGGACGTCTCCAGTGCTGTGTCTGATCAGTTCAGATAAAGTGCCCCATTCTCTGACATGCCTGTTTTTTTTTTTTTTACACATTGTTTTCTCAACCAAGCCTAGTTTCAGAGATACACATACTCTTCAAAATTTCTTGTATGCTGACATGGTCACAGCTCTTATAATGTTGTCACTTATAATAGGCTCTCCTGTGTATGCACGTCCATATATTAGTTTTTAATCAGGCCAGTAAGAGCAGTTAACTTTCAGAGCAAGATATTGATGGATAGGGATGCTTGATTATGGCAAAAATTATGATCTTGGATTATTTTTGTCAAAATGTAATGATCATTTAACATGATCACTCATCGATTTTGGAAAGAATATGCATTTATTTAACTTTTTAAAAACGTTTTGGCAATATTTAAGTAACTGTTCACTTTAAATGGAAACAATAAAAAATATATAACTTGATGTAATTTATTACATTATAATATTGTAATTTAGTTTATTATTAACATTTAAATAAATCACATTAAAAGAATTACCTCAACATAAATTAAGAATTATCGTCCTTGCTACAGGCTATTTAAAAAAGATCTTAAAATAATCTCTTAAAAGGTTATTACTTTGCTGCTTATTGGGATCTCATGGGTGTTTTGCTAGACTTAACCTGCATGTTGCACATAAATAATAGCTTGTAATTGGCTGCTATGCATGTCAGCCAAATAGCCATTTCTTGTTAAAGTAGGTTTTTTTTTTTTTTTTGGCCTTAGGCATGAAACCTATTAGAGTAGCAGATGATGGTTTGTGAGACAGAAGAAATCAGAGGTTACTTTAATGTGCCGGTAAACAGAAGTACAATGGTGTATCTAGTTCTGTTTATTAATATAGCTGAATGGGTAATCTTCTTGAAAGTCACACTCTGATGCAGAGCTTCTCCCTCTACATCTCTCTATAATCTCAGCCTATGTAAAAAGTTAACAGTACTGTGATCTGGTGGCATGTGTTATGCTGAATGTACAGCAAATGCCCATATCTGGATGCAAAGAACCAGGATTTTGGCATAAGAAGTTAGTGACCTAGATTTATTATTATTTTTCCCTGACAGGATGGTAGCTGTCATGAGAAATAAAAAGAGTCAGTTTCAGGGTGGACATCACAGGCAGCTGGGAGCGGTGTGTGTTCTAAGCAGTTATCTCAGGATTTTTGAATTCCTGACTTTATTTAAAAGACAGGTGGTCATGCTGAAAAAAACATAAATATGTAGACCACAATTTCAATACAGTGGTTCTTTCTAGTCTAATGCAAGACAAGTTCAAGGGAGGTCAGAACCAAACCCAAAACAGAAGCTTGAATGGAACACTTTGCAGATGCTTATTGCATGAAAAAGCGAGCATGATACTACCATTACTCATTGGGTATTTACTGACACAAGTCTATCAAAATTAGACAAACTGAGTTAGGTGCTAACAGACAGAAAAGCTCTGAACCTGAGACAAAAGCCTGTGGAATCATTGATCTCTTGTCATGTCATTTATGGTAGATACACTTTTGGGTTATGCGTTCCAAACTCATAAACTAGGCTACATATGGTTGAGTGCCCGGTAACAATCTTCTTTCTTTCTTTTTCTTTTGGCTGCTCCTGTTTAGTTGTACCCACAGCAGATCAACTGTCTCCCTTTCCTCCCGGTCCTCTGCATCTTCCTGCTTTAAACCAACCACCTGCATGTCCTCTCTCATCACGTCCATAAACCTCCTCTTTGGTCTTCCTCTTCTCCTCTTTCCTGGCAGCTCCATCTTCTTCCAATGTAATCCTTGTCTCTCCTCTTCACATGCGTAAACCAGCGCAACCTTGCTTCTCTCACCTTGTCTCCAAGATGTCTAACCTGAGCTGTCCCTCTAATATACTCATTTCTAATCCTGTTCATCCTCGTCACACCCAACGAAAATCTCAGCATCTTTAACTCTGACACCTCCCGCTCCACCTCCTGTCTTTTTGTCAGTGCCACCGTCTCCAACCCATATAACATAGCTGGTCTCACTACTGTCCTGTAAACCTTCCCTTTTACTCTAGCTGGTACCTGTCTGTCACAAATTACTCCAGCCACTCTTCTCCACCCATTCCAACCTGCCTGCACTCTCTTCCACACTCGCCATTATTCTGAACTGTTGATCCCAAGTATTTAAACTCCTCCACCTTTGTCACCTCTGCTCCCTGCATCCTAACCACTCCACTTTCGTCCCTTTCATTCACACTCATGTATTCTGTCTTTGCCCTACTCACTTTCATTCCTCATCTCTCAAGAGCAGATCTCTGTCTCTCCAGGTTCTCCTCAAGCTGCTCCCTTCTCTCACTGCAGATCACAATATCATCAGCAAACATGATCGTCCACGGAGACTCCTGTCTAACCTCATCAGTCAGCCTGTCCTTTACTATTGCAAACAAGAATGGGCTCAGTGCTGATCCTTGATGTAATCCAGCCTCTACCTTAAATGCATCCGTCACTCCAACTGCAGATCTCACCACTGTTACACTGCATTCATACATATCCTGAACTACTCTCACATACTTCTCTGTAACACCAGACTTCCTCATACAAAACCACAACTCCTCTCTAGGCACCCTGTCATATGCTTTCTCCAAGTCCACAAAGGCACAATGCAACTCCTTCTGACCTTCTCTGTACTTCTCCATCAACACCATTAAACCATACTGCTGTTCACTAATACTCACCTCTTTTCTTAACCTAGCTTCCACTCTTTCCCATAACTTCATGGTGTGGCTGATCAACTTTATCCCTCTATAGTTACTACATCACCCTTACCCTCACTTTCCAAGATTGTGTTAAACAATCTTGTCAGAAACTCAACTGCCATCTCCCCTAAACACCTCCATGCTTCCACTGGTATGTCATCCGGTCCAACAGCCTTTCCATTCTTCATTCTCTGCCCTTACTTCCATCTTGTTTATTTGCTGCACTTCCTGGTTCACGCTCTTCACATCATCCAATCTTCTCTCTCTCTCATTTTCTTTATTCATCAGCTCCTGAACGTACTCCTTCCATCTGCTCAACACACTCTATTCACCTGTGAGTATGTTTCCATTTCTATCTTTAATCGCCCTGACCTGCTGCACATCTTTCCCAGATCAGTCTCTCTGTCTAGCCAATTGGTATAGATCCTTTTCTCACTCTTTACTGTCCAACCTCTCATACAATTCACCAAACACCTTATCTTTGGCCTTCACCACTGCTTTCTTCGCCCTGCGGTTCATCTCCTTGTACACCTGTCTACTTTCTTCATCTCTCTGACTTTCCCATGTCTTCTTTGCCTCCTTCTTCTTTTAAATACACTGCTGTACTTCTTGGTTCCACCACCAGTTTTCCTTATCCTCCTTTATCCTTCCAGATGTCACACCAAGTACATTTCTAGCCATCTGCATCACTTCAAGTCAAGTAGGATTTTGTCATTTCAACCATATACACAGTACATAGTGAAACGAAATAACGTTCCTCCAGAACCCCAGTGCTACAACATAAGACACGACATAAGACAAACAGACAGTGCAACAACAACAGACAGAACAGTAGACAGAACATGCAGTGCATTCATCCGACGCTGCTTAGTTCTTGCAGTAATGCAGAACAAAGCAGCCCATGTTACTGACAATATGATGGAGCAGCAGTGTTAGTTAAAGTGCGGAGTGCAAAAATAAATACCAGTAATAAGTAGCAAGTATTAAGTGTAGCAGTGGTAAAGTGATTCAGTTCAAGAGTCTGATGGCCAGGGGGAAGAAACTGTTTCTCATCCTGGAAGTGGAGGCCCGTATGCTGTGGAACCTTTTTCCCGGATGGCAGGAGGGAGAAGAGAGTGTGGGGCGGGTGTGAAGGATCATCCACAATGCTGGTTGCTTTGCGGATGCAGCGAGTGGTGAAGATGTCCTGAACAGAAGGCAGAGATACCCCGATGATCTTCTCAGCAGTTCTCACTACCCGTTGTAGGGACTTGCGGTCTAAGATGTTGCAGTTCCCGTACCAGGCAGTGATGCAGCTGCTCAGGATGCTCTCGATGGTTCCTTTGTAAAAGATGGTGAGGATGGGTGGCGGAAGATGGGCTTTCTTTAATCTGCACAGGAAGTAGAGACGCTGTTGGGCTTTCTTTGTGAGGGAGTTGGTGTTGTGGTTCGAGCTGTGCTTGGCTGCACAGTCGTGGGTGATCAATGTGAACAGCAGTGGCCTGAGCACACAGCTTTGAGGGGCCCCTGTGCTCAGCATGATTCGTTTTGGAGGTGCTGCTACTGATCTTGACTGACTGGGGTCTCCCAGTCAGGAAGTCAAGGATCCAGGTACAGAGGGAGGTATTCAGGCCCAGCAGCCTCAGCTTCTCACTCAGATGCTGAGGGATGATGGTGTTGAATTCTGAACTGTAATCTTTTTTCCCCCCCTTGAATGTCAGTAAATTCTTCTACCACATATCAGACATAGATATTTCTTTTGAACTAAAAGCTTGCTATGTACAAACAATAAAACGATACATATTTTCAACACAAACCTTTACTGACACAATTTCATAATGTATGTGCTGTCATGTCTGATTACATGATTTAATTTTAATATTTGGTTGATCCACAGATTCCCTGAGGGTAGCTGCTGGGGAAAACTATACAATGGTGGGAAATCATAATACCTAAAAACACCTCCAGATGTCATCACGGCTGGCCAGTGACACTGGAATTCCATCAGATTCAAGCACATAATCCTGAATTTTCACTTCTCTCACAATACGTCATCATGACAAGCAAAAGGAAGTCTACTGTTCCTTGCATGATCCCAGCAAAGAGCAAACATCTGAGAGAGGAGATTGTGTTGGGCTGTTTACCAGAGCTACTACCCACAATTCCTGAAGACAGTATTTTGAGCATTTCTAGTCAGGTGGAGGAAGAGATACAAAGGACCTACAACTTGTCTGAAAGAGGAATGCACCAATGCCCTCCATGCAGCTTTCAAACAATGGATCTGAACCTTTTTCTTAAGCATATGGACTGTTGTCACATGGATTTTCATACACAACCAGTATTTTACTGCCTGAGTTGTAAAATTGTGCTGGCAAGGTTTGAGGGTCTGGTACTGCATAATGCCAAAGTCCATCCCAAACTGCAAGTGGAGGGGAGCACTAACAAAGCATCTTTGCTGGTTACTAAGCGAGATGGAGTTCTAACTGTGGAACAGATACTATATACAGAAAACAAGGATTTCAGCGAAACTGGAATATCCGTTACCAAAATGCCTATAATGAAAATGATGGTCAAAGGAGAGCACAAGAAAATTGTTGTCTCCCACACAGTTGAAGTACAGAGGGCAGATGATTTTCCTAATAAACCCATGGCAATAGCTACTGGCGGTGCAGGGTGGAGTATACCTACATCTGATTTTCTCTCGGGCAGAGTTTCCCTTCCTGTGCCAAAAATTCAGAACACTGCCACACCAGTAATACAGAACATGAAGTCCCTCCGGAATTCAGCCTTTTCTTCCCCTGATTTAAACAGCAATCTGCCAAAAGTAATGATTCCACTCAGTAGCATTCCCACATATGACCCAGCCATGGATCTAAGCAGCTTCCTTAAGACTTCTTTTGGAAAGTTCCCATATCCCACTAAAGCAGAGCTGTGTTATCTTACTGTGGTTTCAGGTTTTCCAGAGGAGCAGATCAAGCTGTGGTTCACAGCTCAGAGGCTAAAGCAAGGCATCAGCTGGTCTCCTGAAGAAATCGAGGATACAAGGAAAAGGATGTTCAACACTGTGTTCCAGGCTGCACCTATAGCATTGCAAACTCACTCTCATCAGCAAGTTCCTCAGCACTATGTCTCTAGCCAACCCTCCTCTGTGTGCAAAGCCTTCATACCACATGCAGCAAAGGGCAGTGAGATGGAGAGCAAAGGAAGGGACATAGTGACCCAGGCTGGCATAACCCATAGGTCCTACCTGAAGCAACAGTCAAGCCAATTACCAAAACATGGGATTATCACAAAGGAACCTGGAAGGGAATTATCTTCTAAGAAAGCCGAAAACAGCTTATTGAGCCAATTCAGCATCACTATCAATCATATACATGATGAAAAAACTGGATCTATTAGCTCAGGCAAAACTGTTGTGACTGCGTCAACCAGCAATAATCAGAAACAAAACATTAGTTGTTGTGAAAGTAGCATAATGAATTTGACCAACATTGTCAGGAAAATTGATTGTAATGTAAATAACATAAATTGCACCGGCATACTTAACAGAAGCCCATCTTTCATTTATGGGCAAGATAACTCAGTTAAAGACACAAAAGAAAGCAGCAACAATGCCACCAGCAGAAAATACAATAATGAAGGTATTTACAAAAGCACCAGCCACAGTACTATTTGCACTAAAAAGGAGGGCAGCATATCTGATCATACCAGCTCTGCAAAGAACACAGACTCTAGCATTAGTAGCAGCACTGTAGCGGATGAGCTGTTCCAGGCCCAGACTAGCAGTGTGTTAGAGCCATTCCTTAATAAGAGCAAGAACAATTTGCCTGAAGAGCTTGAGGCTTTGAAGCAAAGTGTCAGCAGCTCAATGCAAGAACAGAAACATATAGCAACCAAGGGCAGACCTATGTGGGTTGATAAACCATATTACAGGGATAGCTCCGCAGACTCACACTTGGCTTTGGGGCTTTTTCATGGTAACATGCCCCAACCCTTTCTTTGCTCAAATGCATGCTTTGAGGAAGATAATTTCTCATTTAAGTCCCTACTCGATCAACCAGAAAAACATTATCCAAAATCATTGCTGGGAGCTCCTCAGGTTCCTTATTCAGGCTTCACTGCCATCTGCTACAAGGACCACAAACCCCTTGCCTTACAAGACCACCCTCAGCTATCAAAGGCTGTTTTAGATAGAGTTCGATTCACCAACAAAATTATACAAATGGACACTGACGATAAATATCTGAAGAAGCAGAAAAGCCAGACAAACAGTACTTTCTTCAATAATGACAAGGATGAGCACCACAGGGTAGTTCACCTACTACATGCTTTGCAAAAAGACGAGGGTAAAATGATAGCTGCTGTAGAGGAGGTGCCCTCACTCCAGCAGTATACAAACAAGGATCAAGACCAGTGGGTGGGTAATAACTCCTATCTTGAGACAAAGACAGAATCCATCAAGATACATTCAAAGCCACTGAACAAAGCAAAGCACATGCATGAAAACAGCAGAAAGCACATTAAGAACCAGCAATTAGATGAAGTTGGTGGTTCAGATGACAGTGGAGCATTAAAGAACCAAAAGCACATCCCAGATAAAGAGCAGTTTGTAGAGGATGATAAAGGTATCAAGGAAAAGTCACAGGAACAGAATGACCAGGCTGGAGATTTTGAAACTGAACAAGTGAGAACTGAATGTCTTACACTAGAACAACAAAGTATGTTTCACAAAGTAAACAGTCAAATTCCTGTGCTATCAAAGAAAAATCTGGAAGGGATCAAGAAGACTTCAGAACACTCAACAGCAAAAGACCAGTGGCTGAAAAAAGAGGAAGAGCCCCAGCTAGATAATCAGTCAAGGTAATAGGTTCCTCTTTAATACAGTAATGTCATGTAAAAGCACATTATTTAGCTTAAACAAGGTGATGTTTACTTTTACCACAGTATACAGTGTTCCTAACAGTTTTGGCACCCTTTGTAAAAAGATTTTAAAAACATCTTTTGATGAATTAGCTTCATCACCTCCTTTTGCCAACAAAACACACAGGGGTTTTCTTATATAACATTTTAGAATTTGGAAGAGTCCTAGGGTCCCTCTTTATGTATTCTAGATTATGTTTAAAATGTACATTAAAAGCAGGGATTGGCATTTTAGCTTTTGTAGCTTTAACTATTCCCTGACTTTTGAACATCAGCCCACTCCTGTTTTATCCTGGTTCCCATGAATGATTAGGAATGGGAGCCCTGTGTTCCAGTGTTTGTATAAAAGTTAACCAGGATGTTAATGGATTAAATTTTAAGATTAAAGTTCCTACACATGTATTTTAAGTTTCTTTTTTCAGACTATGTATTTTCATTAAAAATATTATTTTTCTTGTTTTCAACCCTTTTTTTTTTTTTACAACAGGTGCCAATATGAATGAAGGGTGCAATATTTACAATGTCTATAATTTGCACTAGATAAGACTAAAGGAAAATAGTTGAACTTAGATTTTATTTATTGATGTAGGAGGCAGAAGGGAAAATCATTACGTGATACAAATTTTATAATAGTCTGAGTGAATTCCACAGTTTGTAACATCATAAAGAAAGACGTTGCTACATTCTGTTGTACCTGAAACCTGAAGTTTATATGGTTTTGTAACCTTGTTGATCTTTGAACTATTAATTAGCTGCTTTGAAATAATCTGTTTTTTCTGTTTGCAGAGAATGTCTAAGAGGAGAGCTGCTGAAAGTGTGAAAAAGTCCACATTAATAATGCTATCTTTTTAATGATGAATGTAGGCATGTTGAGAACAGACAGCAGATCAGATTGTAGTCTATGAAGACGCAGCTCTAATGTTTGTCAGACTTTATTCTATAATGTATGAAAAATGTAGGAATTTATGTACACAGCTGTAGATGCACTACTGAGGGTGTTAAAGAATGGACAAACATGTATCAGTGGGTAGTTGAAGTTTTGTACTATTTCAAATAATCAGCACTTCTGCATTGCCTTGAGTTTTGCATTATCTACTTTACATTTCCTTCTGTATGTCCAGATTGAATCAAATATTAAGAGCAGATTCATCAAAAAAAAAAAAAAAAAGTTACAGAATAGTTACAAGAATATTCACTCTTAACCTGCTTTAGTGAGGTTTGCACAGATCAGCCAAACTCGGTAACTGCCTTAATGTCACTTTTTACTGCTGTGACTGTACAACCAGCTTTCAGCAGTTGTGATGTAAGAAAATGAAGTGTGTATAAAGTGGGAATTTTACATCCCAGCATATGCTGCTTTACTTTTTGAGGAAAACAACAAAATGACATGTGGAGAGAAAAAAAAAAATCAATCAAGAAAAGGAAATAATTAGTTCATACTGGATAGACGTGAAAACAGTTCAGGTAGTTTTCAATCAGAATAATGAATTAGCTTGTCCATAAGAAGGTCAGTTGGGTGTTCCCTTGTTTATCGATGAATTTTACTTATGCATCACTGATATGCTGCTAAATTTAAAAAAAAAAAAAAAAAACCCCAAAGTTAACAACCTAAGGTGCTTTTCATCCTGTATTATTTGCATTTGGGTTCCACATGATTATTTTTAAATATAATTTTAGAAATGTGAACAGTGTTTTTATATATCTATCTCCAATTTCTATTGTACAGGTCTGTCTGAAGAACACAATACACTGTTGTGTTACCCTTTCAACACATTAAAGTCTTTCAGTGATAAATGAATTAAACTAATTGTATCTTTATTCATGTGTCACACATCTTGCATATGATCAAATTAATATTGGTAACAGCATAAAGCAGTTATCTGTACAACCAACCAGGATGTTTGGTACTACTTTGATGTCTACTTAAAGATGTATGGAAGATTTTGAACATTTCCAGTCAAATTAAAACACATCCACTATAAAAAATGTAAAAATGGCACTTTGTATTTTAGTACACTATTCATTTACTAGAAAAATATAACCATTACTTTATATATGCCAGTATTAAGTCTTTCTTTGACAATATCTTAAAACAAAGTTAGCGTATAAAAATAAGCAGAAATGTGTTCTCTAAAGCCAATGTACTTATGTAAAATAAAAATTTAAAAAAAGCAGGGTCAACAAAACATTTGCATACCACTGTACAAAAAACTAACATATGCTTGGGCATTAACATATTTACATGTATATGAATGCTTTGTTTTTTTAACAGCTTATGTCATTTACTAAAGTTGACAGAATGTTAGTAAATCGGTGACATTTTATTGCCATAAAGAACCTTAAACCGACATCTGTATTGTTTGTAACACTTAAATGAAGCTTAGTATAGCTGCAGGCATGAACAGGTTTCTCCTTGTACTTTTCTTGCAAGTGTATGTTCTTTAACTGAATTATAAATATACAGAATTTATGGATGGTGTTTAATTTACCTGTGATATCAATGTAAATCACTGTTCTTAACAGATCATTCCAGTATGTATAAAATCACTCCAATAACTTCCTTTTCTTCAGTTTTAGCTTGCAATAAACCCTGCAAGCTTTTGGTAAATGCTTTTATGTGTTCAGAATATCTGAACCATTGGTCCATTATCCATTGGTCACCTAGGGGCCAAAAAGTAACCCAGCCTGATTCATGTCCAGCCTCCCACAAGTTTGATTCAAGAGCATAAAAATACCTAACTGTACCAATCCTGTAACGCTCAAATTCATGGCAAGGGACTACCCATGATAACCTTGCTCCCATTTATTTTCTCACAGGAGGACATTTACACTTTTGGGCTGAGCCTTGCTGAGCCACACTTGACTATCGTTATACAGCCATCAACAAAGAATCACTTTAAGAGCCCATGTTAAAATGAAGTGAAATACAAGAAAAAAAATGTTTATCATTTAAGGTCCATAAATTAATCAGATTTGGATTTCAGCTTCAGGAAGGTGGAGGTAATGTAACACTCTGAAATCTGCCATGTTCCTCAATCTGCTCCCAGCGGTGCAGTGGCAGAGCAATAAAAATTTGTTCCATATTAATTTCAAATGTCCTTAATTTCAAAACAACCATGTTTTTGACAAAGACATCAGTTAAAACTGACTGTTCAAGTGCTATCTAACATTTACAATGGCACCTGTCAAGAGGTGGGATAAGTTGTTATTCACTTCAATGGACAAAAACAGAAAATAAACAAGATGCACTGTATGGTTTTATTCTTAAATAACCTACAATGAACAGAGAAACAAAAACCATGATAAGAGGCAATAATGTGAACTTACACTGGTACTATAAATTTAACATTTTAAATGATGGCGCAGAGAGAAATAACTGAGAATAAGTCACATTAAAACCCATGTTTATAATTCAAAAAAAATATTAAAAAAGGGTCCTGTCCTTACACTGTTAAAAAATAGAACTGGTTGTATTCATAATTTTTTTTTTTTTATACTTTTCTCTGCTTTTTGGCAAAGCTATCCCTCACATGACCTTGGAAATAAAACATTTCTTTTCCTTTCAACTAACCCCAAACCAAAACATTATTAAAGAAATATCTTCAAGTAACATAAGGGAGTCCCCCTCCCCCTCCCCCTCTAAGAAAGTCATTAGACATCAAGTTAAAACCAGATGGACACTAAAAGCTGTGCAGAAAGCTTTGTGTTATCAGAAATGGAGGAGAAGGGGGGGGGGGGGAAGAGATTTTTTATATATGAAAGAGAAAGAGTATAGAGCATATATATATATATATATATATATATATATATATATATATATATAAATGGAAAAAAGTTCACATTTACACTGACAATTCCCTGATAAGTAACAAAAGAAAAATACCCCCCCCCACACACAACCTCATTTTCTGCTTGCTTAAGAAATATACTCACCATTGTATTTCAACTTCAGAATCTCCTAGTTTGTACACACTTCAAGTCCAGTTTTAAAAAGGTGAATTAACAATTCATGTCACATTCACTTTCGTTTGCATACGCACGTGCGCAAACGCATACACAGCCTCTCAAAAGTACAGATTTCTTTTCCAAAAAAGGCCCAAGGGTGTATATAAGGGATATGAATAAGGAATTCCTCTCTATTAAAATATAGAATATTCATATGGGAGATCTAAAAATGGACACAAAAAAAAAAATTTACACAAAGCAACTGGCTGTTGAATGTAGTAGCTTGAGGTGACCTTGGATTTCATTAGTTCTTACGTGTGTAACTGCGACTGTGCCCAACTGGAGGGGAAGAAAAACGAGTGGAAAAAGTTGTGGCCCAAAAAAGGTTGATCAGTTTCTCTGTTTCCATTTGTATGAATACCAAAACCCTCAACCCCCCCCCAAATCCACCTGATTGAGTCTTTTCCACATCCATTCCCTTGTAAGGTTCTCCAACTGCTGAAAATCACATCTGCTAAAAGTATTTGCAAAGATGGAAAAGGTTTAAAATTCAAATTCTTCATCTGCCATGTCAATAGCCCATGCAAACTTCTCACGCTGTGTTTTGTTGTAGATTTTCTCAATAGGAACACCCCACTTCTTACACCTGAGAGACGACATGGGGAGTAAAAAACAAAACAAACCAAAAAAAAATTACAAAACTTTAGTTGTAGCAGCAGACCAAAGCAAGATTCTCATGAATGTATGAGAAACTTTGAAACTTTAGTATTAGAGAATGAGTGTGTGCATGGCTGACCAGGCAACAGAGATACGGGGGTCCAGGTAGTTTAGTTTGGAGGTGCCGAGGGCAATCTGTTTGTTTTCCTCACGGTCTGTGGCCTGCACCTCCAGCTTCATCAACTGCTCCTCTACCCTTTGCACTGCTTTCTTCTTCATTTCTACAGCTCTGAGTTGCACATCACAATACACATTCACATAAACTACAAAAGTACATCCACCCAAAACTCATGGTCAAGGCCAAATTCCACTGGGTCCTTTCCAAGCAAATACTTTCTTACTCACTTCTTGGATTTTTCATCTCTGCGTACTTTTGCATCAGCCTTAGCACTTTTGAGCTCTCTTTTAGCATCAGCAAGCTGTTCCTTTTTAGCATCAATCTGATTTTAATGGACACAAAACATGTCAAAGTATAAGTCAGAACAAAGAAAATGAATGGTATCCAGCTCAAGTTTTACAAAGATACAAGGCATACCTTTGTTTGCAAATTCTGCATGGACTTCTCAAATGTCTTGGGAGGTGCCCTCTGGTGGTTACACAGGATGGCTACAGCTCTGTTGGCCCGGTTATAAGAAAGGATCTTGGCAGGGATGTTTTCTTCAGCTGTAAACAAGGGCCAAGGTTTTTGTGTTAGAGGAGTTTTAGAACCTCAGAAGTTCGATATGAAGTTTACAGATTCGCCCTGAAGATAAGGAGGCTTACGACTGGTCAGTTCCTTCAGCTGTTGCTGCAGCGTGATGGATGCATTGTAGGTACGAAACACTTTAGCCGTAAGGCCATCCATCAACTCCTGAAGATGCTTGTTAAGAATGGTAGTCTGGTGGAGTAAGAGCAAGAGTTTAGTATTTTAAGCCTTTAGTACATTTATTTGTTTCCCTTTGTGTCTGATGCAGTACACTTGCACAATGTTGGTGACGCAGCAGCAATTAGTTGCTGGGTTAGGAAAACCTTTGGAAACATTCTTAAAACTACATTGAACTATTGTTCTCAAATGTTAAAGTATGGCTTACAATTGAAAAAGTGTAAATTCAAAAAATTTTTTTGCAAAACTAGAGCATACATACATTTAAACGATCAAACAGGTCATCCTCTGGCTGTTTGTTTTCCATAAAAAGTTGGAGATTCTTAAAAACCTGAACACACACATAAGTCAACAAAATTATCCACAATATGGAAGTTGGAACAATATGAGAGAAAAAAAAAAAAAAAGTACAAGAGTCATGTTTTAATTTCACTTCTGGACAAGCATTACAGGAAACATTTAGCTTACTCTTTTTTCAACAGGGACTTTATTGTAGTAGCGGATTGAATCTTTTCCCAGGAAGTCAAACTCTGCAACATATTCCTGGCCATCTTTCTCTGGAAAGAGGTTAAGATGCTCAACTCTGAGAGAACAGCAGCCCACTGTGTCTGCTGTTTCTCCTTCCTCTTTTTCATTTCCTGCTCTCAGAGCCAGCTACAAGCAAACAGACATATATATTTTTAAAAATATATATTTAGAGACCATGTTGGGTCAGTTATATTAGTATAACAGGCCAATGTATTAGCAAATCAGATGCATAGGCTTATGAATGGAACAAACTCAAGACCTTGTCAATGAAGTAGAGGGCCACAGCTCTCTGTCTGATCCTCATCTCTTTAGACTTCCAGTCCTCTCTGTACTGAGCCCGTATACGGTCCACGCACTGCTTCAGCCGACGAGCAGTTTCGTACTTCTGCCAGTCCTTTTCCCCCTGCAAAGTCCAAAACAAATGTTTAATAAATTTCTCATTAAACTTTCTTTAAAAACATTCTCCTACAATGTTATGTTTTGCAGGATTAACAAGATGCATAAGTAGCTGTATTACATTTGCAGCATTTAGCAGACGCTATTATCCAGAGCAACTTCCATGGCCTAATTACAGGGACAGTCCTCCTGGAGCAATTCAGGGTTAATGGTCTTGCTCAGGGACCCAGTGGTAGTAGTGCCAGAGGTGGGATTCGAACCTGGGACCTTTTGAGCCATAGTTGCATAGGCAAGTATCCTACCACTAGATCACCACCACCCTATTATATCTAGTGATCAAACTTTTCAAAATGCTGGATTTGCACCTTGATTCTGGAACTGGGGTTGAGCATGATGTACTTGATGGCCCCCTGGATGTTCTCAGTCCATGAAACCAGCCATGTAACTTTGTTGTCATGTCTCACCTCTTTCCACTTGGTTCCTGGAGGAGGCTTAGGGTACTGAGAGTCCCTAAGGATGAAAACTTGGCTTTTGAGTCTTTTTTTTTTAATACCCCAAATTGGGATGCAAAGTTATACTATTTCATCTGATTTTAACAAGAAAACAGTTCTAAAGGGCCATCACAGTAAGAGAGATACTTAGTCATTCTTTTATGGTCAATTCAATTCACAAAAGGAAACATCAAAAATACTTACAGGCCCTAAAACATTTACTAATTCATATAATTCAAGAAACAAATTCAAAAACCCAAGGTGCAACTGTACGCTTGACCAGTGTATAAAATTTAAATATTTCCACACTTGCTGCAATTGATGATAATGTCTTCTGGTCGGATGCGGCGCTTTAACATGCCCATTTTTGGATGGTCTCCTCGTCCACGGAACAGACCAGGGGGCTCAATTCGGAAGTTGGCAATTCTTTCACGGTGATTGTCCATTACACAGAAGCCATACTCTTGCAGGATACGCTCATTTTCTTCTTTGATTTTCTGAAAATGTTTAAAAAATTTAAACATCTTTTCTGAATTACTGCAACATTGACAACAGCTATGCTAGTAATATTGAATATACCCGTTTCTCCTCTTTAGACATGGCTTTCCTGGCCTCTGACTGAGTTTTAAAATATGCACTCATCTCACTAAAGTCACACTTGCTCAGGTCAGTGATTTTTGCCTTTTCTTCCGAGGTCATTTCCTAAAACACAAAAAATTAATAAATTCTTTTCAGAATTTCCTTTCATGTTCTTGAATCACATGGCAAAAAGTCTTGATTACCTTCCTCCAGTCTTTAAAGAAGTTTTTCCGGAATACATCTTTGGTAGTGTATTCATGGTCCAGCATTTTAGCAAAGAAAGTTGCTACCTCCTCTGCCTCTGGGCTGAGTTTCATAAGTCTTCCTAAATAGAGAGAGACAAAGAAAAATATCACACATAGAATATTTCATCAGCATAAACCCTGGTTGTGAAAGAGGCCAATGCATTGTCAGTATTGTGCTCATATATACATACCAAAATAAAAAAGAAGCTTCAAAATCTTACCATCGTAATAGAACTTGACATTGCTAGGAAGAGGCTCATATGGTGGAGCAAATACAGGCCCTTTATGTTCCAGAAACTTCCATTTCACTCCATCTGTATACCGCTCCTCTTCCCACCTACCACAAACCCACATATTAAAAATTGTTACAATGTTTTAAATCAAAAGACAAATGCAAAGCACTAAAGAAATATGCCAACTATAACCAAATAAAAATAGGACAAAACCATTTCCACTTTTCCTCTGGCTCCTTCTTAGCTTTCTTTTTGCCATCAATTCCCACTTCTCCTTTCTTGTCTTTAGATTTCCTTTTGGGCTTTATGTCCTATTAAAAATAATGTATAATAGCAGATGTTTTACTACTCAAAAACTACAAACACCAATAAAACTCAAGCAGATAAACTGATGAACATGTTCTCTTACCTCTTCCTCCTGTTTTCTTTTCTTTACTTTCTTCTCACCTTTATCATTCTCAGTTTTGATTTTTTTTGGCTTGAACTCAGCACTGAAAGACATAGAAAAAGGAAAAAGCATTTTTAAAATCTTCAGCAAAGAATGTTTTCACCATTTTCAATTCTTGATTTGAGAAAAAGACAAGTGAAGTCTGCACTGGTCACTCACTCATCATCATCATGCTCTCTCTTCAGGGACTTTGGTTTGGGCAGGTGGTAGAGGTCTTCACTTTCTGGCTCAGACTTTATGTGAGGAGGGCTGGAAAGACAGATTCAGTTCTCCATTGGTAGTGACAAAATCCAAAAAATTTGTTACATCTGCCTAATACCTAATAAAAATATAGATGTCCTTCGTGTGACCAAAACAGCCATGTCTTTTTGAGGCATCAGAATGAGAACATTTTTGATTCTGAAGGAAAATATGGACTCTACAACTCTTCTGAAGGTGTCCTGCATTTGTAACTGGAAATATTCAACTTCCAAAAGAATGCAAAGTCAAAATTGGGTTCTTTAAAGGGTTCTTAAAGTTCTTAAACTCTTACTTTTCTTCAGCTGTTGTGCTGTTTACATAACCACACACAAGGAATGTGCTTAAGGTGCACTGCATCTTTGTGAAGACTATGGAGCTGTCTGGTCATTTACAGGGTGACCTATTGAAGGCTGGGACAAATGAGTCAGTGAAAGGCAGTCATGTAACAAAAGAACTTCATGGAAACACTTTGGACTAAAAAGCACACGAAAGGCCAACTAGAACATTCAAAAAGTAATCTGGCTAGGCTTCCAGAGCTTAGAGCAATTCTATGGAGTGATGAAAACGTTTCAACCATTTGGATCAACAGTTTGGTGTAAGACAGGTAACAGTATCTCTATCGCCAAGGTCCAGCATGGTGGTGAGCATGTGATGCTGGAGCATTTTGACTGCAGAAGCGGCTAACTTCTGCAGTGAAAACCACATGGGGAGTCCATAATGCCAGTATAATGGTTAACCTGACCCTTGTTAAAAACTGAACTGCCTAGCAAACCAGCAGTGCACATTTTCAAGTCAACACTCTAAACCAGGTTAAATCCCACAGAAAATCTATGGCTGGGTTTAAATAAAGCAGTTGAAGCAGGGTGCTACCAATCTTCAATTACCTGGAAGCTTCTGCAAAAGAAGAATAATTCCATGATAAAGGTGTTAGCTTGTCAGCACTGATGCTACTTGATGTCTCAC
Organism: Hepsetus odoe; assembly: GCA_017165825.1. Taxonomy (NCBI): domain Eukaryota; kingdom Metazoa; phylum Chordata; class Actinopteri; order Characiformes; family Hepsetidae; genus Hepsetus; species Hepsetus odoe. Next base: position 254,266 of record CM029393.1, on the reverse strand, counting down.
TAACTGCTAAGGTTGGAGTTAAATAATCAAAAAGACAAAAATAAATAAGATGTAAAAGGGACATAAAACTAGACTTTATTTTAACTTTAAACTGCAAACATTTGCATTATCCAACATGTATGCATGCACATTCTCTGTTTAATGACATTTATTGTAAATTCTCCTTTTGAAGGGGAGTAGAGTTGAATGTTTCCAGTTGCAACTGCAAATCTTGCAGGTTCTTCTCTTAACTTCTCTGGCCTTGTCTTCAAGCAATTTTTTGTTGTTTCCAAAAACTTCAAAATCAAACTGTTCACTTAATGCCAAAGATATCCTACGCCTTGACAGAGTGTAACTTATCAACATCTTCCACTTCACCTGATGGCAGTTTGAAAGCTATGGCTGATCAATGTACTCCCAAACTGAATTTTATAGACTGAAGAAAAATAATCTCTACAAAAGAACAGGGAAAAAGTAAAATGGGGAAGGGGGGTTGGGGGTGATCGCACATCTTACATTTAAATCATTCATGTGCTTACTCACCTAGCAAAGCCATTCTCCCTCTCTCTCTTTGACTCACCATCGAAAGGCTAAGATAGAAATAAAAAAAAAAAAAAAAAAAAAGTCAGTCAGCACAAGTTCTGTAGTGAGATCAGTATGGCCTCACAGCAGCAGAGTGTTAAATGTTGCAAAAAGTGAACAACAATATTCACCCTTTCCTCCTTCCTTTTCTCTTTGTACTTGTCCTTCTGCTTGTCCAAGGATACATCTTTGTACTTCAACTTCTCTTTATTCCTGTGTTTTTTATCTGAGGAGTGCTCACTGTGAGTACAAAAGAAGTTCAGAAAAATGCAAGAGGACAGACACAAGTTCCCTCCTGTGGTGCTGCAGACCACACCATTCTTATCAAAAACAAGGCAAAAGCCCACATCACCAGGGCCTGACCATAAGCCCGACCCTAGACAAATATAAGTGGACAGCATAATAGCAGGGTGTAGAAAGAGACCATGGGAGAAAAAGGAAGAAGTGGGTAATACCTGTTGCTGCACTTGGATTTCTCACGTTCTTTATCTTTCTTGTGGTCCTTGTGTTTATGTTCCTTGTCCTTATACTTATCTTTGTATTTGTGAGAATCTGATGGGGGTGAAGGAGAGAAGAAAAAAAAAAAAAAAAAAAAAAAAAAAAGGGGGTACATTTAAAAAGGACAGCAATTTTCCTCAATGATAACAGGATAACTGAAACCAGCCACTAAGAATGCTCAAGCCAGTGTATTTCTTTGTGCCAGAGCCAGATAAATGGTTACATCAGGAAGGGCATCCGGTGTAAAACCTTTGCCAAATCAATACGCAGACAACTAACTAACTTTCCATACAGGATTGGCCGATGCACAGGTTAAAAATTACCGCCATCATTACTGTTAACTGTTGGCCAAAGGAGAAGAGGAGGAAGAGGAAGAAGGCATGCCTGGAGGCAGGAGTAGAGAAGGAAGTGTAGGAGTGAAAGTGAATTAGGAAGTTTGAAATGTCAGCTTGACTGATAAAGGGAGAGAATTAGCTGATATGATTGAGAGAAGAAAAGCTGGTATTTTGTGTGTGCAAGAGACAAAATGGAAGAGGAACAAGGTCAGATGTATCAGAGGCAGGTTCAGATTGTTTAAGCATGGTGTGGATGGGAGGACAAACAGGGTAGGCGAGAGATGTAGAGAAAGTAGACAGGAGTACAAATTCATGAAGTGCAGGGAGAAGAAAGCAGTGTCGAAGGCTAAAGATAAGGTGCATGGTGAATTGTATGAGAGGTTGGACAGTAAGAGTGGAGAAAAGAACTTGCACTTATACTGATTAGCTAGTCAGAGAGCCAGACTTTGAAAGATGTGCAGCAGGTTAGGGTGATAAAGGATTGAAATGGGAAGGATGGGGAAAAAAAAAAAAAAATAAAAAAAATAAAAAAAAAAATACTTTGAGAGTCTGATGAATGAAGAGAATAAGAGAAAAGATTGGAAGAAGTGAACATACTGAGACAGGAAGTGCAGCAGATTAGCAAGTCTGAAGTAAGGGCAGCAATGAAGAGGATGAAGAATGGAAAGGCTGTTTGTCCAGATGTACCAATTGAAGCATGAAAGTGTTTAGGAGAGCAGTAGAGTTTCTAACTAGACTATTTAACACAACCTTGGAAAGTGAGAGGATGCCGGAAGAGTGTAGAGGGTGATGTGCAGTGTTTAAGGAAGAGAGATATAGAGAGATAAACTTGCCACAGCATGAAGTTATGGGAAAGTAGTGGAACATAAGAGGACCCGTTTTATTATTGTACTGTGTTCAACTCGCTTACATAATAGCATATTTCTAGCAGCCTGATCTCTAACTGCAATATTTACATTTACAGCATTCAGCATTTTAATTACAAGTACAGTCCCCCAGGAGTAATTCAGGGTTAGAGATGGGATTCGAACCCGGGACCTCTTGAGCCACAGGTCCATAGGCAAGTATTCTACCACTAGACCACCGCCACCCACAATATCACACTGCATACAGTGCATCCTGAAAGTATTTGCAGCACTTCACGTTTTGCTGTTACAGGCTTATTCCAAAATGGATTGAATTCACTTTTTACCTCAAAATTCTACACACAATACTCCATAATGACAAAGTGAAAAAATTTTGCTTGAAACCTTTACAAATGTACTAAAAATACACAGCCTTTGCCCAGACACTCAAACGTGAGCTCAGGTACCAAGAACTCGGCCACTCTGACAGAGCTCCAGTATTGCTCTCTAGAGAGGAGAACCTTCCAGGAGGACAACCATTTCTGCAGCACCCCACCAATCAAGCCTGTATGGTAGAGTGACCAGATGGAAGCCACACCTCAGTAAAGGCACATGACTGCCCACCTGGAGTTTGCCAAAAGGCACCTGAAGGTCTCTCAAACCATGAGAAACAAAATTCTCTGATCTGATAAAACAAAGATTGAACACTTTGGTCCAGGCACCACTCAGCACCTAGCCATTACCATCCCAACAGTGAAGCGTGGTGGTGGCAGCATTATGATTTTGGAATTTTTTTCAGCAGATGGAACCGGGAAACTAGTCAGGGTCGAGGGAAAGATGAATGCAGCAACCTACAGACATCCTTGATGATAACCTGCTCCAGAATGCTCTGGATCTCAGGCTGGGGCAGAGGGCCTTCTTCCAGCAGGAAAACAACCCTAAGCACACAGCCAGGATGACAAAGGAGTGGCATCAGGACAACTCCATGAATGCCCTTGAGTGGCCCAGTCAGAGTCCAGATTTATATCTGATTGAAAATCTCTGGAGAAATCTGAAAATAGCCGCGTACAAACACTCCCCATCCAAGCTGCTGTAGCTTGAAAGGGAGAAACTGCCCAAAAACAGGTGTGTCAAGCTTGTAGCATTATATTCAAAAAGACCTGAGGCTGTAATTGCTGCCAAAGATGTTTCAACAAAGTAAATTGAGCAAAACCAAATACTTATGTACATTTTTACATATATAAAAAAATTGCCAAAATTCTCAAGCAGCTCCCCCCCCCCATTAGTGTTGGTGGTCTAGTGGTAAGGTAGGGTACGCCGTTACAGACCAAGAGGTTGCTGGTTTAAATCCCACCTCCAACACTACCTTCACTGGGTCCCTGAGCAAGTTGCTCCAGGGGGACTCTCCCTGTAGTTAGGAAATGTAAGTCACTCTGGATAAGAGCGTCAGCTAAATGGCATAAATGTAAATGTCATTATGGGGTATTTAATGTACAATTGTGGTAAAAAAATGTATTCTATCCATTTTGGAATAAGGTGTTAACATACGACCATGTTTAAAAGGTGGAGCATTGTATAAATCCTTTTCAGATGCACTGTAGATTTTGAAATCTACTAAGCTCAGAATGTGGAAGTGTCTAGTAGGGACTGGTGTGAATTTATAGTAGCCCCTTTTCTCTGCATAGACAAGAGCCTACTGATTTGTAAATGTGTTCTGAATGGTTGGGTTACACCAAAACAGCAGCTTTAGCTGTGTGGGTGTGTGTTTGAGGGAGATGTTTCCACATGCCCCAGGTGCACCCAACATTACACAAGTGAAATCCAAAAAGTCAAGCAGATGAAAAACAGAATGAACTGCCCAAGCCCCATATTCACAATTGAAGTTTTACATATGGATACCTAACTATACTGTACATGTTACAGACAGACTGCTGATCAGTGACATGTTATTGACAGATTGCCTGTGTTTTGACCTTTAACCAATCAGACATCTTAGAAAATGTCACCCCCTAGTGTCTCGGCTCAACTTGAGCCTTACATTTACTATACCCACTAAACTATGAAACTGCGGAATTCTTATGTCAGCACACACACACTGGACTGTGAATTTGTCCTCAGCATTTAACCCATTCTGACAAACTAGGAGTGAACACACACCTGGGAGCTGACAGGGAGCATGAGCAACATTTGCTCGCAGAGAGCAAATTAGGGTAACCTACTCAAGGGTAACTTTGTGAAACCTACTGGCCCAGGACTCTGACCTACAACTCCACACCACTCCCCTTCACACAATTTTGACAGAAGTACTTGTGACTGAAACTGTAGAAACATTATACATAACTTCTAAACCTATATAAAACTTCCCAGAACTTCATGTCAATACCATATTAAAGGGAATTTACATTCAGAATTAAGAATTCTTTGCTTTCTCCTTTAAAGGAACTACTTTGGAGTTCATTGTTATGTAGCTGTAGCTGGTATCCCTTTTACACTTCAGTGCTGTATAATGGTGCCTGGCACAGCATGCAGGTAAGGTATAAAGTTGAGCTGAAGTTTAAAAAAAAGACAAGCAGACAAACACCACCTGGAAGCTGCAAGCAATATGTCATGCATACAACTCTTGTGGTAAGACTCCATTTACAACACCAGCGATGGTCTGGGGGTTATGTACTAGGTGCCAAAATTGTAAGGTCGCAGGTGGTGTTTGTTGCACATCTAAATTAAACAGAATTAAAGTTCTGAAGAAAGTCAGATATAGTTACCTAACTGTAACTAAGACTTAGAGTCTAACATGAACACGTTCATGCTAAATTTTACATTTTACCCATCTTAATTTATGTACAGTATTTACACGTTTGTAGGTGTATCAGATGACTAGCTTTAACTATTGAGTACAGGCTGGTTATATTTCTGAACAAAAACTGCTTCAGTGAGACAGTAAGCTTCTACACAGAACAATATTAAAAACAAGGAACTGATTTGAGTATGGGTGATGTGCCATTCAGTTTATTCAATTCAATTTATTCTTGCATAGCATTCAGTTTATGGCTTTTCTACCTTTAACTCATCTATATTATTCAATTTTTTGTCTTCAAACCCAATAAGAACTTTTTTCTTTTAAACAAAAGTTTTAGCTGCTATCAAAATGTTTGTCCATGTTGTGGTTTTTGTCTATGACTAAAAACATTTTCATTCAAGCATCACCAAGTCTTGAGCAAGGCTTTTATAAAAACAGACTTTATATATGAATTAAATAATGATGTTTTAATCATTTACACAAACATGAAACGTTTTCTCTCACTTGTCCCTTTCTACACAGTATTTAAACCTAGAGTTGGAGAACTGCATCCCTATAGTTAGGCCATTCTTTAAAACTACTATAAATTACTGACATTTATTTAAAAAAATTTCAAGTATGGAGCCCCAGCATATCGACCCATTTTACACAAGATGAGTACGGTTGATCCGCCGGTTCTTTTGTTCCTCCATAGCATGTCCATCTTAATGTTTCTACATACAGACCGCTTGTGAAAAAAGAAAATGGCGCAGAGACTAAGTCCGTAACCCCCAAAGCCCGACTTTCAAAACCCCTGTAAAACCAGGCCCATCACCTCTTGGCTAAACCCATGTAGTATTTAGAAAATTTATCCCCCTATTTACAAGATTCCTATGTCCCATTTGCAAAAAAAGACCAGATAAACTATGTTTCTGAGGCCTAAATATGAACAATAGGCGGCTGTCACAGGCAGAAGGGACTTAGTCTCTGGACGCCATTTCTGTCCTCACTAACTAACGGATAGAGAGAAACACAAAACTCACAGAATTTGTTGAGGTTAAACAACCAAAACTTACCATTATATTTGGATCCAGAGTCAATCTGTGGAATGAAAAAGGAATTAAAGTTAACCGCCATATCACCAGCTTGCTAACTTTAAACTTACAACCGAATAGTTAGCACGTTTACACAGCTAACTTATTAAAAAGCAAAATCCATAAGCAAATCTAACATAGGAAAGATTGGTAAGAGAATTTCGCTGTCTGTACACACGGAGTAGTCTGCTGAATCTTTGTCTTCAACAACAATTATCGAAACGTAATCGTTTTTTGTGCGCTCATTCCGACTAGTAGCTCCTGTAGCTTGTTAGCTTAGCAATACTGATCAAAACCGCGGAGGTCTAAAAAAACAGCTATAGCAATACACGAACAACAAATACAACTAGAAAACCTTACCTGAGAATTGTGAGAATTGTCCCCGCTCATTTCCACTACTATTTGTTACCAATAACAAGTCTAAAACCGTAAAAGAATAAAACGCCGGCGCACAGCTGCGGCAGAAATGGAGAAACTTGCGTTGTGTAACAGACTAAGTCCAAAATCTGAATTGGCGCGCATGCGCGACGCTTTAAAGGCGGGCCCACGCGTGCATCTTTAAACCACGCCCACACAACGTGCCAGCGCCAGCAAAAGTAAATGAAAGGAAGCTACGTCCTCTACATAAAAAAAAAAGAAAAAACACTTAGGTGCGTTTCAGGAGCTACTGTCTTCTGGGTTAAAGTGTGTGGGGGACTACCCATACAGCTCAGTGGTGATGTTTTAGGGAATGCGTTCCCTGGAGTGACTGAACACATTTGGGATGAACTCGTTTTCATTCGACATCAGTGCCTCACCTCACAAATAATCTGGTCGAATCCAATGATCAGTCATTAAAAAAAAAAACATGGTTATTCAGGAACAGAACCTGCTTTAATTTCATAATGGTCTGGCATAATATCAACTTTGTCTAACATTTTCCAATTTCAAAGGTCACAGACAGACTGACTAAACAGTGCAGTGAGGCGTCACTAAAGGTTCAATTCAATTCAATTTATTCTTGTATAGCGCCTTTTACAACAAAGTTGCCCCAAGGCACTTTACATTGATGGTCGATGATGGAACAGGTTACAGTAATAGATGTTAAAGCCGGACGACTACGGAGGAGAGGAACCAAAAACTCCACTATATGGAGAAAAAAAAAAACCTCTGAGGTTCCAAGGTCAACCGGCTACCCAACCCCCTTGGGTATACTAACAGTACAAAGTTAGTTGAGGAGTCCCAAGTTTCTTCCAGGTACCGATGAGCCGCCAGGGTCCCTTGGCGCATCAGATGCATCACACAGACCAGATGATAGCTTGGCATTGGACTCAGGTGATGACCACAACGGGCCCCCCCGGACATGTGGGGAGAGAAATGGAATGAGGGGGTCAGTAATGAGCAGGATCCAGTAGTGACAGACACAGAAATGAAACAACAGTGCGATGGCATGTACAGCAGCACCAGCGACATTAGTAATGGTGCACTATGGTGATTGGGGCGGGTAAGCTAAACTAAAGAAGTAAGTCTTCAGCCGTGATTTAAAGACTGAGACTGAATCGGCATCCTGTACAGAAGCAGGCAAGCTGTTCCACAATCTAGGGGCCCTGTAACTGATAGCTCGTGCTCCTATACATTTATTTATGCGAGGGACAATTAGGAAATCTTTATTCTGTGATCTAAGTGGGCGATTAGGTGTATAGGTATTAAGCAGTTCGGTTAGGTATATTGGGGCAAGACCTTTAAGTGCCTTGTAGGTTAAGAGGAGGACCTTGAAGTCAGCCCTGTACCTAACAGGAAGCCAGTGAAGCGAGGAGAGTATGGGAGTTATGTGTCGTACTTCCTGCTCCTGCTAACAATCCTAGCGGCTGTGTTCTGAATGCGCTGTAGGGTGCTTAATGTGCCCTGAGAGCTTCCAGAAAGTAGGGCATTACAGTAATCTAATCTACTGTATACAAATGCATGTACTACTTTTGCCGTGTCTTCCATTGACAGAAAACGCCGTAGTTTGGCAATGTTCCGAAGGTGCAGGAAGCATGTCTTCGCAACTGCATTAACATGGGGATTAAATGAAAGATTTTAATAAAAAATGTCCGGGGCCATTTAAGGGCTGTTCCGCTAATGCCGACAGTGGAGTGAAGCCTATTTACTAAAATGGAGTGATCTACCGTGTCGAACGCAGCACTAAGATCTAAGAGAACAAGAACAGTGATGTTTCCTGCATCACTCGAGACCATTATATCATTCACCACTCTAGTTAGAGCAGTTTCTGTGCTATGTCCAAGCCGGAAGCCTGATTGGAATTTATCTAAGAGGTTATGCGTGTCTAGATATGACTGCAGTTGTCTCGCAACTAGTTTTCTAGAATCTTAGAGAGAAACGGGACATTAGAGATAGGTCTATAATTACTTGGTGAGCGAGGGTCCAAGTTAGGTTTTTTAAGCTGTGGACTAACCACTGCTGTTTTAAACTGGGTACTACACCTGAGGTCAAGGATGCGTTCATGATATCAAGTATAGGTGTTGATAGTATTCCTAAGGATTCCTTCAGGAGCTTGGTTGGAATGGGATCTTCACCATATTGAGCCAGTGTCTGTTCCCCGAACAAAACTATACAAAAGAAATTATCAGAAAATCTACCCTACCAATTTGATTAATGTTAAACTTTCTAAATCAGCAAATAACAGCACCTTAGATCTAAAGCTGAGACTTCTCAATATTAGATCACTAAACTCTGTGATTAGATCACTAAAGCTATAATTATAAATGAGATGATTAATGAAGAGGACTTTGATGTTCTGTGTCTCACAGAAACCTGAGTTTAAACCTAATGAATTAACCCATACAGGTTATTGTTATGTACACAATCCTCACTTAAGTGGCAGAGGGGATGTATAGCAGTTATACATAAGAACACCATAGTTTTCAGTCAGAGAACAGGTTTAAACTCTCTTCTTTTGAAACCCTTTTTATCAATATAACTAATCTAAATAAAAAAACGACAGCCTTTTCACTGATTACTATTTATAGTCCACCAGGATCTTACTTGCAGTTTCTAAAGGGGTTGAGTGATTTGCTAGCAAGCCTGGCCATATATAAAAATAAAGCAATAAGTGTTGGTAACTTTAATATTCATGTAGAGAAAGAACAAATCTCACTGAAATTAGCATTTACACCTATCCTTAATACTGTGGGTTTTATCCAGAATGTAATGGGGCCCACTCATTTCCATAACCAAACTTTAGATTTAATCCTTACACTAGGTGTTCAGGCTGACAACATTATTCCCCAGTCAACAGTGATCTGTGATGACCTTCTTATCACATACAGTGCCTTGCAAAAGTATTCAATGGCATTATTCATGTTGTGTTACCTCACAACCTGGAATTAAAATGGATTGTTTGAGAGTTTGCAAACAATTGTTTGAGATTTCATTTACAGAACATGCCTACAACTTTGAAGATGCATTTTTTTTTATTGTGAAGCAAACAAAAAATAGGACAAAATAACAGAAAGCTGCAGCGTGCATAACTGTAAATTATGTAAATCTTTATTATGCAATATTTATGATGTATTATGTAATATTATCTACTTTGTAGAGCCACCATTTGTGGCTATTACAGCTGCAAGTCGCTTTGGATAAGTCTCTATGAGCTTGCCACATCTTGCCACTGGGATTTTTATCCATTCCTCAAGGCAAAACTGCTCCAGCTCCTTCATATTGAATGGTTTTGACTTATGAACAGCAATCTTCAAGTCTGACCACAGATTCTCAGTTGTGGCTCCCTGTGGCTTTGGAAAAAAAATTAATAAAACTTTAAGTGTATTATATTTTTATTCGTTGTTTTTTTTTTTTAATGTACCTTGAAATTTGAAGATTATTGTGATTTTGTAACATTAAAATAGAACATGTTTAAAACCAGCCGGGCACACGCACGCATTGCGTTTCCTGTATACGTCAAAAAGGATTTGCGGTTCCCGGTGCTTTCTCTATTGTGGAAACTGGGTCCAAAGAGCTCTTTGAGTGTTAAAGGTTGCCGAGCCCTGGACTAGGCCATTCCAACACATTTTAATGTTTCCCCTTAAACCACTCAAGTGTTGTTTTAGCAGTATGCTTTGGGTCATTGTCCTGCTTGAAAGTGAGCCTCTGTCCCAGTCTCAAATCCAGTCGGACTGACACAGGTTTCGCTCAAGAATATCCCTGTATTTAGCAGCATTTTTCCCTTGACTCAGACCAGTTTTCCAGTCCCTGCTGAAAAACATCTCCACAGTATGATGCTGCCACCACCATGTTTCACTGTGGCGATGGTGTTCTTGGGGTGATGGGATGTGTTGGGTTTGCGCCAGACATAGCATTTTCCTTGGTGGCCGAAATGTTTTAATCTCATCTGATCAGAGCACCTTCTGAAGATACATTTCGGAAGTCGCCCACATGCCTTTTGGCAAACTCAAAACATGCCTTCTTATTATTGACATTAAGTAATGGCTTTTTCTGGCCACTCTTCCATAAAGCCCAGCTCTGTGGAGTGTACGGCTTATTGTGGTCCTATGGACAGATACTCCAGTCTCTGCTGTGAACTCTGCCACTCCTTCAGGATCTTGTATCTTTGGTCTCTGTGCTGCCTCTCTGATAAATGCCCTCCTTGCCCGGTCTGTGAGTTTTGGTGGGTAGCCCTCTCTTGGCAGGTTTATTTATGGTACCATGTTCTTTCTGTTTGAAGATGATGGATTTGATGGTGATCCAGGGGATCATCAAAGATTTAGATATTTTTTTATAACCCAACTCTGACTTATACTTCTCAACAACTTTGTCCCTGACTTGTTTGGCATGCTCCTTGGTCTTCATGGTGCATGGTGCTTGGTGCTTAGTGCTTAGTGCTCATGCTCATGGTGCTCATGCTTAGTGGAGTTGCAGCTTCTGGAGCCTTTCAGAAAAGGTGTGTTTATACTGACAGATCATGTGACACTTAGATTGCACACAGGTGGGCTTAATTTCACTAATGTTATGAATTTTGAAGATAATTGGTTGCACCAGGACTTTTTAGGGGCGTCATGACAAAGGGGGTGAATACATTTGCCAATTTTCAGTTTTGTTTTTTTTTTTATATATATTTTTCTCTTTTCACTTCACCAACTTAGGTAAAAAGCCAGGGGGGGTTGTGAATACTTTTGCAAGGCACCGTATGCGATCCACAATAGTTATAATTTATGTACATTACCTTGTGATCATGTTAGCCTTACAATAATGTTCTCCACAGCCTTTAGTTTTATCAAAAACCTTCCAGCTTTATCAACACATATAAGTTCTCCATCAGGTCCAAAAGAGCTGGATAATTTCACTGAATGTTTAGAGAACATGTTTTGTTCCACGTTAGATAATGTAGCACCATTAAAATGAAAAAGAATTAGGCAAAAAAAGCTTGTTCCATGGTACCCTATTAAACACGTGCTCTAAAGCATGGAAATTAGAACAAAATGGTCGCTGACAAAATTAGAATAATTTCACTCTGCCTGGATGGAGCGCTTCATACAATATAAGAAGGCACTTACATTCGCATACTCAGCCTACCTATCCACATTAATAGAGACCAATAAAAAATAATCCTTGTTTTTTATTCAACACAATATCTACACTTATGAAGAACCATCCAGGAGCTGAAAGTCAGATACCTGCAATGTACAAAAGCAATAATTTGATCAACTTCTTTAGCAATAAGATTGAAATCATTCGGCAAGAAATCTAAAATCAAATAGTAAATACACCACATCTACTGCCCAAGACAGATATAGATATAGAGCAAAACCTAATGCCTATAGAGAGGTTAGCTTACTTCAATCCAGTTCTGCAGCTCGACCTTATCTCAGCTATTTCCTCTTCCAAATCTTCTACTCGCATCCTCGATTCAGTCCCTACCAGACTACTTAAAGAGGTCATGCCAGTAATATTCAGGCCTTTATATTAGAAATAGTAAAATCATCTCTCAAGCTGGGCTACATGTCAAAAGCATTCAAAATAACAGTTATTAAGTCTTTACTTAAGCCTAATCTTGATCCATTCAAGTTAACAATTTATCAACTGATTTCTAATTTGCAATTTGTATCTAATTGTATCTAATTGTATCTGTATGTAAGATTCTGGAGAAAGCTGTGGCCCAGCAGTTGTGGTCATATCTACATAAAAATAACATCTTTGAGAAATTTCAGTTTTGTTTTCATCCAGACCAGATACAGGTAGTGAAAATAATAAATGATCTCTTAATGGCATCTGACAAAGTGTTAGCATCCTTACTAGTCCTCCTTGACCTTAGTGCAGCGTTTGACACCACAGTCCCCAATATCTTACTGCACAGACTAGAAAACCTGGTTGGTATAACAGGAACAGCCCTTTCATGGTGTAATTCATACATGACCAACCATTATCAATTTGTAAATTTAGATGATGTCAGTTCGTATAAAAGTTAGTTATGGAATCTTGCAAGGCTTCATTCATGCTCATTCTGGGTTCAGTTATCTAGATACATGGAGTAAGCTTCCACTGTTACACTGATGACACATAATTATATATTTCTGCCAAGCCAGATGATAAACTTAAATTAAAAAAGATTGAGGATTTCTTAAGATTTTAATGTTTTTATCTACATTTTTTAATGTTAAATTCTGAAAAGATAGAGGTTCTTTTGCTAGGTCCTAAAATTGCTAGAGACAAACTTTCAGGTTTAATGCTAGACTTTGCAAATTTAAGTTACAATTTAAATTGACAAATTAAATTAAATTGACACAATTGACTTGGATGTTTCTGTAGATACACACACTGGAAACATTACTAAAATAGCTTTTCTTCATCTTAGAAGAAAACCTCTCCTTAGTGTTGAATAGCTACCGGGTTGCTGGGAAACTACTGCATAAGTAGTAAGGAAGACAGCTAGGAAGTACTTGGTGTGACATCTGGAAGGAAGGAGGAGGACAAAGAAACCAGGTGGTGTAACCCAGAAGTCAAAGAGAGTATACAGAAGTCAAGTCAAGTCAAGTCAAGTAGGATTTTATTGTCATTTCAGCCACATACACAGCACATAGTGAAACGAAATAACGTTCCTCCAGGACCCTGGTGCTACACACAAGACAACAACAGACAAGACATAGGACACAAGACAACATAAAACATAACAGAAGACACAACATAATACACAAGACGGGGCAGCAAGTGCAGGACAACAGACAACAACAGACAGCACAACAGACAGTACTTTCATCCGGAACAGCAGGTTGTTGGGCAGTGTAACGGTGTAACAGAGCAGCATTAGTAAAGTGCAGAGTGCAAGAAGAAAATAAATAGATAATAGTTAGCTATGGATGAATAATAGGTGTGGAGACATTAACCGTTTAGAAGTCTGATGGCCAGGGGGGAAAAGCTATTCCCCATCCTGGAAGTGGAGGCCCATATGCTGCGGAACCTTTTTCCGGATGGCAGGAGTGTGGGACGGGTGAGAGGGATCATCCACGATGCTGTTTGCTTTGTGGATTCAGCGAGTGGTGAAAATGTCCTGTACAGAGGGCAGAGAGACCCCGATGATCTTCTCAGCTGTTCTCACTACCCGTTGTAGGGATTTGCGGTCTAAGACGTTGCAGTTCCCGTACCAGGCAGTAATGCAGCTGCTCAGGATGCTCTCGATGGTTCCTCTGCAGAAGAAGAGGCAAGCAAAGAAGAATTTGTGTAGTCAGAGATGAAGAAGGTAGACAGGAGTACAAGGAGAGAAAGCACAGGGCAAAGAAAGCAGTGGCAATGGCTAAAGAGGAGGTGTATGGTCAATTGTATAAGAGTTTGGAGGGTAAGGAAGGAGAAAAGAATCTATAATGATTGGCCAGACAGAAAGACAGAGCTGGGAAAGATGTGCAGCTGGTCAGGGTGATTAAAGATAGAAATGGAAACATACTCACAAGTGAACAGAGCATGTTGGGCCGATGGAAAGATACTTTGAGCAGCTTATGAATGAAGAGAATAAGAGAGAAGATAGGATTATGTGAGGATAGCGAACCAGGAAGCGCAGCAAATAAGCAAGATAGAAGCGATGAAGAGGATGAAGAATGAAAAGACTATTGGTCCGAATGTCATGCCAGTGGAAGCATGGAGGGGTTTAACACAATTTTGGAAAGTGAGAGGATGCCTGAGGAGTGGAGACAAAGTGTACTGGTACTGGTACTGATTTTCAAGAATAGGTGATGCACAGAGCAGTAGTAACTTTAGAGGGATCAACTATCAGCCACAGCCTAAAGTTATGGGAAAGAGAAGTGGAAGCTAGGTTAAGAAAAGATGTGATGATTAGTGAACAGCAGAATGGTTTCATGCTGAGAAATAGCAATACATATACAATGTTTGTTCTGAGGGTGTTGATGGAGAAATACAGAGAAGGTCAGAAGGAGTTGCATTGTGCCTTTGTGGACTTGGAGAAAGTATATGACAGGGTGCCTAGAGAGGAGTTGTGGTTTTGTATGAGGAAGTCATACAAGGAAGATGTTACAGAGAAGTAAGTGAGAGTAGTTCAGGATATGTATGAGGGCAGTGTGACTGGTGAGATCTACAGTAGGAATGACGGATGCAAGGTAAAGGTTGGTTTACATCAAAGATCAGTGCTGAGCCCATTCTTGTTTGCAATAGTAATGGACAGTTCAGTGTAATGGTGAGTGTGGAAGAGAGGTGAAGAAGAGAGTGCAGGCAGTTTGGAATGGGTGGAGAAGAGTGGCTGGAGTGATTTGTGAAAGACAGGTACCAGCGTGAGTAAAAGGGAAGGTTTACAGGACAGTAGTGAGAACAGCTGTATTTTATGGGTTGGAGACGGTGGCATTGACGAAAAGCCAAGAGGCGGAGCTGGAGGTGTCAAATGAAGGAGGAAGATGCAGATGACAGGAATAAATAGAAACTGATGGTCTGCTATGGCGACCCCAAAATGGGAGCAGCTAGAGGAAGAAGAAAAAGAAGAAGAAGAAATACATCTCTGCTCCTTATTTTGTTATGCTTACATGCTAATTACCTAGGTAAAGGGTACACAACTAGCAACACCAAAAAAAAACATTGCAAAGAGCACTAAAAATAGACAAGCTGTCAAGCTGTGTTAACTGCTCTCTGCAGTTTATTAAAAAAAGCTAAATGAAAAAATACATGAATCTTCCACACACATACAAAAACAAACATTAATCCTAAAGAATAGCAGCTGCACACCATTAAGAGGTCCCACTCATTTGATGGATGTACAGCAATACAGCAATAGCAGTGTGGTCAATGCTTGTCAGATTAAAATAACCTAAAATCTATTTTAGCAGTAACATTTGTTTTCTTTGTTTTAAAAATCAGTTTTGTTTTTTTAACTACAAGAGTTATATTTTGGTGAATGGCACATATTTGAATAAACTATATAAACCAAAGGTCTTTTGAACTTTGTTTAAACTTGTGGACCCTTCTTAAATGGGAGATTTATGGTAAACAAAAAAACAGTCCACCTCTCTGAACAGTTTCTGGGATGCTATGGTCGATGGTGCACAAAACGTTTATCGTCAACAGGTCAAGAAATTCACAGACTCCATAAACTGAAAGCTTATGACTGTTATTGAAAAGAAAGGTGGCTATATTGTTTAGTTTTTTTAGTTTTTTTATGTCACTTAAAATCATTTTAAGAGATGAAAATTAACATCTGAGATAGTGAAATGTTCATTTTTTATGTAGTTGTGTAATAATTCTGCACACTAATAGTTGCCTGTAAGTAATTTTGTCATTTTCCATGCAGCTAGTATTATAATGATAAAAAATTAGTTGATCTTTTGTGTTACAGGTCTGCTGGTGTGGTAGAATCGTGGAGAGAGACAGGGGGAAACTAAATAAACTGGTCAAGAGGGCCAGCTCTGTCCTGGACTTTCCGCTGAAATCTATCGAGCAGGTAGGGGAAGAGAGGATGTTATCCAAGCTAACATCCATCAGGGACAACACCTCCCACCCCCTGCATGAGATTGTATGAGCACTGAGCAGCTCGTTCAGCAGTAGACTTTTACACCTGCAGTGTAAGAAGGAACGCTATCGCAGGTCATTCTTACCTGCAGCCATCAGAATCCACAACTCAACCTAGCATTACTATTTATTATTACTAAATATTATTGTTATTATTATTATTATTATTATTGTTGTTGTTGTTGTTGTTGTTATTATTACATTTGCATTTATATCTACATTTACATGTATTTATTTATTTTATAATGTATTTATTTATTAAGAATGTATTATAATTTACTATTATTATTATTATTACTATTATATTCTCTCTGTGTTCAAGGTTATCTTTCCGTTTTTCATATTCTTTTCATATTCTTTCTTTCTGTTACTTGCCCTGTAAATATGTATATGTATATATATTTATAGCTCTGTATATGGATATGTATATGGATATCTGCATATATTTTTTATATATTTTATATATTATTTATATTTGTCTTTATATATTCTCTCTTTCTTTCTGTTCTTTCTTGTTAAGAGCTTTGTAACACCCGATTTTCCCATTCATGGGATAATAAAGGATTATTCTATTCTATTATTCTATTCTATCATCAAAAAGAGCTGCACTTCACATTGCTTTTCCCAGTGTCATTTAAAAGTGAATTGAAAGTGACCATTCTTGTCATTGTGAGTACACAGCATGGCACACAGTGAACTACAACGAAACTACACACGTGCAGCAGAGGGCAGCTATTGAAAGTGCCCAAATAGCAGTAACGGGATGGTACCTTGCTCAAGGGTACCTCAGGGCAACCTACTGGCATTTTTAACCTGAGAAAATAGGATTGTGTTATTTTTGACCTCATCTTATCTAAAAAGAGAATGGGAACCATATGAAGCTAGGACAGACATTTACATTTGCAGCATTTAGCAGACGCTCTTATCTAGAGCAACTTCCATGTCCTAATTACAGGGACAGTCCCCCTGGAGCAACTCAGGGTTAAGGGGTCTTGCTTAGGGACCCAGTGGTGGTGGTACCAGAGGTGGGATTCAAACCAGGAACCTCCATAGGTCCATAGGCAAGTACCCTACCACTAGACCACCACCAATCTGTTTGCCAGACACGCAACGTTATCAAGAGTTTTACAATGATAGGCCACAGGCTGCAGCCCATTCCCATGTCTCTGGGCCAGCACTCCATTTTCCATACCCCATGGTTGTGGGTATAGGGCTTTGCATAGGCCGGCAGCTCTAAAGCCATGGATGAACACAAAGAGTTCTTAAGATGTTAAAAGGCGGTAAACATTTCCATGTTCAAGTGGAGTCAAGCATGTCAGCTTTACACACCAAACACAAAGTTCTATTGCAGGAGGAATAGTCAGGGGTCATGGCACAAGGCCATGATAAGTCACAGAGGTTTGTGTTTACTGCAACTTTTCCATGGACAGCTTGAACCCTTCCTTGTATAGATGGCAGACTTCATTGAAGGATGCACTGAGAAGGATGGCATATGCATTCTGTAACATGGAAGACCCATGAGGCATGGATCGTGAGGACAAGTTGTCACATATAGCTGAAGAGAACACAGTAGGCGAATCAAGAAAGCCTTGAGGCATTCAGAATAATTTGTAATTGCTTGTTTCTGAAAGTAAATGCAAATTATGGTATGTATATCTGGAATGCAGAAAAAAGCACACAGCACATGGCAAAAAGCCTACCTGGTCTTTTAAAGCCACCCACATTTGTTTTGGCAGATGGCTTAGATGTGGTGGTAGCTTAGGAGTCATCTGGAGATAGATCAATCACAGGACAACTCAGAAGAGAAACATTAGTAGATTCGGAGGAAACAGACATTTATCAAAAGAGATAGGCAGCCCTAATTTATACATGATGTCCCTACTTAGTTAACTGAGTATATAATTTGGGATAATCACAAAGCAGTGCAAAAATGACAATGTAGGATCATTATTGCTTGTCACAAGAATGTCAGTTCTCTCAATGTTCTTCAAACTTATCACCCACTTTAACCTTAATCCTCATAACATATGTATGAGTGATACTTCAGTTGAGTATCATTTGGGGGATCCAAAATGTCCACCTCCTTGATGAACTCTTCTTCATCATATGAATCTTTAAGAACTAATGAAAGAATCACGTGGAATCAGGTCCTGTCAGTTGTGAATAACAAGTCATTTTAACAAGGAAGTCCACAAAATGCTCCGGCCTGTCAAGAGAAGACTGAAGACAATGTTCTTTAGAGGGGCAGCAGCGGGCAGCAATTTAACCCCTGTTGATACAAAGAAGGGAATACCATGTTCCTTGCATCTGTTTTTGCATTGAGGTCTGAGTCAGATTTGGAGTCTGAATCAGAATCTGAGGAAGAATTTGCATTAATCATCTTCCTAGCGAATGGAACAGCTTAGGATAAATAAATGTTTGACAGTCATCATTTTAAAATCATTTGCTTTTACTACCAGTTTTATTAATAGAAGAGAAATCAGGTGGGGGAGCCATAGGTGGTGGAAGAATTTTTGTCCATGTTATAATACCTTCATCCATATACTTATAGTCCCATTTTAGGATCTGTTACTCCATCCCAGATGCCTTAAGCAGCAGGTACATTGCTTTCCTCAAAGGACCCATCTCTGGGATATTTGTGACTAAAATACTCATGAGATCATTCTATCCAACCTAATAGGTTATCTACCTATAGCACTATATACTTTGCTAACCAATTCATCTCCATTCACAACCTCCTACACTGGAATTGGTTTAATATTAGATCCCTCATTGCTTAATTGTGAACTCAGCATAGAGGTCTTGGACTGGTTAACACAAGGCTGACCTTAATGGCACAGCTCAGGTTACCTGCCACAACCTAATCCTCTTCCATGTCTGCCTCCTAGTCAAAGAAAGGAGGGTAAACTCACAAAAACAAATTCATACATGGTGATTCATTCAACTTATTCCCCTACTAATCGCATTTTCAGGAGGAATTCTTCTTCTTAATTCTCCTTTTGGCTGCTCTCATTAGGGGTTGCCACAGGGACCATCTCCCCAGTTCTTCTGGTTCTCTGCATCTTCCTCCATCAAACCAACAGCCTGCATGTCCTCTCTCACCACATCCATAAAACTGCTATTTAGCCTTCCTTTTCTCCTCTTGCCTGGTAGCTCCATCCTCAATAACCCTCTCTCAACGTACTCATCTCTCCTCTGCACATATTCAAACCAACATAATCTCTCTTCTTTGACCTTGTCTCCAATCGTCCAACCTCAGCTATCCTTCTAATAAACTCATTCCTAATCCTGTCCAACATCATTATTCCCTATGCAAATCTCAGCATCTTTAACTCTGGTGATAGACCTCCAGCTCCTGTATCTCATGTATTCCATTTTAGTCCTACTGACTTTCATTCCTCTCCTTTCTAGCGCATATCTCCAACTGTCCATGGTCCCTACTAGGTAAGCTGCTCCCTACTCTCACTGTTGGTCACAATGTCATCTGCAAACATGGCCCATGAGCCTGTCTAATTTTGCCTATCAACCTGTCCATCACCAGTGCAAACAAGACAGGGCTCAGTGCTGGTCCTTGATGTAATACCAACTCTACTTTGAATGCAAACATCACTCTACTGCAGACCTCACAATTTCACACTGTCCTCATAAATATCATCTACTCTGGCATACTTCTCTGCCACAACTGACTTCCTTGTACAGTATCACAACTCCTCTCCAGGCACTGTGTCATATGTTTTCTCAAAGTTTACAAAGGCACAATGCAACTCCTTCTGACCTTTTCTATAATTCTACATCAACACCCTCAGAACAAACATTGCATCTGTAGTCCTCTTTCTGGGCACAAAACCATATTGCTGCTCAGTAATCATTATCTCTTATCTTATTCAAGCTTCCACTATCCTTTCCCATAGCTTCATGATGTGGCTGATCAATATTATTCCTCTATAATTACTACAGTCCTGTGGATCAC
The DNA here is from genome assembly GCA_017165825.1 of Hepsetus odoe. Lineage (NCBI taxonomy): Eukaryota > Metazoa > Chordata > Actinopteri > Characiformes > Hepsetidae > Hepsetus > Hepsetus odoe. The sequence goes on along the minus strand of CM029393.1, from coordinate 234,215 downwards.
CCTTTTTCTTGAAAATCAGTACCAGAACAGTTTCTCTCTTATCTTCCGGCATCCTCTCACTTTCCAAGAATGCGTTAAACAATCTGGTTAGAAAGTCCACTGCCATCTCTCCTAAACATCTCCACGCTTCCACTGGTATGTCATCCGGACCAACTGACTTTCCATTCTTCATCCTCTTCATCACTGCTCTTACTTCCATCTTGCTTATTTGCTGCACTTCCTGATTCACTATCCTCACATCCTCCAATCTCGCACCTTACAGTCTTTTTCCTTCACCTTCCACCATTTGATCCTTGACTCTGCCCTTACTTTCTTCCTCTTCTTGACCTCCAAGGTCTTCCTACAGACCACCATTCTGTGCTCTTTTGCTACACTTTCCCCTATGATATAATTCACCTGTCTGCATCTTTATCCACTTTTATGCCAACATGTGTTCCTCCCACTTCTAAAACATGTTTTCACTACAGCCATACACCTGTATGCACCAGCCATTCACTACAGCCATCTTAATCCCCTCTGTTCTCTTCACCAACATTGAAGTCAGCACCATTCACACCTTTCTCTCCACTGGGTACACCCTTGAAAGTTAAAGTGACTATTTTTGTCATAGTGAAACACAGCACAGCACAGCACACAGTGAGACAACAGAATTCGACCTCTGCATTTCACCCATACACACACGTGCACCAGGGGGCAGCTATTGAAAGCGCCCAGGGAGCACTGATGGAGACTGTACCTTGCTCAAGGGTACCTCAGGGCAACCTACTGGTCTGGGATTTGAACCCATGCCCTTCTGATCCTGAGGCCAACTCCCTAACCACTAGGCCACTGCTGCCCCCGCTGCACTCTGTAGCACACTGTGAAATTAATTTCTCTCTGTTTGACATGAATGGCCATCTACCACCTGTACAGTGGGCAGCATATGCATTTTCTGAAATGCTTCCCAGCCAAGTCCATCAATTTCCCTGAGGGTTTCCTGAACTCCAGACCAGCTAGTCCATTGTCTAAGTTGACTGTCCTCTTGATTGATCCGACTATCTTCAGATTGCTCTCCTCTTGAGATCAGCTACATCATACTGGATCTTCATGAGCTGCTGTCACTAAGGTTAAAAAAAGCTTTACCTATTCAAGCGAATCACCACAATTAGCTAACTGAACTTTCAATTACAGAATCTAATGGACTCTTTTATGCTTATGCTTTACTAGAACTCATCACTAAATCTATTCATTTATAGAATGCACTTTCTCTTTCTTTCCTTTCTTTATTATCCGATGTCAACCAGAGAAGGATGGGTTTTGGTTCATCCAGTGTTTCTTCTTCCAGTTTTAAGTAGCTTTTTCCTGGCCTTTGTCGCCCTTGGCTTATTCACTTGGAGCTCGTATATAGATTCTATAGATTGTGACAATAAAAATAAAAACTAATGTTTGTGACAATAACAGTTGTAAAAATAACTGTATAAATTAATCTGACTTGACTTGACTTGATGTGACAGTCACCTCCTTGAATCTAAAGCTGGGATTGCTGAATATTAGATCACTTAGTTCTTGTCACGAGTGAGGTTCGTTTTGGGCACGGTAGAGGGCGCTCTGTTTTGACTGAGCACACCTGAGCTCATGAAGGCACAGTTGTGCTTCATTGTGGCTGCTATTTAAGCCCTGATGAGTCGGAACAGAGCGCGGTTCATTCATGAAGCGAAGCCTCACGTTAATGGTGGTTTTGGTAACTCTTGGTAACTTGTTTTAGTTAGACTGCGGTTCCTTGTGTCTTGTTTTAGTCAGAACTGCAGTCCTTGGATCTTGTTTTGGTTAATATAATGAATAATGAATGTTCCTGACTCCCGGCTCTGCATTGATGTCCTTCCCGCACCCTGCCAGCGTTACATTTCTAAATTCATAAAAGTAAATGACTTGATTACTGATGAGGACCCCTCCTCGAACTGCCACCTTATCGTGGTAGCGGGGTTTGCGTGTCCCAATGATCCTGGGAGCTATGTTGTCGGGGGCTTCATGCCCCTGGTAGCGGGCACCCAAGGCAAACAGGTCCTAGGTGAGGGAAGAGACAAAGAGCGGTTCAGAGGTCCTCTTATGACGAGAAAGACTTTTGGACAACGTTTTCCCTCACCCGGAAGTGGGTCACCAGGGCCTCCCTCTGGAGCCAGACCTAGAAGTGGGGCTAGATGGCAAGCGCCTGGCGGTCGGGCCTTCACCCATGGGGCCTGGCCGGGCACAGCCCGAAGAGGCAACGTGGGTCCCCCTTCCCATGGGCTCACCACCTGTGGGATGGGCCAAAGAGGTTGGGTGCAGTGTGTGCTGGGTGGTGGCCTTGGCGGTCTGATCCTCGAATGCAGAAGCTGGCTCTAGGGACGTGGAATGTCACCTCTCTGGTGGGGAAGGAGCCAAGTGGAATGCGGCTTTGGTGGTTGCTGAGGCAAAAACTCGGGCGTGGGAGGAGTTTGGGGAGGCCATGGAGAAGGACTTCCAGACGGCTTTGAAGAGATTCTGGTCCACCGTTGTGGATCGGTGGGGGGAATACTTCAAAGACCTCCTTAATTCCACCAACATGCCTTCCGATGAGGAAGCAGAACCTGGGGACATAGAGGTGGACTCTTCCATCTCTGGGGCCGAGGTTGCAGAGGTGGTCAAAAAGCTCCTTGGTGGCAGGGCTCCAGGGGTGGATGAGATCCGCCCAGAGTTCCTCAAGGCTCTGGATGTTGTAGGACTGTCGTGGTTGACACACCTCTGCAACATTGCATGGACATCGGGGACAGTGCCTCTGGATTGGCAAACCGGGGTGGTGGTCCCCCTCTTTAAGAAAGGGGACCGGAGGGTGTGTTCCAACTATAGAGGGATCACACTTCTCAGCCTCCCCGGGAAAGTCTATTCAGGGGTCCTGGAAAGGAGGGTCCGTCGGATAGTCGAACCACAGATTCAGGAGGAGCAGTGTGGTTTCCGTCCAGGTCGTGGAACGGTGGACCAGCTCTACACCCTTAGCAGGGTCCTGGAGGGTGCATGGGAGTTTGCCCAACCAGTTTACATGTGCTTTGTGGACTTGGAGAAGGCATTCGACCTTGTCCCTCTGGGAGTCCTGTGGGGGGTACTCCGAGAGTATGGGGTATCGGATTCCCTGTTAAGGGCTGTCCAGGCCCTGTACAACCGGTGTCGGAGCTTGGTCCGCATTGCCAGCAGTAAGTCGGACCTGTTTCCGGTGAGAGTTGGACTCCGCCAGGGCTGCCCTTTGTCACCGATCCTTTTCATAATTTTTATGGACAGGATTTCTAGGTGCAGCCAGGGCGTTGAGGGGGTCCGGTTTGGTGGGCTCAGGAAAAGAATATTAGTAAACAATAAAAGTAGACAGAAATCCACTATAGCTAGTTAAAGTAAAAACAGTAAAAACCAACCAGTAAAATCCATCTGAGCTTAGCAAACATGAAAAAAAAGATGTTCACTAGCCAAATGATGGGTCAGTTAAAAATAATCAATGGCTTTGTTCCTACATAATTTCTTCTGTGTGTGATATAAAAACCTGCATGATGCACCAACCTCTACCATTGTATAGACCAATCTTCCTAAGTGTGTCACAGGTGTAGTGCTCTGCACTGACTGGGCACACCTGGCGCCTTGTTAGGACATCAGGTGTGCTTCATTGTTTCAAGGGCCTGGCTGCCTCATCACATGATGTCCTACTACCTCTTCCTCCAAGCAAATGCCAAATGAACTATGCTAGATTATAAGGTGTGGTGGCCAAGAGTAAAAACCACCACTCTTACAAGCATGTGATAAACAGATAGCAGAACAGGGTCATGCCATTCACTAGCTTTCAGTTCTGGCTATGGAGCTCATGCGGCGGTTGGAGGTGCAAACACCTCCTCCAGTACAGCCATAGGTTCCTCTCACATCGCCACCTTCATTGACTCAATCTTTCACTCCCAGAAGGGTATGTGGACAACCCCACAGTCTGTTGAAGCTTCCTTCTTGCTCACTCTATTTCACTCAGTATCATGGCATGACCGATCACGACAAGATCGCCAAAGGAAAGACTGAGCAACAGTGGCTTTGGAGCAAGGGGGGGCTTCATTGAAAGTGAAAGTGAAAGTGACAACCCTTGTCATTGTGAGGTCACAGCACAGCACACACTGAACCACAACGAAATTTTCCTTCCTTTTCTCCTCTTGCTTGGCAGCTCAGTCCTCAACATCCTTCTCCCAATAGTCTCCTCGTCTCTCCTCTGCAAATGTCCGAACCAGTGCAGTCTGCAGTCTCTACGCAACCCAGCCTGAGCTGTCCCTCCACTGAACTCATTCTTAATACTTTCCATCCTCATCACTTCTAGTGCAAATCTCAGAATCTTTAATTGCTAACTCCAGGCTTGCTGAATGTCTTTTCATCAGTACCACCATCTCCAAACCATATAACATAACATTTTGGATCCAACATCTTGGATTATTGCCTAGTCTGAGATTATTCAATTCAATTTATTGTTTAAGATGTTTAAGCCGGACGACTACGGAGGAGAGGAACCAAAAACTCCACTATGTGGAGAAAAAAAAACCTCTGAGGGTCCAAGGTCAACCGGCTACCCAACCCCCTTGGGTATACCAACAGTGCAGAGTTAGTTTGGTTTTAAACTCCAGGATCAGTGAGGAGTCCCAAGTTGCTTCCAGGTACCAATGAGCCGCCAGGGTCCCTTGGCGCATCAGATGCATCACACAGACCAGATGGTAGCTCGGCATTGGACTCAGGTGATGACCACAATGGGCCCCCCCGGACATGTGGGGAGAGAAATGGAATGAGGGGGTCAGTAATGAGCAGGATCCAGTAGTGACAGACACAGAAATGAAACAGTGCGATGGCATGTACAGCAGCACCAGCGACATTACTAGTGGTGCACTATGGTGATTGGTGCGGGTAAGCTAAACTAAAGAAGTAAGTCTTCAGCCGTGATTTAAAGATACCAGGGAGTAATGCAGCTGTTCTTTAGATTATCTATGACTTTCATAAAATGTGATGATTGGTGGGACAGGTGGCCTCCTCAGCCTGCACATGAATTAAAGATGCTCTCTTTTGGATTTTTTGTTAAGGAGCTGGTGCTAGAGGTCCATGTGACATTTTCAGTGATTTTAATACTATAAATTATGCTCTGGACCATCTGCTGATGCTGGAGAGTGGTCATATCATGGTCTCCTGATCAATATGGTAGAGTCAGTGGTTCATAGATTTGATTGCAAAAACACATATATATACTAATAAGTATGTGTCATTTACTTTAATTTATCTTTAAAACATTTAGTTCTTAATACTCTTTTTGCTCACTCCATAAATCTGGGGTGATTTAAAATGTTTTATGATTTATACAATTTAATAAAGCTTGATGGAATGTGTACCAGAAAATGAAACCTGAAGCTCTTGATATTAAAAAAATATATATTGAAGGTGACTTAAATTATTTTGTGCATCACGGAATACAACACAATATATATTATTATTTAAAGAACAATTATTAATTATTAAGTTATTACAAAGTATTATCCACAGTTATAAAGTATTGTACGCTTAAACAATCAATTCAGCTTGCAGAGAAACACAACTGAATGCAAACTTATTTTTACCCGGAAGATGGAGCAACTTTACCGTATATAAACTGCTGTTCCGCTGTACTGACAGCCAGGTGCTGTTCAAAGCCATATATTTTGGAGCTTCGGTTGTAGAACTGAAATTTAAAAGTAATCGATGGCTGTCATTATCTATATTTCAAAAACAAAGTTTCACCCCATCAGTTAAACTTTAAAAATCTTAGACTGCCCTGTACTTATGTACTTTACCCATAACGCTGCTCCAGCACCGTTACATTTGCCCAAACACCTGGGCTTGCTTTGTTCCATAACACTGCGGCCCTCTTACGGATGAAAGTACTGTCTGTTGTGCTGTCTGTTGTCTGCACTCGTTGCCTTGTCTTGTGTCTTATGTTGTGTCTTCTGTTGTGTCTTATGTTGTCTTTGTATGTAGCACCAGGGTCCTGGAGGAACGTTATTTCGTTTCACTATGTACTGTGTATATGGCTGAAATGACAATAAAATCCCTCCCTGCGATGGGCTGGCGACCTGTCCAGGGTGCGTCCCCCGTCTCTGCCCTGCGTGCGCTGGGTTGACGCCAGCACTCCCTCGCGACCCGTTTGGGACAAGCGGCAGATAATGGATCGACAATAAAATCCTACTTGACTTGACTTGACTTAATTACTAAAAAATAACTACAAATTTTGAAAGTTAACGTTAGCAAGGATTTGAAGGAAAATTTGAAGGAAAAAATCATTTAGCTTTTTTAAAATTCAGCCATGCTCTTATTTTTATTTAATTGTAAACTGAATTTAAAACATACTAAAACAGCACCCGCTGTTTAGACTTTTACGTGTCATACACTGGTGTTTTACATAACTCCGATTCATTCTTTATTAAGGCAGGTCCTTAAGAGATTTAAAATAAAACGCTATGGCTTCATCCTTTTTGAGTAGTCATTTTTTGAGTAGCGCATAGCACAGGGAGGATGGACTGTAGGCGGCTCTAGATGGTCAAACCCACCATACGCTAGCAGCCTGTTTTAAATGAGAGCGCAAAACAAACTCTGTAATCGAAGACGGCAGTTTCGCTGGGTTCTTGGATTTTGAGTCTTCTCCATCATGCCACGCTCTTTTTCGTGAAGAAATATTTCAGCAGCAGAAAGCCAAACTACAGCGAGTTGCACGAACAAAGCAGTGAGTTTCTCATTCATACCATGGCTAGAATTATTTTAGCTTCAAGAAAATGCCTTAAAACAGAGTTGATGTATTGTTTTTGTTTTGTTGTTTTCTTCGGGCAAATTTTGTCTTACTGTCTTACTTTGTTTTAAACGTGCTTGCGCGCGCGCGTGTGTGTGTATGTAAGGTTGAGGTGGTGTTGTTCCAGCTGTTGGTGTTGCAGCTAAAATTACTTTTTAATATATTTCATCAAAGAAAAAAAGTGTTTTGAAAGTCATCTGAAAGTCCTTTGTAAATACCAGAATAATCATTTATTTTCAGCAATCAACAAAATGCAGTGAATGAACAAAAGAGAAATTGCTCCAGCTTGCTCCATTTTTATTTTTTCAGTTCATGCTATAAATATCTAAATCTGCAGTAAAAATGTTTTTATTGCATTTCTGTATATATATGGTTCTTTCCACAGTGTCAAATATGCTGCCTGAGCAATTTTCTCTGGCAGACCTTCCAGAAGCCAGTGGTAATTTCTATGTGGCCTGTTTGACCACTGAGCTGCTGTGGGATGTTGATTTATTTTCATCCCTTCAAGTTCCTGTCCAGGCCCCACTTGACCTCAGTTCTCCATCCAGTTCTCCTGCCAACAGCAGTGGTGAGGAGGATGAGTGCAGGAGTTCAGATTCCCCCAGCCCTCAACTACCTGCCAACCCCCATCCCCTACGGGAGAGAAAGAGTAAAAACCTGATTCATGAGAAGAAGCTCTCAAGAACCCATCCTCACAGACTGTGGCTCTCTACTGTAAACAGTGCCCCAAAATAGCACAGCAGCTCTGGGAGTACCTAAAGATGCACATCCGCTCACACACTGCCTCTGTGTCTAGTATTTGTGGAAGGCCTTCTCTTCAGGCCTTACATCTGGGGATTACATTCGTGACACACACAGTAAATAATATATATATATGTATGTGTGTGTATGTATATATATATATAGATATATATATATATATATATATATATATATATATATATATATATACAGTACTGTGCAGTAAAGTTGTTTTAGGCAGGTAAGGAAAATGCTGTGAATAAAGAATGCTTTCAGAAATATAAATAATGATTATTATTTTTATCAATTTATAAATGTAAAGTGAGCTGCATCAAAAGAAAAATCTAACCAAATCAATATTTGGTGTTACTACTCTTTGCCTTCAAACCAGCATAAATTTATAGGTACACTTGCACAAAGTCAGGGGATTTTTGCAGATTATAGTCAGTGTATGATCAACCACTCTTGGCCAAACAGGTGCTAATGATCTTCAGTGTCACACGGAGGTTGAAACACAGTCATGCTTGGAACAACCTACCAGCCGAGTTCCTTCAAAAACGTGTGCAAGTGTACCTAGAAGAATTGATGCTGTTTTTGAAGGCAAAGGTGGTCAAATATTGATTTGATTTAGATTTCTCTTGTTCATTCAATGCATTTTTGTTGTTACCGAAAATAAATGATTACTTTATTTCTGCATTCTTTTGTCTTTTGTTTACAGCATGTTGGTCACCTGCCTAAAATCTCTTTTGCACAGTACTATATATATATATATATATATATATATATATATATATATATATATATATATATATATATATATACACACACACATACACACACATACTCTGCAGGGTGCAGCTTCTTCATATTAATTGTAACATATAATTCAGCTAGTGAAGGGACATCTTCCCACAACTAATTCAGAAAAAATAAGTAAGACAGAGGTTGGACAGAGTTGTTGGGATTGTGATTGGGTGTCAAATAGTACACATTGGAGACTTCAGAAATTGGATTCCTAGATAGATTATTTGTGTATTATCAGTATTTTAATCTTAGTGTTTTTATATCAATTTTATAATAGAGACAGACACACACACGCACACACACACATTATATAATATTCTGTACTGGGTGATGTGATAATGACTGCAGATTTGCTTGGTTCACGATTTGAGAAGAAAAATCTGTTTATTGATCACTGATTGAAGAGTGCATTTGTGTCAAAGAGTGAGAAAGCATTGTCCTAAACAATGGGGTCTCAGTAGGGATAATCTTATCATCCAGCAGCATATTTGAAACTTGATCAGCGTGTGTGTGCCTGCTGCAGTTGGGGGGCTGGTTGAGGGTGTGTCACAGTGTGTTTGGTGAGATCACTCCTTTTATCTTCTTGCTGACCTACCACTTCTTCTGTGTACTGTAGTTAAATTTGATCTGATTGAATCTGTTTGTTGAAGAAAACAGTTTATGAAGTTTCAAACTGCACCATAACATGATTCAGTTATTTTGGGGCAATTTAGAATTTTTGAAAAAAAGACAAATATGTGGGACACTTTTATGTGAAGCTTTTTGTCTTTATTTGAATTTGACAAGTTTGACTTAATTTGGGAAAAACCAAGGGAATTTAACATTCAAGTAAATAACACAAGCATAAAATTAGATGTACTGAATATTTTAAAATTAATAAAAAATCACTTCCTTCTTTCCAAAAATAACGTAGTTGCATTGGTGCTTTTTTTTTCTCTGTGCAGGTGAGCGTCCTTTCTCATGCTCTAGCTGTAGCCGGGCCTTTGCTGACCGCTCAAACCTGAGAGCACACCTGCAGACACATGCGCAGGTGAAGAAATACCAGTGCAGCACCTGCTCTCGCACCTTCAGCCGCATGAGCCTGCTACAGAAACATACCACAGCTGGTTGCACTCTCTGAGCATTTGGGAAATTAAATATTATGAATAGATTTTTTTATGGACACGCTCAGTGTTGCAATAAAGTTAATGTGTGAAACAGCACAAGGTCACACAAGGACAATCTAATCTTACTAGCTTTTAATGGTGACAGTAACTAAAACCTAGAGTAAAGAAAGGCAGTTCATTCTGTTTAGCTGGTTTTGTATAAGTTTTTTTCCTGTTTGGTTGCTTCAATGGGATTTAAACATTTTGGGAATTCCAGCTGATGAGCTGGAGTCAGGTTTCTTGAATCAAGGAGTACTTGAAACCATGCAGTGCAGTGGGTTACCCAGAGCAGGACTCAAAGTCCAATTTCCTCTTTGCAATTTAAAGAATTTTTATTATCGATGCTCTAGTATTATTTTAGAATGTGAAGATGTAATTCAATATGTGGGACCATGTTAATATAACAGAGGTTATTGAAAAAATCACAAATACATGCATATAAATATATCTGCCAATAGAGTGGCAGGTTGCTTTTCTAAAACCTATTAAATTCAAGCAGTCTAGATTTTACTATGTCTTTTTTATTCATTTATTCAGTTTTTTTTAATCATTTGCATTAAATAAAATTATTTACGTTTGTAAATAAAAGCGAGTTGCCTGCTGTTTCTTATTTAATTCCTAATTAATGTTTATAATAAATAAGTTCTCAGTAAGGCAGTCTAGCTTACAATTAAAAAATGTTTTAATTAATTTAGTTAATTGCTAAGTTAATTTAGCACTGGCTTTCAACATTTTTTCTTAGCAATCTTGAATTTTTATTTTTTTAATTTGGAATTGACTTTTTAAATCATCCACCTAAGCATGTGACATGGTAGAAATGAAATGCTTTGAAGAACTTTGTTAAAGTTTTTGAAACAGTTTTTACTTGGTAGGCAGATGGACACACACACAATATCTGTGCGCTTTTATCAGCATTTACTTTTAAAATGTGAGTTTTTTAAGAACTCCAAGCATCATCACCTTTGGCATAGACCTTTGGTTCATAGACATCCTCTTTGGTCTTCCTCTTTTCCTCTTTTCTGGCAGCTCCATCTTCAACATTCTTCTCCCAATATAATCCTTGTCTCTCCTCTGTACATGTCCAAACCAACACAACCTTGCTTCTCTAACTTTGTCTCCAAATTGTGATGATCTGTCCCTCTAATATACTCATTTCTAGTCCTCTGACACCTCCAGCTCCACTTCCTGTCTTTTTGTCAGTGCCACTCTCTCCAACCCTTACAACATAGCTGGTCTCACTTCTGTCCTGTAAAACTTCCCTTTAACTCTTGTTGGCACCTGTCTGTCAAAAATCAATCCAGCCACTCTTCTCCACCAATTCCAACCTGCCTGGACATCTCCTTTCCACACTTGCTGTTACTCTGAACTGTTGATCCCAAGTATTTACATTCCTCCACCTTTGTCACTTCAATCCCTGTATCCTAACCACTACACTTTCCTATCTTTTGTTCATACTCATGTATTCTGTCTTTGTCCCACTCACTTTCATTCCTCTCCTCTCTAGAGCATCTTCAAGCAGAATACAGATCACAATATCATCAGGAAACATCATCGTCAATGGGAACTACTGTCTAACCTTATCCATTAACGGTTGTCCATTACTATTGCAAACAAGAATGGGCTCAGCGTTGATGCTTGATGTTGTCCAACCTCTACCTTAAATGCATCCGTCACTCCTGCTGATTGCACCACTATCACACTGCCCTCATACAAAGCCACAACTCCTCTCTAGGCACCCTGTCATATCCTCTCCATAAAGGCACAATGCTACTCCTTCTGAACTTTTCTGTACTTCTCCATCAACACCCTCAGTTCTTCTTTTCTTAACCTAGCTTCCACTACTCTTTCCCATAAGTTCATGCTTTGGCTGATCAACTTTATCCCTCTGTACTTACTACAGCTCTGTGCATCACCCTTATTCTTGAAAATCGGTACCAGTACACTTCCTCTCTACTCCTCAGGCATCCTCTCGCTTTCCAAAATTGTGTTAAACAATCTGGTCAGAAACTCCACTGCCATTTCTTCTAAACTCCTCCATGCTTCCAACCGGTATGTCAGACGGACCAACAGCCTTTCCATTCTTCATCCTCTTCATCGCTGCCCTTACTTCCATCTTGAACCTGTATCTCCTGGTTCACTATTCTCACATCATCCAGTCTTCTCTCTCTTTCTCTTTCTCTTTATTCATCAGCCACTCAAAGTACTGCTCAACATGCTCTGTTCACTTGTGAGTACGTTTCCATTTCCATGCTTCATCGCCCTGACCTGCTGCACATGTTTCCAAGCTCTGTCTCTATGTAGCCTATCGGTATTGCTCCTTTTCTCCCTCCTTACTGTCCGACCTCTCATACAATTCACCAAACATGTTATCTTTAGCTTTCGCCAATGCTTTCTTTGCCCTGCGCTTCATCTCCTTGTTACCTGTCTACTTTCTTCATCTCTCTGACTATCCCATTTCTTCTTCACTTGCCTCTTCTTCTGTATACATTCCTGGACTTCTGGTTTCCACTACCAGGTTTCCTTATCCTCCTTCTTCCTTCCAGATGTCACACCAAGTACTTCAACACCTCCCAGTGTATGTATTAACTCTTGCCTGAATTCCACCTTGCAGTCCTCTTTCTTCAGCTTCCACCACTTTATCCTTGAGTCTGCCCTCACTTTCCTCCTTTACCTCCCAGGTCATTACAGACTACCATCCTATGCTGTTTAGCTACACTCTCCCCTGTCAATACTTTGCAGTCTCCAATCTCCTTTAGACTGGTCCTCCTGCAAAGGAAATAATCCACCTGTGTTCATCTTCCTCCACTTATACATCACCCTGTGCTCCTCCCTCTTCTTAAAATAAGCCATACCTACCCATCACCTCCTCATCACCTCTGTTCCCTTCACCAGCATGTCCATTAAAGTCTAATGGACATTGTCCTCCGTTTATTCTTCCCAGCATGATCCCCAGAAGCTGTGTCAACAAATGCTTAGCTCTAGAAAAACCAACTGAGAGAACATTCATTGCAACAACCCTATGACTGAGTATGTGTGTCTGTATGTGTGTGTGTGTGTGTGTGTGTGTTAGCAAGCTTATTCTTTGCTCCCCAAGAGCTTTGACTGTGTGTGTTTGGGAATGTTTATAAGGTGATAAAGCAGTGCTCGCTGATACTTATAAAATTAAATAAAAATAAATATCATAATATTCTCTAAATCGCATATATAGTGATAGCAGATGATAAGTAATATAATTGCACATGTGCCATTCTAGGAATTTATGTCTCAAGCCTGTAAAATACATTTTGTATTTTATTTGAAGCTTTTAACATGACAGACATCTTAATATATATTTCACCTTGTATGTAGCATTTCAAGAGTGACACCTTCAATTGGGAAGAGTCCGGGCACGACCAAGATGTCCTTGTTTAAAATCTAACAGAAACTCACTATTTAGGTTTCCATTCATATACACTTAGAATGCATGTACAGTGAAGAAGACCTAGAGGGATTTTTTTTCTATTATATCAGTAAAGATGCTTTATCACTATGAATCACTTTGTTTTTATCTTTTTTGCATTGCTGGAGTATCATTATATAGTCTTTGTCGCTAAAGGAATGTTGATGAAGCTTAGTGTAGAAACCACTGGGCTGTGGAAGAGATGTGTTTGTAGGAGGCTGGCTACTTCCTGCTGTCCCCCCAAACACACACACAAACAAAACTCTGGGGGAGAGGGGGCTTGGGGGCAGTATTTCCTCACAGGGAGAAACTGTCCTCTTGAGAGGCAGTGTATGCATGGTGCTGGAATGTTAAACCCACACTTTATGGCATGAGCTGTTGCCACTTTGGGTAAATTACAGTGCAGCCCCAGCAGCAGATTTTTAGAATCCACTGTTCATAAATAATTGCTCACTCCTGTTCCGAAACACTGTCATCTTTACCATTATCTTTAATTGTCTCCCTCTGGATGTTTGTGTTATATTTGAGAACTGTTGAAGTAGTATACTCAACTCCATGCCATTCCATATGCACACTTTCTCTTTTATAGCTTTCTTCTACCACCATAAGTCACGTCAGCCGCATGTCAGCCTGTAACACAAAAACTAATTCTGGATCAGCACTCCTTCTCTTAAGGTAGTTTGTGAAAACAAATTTTGTTGTCTAAAAAGACTGCAGCACTTAACTGCAATTTTTTTCCTGGAGACTTTAAAGTAGAACTGGAAGTTGTGTGAATGAAACAAATAATTAAACATAAAAAAATAAAATAATAAATAATAATTTCTGTTCCTGAAGGTGGAGAGTGGAGGAATAAATTATATGATGTTCTCATGTTTTGCAGCGCACCTTGTTATGTCACCAGGTGTGCCTCATTAGTCTAAAGGTATATAGATCTCAGTGACTCAGGCCAGCGCCAATAGTCATTGCCTGACCTGCAGCACATCTTTCCCAGCTCTGTCTCATTGATTGTCTAGCCAATCAATATATGTCCTTTTCTCTCTGCTTACTGTCCAACCTATCATACAATTCACCATACACCTTAACTTTAGCCTTCGCCACTACTTTCTTTGCCCTGCGCTTCATCTCCTTGTACACCTGTCTAGGTGTTGAAGAGCTACAGGATTGCTGGAAAACTACTGCAGAAGTGGTAAAGCAGACAGCTAGAAAGGTGTGAAGAAGAGGAAAGCAAAGAAGAAGTGGGATAATCAGAGAGATTAAGAAAGGACAAGTGATGGGTAGGTATGGTGTCAAAGAGAGGAATGTTGAAGGTCAGATGGTTGTAGATTTTGGGAAAAGAATAGAAATGTTTGGAGTTAATACTTATTTTAAGAAGAGGGAGGAGCACAGGGTGACGTATAAGAGTGAAGGAAGATGCACACAGGTGGATTATATCCTTTGCAGGAGGGTCAGTCTGAAGGAGTTTGGAGACTGCAAAGTAGTGACGTAGTGAAGTGATAGGGAAGAGTGTAGTTAGACAGTATAGGAGTGGTCTTAAGGATGACCTTGGAGGTCAAGAAGTGAAAGTTAGGGCAGAGCTGAGGATCAAATGGTGGAAGCTGAAGAAGGAAGATTGTAAGGTGGAATTCAGGCAGGTGTTAACACAGGCACTGGGAGATGTTAAAGAGCTACTGGATTGCTGGGAAACTGCTGCAGAAGTGGTAAGGCAGACAGCTAGAAATGTGTGACATCTGGAAGGAGGAAGGAGGATAAGGAAACTGGGGGTATAACCCAGAAGTCCAGGAATGTATACAGAAGAAGAGGTAAGCAAAGAAGAAGTGGGATAATCAGAGAGATTAGGAAAGTAGACAGGTGTAAAAGGAGATGAAGCAAAGGGCAAAGAAAGTAGTGGCGAAGGCTAAGACAGAGCTGGGAAAGATGTGCAGCAGGTCAGGGCAATTAAGGATAGAAATGGAAGTGTTCTGGTACCAATTTTCAAGAATAAAGTTGATGCACAGAGCTGTAAAAACTATAGAGGGATAAAGTTGATCAGCCACAGCCTAAAGTTATTGGAAGGAATAGTGGAAGCTAGGTTAAGAAAAGAGGTGAAGGTTTTGTATGAGGAAGTTACAGAGAAGTATGTTAGAGTAGTTTAGCAAATGAATGAGGGCAGTGTGACTGTGGTGAGATTTGCAGTAGGAGTGACGGATGCATTTAAGGTAGAGGTTAGATTACATCACGGATCAGCGCTAAGCCCATTCTTGTTTGCAGTAGTAATGGACAGGTTGACAGACAAGGTTAATCAGGAGTCCCAGTAGACAATGATGTTTCCTGATGAAATTGTGATCTGTAACAAGAGTATGGAGCAGCTTGAGGAGAACCTGGAAAGATGGAGACATGCTCTAAAGAGGAGAGGAATGAAAGTGAGGAGGACAAAGCAGAATATATGAGTGTGAATGTAAAGGAGGAAAGTGTAGGGGAGGATGCAGGGAGCAGAGGTGACAAAGGTGGAGGAATTTAAATACTTGGGATCAACCAATCAATGTTGAGTGTGGAAAAAAGGTGAAGAAGAGAGTCCAGGCAGGTTGGAATGGGTGGAGAAGAGTGGCTGGAGTGATTTGTGACAGACGAGTGACAGTGAGAGTAAATGGCAAAATTTTACAAGAGAGTAGTGAGACCAGCTATGTTGTAAGGGTTGGAGATGATGGCACTGCAAAAATACAGGAGGCGGAGCTGGAGGCCAGAGTTAAAGATGCTGAGATTTCGTTGTGTGTGAGAATAAGTTCTATGTCACACATAGAGTGTAATAGAGTGATTGTTAGCACTACTAATATGCATGGACGGATCATTTATTGTGTGTTTGTGTGTTACTGCTTATTGGTTATAAAATTATAAATCTGTTGGGGTGTGGCACCTGAGCTCAGTGAGATGGTGCTGGAGGTGCTGCTCCTGATCCTGATTGACTGGGGTCTCCCAGTCAGGAAGTCCAGAATCCAGTTACAGAGGGAGGTGAGCAGCAGTCTCAGCTTCCCACTCAGATGCTGACAGATGATGGAGTTGAATGCTGAACTGTAGTCTATGAACAGCATTCTTATGTAACTGTCCTATCTGTTCAGTTTGGCCCAAATGGCGGGTGGTGGCGATGGCTCCGTTTAATGGTTGGGACAATGCACAAACTGCAAGGGGTCCAGTGAGGGTAGAATTTGGGTCTTTATGTGTCTCATGACCAGTCTCTTGAAGCATTTCATGATGACAGGTGTGAGTGCAATGAGAGGATAGTCATTGAGGCAGGACACAGATGATTTCTTTGGAATGGGGATGGTGGTGGTCTTGAAGCACCTTT
The DNA here is from genome assembly GCA_017165825.1 of Hepsetus odoe. Lineage (NCBI taxonomy): Eukaryota > Metazoa > Chordata > Actinopteri > Characiformes > Hepsetidae > Hepsetus > Hepsetus odoe. The sequence continues at coordinate 217,959 of CM029393.1, read as the reverse complement.
GGAACAACAGTGGTGCCCAAAGAAATGCTGAAAATGTTAGTGAGAATATCTGCCAGCTGTTCCGCTCATCCTCTGAGCACACAGCCAGGTATGTTGTCTGGACCAGCAGCTTTCCTTGGGTTGTGTCATGGTCGCTGGTGTAGCAAGGAGAATAGCAGAGGTTGTTCTTTATTACACAACTTCATCTGATACATAAACAGAATGCAGTACATCTAAACAAAGAATAAGCATTGTTGGGTTGGCATGGTAGTCCTTATATACCTGGACAGCTAGGAGTGCTGAATTCTGTGTGTGATTGGTAGTGCTGAAGACCCGGGTCAGAAATCCAGGAAACAGGACTGTTGCCATGGTCGGCGAGCCGTGACAGGTAGACTCTTAGCAGATACCCTCTCACCTCAGCCGTGGTCAGGCAGAGAACCTTATTGTTTGGAGGAGGGATGAACTTCCACATTGCTGTGTTGTTCTCCGCATTAGACAATGTATAGAACTGGTTCAGTGCATCTGGGAGGAGGACCTCACCTTCACAGGCAGGTGAAGATATCCTATAGTTGGTGAGGGCCTGGATGCCCTGCCACACGTGCCATGTCCCCCCAGTGTTCTTAAAGTGGCCCAGGATTCTCTAGGAATCCATGCACGCTTTGCTGCTCTGACAGCCTGAGACAGGTTTGCCCTCACAGTTCTTAGTTTGGCCTTATCCTCTGACTTATACTGGGTTCCCAGGAATATGCACACTTCAGCGTTCATTAATAGCTTCTGGTTAGTTCTGGCATATGGTAATCGTCTTGGAGACAGTAACATCTTCGTTGCATTTGCTGATGTAGCCAGTCACTGATGCTGTGTACCCCTTCAGGTTGGTGGAGCCGCCATAGTTCATTACCTCCCTAAACATGTCTCAGTTGGTGTGTTCAAAGCATTCCTCAGGTGCAGAGATGGCTCCTCATGGTCAGGACTTTACCTGCTTCAGGGTGGGCTTGACACCCTGACAATGTGACAATGGGTCTCAATGGGAGTGACACTTTATCTAAAACAAAAATTGTGCCAAATATTATATCAGCACTTCAAATCTGACCCATTAGGACATCATATCCTAACCAATGTAGAGCTTGCTAAGCTATATAAAACATTGATTCTACAGAAGAAAAATGATTCAGGCTACAGATGTATGTTTGTCATTGTTGTAACAGAGATAAAGGCGCAGATGTGTAGCTTCTATCAGGATGTGTTTAATCTGACACAAACATGCAGTGATCTCAAATACAAACATACAGAAACAACAGTGAACAGACAATGCTGGGTCAGGCTGGCTGGCTTTTCATACATGGCTATCCAGGTACAGGTGATCAAGAGTGAGGGTGTGCGTGAAGTATTCTGGGACCTATTCTGGGGATCTGGATCTAGCCCCTGGCCTGGAAACGGCGGTAGGTGTGACATCACCCCCCCCTTCAGGGGTGGTCTCCGGACACCCAGTCTGGTGCACTCCAGGACTCTCTCCAGGAGGTTGCAGTGGTGGTCCACTGCGTCGAGGGGGTCGGCCTCTAGGTCTTGGAGCGGGACGGCCAGGATGGTTGCGGTGGAAGTCGATCTGCAGTTGGGAGTCTAGAATGTCCCTGGACTTGACCCAGCTCTGCTGCTCTGGTCCGTATCCCTCCTGGCACAAAGGTTCTATCAGCAGGGCATCCCAGTAGAGCCAAAGTCCTTCTGGCCTCACGCAGGATGACCCGCTCAATGTCCCACTGCACCGGAGCAGCAACGACGGCCGAAGCCAGTATTGGTTCCAGCCTGGGCACCCTCTCTGACGGCTCAAAACAGCACAAGAGGGCATCTGCCTTACTATTCTTGGTTCCGGGACGGTAGGTGAGGGAAAAATCAAAGTGAGTAAAAAACAGACCACTTCATTTGGCGGGGATTGAGCCGCTTTGCCCGCCGGATATACTCTAGGTTACGGTGGTCAGTGAGGACCGTGAAGGGATGCTTTGCGCCCTCCAGCCAATGCCGCCACTCCTCCAGTGCTGCCGTTACCGCCAGGAGCTCCCGGTTCCATATGTCCTTAATTGGCCTCCGCTGGGGTCAACCTACGTGAGAAGAAGGCACAGGGAAATAGGGTTTTTCTCGGGTTGCCCAAGATACTCTGACAGCATGGCTCCTAGACCTATCTTGGAAGCATCTACTTCAACCACGAACGGCCTCCCTGGATCTGGCAATTTGAGAATGGGTGCTGACATGAATTTCAGCTTGAGATCCAGGAAGGCTGCCCGTGCCTCCGGCGTCCAGCTGAGGCGGGAAGGTTTCCCTTTCAGTAAGGCGGTCAAAGGAGCTGCTGTGGAACTAAAGTTTCGTATGAATCGTCTATAAAAATTCGCAAACCCAAGAAAACTTTGGAGTTGTTTTACTGTTTGGGGCTCCGGCCAGCTGATGACTGCCGACACCTTCTGTTGTTCCATCTCTATCCCTCTTGGACCGAATTGGTACCCCAAGAAGGAAACCTCGGAGAGGTGGAACTGACATTTCTCCGCCTTGACATATAACCCATGTTTGAGGAGGCGGGAGAGAACCGGACGTACCTGGGAGACATGTGTGTCATAGTCCTTGGAGTAAATCACGATGTCGTCTATATAGGCGACTACAAAGCCTGTGCGGCTGTCGTGGGTCCCGTGACCTCCAGCCGCTCCGTCCACTGTAGGAGTGTGTTAACCATGGACGTTAGCTGCACTATAATCTGGTCGTGGACCTGAACCCTCTGGTGAACCTCCTTGTCAGTGTCCGGAGTACCTCCCGAAGGAGTCCTGCCCGCTGCGCCTTGTAAGTTGAAGATCTGGCTCAGTATTCTGCGGATCTGGACCTAGCCCCTGGCCTGGATACGGCGGTGGGCGTGACAATGTTTTAGATGTTTTTAGGCCCTTAGACATTCCCCTGTGTTCTAAACACAACTATTACAATAACAATGTAAATACATATTAATAGTGGCTTGATAACAGAACAATTAAAAGTTTTCCTGCAAATAGTCAATATGTGTGCTGCCAAAGATTTCAGAAGAATCAAACGTGAATATACCAGGAACCCATTGTCCTGCAATGCTGTCATATTTCAGAACAGCAACCTACCTGGAGTGCTCAGACGTACAAGTTGTTCAGTGCTCAGAGACAGGGCCAAGGTAAGGAAGGTTGAAACCTGATCACCACTGAACAAGATGCATAAGTTGAAATGTCAAGACTAGCTCATCTTTAATAATCCCAGCCCATAACAGTACCCCACCTCCACCTTGCTGCCTTCTGAGATAAAGTAGAGCTTGGTGCTAATCCATCTGGTATATCAAGAATCACTCATCTCATCAGTCCATAAAGTCTTTAAAAGTTTGTCTTGAGATGTTTCTTGTCTATTTCTTGACAAGAAATATCTCAAGACAAATTTTTAAAGACTTTATGGACTGATGAGATGAGTGATTCTTGATAGACCAGATGGATTAGCCTGCGGCTGGATCAGTAACAGGCACCAAGCTCTACTTTATCTCAGAAGCCAGCAAGGTGGAGGTGGGGTACTGTTATGGGCTGGGATTATTAAAGATGAGCTAGTTGTACCTTTTCAGGTTGAAGATGGACTCAAAATCAACTCCCAAACCTACTGCCAGTTTTTAGCAGATACATTCTTCAAGCAGTGGTACAGGGAAAAGTCTGCATCTTTCAAGAAGACCATAATTTTTATGCAGGACAATGCTCATTTGCATGCATTTAAGTACTCCACTGTGTTGCTACCCAGTAAAGTCCTTCAAAATGACAGAATAATGACATGGCCCCCTTCCTCACCTGATCTAAACCATATTGAAAACGTGTGGGCCCTTCTTAAATGGAAGAACAGTGTCTGGGAGGTTGTGGTTGCTGCAGCACAAAAAGATTAATGTCAGCAGATCAAAAAACTGACAGACTCCATGAATGGAAGGCTTATGACTATTATTGAGGTTTCAGGGTTATTAACATTTTGGATTGACTGATTGCACTGTATTTGTCCCATACTAAAATTACTCCTCAGAATACTCACTTGCCTAATAATCATTGTATAATCACACAATCTTTGTTTGAGAGGATGTGGTAGATTGAGTGACTTCATAATTGTTTCCTGGCTTTACATTCAGGATTTGCATTTGTTTTTACCATTCATTGGCATACTTTTGAGTTTTTTTTTTATAATTTTCACTGCACACTTAGCAACCACCTGGGCTAAACACCCAGCACCCAGGGAACAGTGTTAGGGATGGTACTTTGCTCAAAGGTACTTCAGGGCAACTTACTGGTACTTTCTGATCCTGGGGCATAATCCCTAATCACTAGACCACCACTGCTTTTTAGCACAGTGATAGCTGCTTTGAGAGGTGAAAAGAGATATATGAAAAGAAGTGAATAGAGAGTAATGATAGAGTAATAAGTATGAAGCCGGAAAGCAAGTTGTGATAATGAATGTTGTTAATGCATATGCCCCCAATTCTTGACAGGAGTATATGAAGAAAGAGATGAAGAAAGTAGGAAGAACAGTAGTAGAGAATGCAAGGAGATGAGGCACAAAGCAAAGAAAGAGGTGGCAAGGGCTAAAGGTGAGCTGTATGAGAAGTTGGGAATAAAGGAGGAAGAAAAGGACATGTACCACTTTGGCAAGACAGAGGGACACAGGTATACAGCAAGTAAGGGCGATAAAGGATAACAACAGAAACAATCTCAAAAGTAAGCAGAGTGTGTTGAGCAGATGGAAGGAGTGGTGATATGGGGGGGGGGGGGGTGATATGAAGAGAATGAGAGATGATGTGAGAATCAGGAATTATGAAGAGCAGAAGAAGAGGATGATAAGAAGGAACAATGAAAAGGTCCAGATGATATACCTTTGGAAGCATGGATGGGTATAAGAAGAGATGGCAGTGGACTTTATAAACAGACTGCTTAACACCATCTTGGAAAGTGAGAGGGTGCCTGAGGAGTGGAGAGGAAGTATATTTGTACCAAATGGGTCAGCTACTTCATAACGTTAGAGGGAAAAGTAATGGGAGATAGGTTAAGAAAAGAGGTTGTGGCTAGTGAGCAGCAATATAGTTTCATGCTGAGAAGGCAATTTTTGCTCTGAGGCTTTTAATGCAGAATTATAGAGAAGTTGTTGTAGTGTGCATTGGTGGATTTAGAGAAAGTATATGGCAGGGTGCCATAATCTGGGTCTGAGCAACAAGTGGTCAAGCTGAGGGCAAAAAAGGCAAGGGAAAACTCCTTAAAACTGGAGGAAGACCCCTTGGGAGGAACAAAGACTCAGAAGGGGAACTCTTCCTCTGATAGACAATACTAGATAATCAAGAATGAAAATAAGTGACATTAATTTAAAGACAAAGTATTAAACATCATAAACAGATTTAACTATTGTTGGGTGGTACAATTTGTGGTAAAAAGAAATGAAGTACATTAGAATATTTAGTTAGTTTAAATGGTTTTAAGCTACTAGCAGTTCTATTTGTTTGGGAGTCAGTGTAACTTTAGCTGGCCTTGTTTAGTGAGGAGCAGCACATACAGGATGGTTCAGTTTGTCTGAAATACAGGTGGGAAGACCAGTCTGATAATGGTTGATCCAATATAGAGAACAGTAGACTCAGACAATGTATTTTCCTGTCTGCAGTACACAAAATCCCTCATGATAGCTAACTGAGCTGAGTGGATGGGCAGCTTTTCCCTTCAGGAAATACATAAGCTGCCCACCATATAGTCATTCATCTCTGAAAATATAAAGAGAAATATAAGAAAGAGAGTTTGTTTTGTTTGAACTCACATGATGCAGTCTATGAATTTAAAGAGTGCATTATAGTGACTCCAGCAGATCTAACTGTTGCTGCCTGGCTAAAACAACATTAGCACATGTTCTTTTCATTAGCACCACTGTCTCCAACCCGTATAACATAGCCGTATAACACTACTATCCTCAAAATTTCCCTATCACTCTAGCTGGTATTTGTTTTTCAGAGATCACTCCTGCTACTCTTCTCCACACATTCTACCCTACCTCCACTCTTTTATTCACCTCTCATCCACAATCCCTGTTGCTCTGAACTGTTGACCCCAAGTATTTAATCTCCATCACCTTTACCATCTCTACTTTCTGCATCCTAAGCATACCGCTATCCTCACTTTCATTCACACTCATGTTCTCTGATCTAGTCCCACTGATTTTCATACCATACAGCTGCACACTAATGATCACCTCTTTTCTTAATCTAGCTTCCACTAATAATTTTTATAACATCACTGTGGCTGATCAATTTTATACTTCGATAATTACTACAGCATCATCCTTTTTTTTAACCAGTACCAGTACACTTTTGGGCAGTGGTGGCCTAGTGTATAGGGAGTTGGCCCCAGGATCAGAGGTTTGTGGGTTTGAATCCCAGACCAGTAGATCGCCCTGAGGTACCCTTCAGCAAGGTACCGCCCCCATCACTGCTCCCAGGGTACTTTCAATGGCTTGCCCCCCTGCTGCACATGTTTGTGTGTATAGGTAAAATGCAGAGGTATAATTTCATTGTGGTTCACTGTTTGTTGTGCCATGTACTCACAATGATAAGAATGGTCACTTTCACTTCTCTTTCTGTGTTCAGTGGTAAGAAACTCTTCTGCCATCTCTGCTAAATGCCTCCATGCCTCCACAAGAATATCATCTGGACCGACAACATTTTCATTCTTCATCCTCTTTATAACTTACCTCCACCTTGCTAATCGACTACATTGCCTGGTTCACTATTCTCATGTCATCCAACATTTGCTCTCATTCTCTTTATTCATCAGCTCCTTAAAGTATTGCTTTCATAAGCTCAACATACTTTGTTCATGCACAAATATGTTTCATTTACATTTACGAAATTTAGCAGATGCTCTTATCCAGAGCGACTTACATGTCTTAATTACAGGGACAGTCCCCCTGGAGCAACTCAGGGTTAAGGGTCTTGCTCAGGGACCCAGTGGTGCTAGAGGTGGGATTTGAACCTGGGACCTCTTGAACCATAAAAGGTCCATAGGCAAGTATCCTACCACTAGACCACCACCACCCTTTCCACCATTTCCATTATCCTATCCTATCCCGCTATCCTTTATTGTCCTAACCTGATGCATATTTTTCCTAGCTCTGTCCCTCTGTCTAGCTAATCCATAAAGTCATTTTCTCCATTTTTAGTATCCAACCTCTCATGTAATTTACCATAAGCCTTTTTTTAGCCTTTGCCATGTCTTTCTTCTTATGCACTTAATCTTCTTTTACTTCTATTTTCTTCATCTCTCTAACTATCCCAATTCTTCTTTTACCGTTTCTTTCCTTGTATACACTGCTGAATTACTTTGTTCCACCACCATGTTTCATTATCTTCCTTTTTCTGTCCAGATGTTATACCAAGTACCTTTGAGAAATGGTAAGTCTCCCTTACCATTTCTGCAGTAGTTGCCCAGCAATCTGGTATCGCTTACCAGTAACAGTCTTAGCCTGAATTCCACCTTACATTTTTTTTGTTCTTCAAATTCCAACATTTGATCCTTAACTCTGCCCTCACTTTCCACCTCTTCTTGATCTCCAAGGTCAAGACTTGTTTAACATAACCTTATCAAGTAAACAAGAAGACAATTACAGTACACTTTCCCAGAATGCCATGGGCAACTGCTGAGCAACATAGTACTGAAGTTAACCATGTTCATATAGTAAATTCATATATAGTCATATGTAGTCCCGTAGTCATTTCATTCTGGTGATTTTAATTGTGTTCATCAATGGATTTGAAAGTGAAAAATTAAAGTGACAACCCTTGTCATTGCTCAGCACACAGTGAACCACAATGAAATTGGACCTCCGCATTTAACCCATGTAAACAGCTATTGAAAGCGTGATAGGGATGGTACCTTGCACAGGGGTACCTCAGGGCAACCTACTGCTAAAGGGTTTGAACCCACAATCTTCCGATCCTGTGGCCAAACTCCCTAACCACTAGGCCACCACTGCCCCCTGATTTAAATCATTTTAAACCATTAGATGCATTGAGTGATACTTTCTGGGTTATCTCCATAGCAGTTGTGTAGCCAGAGATCAAGGACTTGACTTTACTTACCATAGTGCACAAAACAAAACAAAAGGAACTCAATCACCAACGTTACACTAAGGCTTAGCCGCTTAGATTGACTGACGCTCTGTTCTGACTCATTGGGGCTTAAACAGCCTGGCCCCAACAAAGCACACCTGGCCCTCATGAGCCCAGATGTGATCAGTCAGAGCAAAGCACCACCTACCATAACAGCAGTCAACATTAACCCAAGTAACTTCCTCTCAATCTCTGCTCAGCTCTTCACATTAAGCTTTTAACAAACATTACATTATATGATGAAAACACCCCACTGTTTCTTGACAGAATTGCATATATCAGTAAAAGCAGGTGATAAATGTAAGTAAAAAATGAGGATCATATAAGGGAAATAAAAGACAGTATGTCAGTTTTCTATTGCTCAGTTTAGAAAAGACCAAAGTGGTCCTGCTATATTCAAAAAATGCTAGAAACAAACTGTCAGGTATAATGCTAGACCTTGCTTATTTTGCAATTAGTCCTGTAGAAACTTTTTAACAACTTAAAAATCTTAAGTGTCAAAACTGACTTGGGCCAACGTGCCATGATAATTTTAGCACAGGTGATTGGCTGAACCCCTTTTTCTGGACAGTTTTTCTCTTTAGGCACTTTGCAGTAAAAGATTTGTTCCCATTTTTTTAATATGTATTCTACTCAGTATGCAAGAGATAAGACAGTTTGACAAGAATTAAATAGTAATTTTGCACCAACAACTGCAAAGGCAAAAGTCATTCCTTTCTGGTGAAACACACACACACACACACACACACACACACACACACACACACACACACACACACTGGCTCTGTTCATCCAGCAGACTCATGGTGTGCATGTGACTCCAATATGGATCTAGCAGGCCTGCTTTGGTTTCTGTTTAATGAGAGAGCAACTGCTGCAGGCTTTAATTAGATCCGACATATAAACAATTTCTAAAAAATTGTTCACTCATCACTTCACTGTACTTCTTTAGACCAGAAGGTCTCTGAGTTTCTCTAAAGAATAAATAATCCTATTATGTTTTTTGGTCTTCATTTAGTAGTGGAAATAGGTCAGCTGTATTTTTTTCTAAACAAATGTCACAAGACCCTCCAGATAGGAGCAGTCAGTCAGTCTGAAAGAGCAACCAGTGTTTCCTGGGCAGGACAAAAGTGGAGGAAATAGCAAGTGCAGGCTGGAGGCTGTGGGGAGGGGTGGCAGCTTAGAGCAGCTGGACTGAATTATCCGGTTTGAGGGCAGAGTGATGACTGGCGCCAGCAGGGTAGCAGTCAAGACACATGAAGGTTTAGCAGGGAAAAAAAAAAAAGGGAGGGTCAGGTACAGTTAGAACACTTCTACTTCCTGTCCAGATAACCCTTTCCTGTCCTAGAGTCAAGCCATGAAATAAAAGTTTAAAAGGAAAATGTATACCTTTACGTAGTGAGTGGATGTTGCTCAATGAATGGCATGGCATGGATATGCCAAATGATCTTGTCATTCTCAAACTTTGCTTCCTTTGCTCACTTTTTGTCCGTATTTCTGTCATAACTGAATTCATGCAATAGGCAAAGTGTATAGATTAAAAGTGCAGTTTGCTGCTAAATAAAAATATTATAAACTTGTCATCTATGCAATAATCCCCTTGTAATAAATTAGTACAATGCCCAGTAGCTACACGTACAGTTTACTGCACTACACTACATGCAAATTAGTAAGGTCCTTTTTTGTTAAGATCTTAGTAAGATCTTCACAAAATCTAGTAACAGTACTAGATTTAACAGTTACAGTAGTGGGGCAGCGGTGGCCTAGTGGTTAGGGAGTTGGCCCTCCATTGGAAGATTGTGGGTTCGATTCCCTTACAAGTAGGTTGCCCTGAGGTACCCCTGAGCAAGGTACCCGTCACTGCTCCCCGGGCGCTTTCAATAGCTGCCCACTGCTGCACGGTGTTTGTGTGCATGGGTTAAAAGCAGAGGTCCAATTTCGTTGTGGTTCATGGTGTGCAGTGCTGTGACCTCGCAATGACAAGGGTTGTCGCTTTCACTTTAAATAACATTGTGCCGTGCTTCAGTTCAACAATTCCATCTAGTGGTTGAATGCATGTATTACAACATTAGATCCAGCTACCAAATATCGATCACACAAGTAGATCTTGGCTGTTTTGTTTTTGTAATGAGCAGCAGAAATACTCAAGATTCATTGCTTTTAAATAGAATGGCCTGGCCACTGTCACTATAGAAAACAAGAGAGGGCAACTGGTAGTAATAACCCTTAATACTATCCTGTAAACCTTTCCTTTTACTCTTTCTAATACCTGTCTGACATAGATCACACCTGCCACTCATCTCCACTCATTCCAATCTGCCTGTACTCTCCGCCTCACCTCTCTTCATCATTCCCCATTACTCTGAACTGTTGATCCCAAGTATTTAAATTCCTCCACCTTTGTCACCTCTACTCCCTGCAGCCTAATCACTCATAAAATATCACATCTCCCCCTCTCCAGGGTCTCCTCAAGCAACATGGGTACCAGCAAGAGTGAAAGGTGACATTTATAAGATGGTAGGGAGATCTGCTATGTTAGATGTTGGTATTTGTATTGGAAATAACACGGAGGTCAAAATTAGGAATGAGTTTATTAGAGGGACTAAGGTTGAATTATTTGGAGGAAAAGGTCAGTGCAATCTGCTGTGGCAACCCCTATTGGGAGCAGCTGAAAGGTGAAAGAGATAATAACCATCCATGCAGTATACAGTGAAATGAAACAACATTCCTCCAGGATCATGGTGCTACACATGACATCTAACATTACACAGAACACACCACAAGACAAGTGCAGACAGGACAACAAAAAATTGGACAATATTAATTACATTAAATAACAAATAAAGACATTCCTTTGTAAATCAATGCATAAAAATAATTACCAACAGAAATAAATAATGCAATAAAACAAGAAAACATGCTGTTTACTAAAATTACTTCTGGATTTATTCCAGCAGATGAAAGTGAAAGTGACAACCTTTGTCATTGCAAGGTCACAGCACAGCAGACAGTGAACCACAACGAAATTGGACCTCTGCTTTTAACCCATGCACACAAACACCATGCAGCAGTGGGCAGCTATTGAAAGCGCCCGGGGAGCAGTGACGGCGATGGTACCTTGCTCAAGGGTACCTCAGGGCAACCTACTTGTGAGGGAATCAAACCCACAATCTTGCGATGCAAGGGCAACTCCCTAACCACTAGGCCACCGCTGCCCCGCTGGTGGCAGATTCAAATAATTGTTGCTAAATTATTTCTGTTCCAAGCAAATAAATGAACAAATGAACAAACGCAATGCAAGCTGTTTATAGTTATTGTCATCATAAATTTTCAGTATCAGTGAATTATGAGAACCCAGTCACCGGGGACGCCAGTGTATTTCTTCGTGCCAATCCCAATTTTGTTAGTGCTTATGCAGCGCAGGTTAGTTGAGAAATGGATTTGAAAGAAGAATTCTGAAGGGAGTTAGATGAAGTGATAGAGAGTGTACCTATTGGAGAGAGAGTGGTGATTGGTGCTTTAATATACATGTTGCTGAAGGGAACAGAGGTAATGAAAGGGTCATGGGTTAGTATGGTGTCAAGGAGAGGAATGCAGAAGGTCAAGTAGTTGTAGATTTTGCTAAAAGAGTGAAAGGAAAGGCTTACGGGACTCCAACTATAGTGAGACCAACTATACTATACAGGTTGGAGACAGTATTGCTGACGAAAAAGACAGGCAGCATAGCTGGAGGCGGCAGCGAGTATATTAGAGGGACCACTCAGTTTGGCATTGGCAGGCAGAGGAAGATGCAACCCCTAACGGTATCAGCCGGAAGAAGAAGAAGACTATTAATGTTTGACATTGAAAGAAGAAAACAACAGAGACTTGATTGTTCCAACAGTTTCTAGACTATTTGGTTTACCATATCTGAAAATAAAATGTATTCATTTAATTCATTTTAGTGAATACAAAAAAAGTAAAACGCAATTGCTAAAAATGAATTGTGTACTTACTTTGTATTATATTGTATTTCATAACTGTCAAATTGAAACATACAATAGTGGAAGTGACTATTCTTGTCATTGTGAGGTCACACCACAGCACACAGTGAACCACAACGAAATTGGACCTCTGTATTTAACCCATGTAAACAAACACGTGAAGCAATGAAATTGCCCAGGGAGCAGTGACGGGGACGGTACCTTGCTCAAGGGTACCGCAGGGCAACCTACTGGTGAGGGAATCAAATCCACAATCTTCCAATCCAGGGCCAACTCCCTAACCACTAGGCCACCACTGCCCTTTGGATATATGAAATCCAGGGATTATGAAAATACACATTTTTATATGATTTATTTTTATGATAGTTGTTACATATAGTCTTGTACTTTGACTGAATATTTCGGTCAAATTACAGCTCCCATACTATATGACTCCCAAACTGCAACATATATTGTTTTATGTAATTTATATAATTAAAAAGTAAATAGTGTTGACAATATATCAAATATTAATTTTATCATACAAAAAGATCTGAGATGTGGAGAAAATTGCAGAGATGGCCATTGCCAAGCTTGATTGTGTCATGCATACCATCATGTTACTTTGGATGAGCAATCCCTGAAATTCGTGACCATAAACACACACAATGGATTTATAGTATAGTCATTTATTGTAAGTGGATCTCCTCAGCACTTGTGCTACTTCAAAGGGCAATGGTGTTTGCTATAAAGATTGACGCTGATAACAGTGTACCTAGGTGACATAATTACATAGAGACAACAAAGGGTGACAGAGGAACTTGAGAGTAAGGGTTATAAAATAGAACATGGGGCACACTGTGGATGCAAGGAGTTGGAGAAAAAAAATAAAGTCAAAATTAAATGGCAATGCCACCTTCTCCAAAAACATCTCAATCTTTAATCTAACTATTAAAGCAAGATATTTCCTAATTTTCTTAATAAAACATTTTTAGCTAGTCTATATTAAAGTGTGTCACAAACACAAGGACTTTTTCCAGCCAATGGTTTCTCTTTAGTAGTACAGGGAAAAAATACACAATATGCACCCAATATACACACAGTGTGCATAAATTGCAGATAATTAAACTTACCCTGAATCTGGCAGAAAAATTACAATTCTTAATTTGAAAAAGAAGGCAGGCTGAATGAATATTCATCTGCAACGAGCTTTGATCCAAACTGTGATCCAGCAGTTGTTATCAGTTATACAAGTCCAGTGTCATGCAGCTTGTTTGTTCATAAAGGTCATGCTATACACAATGTACACATTACAACCTTTGGATCTAGAATCACAGGTATTCCCAGAAATAGTGCCAAACAGTCCTGTGGCCCTGACGCCAAGGCTTCAAACATTTAAATCTTTCACCATTTAAACTGAGATTATATAAACACAGGGGCAGTGGTAGCCTAGTGGTTAGGGTGTTGGCCACATGATCGGAGGATCGGGGGTTTGAACCCCTTCCCAATAGGTTGCCCTGAGGTACCTTTGAGCAAGGTGCCGTCCCTGTCTCGCTCCTCCCTGTCCTGGGTGCGTCCCCCGTCCTTCGCCCTGTGTGCGCTGGGTTGGACTCCAGCACTCCCCCGTGACCCTGTTTGGGACAAGCGGCAGAAAATGGATGGATGGATGGATATATAAACACAGGGCAGCAATGACTAGTCTACAGCATCGATTGTGAGTTCAAATCCCTGACCATCAAGTTGCCCTGGGGTAACCTTGCCTTGAGCAAGGTAACATTCCTGTAACTGCTCCCTTGGTGCTAAATTTGGCAACGTGTGTATGGGTGAAATGCAGAGGATGAATTTTGTTGCTGTTTTCCACAATGACAAATAGTCACTTTCACATTTTGCATGTGTAAGTTTGCATTATATCAAGTGTTGCTCATTGGTTGCTTTCAGCATGTTTTGTTCCAACTCCCTCTGCTCTCATTTCTGACAACATAACCAAAAATGAAGTTAGTTGGCAGAATATTTAAGCTAACAGCTGCAGACAAATATGGGCAGAGGCCAGGCAGCAGACTGAGTGGCTAAACTGACCATCTACAAGCTGCAATGAGACAGCACTCAAGGTTCACCTAACTGAGACAAAAAAGGAGATAAAGCTCTAAATCTGCTCTAACAGTTTAATAAACATCAAACATTCCCAGTACCCTTTAAAAGCACCTTAGATCTAAAGCTAAGGCTGCTGAACATTAGATCACTTAATGCTAAAGCCATCACTGTAAATGATATTATTTCTGATGTGAATGTTGTTGTTCCTATTCCTGACATAAACCTAAATTAGATCTAGCGAGTTACATTACATGAAGTCATGTGCTACAGGTAAAGCAACAATCCTTGCTTAAGCAGCTGAGGGGAAGGTATAGCAACTTTATATAGAAATACTTTAGTTTCCTCAGTCACAAAGCAGAATATAACTTCTCATATTTTGGAACCCTTTTCTGAATACAATCAGTGTAGTAATGTAAATATGATTTCTCACTTATTACTATTTACAGACCACAAGGGCATTACACAAAGTTATTAAAAGGAATTTCCCCTTGTATTCATGTTAGATGTACAATAAAATCCTCCAAAACCTTTTGTCCATTTGACCCTTTTCGAAAACCTACCTATTGTCACAGTCTGTCATGCCTGAGGTTCTGGTTGGGCACGACAGATGGCGCGCTGTTCTGACTGATCACACCTGGGCTCATGGAGACACAGGTGTGCTTCATTGGGGCTGCTATTTAAGCCCCAGTGAGTCAGAACAGAGTGTAGTTCATTAACAAGGCGAAGCCTTGCAGTTAATGGTGGCATTTTTGGTTCTATGTTTTGGTTTATGTTTAATAAAGCCACGTTCTGGAATACTGGCTCTGCGTTGACGTCCTTCCCACACCCCGCCACCGTTACACCTATAAACTCTAATGATCTCTCTCTTTGATCAAGAAGTGCTGGACTGCTTAGAACAGAATGCATAGAGAGCAACTTCTGTTCTATTTTAGATAATGTAGCATCTTTCAGGTGCAAAAGAATTAGATGAAAAAAGCTAACTCTAACTGGTAAAAAAAATTCAACACATGCTCTAAAGCAAATTGGAATGGTGGCTGACAATGCCAGAATCATTTAATTTTGCCTGGACCACTTACATTGCCACACCCAGGCTACCTGTCCATTCTGATTGAACATGATAAAAATAATCAGTGCTATTTAGTACAATATCTAAACTTACTTAGAACTAGAAAGGAATGGATCCTTAGATACCTGCAGTGTGCAGTAGTGAAAAATTATATTTCTTTAACAATAAGATTATTGTTGGGCATGAAATTCTAAATGCAGTCTAAATTCCACCATACCTGCTGACCAATAAAGCTTATGTAGATTATAAAGCCATATATAATCCCAGTAAAGTTGTTAGTCTACTTTAACCCAATTCTAAAGAACCTTATCTCAACTATGTTCCGAATATTCTTGCATTTTGCATTTACTTGAGAAACTAAATATTGATCCACAAAAGCTTACAAATTACAGGATTTATTTTAATCTTCTACTATCTGTTTAAGATTCTTGAAAGTTGTTTCTCAGCAGTTACGTTCATATTTGACACAGCCCTAAAAAAGATAGTAAATGGTATTCTAATATCAACTGACGAAGACTCTAAAAACAGGAATAGCCATTTACTGTGAAACTCTAGGTTCTACTAACTGCAAAAAAAGAGTTACTAACCCTAACCCTAACCCTAGCAACAAGTGAAACAAGCAAGAGTTGAAAAATAAATGAATAATCTCATACTCATCTTTATTAGAAATTACTATATACATAGAAATCAGAAATCACTATTATATTTTTAATATATACTATTATACTATTATTCTATATGAATTTGAAAGCCTCCAAGGAACCTGTGGTTCACATAGTGGCTAATGCAATTGCCTAATGCTCAGCCCTATGGAATATAAATAACCGAAGGCTGGAACTTGAAATGTAGGGCAGTGCAAAATGTTTTGTCTTTCACTGAGACCCACCCGGGGGATGACCACTAGGAAATTGTTAAGATGCTTAAGAAAAAAATGGTTTAAAGCCACTCAATTTCACTCTTGACCATCTGGAAAGAGAAAAAAAGCTTCTTTTGACTGCTAATACACACATCACTTTACACAGGTGAGCTGCAACAAAATTTTGCACTGACGTCCCAGGCACCATCTTCGGACCACCAATACCACTAGTAAGCAGGTATTTTTTGGTAGGTGGACTTATCCACACAGGCTGAAAATTTAGCTGAGTGCCTTTGATTGCATAATACTAATTAGCCAGCACATATATATTTAGTAGATTTGGTCTTAAGAGAAAAAATTACCCTGTAAATCAGCTACAAATTCCTGGGTGAAACTACAATGACCAGAATATAGTCTACATCATAGAAGCAATAACTTAGGCCTTGATTTATCCACACTAACAATCTCCCCACTATCACTAGGAGTGGCTGAAGCTGCTGGAGGATGCTGGGAGCAAGTGGATTGATGGCCATGAGACTTACGAGGGATCACTCTGCTATCCCACCCTGCGACTGCCTGTCTACACTGGTTTAGATAAAGCCACACAGCAGTTGAGATAAGAGTGAAGCTATGTCCAAACAGGCTGTAAATAGAAAGACAGCTGAGAGCAACACTACACCAAACACATGGCCAAAGGAAACACAGACCATTGTCTGCTTCTACTTGCTGAACAACCGATCTACTCCTGATGCTTTAGCCAACTGTGTGTGTGTGTGTGTGTGTGTGTGTGTGTGTGTGTGTGTGGCATCTGTCCAGCACATGTTACCATCACCTTTCAAAAGGGCTGATATTTTGTGATGATACTCAATAATTGCTGGAAGGCTTTGCAGGCTGTCATATCTGAACAGAAAAGAAAAATGGACAATAAAACAAAGGAAAGAAAATTGCTGAAAATTACAACAGAGGGGAATAACCTTTTCTTTCAAAGCTCCCCATTTCCAGAATAATCTTACATAATCTAAGACACAATAGTCATTCCAACCAGTAGTCAGTGCTTAATTCTATTTAATGTCACTTTTTTTGTTTTGGTTATCCGGTGATGACCACAATGTTTCTTCCTTCAGTTTTAGGAAGTCTGTCTTTGCCTCTGTTGCCTTCTTGCTCACTAGGAGCTCCGACCCGGATTCTGTAAAAATGCTTTTTGACAACAACAGCTGTAAAAAAAAATCTTGACATGAAGGGACTGTACATGCAGTTAAATCCTAATCAAAATGTAGGGATACTGTGACATTGTCTTATGACCACCATAAGCACATCAAGTTAAAATTATTTTTTTTTTATTTTGAAGATGAATTTTATTGAAGATGAAGTTTTATATTTGCAAATTATGTATGTATGATGGCCTGCCATGTTCAATGCACATATGGTTGTGACTGTAAATTTCTCCCTCCCTCCAGTTCATTGTCTATGCCAACTGGTATTTGCTGCATGATAATCTAAAACAACTGTGACCCAGCTACAATCCCAGTTTGATTCCAGGAATCTCAGTTTCATCTGACTGATATCACACAGGACTCCAGCTTCTTTAAAACCTAGCTAAGTGTTTTTAGATTTAAGAGCTGCCTAGATTGGCAGTTCTAATATCTCTGTAAATCCAACAGTAAAAAATACTGCATTTGTGGCAGACTCCAAGACTAGTTGTCAGCCTTGGATTTCAGCATCCCTCCAGTTTTATCAACTCACCAACTTTTTTTAAAAGCAAGTGGGACTTAACCCAGTCACCCCTCTTCTGAAGCCTCAGAATAGCTCTGAACAAGCCTGCTGTATCTAACAAAACTCAACTAAGGTTCAGTCATTTACTTAACACCTTAGTTCCTGCCAAGAGATAAATGCTGCACCGTCAACAAAGATCAGTTCTAACATTTGTGTTTATGCTGGTAAATAGTTTATAAGCATTGTTTACATATGAGACAGTGAGCATATTAACACCAGTAACCTGTTAAAAAAATAAATTATAGTTCTGCTTTTGGAAATGGCATAATGTGTAAATGGGTTTGTTCATTTGTGAAAATTTGGTTTATTAATTTGCAGAAAATTTGCAGTTTGGAATGTTCCATTTGTCTAACAGGTAGATAACATGAAGACATAGCTGAATAACAGTTTGAAGAGTGTGCCAGTTCTCTAAGACTATCTAGAACAATAGAGTTCTTGCACAGTGTTGGCCACAGGCTCTGGGCTGGGGAGGTATTTTTGTCTATATCGGGACACACACTTTACTCCTTTCCACATACAAGGACACAGAGCTCAAGGTTAAACCCTCTGGGGCCAGTATGTAAAAAGAGGCTACTCCATGCTCACTCAATTACTGCCTGACACCACAGTTGTAATGTAGCTCTGGCTGCTTTAATAATAAACTGTATATAGGCATGTTATTTTAGCACTTTATCTGGAAAGTTCACTGTAACACCTGCCATTTAATATATCAAAAATTTGCTGTACAACCCCTCCTTCCTTATGAATTTACAGCAAATCCTGGTCATGAGATTGCAATTTTGGAGCGAAAGTAATGACTGTTGCATAATAATTAAAATGCTTCATGAATTGAGAGTAAGCAGAAGGTTTTTTTGGAAGCCTAATATGTCTCAAGG
Source organism: Hepsetus odoe (assembly GCA_017165825.1). Taxonomy (NCBI): domain Eukaryota; kingdom Metazoa; phylum Chordata; class Actinopteri; order Characiformes; family Hepsetidae; genus Hepsetus; species Hepsetus odoe. The sequence continues at coordinate 199,202 of CM029393.1, read as the reverse complement.
CCTCATAACCTGCCATTTGCAATTCCTGCAACATTTGTGTGACTTTCAAATACATAGACTAGCTCAATAATGAAATACATTTTGAACACTCAGTTTTAGGCTGTTAACGTGTTAATTTCCACAACCAATACAAAATTCAGCCCTTCTTCATATCCAAGAAAACACCCTTTAAGCAGACTACACTCATGAAGGGTAAAACACATTAGCTAATATTATGAAGTATTTTTAGGCTTGATATTTAATGTTAAGCTCAGGGGACCCTTAAATAAATTTGTCTAGAGTTGCATGGAGTAGCATAGCCACACACACAATGGTAGGCCTCCCTCCACGGCCGATTATAACAAAGGATTCCACAAACAACCAATTAGAGTAAGGGAGAAGAGTGAGCACATGGTCATAATGTGCACATAATACTCTTCTGTATGTGGAGGAGAGAACTGTTGATGAGTTCTTAGAGGAATGTTAAAGCTGCTGTTGCTGCTGAGAGAATTTGAATTCAAGGTGGACCAAGGGGGGATTTGCCAAAGCCTTAAAATAGGACCAGTTGATCTGTGTTGAAAAGTAAACTGTTTTCTCTAACAAAAAATAAAAACTAAGAGAACTACATTTATAGGGTAAACAAATTAATATCTGTATCTGAAACATCAAAGCATGTCAGAGATTGTGTACAGATTATTTAAATGAATGGTCAGACAGCTAACTACAACTCTTAAGATTTAATGTGTATCCTTTTAACAATAATATTTTGTCCCCTCCAAGCCACTAAGTCTGCATAGTATAAAGATGATATTAAAAGCAGCAGCTTGGCTTTAAGCAAAGCTAAAAGTGCAGCTTGCCTTTTGTGTTTAGCATGCTGTGGGCTGGCTCATTTCTGACCTCGCTGCACTAATTCTGACCTTGCTGTACTCAATAAAAGGCTCCCCCCTCACTGTGACCACTCCAGCCATACTTATCAAATCGGTTAGTAACCAATTCTACATTTATGATTGGAGAAAACAGTTAGGAAATTTATTTGTAAATTGCTTTTAATCTCTCTCTTTTTTTTTAGAAGAACATCCTGAGCCAAAAAAGTGGCACTTTATTTAATCAACTAATCTCATTTGTTTTTAAATTCAGACTAACTGTGAACATTTTTGGAGATCTTTTCCTTTTTTCAATTTCCACACCTATGGTTTTGTGTTTTATATGCATGATTGATAGGCATCAGCACAGTGTGTTATTTTGGAGCTACCATGTCCCACATGTTGGATACAAAGGAATTTGGAGAAGCAGCCCCTTTTCTTCGAAAATCCGACTTGGAGATCTTGGCTGCACAAACTCAGCCTTTTGATGGTACCTAATTTTTTGTTTTTCAAAATATAAACTACAAATTTGTACATTGGCAGTTTCAAATTTAATACAGAAAATACATTTATATTTCTATTAATTTTGTTATTGTTTTTGATTGATTTGTATACTTCCCCTTTCCCAATTAAGTGACTTTGTACAACTTACTCATGCAATTTTCTTATTTCAAAATGTTGTAATGGCCAAGCAGTCTTGAAGCTAAATTAATTTGGTACTTAGAGCAATGGTTGGAAACTGAGTTGTTATGCACAGGAAAGAAACGAGTGTGGATTCCAGATGAAAAAGAAGCCTACATCGACGTGGAGATACAAGAGATCAGCGGAGACAAAGTATCTGTTGAAACCAAAGATGGCAAAGTAAGCACACAGATTTTTAAAATTATTATGTGGGTTATGAATGTTTATAAATATTTAAAACAAAAGAATGGCTGAACTTATGTGTCTTTTAAACACTGTGCTTTGCTGTGCAGTCTCTGATGGTGAAGGAAAGTGAAATTCAGCAGATGAATCCTCCAAAGTTTGACATGATTGAGGACATGGCCATGCTGACTCACCTGAATGAAGCGTCAGTGCTGTATAACCTGCGACGGCGTTACAGCAGCTGGATGATCTACGTTAGTTCTAAAAACGCTTGCCCTTTCTCGCTAATCTGTGATTCCACAAATAACCACAGCAGCACACTACGACACGAACAGCTATTCATAGAGTTTCACTACCACACTAAGACATTTAGCACGTCAGCTGCCACATACCACATGACACGAAAAAGTGAATATTGTAAAGGCACATGCAAGCCCTTTCACTTGATAACAAAGATACATAAATAGAGGAATAATAAATATAAATATAAGTCCACTAAAATGGCTAAAGGATCTTAGGGTTTCAGTTACTTGTTACGAAAGTGAATGATGTTGCAGTATTGATTTATGAATCAACAGTGTTTATTTCTGTGTGTGCAGACGTATTCTGGGCTTTTCTGTGTCACGGTAAATCCATATAAATGGCTTCCTGTGTACACGGCGCCTGTGGTTGCTGCCTATAAAGGAAAGCGCCGGTCTGAGGCGCCGCCCCATATCTACTCCATCGCGGACAATGCCTACAATGACATGTTACGGAGTGAGTTATGTCCACCGATACAAATCACCTGGTTACACGTTAATAAATTATCAAAGAAGATTTTTGGAAGCTATTCCTTTTATTAAGAAAGATATAAATAAATTTTTACCTGAAATATTTAAAGCCTCATCATGAGTGTGAAATGTAGTAGAAACAGTCTCCTCTAAAAGTACTGGAATAGCAAGGCCAATGAATTTGTTTTTGCAATGCACTGAAAACGGAGAATAAAAGATGAAGGTATGATGAGATAAGATTTTAAGCCTTTATTTCCTTAAAATCTTATCTCGTACCTCAATCTAGGTATGTTCAGGTACTAGGCAGCAGTGGCCTAGTGGTTAGGGAGTTGGCCCACAGATCAGAAGATTGTTGGTTTGATTCCCTCACCAGTAGGTTGCCCTGAGGTACCCTTGAGTAAGGTACTGTCCCTGTCTCTGTGAAGCTTTCAATAGCTTCCCCCTTCTGTGTATGGGGGTTGAATTTTGTTGTTGTGCTTTCGCTACATAGATTAGAGTGCCTTTTGTATCTGACCAACCAAATTTTCAAGTGAGCAAAAGTTTTAGAAGAGAAAGTTTTAAAATAGTTTAAAGTATATTAAACTTGATATTTGGTTGCTTATCTCTTGCTATAATATATAAAGCAATAATAGCAGCAAGCCTATGACCTACTGACTTCAGAAAATTGATGGTTTCATCTTGGGTTATGGTATTCCTTTTATGGTTTTTCTAAGGAGTATGAAATTAAATGCATGTTCAACTATGTGAAGATGTAATTACTTGGCCTGGCCAGTTAACTTTCTACTTTTTCCCTCCCATTTTTAACCTGGCATTGTGTATTGAATTGTTGTCTTGCTGCAGGAAAAATATTTCTGATATTCCTGATTTGTTTGGTTTGTTTTTGCATTTGTCTGTAATTTGTTTTTGTAGATGTTAGAATTCAGCCTGCTTCTACCACTGTGAGTTACCTTTTGTCTCATCAGTTCAAAACCTTTGCAAGCATATCTGTGTAATTTTTGCACATTTCAGTCTGTTTTTTATTCTCATATTTGATTAATGCTTTAGACCTGGTGGAATGGCTCTCAGAGCCTTCTTTGAACAGTGGTTTGTAGTACTTCTGCACCATGCCCTGTGGAGGTTGTTTATGATGTCTCTAATTTTTGTTTTGGGCTTTTTTTCTGTTAGTCTCACAATTTGTCCATTAATACTTGTTTTCTTTGACTGACTGGTTTGATATATGTTGGTCAATACAGAAGTATTTTTTTTACTAGTTTAACAAGCAATGCTCAATGATGCTGAAATGCTTCTTTATGATTTTCTTTATTTTCTCAGCTTCAAAATGGCAAGCTTTATAGACAGACCAATGATCTCAATGTTGATTGTCCTTTTATTAACAACAAATGAAATTTTCACAGATGAAATGCAAAGCCTTGGCTGAGAGTAGGTAGCAAGAGTTGTTATTTGTTATGATTAACAGGATCAGCCAACATACATGCATAACAACAACAATCAGCCTCTGATGTTGTAATAATTTTGCTCACTTGATAAACATGGTGATCAGAAACAGTGCAAAATGTTTGTAAACCATGTGAAAAAGCAATCGTCAGTCAGTCAACCAGTGAGCCAAGTTTAATTAATGAAGGGGAATAATACTAGTCATGCTTAAGACTGATGCAAGGTATGTTACATCTAGGTATAAATACAAGCTTTCCAGCAATGGGAAGTTCCTTATAAGATCTCAGCACACTATGTGTTAATAAAAAGATCTAAAATTTATGGAAATATATAAGCCATGAAGGGTTTGCAAATCAATCTTTTAAAATCTTGGACTCCAATATGCTCTGCTGCATTGGGGCCTGGCAATTTGTCAAAACTGACCACAGAATGAATTCAGCTTTCTACCAGAATGTACTTAGCCATCAGTCTCTAAATAAATTTAACCAGCCATTGGATAGTGCAATAACATTTTTACATGAGTGATATTGGTGTTCTATAAACTCCTCTAAATATTATAAAAAAGAGAATTCCACTCTACTGATAACTGATATGCTGGTCTGCATTATGGGCAAGCTGTATTATGAGTAGCCTATGCTTTATCTGGACATGTTAATGGGGCTTTATAAATAAGCTATTAAATGATTTCTCTTTACAGATCGAGAGAATCAATCCATGTTGATCACGTAAGTCCTCTCCACACCTTCACACTCTTTACTGTCAACAGTGGATACAGCAGCATGTGGCCAGTTGAGCAGTTGAGCAAAACTATTAATAAGCTACTTTAAAATAAAGACTGCACTTACTTGCAACAAGACAGACAATACTGCACTTAGTTGCAACAAGGCAGACAATTTTAAATAATTATACAGGTTATTTTACTTCAAATATTAAACTGATTGGCTCCAATCTCTTTCCAGAATTGTCTATAAATAACTAAGAGAAATAACTGTCACCTTTCCTTTTATGGGTTTAATGATAATGATAAATTACCATGACTAACCCTCCTAATATGCACCCCCATTGAGGCAATCTGTATGGTTAGTTTAGCTTTTAAAAACTTCCAGCTTAGACAAAATTCTTTAGTCCCATTTGCTGAACAGCAAAATTTTTCGAGAACATGAACATTCTAAAAACAAAGTTTTTTTTTCAGAGGTGGGGGGGGGGGGGGGTGGATGTTCTTTGAGATTTTTCCTTTTTTTTTTTAACAGAAAGAGTTAAAAAGACTGGTGATTTTTTTCTTTTTCTTTATAAACATTTTCTCCACTTCATTTTCTTCGTTCTCAGCGGAGAATCCGGTGCTGGGAAAACTGTCAACACGAAACGTGTAATTCAGTATTTTGCCATAGTTGCAGCCCTGGGTGAGGCAGCAGCTAAAAAAGGAGTAAGACCAAAAATGCTTGCCTTTTTTTATCCCCTTCGCCAAGTCAACCAACCTTTTTTTATAATTGTATTTTTCCAGACAATGTTTGTTCTTTCATAATTAAAAAGCATTTGTGTCCCCTTCACTTAAATGTTAAACTGGATACTTCACTTCACTTAATAACCAACCATGTCATTTAATATTGTATTGACTTAATAACTGTACAGGTATTGCTTAAAAACAAAGGCACACAGACTCCATTGTCAAGCTGTAAAATACAGCTACAGTGTCACAGTTTGCAGTGCTCTGCTCTGACTGGGCACACCTAGCACTTCATTAGGACATCAGGTGTGCCCTGGCTCAAGGGTTTTAAAGATCCTAGTGAGTCAGAGGTATCTTGGGATCTTGGGATTCCAAGTTGAGTGACTGTTTGTAGTGCTTAAAGTTTAATGTTTGTTTGAGTTCCCAATTGTCATTATGTTTAATAAAGTTCCGTTGCAGACTCCCGGCTCCTGGCTCAACCCCAGCTAATGCTTACATACAGATGCAATGTTATTCCTATGTTTTGTGTTTCTTTCAGCCTTGTGTTGATAAAGCCTCACTTTTTCTTATCATACATTTTTTCATACATCTTTCATTCTATTTTATACCTACATGTTTTGTGTTTTTAATTAACAATCATCAAATCAAGTTTTTTAAGATTTTTGGTTGACAGTTTTGATCACATTTTTACATTTACATTTGATCATTTTTAAAATTCCATTATCCATTCTTTCCATATTCTGTTCCACATATAAATCCTTGAACGTTAGTGGCTATGGCTAATACATCTTACTGGAAATTTGAGAAGTAATTACAAGATGACAAAACTCTTTTCTCAGCATATATAATAACCTGTCTATTTAACATGCACCCCTAGGAAATTTCCTAGATTTGCAGTGTGAGTAACAAGAGCAACTATTCTGTACAAGAGAAGAAAATATGTTAGAATAATTGCAATTACTATTATTCTTTATTTCTTTCATCATCCTTCTGTCAAGGGTCCTGCCACTAAAACTGGGGTAAGTATAAATCAAAATAAGGAAAAGAAATTGCAGATATACAAAAAAAAAAAAAGAGAGAGAAAAAAACTTGCAAACTTTTTCCTATTGGTAGGGTACACTAGAGGACCAGATTATTGAAGCAAATCCTGCAATGGAAGCTTTTGGTAATGCTAAAACACTCAGGAATGACAATTCATCACGCTTTGTAAGTATTTTACACCTGTCCACCTCATTAACTGCATGCAATATGGACAATCTCACTTTTCTTGTTAATCTTCCATGTAGGCTTCTGCTTTATCTCATTTTTAAATTATGATGTGTTTTTTCTGTAGAAATTAGGAATTTGTGAAAAGCAAACGAGTAAATTAAAAGCAATTTAGCATCTTTTAAACCTTATACAACAGAATGGTTCCTGCAGTCAATGTGATGTCTGCACATACAGGCCCTTGTTGTTTTATGGGTGTGATTTTGGGTGTGTTATTGGTTCAATCATACATATCAGCACTGTCACTGAACAGGTGTAGGAGGAACCTTAAAAGGTATTTGTAGATATATGTAAATGAATTTATATTTTCAAATATAGTATATTAATAATAAAAGCAATTTTAAAAAATTAAAAGTTAATATAGTGACATGTGTACTACATGTGTCACTATATTAACTTTAACATTTTTTTAGTAGTTTTACTCTACAGTAAACTAATGTCTTTTGTGATAATGAAAAATTGCTAACTTAATTACTCAGAAATCAGATGTTTTTACTAAATTTTAAATACTAAAGTTCTTAAATTTACAATTCTTACAATTCAAAAATTACAATTCTTGAATTATGTATAATACTGAATATTTAGGCAGATTAATGAAAAAGCAGGTAAATTATTCTTAAGTGAGACCAGAAATGGATGTAAGGTTTACATAGAATATAAACTTTTGCATAAAAAGGATGCACAGTACTGCTAATTTCCTTTTTAGTGTGATATCAAATGATACCAAGGATATTATCTTAATCCAAAATTGATTCTGATATTCATGTTAAAGCATGCTTATGCATGTTTATTTCCTCCAGGTTCTCCTTTTTTCTCCCACATTAGACAGAAATGCATGTGAGGTGATTATTGACATGTGCTGCTGTGTTTCATTAATAACATTTATAACTCCTTTGTGTGTTCATTTCTCCACAGGGAAAGTTCATCAGGATCCATTTTGGTCCCACAGGAAAGCTTGCCTCTGCAGATATTGATATCTGTGAGTTTCATGAAATTAATTCAAGCACTCTTATTAAGACACAAATGTTAGTATTCTCTGAAAGTCAACACTTTTAATGACAATATTAAAAATATATATTAATAGGATAACTTTTCTGGTTATCTATCACCTGAAAACCCTGCTCCTGGCAGCTTGTTAACTAACATGCTCAGGGGAAAGCATAGTAAATTGCTAGCCAGCTTTCAGAAGCAGAAAAATAGAGCTTTGAATGCACTTTGGCTAAAATTCAATTCAATTCAATTCAATTTATTCTTGTATAGCGCCTTTTACAACAAAGTTGCCCCAAGGCACTTTACATTGATGGTCGATGATGGAACAGGTTACAGTAATAGATGTTAAAGCCGGACGACTACGGAGGAGAGGAACCAAAAACTCCACTATGTGGAGAAAAAAAAAAAACCTCTGAGGGTCCAAGGTCAACCGGCTGCCCAACCCCCTTGGGTATACTAACAGTACAAAGTTAGTTAGGTTTTAGACTCCAGGATCAGTGAGGAGTCCCAAGTTGCTTCCAGGTATCGATGAGCCGCCAGGGTCCCTTGGCGCATCAGATGCATCACACAGACCAGATGATAGCTTGGCATTGGACTCAGGTGATGATCACAACGGGCCCCCCCCCGGACATGTGGGGAGAGAAATGGAATGAGGGGGTCAGTAATGAGCAGGATCCAGTAGTCACAGACACAGAAATGAAACAACAGTGCGATGGCATGTACAGCAGCACCAGCGACATTCATTTAATGGGGTTATCTTCTAGAGAAGACCTTTATACAGATGGTATTCCTCTGATGAGTTTACAATTAACAATTTAACTAACAATTAAAGTGAAAGGTTTTCGATCTCTTCTTCTTAGAAACAAATTTGGGAAAGAATATTGTTGTTTAAAATATTAAAATGTTTACGTTCATTTCATTCTAGACCTCCTGGAAAAATCCAGGGTGATATTTCAACAACCTGGTGAGCGAAGCTACCACATCTATTACCAGATTATGTCTCAGAAAAAGCCAGAACTTCTGGGTATGAAATCAAACTACAGTTCAGATCCACATGGACAAAACAGCAGGCCATCACAACTTGACCTGAAAAATATCTCTCCTTTACAGATATGCTTCTTGTGTCTTCAAATCCATATGATTACCATTTCTGCTCCCAAGGAGTAACCACAGTAGAGAATATGGATGATGCTCAAGAGTTCATGGCTATTGATGTAAGACTTAGTTGTTAATGATAATACCAATATGATAATACATGCAGTATGATAATCATATAATATAATATAATATAATATAATACATTTGGTTTTATTTTTATCAAGAGAACCATCAATGGAACTTTTTTAGCTTCTTAAATGCCTGCATAGGCTGAACAGCCCTATGAGCACTGGGACAGACTTATAGCTTAATTAATCACCATAATAGCCACTAGATGACTGACAGCCCTAATTAAAAAACCTTATTAGGGAAATATTGCTAAAGTTACAATATCAGAATTCCGCCATCACTTCTGTAAGTTTAAAGCATTCTTCTGTAACTCTTCAAGTGTCAGAGTGTCTTGCTATTTTCTTAGCATGCCATGGATATCCTGGGCTTCAGCCAGGAGGAAAAGTATGGCTGCTATAAAATAGTGGGTGCTATCATGCATTTCGGGAACATGAAGTTCAAGCAGAAACAACGAGAAGAACAAGCAGAAGCAGACGGAACTGAAAGTAAAAACACACAACAAGACATCACTGATTTTATCCATGCTTACTGATGTCAGCTCTATTTTATGTGCTAAATCACAATTATCATGACTTTAAATCACAGGTTATGTTTATACTTACACAGGTGCTGATAAGGCATCCTATCTGATGGGCGTGAGTTCAGCAGACCTTATTAAGGGCCTTCTGCACCCACGGGTGAAGGTTGGAAATGAATATGTGGTGAAAGGTCAAAACGTGGAGCAGGCAAGGACTGAATAAAAAAAACACTTGCAAACACACATACATGATTCTGTGCTTTAAATACGTCTGTGTAGAATTTAAAATGTTCTTGAAATATATTATCTTTTTTTTAATTTTTAATTTTTTCCATTTTGAATATAGAACTGTTAGCATTCATGTGAATGACAGCTGCAGTGTATATGTGTGTGTCTTCATGGTTGTTTGACTCCACTAGGTTAACTATGCAGTTGGTGCTCTGGCCAAAGCCACCTATGACCGCATGTTTAAATGGTTGGTGGGACGCATCAACAAGACACTTTACACTGTCCTGCCCCGCCAGTTTTTTATAGGCGTGCTGGACATTGCTGGATTTGAAATCTTTGATGTATGTTCATGTAACTTCAGTTCTAAATAATGTTAGTTATCGAAGCATCTTATTATTGATTGTTGTTTATGAATGTTTGTGCATCTCATCCACAGCTTAACAGCTTTGAGCAGCTGTGCATAAACTTTACCAATGAGAAACTGCAACAGTTTTTCAATCACCACATGTTTATTCTGGAGCAGGAAGAATATAAGAGGGAAGGTATTGAGTGGACCTTCATTGACTTTGGACTTGACCTGCAAGCTTGCATTGACCTCATTGAAAAGGTAAAAAAAAAGTGCAAAATAAGGAATACTTCTCAATCTTTTTATTTATTTATTACTTTTTGTTTGTGTCAACCATTTTGATTCAGTAATAAAAAAAGAAACAGTTTTCTAATAGTTCTAATGGTTCTTAATTTTAAAAGATTATTTTTCAAGCCTAAAAAAGTGTAACTTTTTTTCCAACATTTCTAAATCATAAGGTTTTTTAGATTTACATAGATTAGATTCTTTTAAAGGACTATTCTTTAAATGTATTTACCGCATTTCCACTTTCATATGAAACCTGTATAAAATCTGAGCCCAGATATTGCTTCTTAGTTGAGCACAGGGGTAATGAAATGAACATTTTTACACTGAATGCTAGAAATCAATAGTGAAAAAAAAATTTTCTTTTAAAAGATTCCTTTAACATTTCTTAATCTGCTGAAACTCCAACCAGTACTTCATAAGTCTGACACAGTTTTATTTTAGCTTATAACTAAGTAAGTGCTATACAATCAATAAAATTTCACAGTGCAAAAATCTACAGGCAACTCCTTTAGGGTTTGTTTTTGCATACCACTCTCCACAACACTGGTCACTTCAGGTTCAGCTTATGTGTTTAGAGTAATTGTCTTGCCGCATGAAACTCTTGAACTCTTTCACTTGATATTCAATTAAGAGATATATGTCCTGACATTTTTCCTCTAGTATTTGCTGGTAAAATTCAGAATTTGTTGCTCCATTAACCTAGGATACTAGAACCATAACAGAAGCGATAGGTTCTAATATTGGAAATAAATGTTTCGCATTTTCCATTTTCCAGTGTTTTAAGTATTTATTTAAGCAATCTCTAATAGCCTACTAGCTTGTCCATTTGATCTTTAAAAAACTGTCAACAGGTAGCATTTATCTTTTCGAGAGCTGTGGCTCCTTCTGTGCAGGCCTGCCATTTTCCTCATTGTTGTTTCAGTGCTAATGGTAGGCTTATGAAGATTAATATTAGCCAAAGTAAGAGAGGTCTTAAGCTTCCTATTGTCATCTGCAAAGACAATAAGTCCAGTGTAAATCACATAGTATTTTTGCCAATTAGTCCAGCCAGCTAGATACATTTCATTATCCAAGAACAAATTTTGGGCAGTATTTGGGATATTTGTGTCTTACATACACTTGATAATTTCCAGTGAATATTTAATACCTATTTTACCTTCAGAATAAATATTACAAAGACTAGTTGAAGTATGCCTGTCTGAAAATCTCTGAATGTATAAAATTATTAGAATCTATTAATTATTTAATAATTAGTGTCCTGATTATTTCCCTTAATTTCCCAAGATAATTCAGGTAATCAGAGGACATATTTCTCCTTTTTTATTGTTTTTTGTTTGCTCAGTGATAATTATAATTTTCAGAGAAATTTGTGGTGCAATTGCTTTTCCTGTATAGTCATACATATAAGTCAAGTTACATTTTATTAAACATGTATATATTTTTTGTCAGCCCCTGGGTATTATGTCCATCCTTGAAGAGGAATGCATGTTCCCAAAGGCCACTGACAACAGTTTCAAGGCTAAGATGTATGATAATCACCTTGGCAAATCTCCAAACTTCCAAAAGCCCCGACCTGACAAGAAGAGGAAGTATGAGGCCCATTTCGAGTTGGTACACTATGCAGGAGTGGTGAGTGACCTGACCATTTGAAGAAACCCTAGATTATAGCTCATGTCTGTTGCTGTTGATAAGATGGTCTGCCAAATTTTTTAACGGTAAATGTAAATTCTAGTTTGTTAAGCAGTAGACATCAATTTCTGCCTCTCTTACCCATCACCCTGGAACTCTGGACTCATCAGATCATACCATCTTCTTTGCACTGCTCTTTGAGTTCTCTTGGAATTAGTAAATGTATTTGTTTTTAAAATTAAACATAGTGTCCAGGCAGTGTATAAACACCTCTGTGTGTGAGTGTGTGTGTGTGTGAGTGTGTGTATTTGTTTGTATAATATATATATATATTTTTATTATAGGTACCATACAATATCTTTGGATGGCTGGACAAAAACAAGGATCCTCTGAATGAAACAGTTGTGGGCTGCTTCCAGAAATCCTCCAACAAACTGCTGGCGAGTCTCTATGAAAATTATGTGAGCTCAGACACAGGTTAGGTAACATTCATAATATTCCTACAGATTAATGTTTATTTCTAGTTGCAGTTCTCAAATCTAATTATTTTTGCTGTTCAAAAACTGACCCATTCCCACCAACTGCACAAGCCTAGTACTACAATTCAGTCTCTTTTCAGCTGACTTCAAGACAGGAGGCAAAGAGAAGAGGAAAAAGGCAGCATCATTTCAGACAGTCTCCCAGCTACACAAGGTTAGTAAGCACAATGAGTTTTAAAACTCAGTTAAATTATATAAATTTTTCAAGATACTGTACACAATGTTCCAGCATCATTACACTGCATCAGTATGAAGGTGGAGGCTGTTAAGACTTGCAGTGATGTTTAGAGTAGTTAGTACATGAACATCACTTTAAGTCTGTGCTGGCTTCACTTAAATGTGCTTCTAGAATATTCCCACCATGTTTTGGTAAGTAAGATTAATATAAAAAAAGTATGCATAGTCATTTGGTGCTTACGTTTTTGGATACTGTTTATCTGCATAGCAAATATGAATTGAAATAAAAACATGTTGTATATAAGTTGTAAATGTATAGTTATACATGTTTTTTTTAATGGTTTCCACTATGCCTGACTGCAGGAGAATCTGAATAAACTGATGACGAACCTGCGCAGCACACAGCCACACTTTGTCCGCTGCATTATACCTAACGAGACAAAAACACCAGGTATACAAACACACAAACACACCCATCCTCCTTTGGTCGACACCGGAAATAAAAGGAAAGAAAGAAAGAAAAACCCTGTATAGTGATAATTTCCAGTAAGCATGAGTTAAAGTCAAAGTAAAAGAGTCCATTGGTGACTGTAATTGGAGGTTCAAGAGCTAATGTTGGTAGCTCTGTTTGAGTGGGGGAAACTTTAATCTTCATGGCAGCAGCTCCTGCAGAAGAGCCAGTCTGATGTAGCTGATCTGAAGTTCAGGCTGGGAGAAAAATATGATGATAGTAGTTTCAACAACTTGGTAGTAGCTGGTATGGAATGCAGGAGATCCTTGAAGAGACTGATGGACTTGCTTTCCGGTAATACCTAAATGCCCATCTCAAACAAAGAGAAAGGAATTAGATCTATTTTGAACTCATTGTACAGACCATGAGTTTAAAGAATGCAGTAATCTGGCTCCAGCAAACTTGCTATTACAACCTGACTAAAAAGGTCTAATCCTGAATGAAAAGGAAAGATCCATGGGTTTTACAAACACGAGAGCACCCTGTTACACTGGCGTTTCCCCACACCACCCTCAACAAACTTGAATTTACCGGCCTGTCTGGGCTTTGATTTGTCTCTGAGTTTTTGGAGCGTGAGTTCATGAGCGTGAGAATGGTGGGCCGGCAGCACCAACATCCCATTGTACAGTAATTCTCTGTATCCATAAACCCCTGGATCTGCACCTCTTAACTAACAGGAAAATTAATTACTAAAGGCCTGACTAAACAAGTAAGTCTGGACATAAATACTGAGAAATACACACACACACACACACACACACACACATACACTTATATAGACACAAAATAGACACACAAGCACACCAGCACACATAAATCAGATTTACATTTATTTTTACAGCATTTAACAGATGCTCTTTTCCAAAGTGTCATTCACCAGTGCTTCATATTCTATCTTGTTACCTAGGTCAAAATCAGAAACTGTTGGTTAGCTATTTGCCAGCTAAGTAACATTTGCAGAAGTGTAGAAAGTGGAAATGTAGAGCTAGTCAGGTTGATTTATTGGTCAGGAATATAGAAAAATCCATAAAATTCATAAAAAGTGATTCTTTTTAAGTTATGCAATCACCCCAAAATGTAATAATAAATAAACAAAAAAGTAAGCAGAACAGTTAATTCAAGCATTAACATCTAGCATAATTCTAGCATAACTGTAGTTGTGTAAATGTTGCTGGCAGCTAAATAACCTTTTAATGGCAGATAGATCATGAATTAAAAGATATAAAACAAAATATCATAATTTAATAATTACCTTTAGAGTATCAAGTTTTATGAATTAATTTAGAAAGGGCTTTTGAATGCCAACACACAATTTATCATTTATCAGCATTTAACAGCTCAAGGCGGTGACATGCCAGATTCAAGACAATAAAAGAAGAAAAAAAGATTAAGTTTAAAAGGCGGGGGTGGACAGGGAACCTTTATTTGAAATTTTAACTGGTGACAGCAAATATTGAACTCAGCAAAAGGTAAATATAGAGAACATAATTTTAGCTTTTAAAAGGTACTAAACAAGTCAGTGTATATAATTAAATACTAATTTCTAGTATACTTAATTAAAACTTAAATATGAGGGCAAAAGTTTTATTATTAAAATATTATTTAATAATGTGCCAAGATTCATGAAGCTCTGGTGGAATTAAACAACTGAAATTAACTTTGAGTTTTACAAGGTAAATAGCAGTGTATTTATCTATCTATGTAATAATCATGCTTAATTACTCTGCATTTTTTCCCAATGTTGGTCCTGGAGGTCACCCCCTTCTCTGCACATTTCAGTTTGTTTTAATGGCCCCAAGGATTGAAGTGGGTGTGTAAGGGGACTTCTTCATGACAGAAGTTAGCCACTACTCTAGCATGTTCATTTTCTGAATGTTCTTAATATTGTGGCCACTTACTGTCCACATTAGTAACCCTTAATATCATTTATCCAATCTTGCAGTTAATTTTGAAGATCATCAAGTTCATTTAATGCAGGATTTGTGTCAGTAATACTCTAATCCTTCATCAATGGTCCTTTTCTGTTGACTGGATGAGCAAGGTACCGTCCGTGTCACTGCTCCCCAGGCACTTTCAATAGCTGCCCCCTGCTGCATGTCTGTGTATGGGTGAAACGCAGAGGCTGGATTTTGTTGAATAGTCACTTTCAAGTTCAGTTTACATTGATGACGATCATGATTAAGTGTATTCCTTTCCCTGCAGGTATAATGGATGCATTCCTGGTTCTGCACCAGTTGCGCTGTAACGGAGTGCTGGAGGGAATTCGCATCTGCAGGAAAGGATTTCCGAACCGCATTCTCTATGCAGACTTTAAACAACGGTTAGGAAAGCTACACCCACAATTAGTAGTTGAGCTGCCATAGTTAACAAATGCAATAAATTATAAACACCACTGCTTGCGTTTAATGTTATACTAACAGTTTTTCGTAGTTTGAGCCTTTGAATCATCTGCAGTAATGCTAAAACCTCTCCAGTTCCACTGTTTCCCTGATAGAATCCATGGTCTGTAGCTTCTCTTGTTCAAATGCAGTTTTTCCTTGCTTATAAAGTGTTACCTTCAGCAGACTACAACTGCCAAGCAATCAATAAACCAGCAGCAAACTTATAAGAGCAAAGAGCAAAATGGGAAATGAAAGTTCTCTAGAGAGCATAAATTCATGGGTTGTTGAGGGCTGCAAGCATTGATTTGTTGGAACAATTGAATTTATTACATATGATGTACATTAATTAATTAAAAACATAGCTTGACACTTGTAGCATCTCCTTCCTCCCATTGCACTTTATGAAAAAACATCCACAGAAAAAAATGTAAAAATAGCTTCATCTGTGTCAGTTATGGAATATTACTGGAAACTGACTTTCACTTGAATTAAATTTTTCATGTTAAAATGAAATAAATCTAAAATTATATAAATATAATTGAAATTAACAACATAAAGATTAATATGGAAAATTGTGTTTGACAATTTCACTTTCAATACCGGGGCAGCGGTGGCCTAGTGGTTAGGGCGTTGGCCACGTTATCGGTGGATTGGTTCAAACCCCTTCCCAGTGGGTTGCCCTGAGGTACCCTTGCCCTTGAGCAAGGTGCTGTCCCCATCTCACTCCTCCCTGCGATGGGCTGGCGACCTGTCCAGGGGTGCGTCCCCCATCCTTCGCCCTGTGTGAGCTGGGTTGGACTCCAGCACTCCCCCCGCGACCCCGTTTGGGACAAGCGGCAGAAAATGACTGACTGACTTTTAATAGCTAAATATAAATATCACAATATCCATCCATTATCTGCCGCTTGTCCCAAACGGGGTCGCGCTGGTGTCCAACCCAGCGCACACAGGGGACACACCCTGGACAGGTCGCCAGCCCATCGCAGGGAGGAGCGGGACGGGGGCGGCACCTTGCTCAAGGGTACCTCAGGGCAACCCATTGGGAAGGGGTTCGAACCCCCGATCCACCGATCATGTGGCCAACATCCTACCCACTAGGCCACCACTGCCCCTTTAAATATCACAATATTACAACATTATTCACATTTTATCCTAAGGTACCGTATCCTGAACCCACATGCTATCCCTGATGATAAGTTTGTTGATAGCAGGAAAGCAGCTGAAAAACTGTTAGCATCACTGGACATTGACCACAACCAGTACAAATTTGGACACACAAAGGTAAAAAAAACCCAGCAACCCTGTTTTGTTTTTTTTTTGTACAGATAAATATAATTAGAACTAACATTTGTGTCATTTTTTCTAGGTGTTTTTTAAGGCAGGGCTTCTCGGTCAGCTAGAGGAAATGAGGGATGAAAGACTGGCGAAAATTCTGACTTTGCTACAGGCCGTGAGCCGTGGAAAAATCATGAGGATGGAGCTGCAAAAGATGATGGAGATGAAGTAAGATGAACAGTAGCACTGAGTTAAGATGGCACAATATTTCTTTTCTTTTCTAACACAAACCTAAAACCAACATGATACCAATTGTAAAGGCTGCCAGCAATTCACTTTTCTGTTTTTAAGCTATTGCATTTAACACATCAATTTTTAAAATCAGCTTCACTTCAACATTTCGCTTAAGCCAGCTAGTCCAATGCTCAAACTGCTGTGCAGTGTACTCCACTAGAGGAAGAAATACATAGCCAGCATAATAAGAAACAAACAGAAATAGCTTAATAACTTGGATATGTTATATTGCTTTAATTTGCTTTATTTTATTTTTATATTTTGTGGATTTTGTAGATTTATAAGGCAAAGCCACATAAAAATGCAGGTGTGAATGCACTGTAGTTTGAACAACTTAAAAAATTAAACTTCTCAAACCACTCCAAAAATATGTTCTGACACACATTCCAGCCACTAGGTACAGCTGTGTAAATCTAAACCTTACTACTGTGATGATACTACTGTGACATCTGCCACTTAAAAGATGCTCCCTGACACTTTTTCTGACATATGTTTCTGTTCTGAGTTTAATTTTAATTATGAAGCTCACTTAAGATTTGCCAGTTAACTTAATGCAACATCTTACCTAAACTTCACTAGTTTTTCATAATTTCTCTAAAATACACTTTTTTTTTATGTGGTTCATGATAATTTTGATACCAGAGACTATTAATTCAGCTGTCTACCTTTAAAAATTCACTTTGTTTTGCAAGATGATGCTTTTCTTAGGGGAAGAACAAAAATGAGGAGCATTATAAGAGATTGTTCATTGTATACAAGCTATTTTCATATTACTTGTAACCTAGTGATGGAGTTTCAGTCTGGCAAACTGGAGATGAATCTGACTGTCAAGTCTAAATGCAAGTGGCAATCAAAATCTACATACTTTTTATATAAAGAGATTAGGTGTAAACAGGGTCTTTGATATTTCAAGCTATTTTGTTTCAGATTCAGGTTTGTTCTTTGTCTTACTTATATCTTATTTAAAGGTTTCCAATGGCACTGGTCACTACAATATCAGAGTCATTACTATTTGGTGCAGCTTAATGCTTTGTCAAAATGTACCATATGATTGATCAGGCTAAGCTCCTAAAAGCTAAATATGTGAGCACACAAACAAGCTCACATATCTTAGTGGTGCAGAACATGTTTGGTGTTAATAGACACCTGCAAGCCTCCTTGTCCTCTCTGCTCATTTAGAATATATTGGGGATATGCTGGTGGAATTTGTGATGCCGGTGGCTTTTACACACATGGGCTCAGAGGCATGTATAGCCAATGCTGAATGATGACACTGTCCTAAAATTGTAAAACCATGCAACAGCTGTTTAACCTCAACCCTCCCAGTCAATGTCACCTAACAGCTGCACTGCCCACAGACATCCAGCCTGGCAATGGATTAAACAAACTCCCTCAAGCAGTGATGTTTATAAATACACTTCAGGGACTTCAGTTTTTGTTCGTGGAGCATACACACGCTGTAACACTAGATGACGGTCTGCTTAGCTCTTGTGAGAGCACACCTGTTTGGCATTGGCCTAACAGGTGTGCTTCATTTGGGGTTGGATTTAAAAGCCCCATTGAGCGAGCGTCGGTCCTTGTTAATCTGTACGTGTCGTGTAAGTTTTAAAGCTTTTACATTCTGTAATGACCTCTTGGCTCAGCACTGATGTCCAGAACACGACACCATCACCACCGTTACACACGCAGACACACACAACCACATACACAAAACCTTACAGTATCTTCTCCTACTTTACTGTAATTTTACTTCAACTCAGTTACTAAAAATATTTCATAATATGTATGTAAGCTTATAATATAATTTAATTAAAATGCAAAGTATTAAAAAAGTGAACATTAAGAAAATACAGCAGCATTAATAACATCTAAAATATAAAGATTAGAAAACACATGCTGATAGTCAACCAAGATCTAAACAAATAAATTCCATCTCCCTTTGACATCCTACTTATCACTGTTTGTTAGTTTGCTTGTCAGACAAATGAAAATATCTGATTTAGATGTACTCCATTTCCTCTGCATTTTCTCAGGTCACAGCCACACTGTAATGAGAGATGACTATGAAGTCAAAATATACCATTAAACATCTTACAAGTCCCCTTTTCTATATTTATTTATATTTATTTTCCTTATTGTATGGCAAAGGCTCTACCAATTGGCCAAGTAACCAACTATTTTCATATTATGTACTTGATTGTTTTATGTATATTTGTGTATTAAAATAGGTTTATGTGTCTATGTCATGGTCTGTCACAGTTTGCTTTCATTTATGGTATGGTAGAGGGTGCTATGTTATGACTGAGCACACCTGAGCTCATAAAGGCATAGGTGTGCTTCATTGGGGCTGGCTGTTTAAGCACCAAAGAGTCAGAACAGAGCGTGACTCATTCACATAAGCTAAGCCTTAAAGTTAACAGTGCTTTTTTAGTTCCTTGTGTTTTTTCTGGCATTCCATGGTGAACAAAGTTATGTTCTTGGTCCCTGGCTCTGCGCTGAGCCCACACCACACCAGCATTACAGTCTGATAATGAGGATGTCTAACCTTACACCTAATACCATCACAATTACAATTTTAATTTAGAGAGCTTTATTAATAAAAAACCTGGTTGTTAAACAATTTATGCAAGTGTCTTTATGCTATAAGCTCTTTTTCAATTCTATCTTTTTTCAGTGTATGTTAATTTAAACTAAGAAAGTTGAAAAGGAAAGTTTTTGATGGACTGGTGACATGTCTGCACTGGAATGTGAAGTCTTCCAAGGTGTTTTTCTGTCTTTCACCATATGAGCTCTGTGTTATGATCAAGCAAGTAGAGGTGGTGGAGTTTAAGTAATTGGGGTCAATAATTTGGAGAAATGGGGAGAGAGGATTGGGGAAGAGAATTGAAGAAGAGAGTGCAGTCAAGTTGAAATGGGTGGAGAAGAGTGGAAGTGGCTGCAGTTGCAGGACTTATCTGTGCCAGATGGCTACCAGCAACCAGTTATGTTATAGGGCCTGGATATGGTGTCGCTGATGAAAAGACAAGTGAAAGAGATGCAAGAAGATGCTAAAATCTGAGTTGGAAGTTATGAGGAGTTGGTTTGGACATGTGCAGAGCCTGACAAGAGGAAGGCCAGAAAAAAATGAAAATTAATGGTGTTGTAGCAGCCCTTAAAGATGCTTTTATTAATCCAGAACTGGGCATATGGCAAAAAATGTATTTTGATACTGGATATGTCATGATTTCTTTATTTTAGTTTCACAAACAATGTTTTTCATAAACATTTTACATTATATACCACAGTCATTCAAATTATACAGAAATAGCTATTTCCCTCCTTATAAATAAATAAGCAGCTGGTCAGAGTTCTTTAATTACTTATTATAATCACAATATACTCAGGAAAAAAATGTTTTAACATATTCAAATTAAAATGGTTAAATATATAAAGTGCATACAAACAAGAAGCACTCAAGTGAAATAGTGTGCAAAAGTATGCACTGTGTGTCTTATCAAAATGTTTTACTGAACATTTAAAAAGGTTACATGTCTGTTCTGCTTTTGGAAAGAGTTTTATTTGTTTTCAGTAAATGTGAACCAATAGTGCTTTGTGCCATTTAGATAATTTCCCTTGTATTTTATGTTACAACATGTTAAAACCTAGCACAGACTTACAGAAAATACTTGAATACAATGAATTAAAACAGCTGCAATTGTTAACTATGTACTATTGCATTAATTACTGTGTCATGTTTTTTTTTCTCATCAATATTTTTATTCTGACATCCTCAGAGAGGCTGTGATGATCATTCAGTGGAATATTCGAGCATTCAACATTGTGAAAAATTGGCCATGGATGCGACTCTTCTTCAAAATCAAGCCTCTGTTGAGGAGTGCAGCCACAGAGAAGGAACTTGCCACCCTGAAAGAGGAGTTCCTAAAGCTGAAAGAAGCACTTGAGAAATCTGAAGCCAAGCGCAAGGAGCTGGAGGAGAAACAGGTCAGCTTAATTCAGGAGAAGAATGACCTGTCCCTGCAGCTCCAGGCAGTAAGTAACAAAACAAATGAAAGCTTGAAAATTTCCAAAACCATAGTCAAATCTAAACATTACATTACAGCAAAGAAATTGTATTTTAAATGCAACACCTGGTTTGATTTTGCTCTGCAGGAGCAGGATAACCTGGCTGATGCTGAGGATCGATGTGATCTGCTAATTAAAACTAAAATCCAGCTGGAAGCTAAGGTGAAGGAGACGACAGAGCGCTTGGAGGATGAGGAGGAGATGAATGCCAACATTCTGTCCAAGAAACGAAAGCTGGAGGATGAGTGTGCAGAGCTAAAAAAAGATATAGATGATCTGGAGATAACATTAGCTAAAGTGGAGAAAGAAAAGCATGCCACAGAAAACAAGGTATGTTTCAGCAACATTTTTACTTGTGTTCAGCCACTCAGTAAGGCTTTATTTTGTGTTACAGTAATTGTTGTAATGTAGATGGTCTTCAATAACATGTTTGAACTATCGCATTGTTTCATAACGTAGTGAATTTTTATTTCCCTTGTTCATGAGACCCTGCTGCACCAAAACTCAGAGCAACTTCCAGGAGTAAAGTGCAATTTCTGTATTTTAAGTGCTAGGTTGCACACAAGGTAGACTGAATTTTATAGGGAAGTAACACGTTAAGGTTGCTTTTTGGTTGCTATTTTCATTCATTAATTTACAACAAAGGAAACCTTACTCTATATAAACTATATATTGGTATACGGGTATAGATGTCATGGAATTAAATTGAATGAATTTTTAATAATAAACCAAACAGAGAAACAATAGCATATTGCTTATCACTTATTACATTTCCAACAACAGTTTTTGCTAATCTAATTAAAAGCAAATCACGACAGTACTCTACTGTATCGTATCAAATATTACATTTTGTAAATGTAATATTTGACATCCTTATCTTTTTTAGTGTTAAATAACACTTTTGGTCAGAAAGGTGCAGAAAGATAAACTTGAGGAAAAATCTACTGTAAAACATTTGTTAATGTGTGCTGTAGGTAAAGAATTTGATAGAGGAAATGGCTGCCTTGGAGGAAACAATCCTGAAGCTGACCAAAGAGAAGAAAGCTCTGCAGGAAAGCCACCAGCAGACACTGGACGATTTACAGGCTGAAGAGGATAAGGTCAACACATTGACCAAGGCTAAAACCAAGCTAGAGCAGCAAGTAGATGATGTAAGTTTTTTCCTTCCCTGTTTCTTAAGAAAACTTTAAAATAAAAACCATGCCATTGCTCTCACTCACTCATTCATTTACATAGCCTCTTATCTTAAATAAAGTTGTAGGGGATGCTGGAGCCTATCCCAGCTCTCACAGGGCAAAAGGCAGAAAAACACCCTTGACAGGTTGCCAGTCCATCACTGGGCAAATACACAGACAGGCAAACACAAAGCTCCACCTGGGAATCCAACCTTGTCGCAGTGAGTGGTGGAGGTGGTCTAGTGGTAGTGTACTTGCCTATGGACTGTGTACACTATAGCTCAAGAGGTCACAGGTTTGAATCCCACCTCTAGCACTACCACCACTGGGTCCCTGAGCAAGACCCTTAATCCTGAGTTGCTGTAAATGTGAGGCAACAGCATTACCCACTGTGCCACCCATTGCTGCCACAAAAAACATACCATACTGTAACTTTCATTTAAAAATCTCAAATGGTGAAAGTTTTAGTTTTCTATTCCATTCATCATAAATTTTACATTTAGGCAACAAGTGTTTGAAAATGTTATGAAACCAAACAAACAAACAAACAAAAAACACTCCAATGCGACAGTAAATGTATGTTTGATTATCCAGTTGGAGGGTTCATTAGAGCAAGAAAAGAAACTGCGCATGGACTTAGAACGGGCCAAAAGGAAACTGGAGGGTGATCTGAAGCTTTCTCTTGAGTCAGTCATGGACCTGGAGAATGACAAACAGCAGCTAGAGGAAAAGTTGAAGAAGTAAGCTGGAAAACATAATTTTTAAAATTATTGTTCAATTGTTCAATTCCAGAAAAAAGAAAATATGACAATTTTTTTCAATTGCAGGAAAGATTTTGAAATGAACCAACTAACTTCAAAGATTGAGGATGAACAAGCCCTTGCTATTCAGCTTCAAAAGAGGATTAAGGAGCTACAGGTCAGTAAAGTGATAGTGAAAGGTGACTGTTCTTGTCATTGAGAAACACAGCACAGCACAGTGAACCACAACAAAATTAGACATCTGCATTTAACCCATACACTCACAGCAGGGGCCAATTATTGAAAGCACCTGGGGAGCAGTGACAGGGATGGTACCTTGTTCAAGGGTACCACAGGGCATCCTA
This sequence comes from Hepsetus odoe, assembly GCA_017165825.1. Classification (NCBI taxonomy): domain Eukaryota; kingdom Metazoa; phylum Chordata; class Actinopteri; order Characiformes; family Hepsetidae; genus Hepsetus; species Hepsetus odoe. The sequence continues at coordinate 175,838 of CM029393.1, read as the reverse complement.
CTGGTCTGGGATTCGAACCCATGACCTTCTGATCCTGGGGCCACCTCCCTAACCACTAGGCCACTGCTGCCCCACAGCCAGTAAGTTGTAGGGTGTTACCAAACATCAGCTACTTACTATTTGCATATGTAGTTCATGTTTGATTACAACTGACAATGTCAATATGTAGCTGCACATTTACTCATGATTAATATAAACCATTGTATATGGTTATGGTAAATAAAGACAGGAGTTTAAACTCTTTAGTGGGCTGCTTTATATTGGTTTCTATCTCAGGCTCGGATTGAAGAGCTGGAGGAAGAGCTGGAGGCCGAGCGTTCGGCACGTGCGAAGGTGGAGAAGCAGCGTGGCGATGCAGCACGAGAACTGGAGGAGTTGAGTGAGCGCTTAGAAGAGGCAGGGGGTGCCACCTCAGCTCAGATAGAGATGAATAAGAAAAGAGAGGCAGATTTTTTAAAGCTGCGGCGTGACCTGGAAGAGGCCATGCTTCACCATGAGGCAACGGCCACTACACTTCGGAAAAAACACGCTGACAGTGTGGCCGAGCTGAGCGAGCAGATAGATAGCCTACAGCGTGTCAAACAGAAACTGGAAAAGGAGCGTAGTGAAGCCAAAATGGAGGCTGATGATCTAGCCTCTAACCTGGAACATCTGGCTAAGAGTAAGGTCAGAATGGCAGAGTCTGTGAATGTGTTAAACAAATGCATGCATACACACACAGATAACCTCTACCTTAGAACTAATTCAGTTCTTAAGATATAACTTACATGAACTCTGGTTCAATCCTTAGTTGTCAGCTCTCAAAATTTTCTGATATAATTAGTGTTGTCTCTTTGAGCTGGAGCAGACAATTCATTAATTTGTGAAAAGGCACCTATTATATTCACCAAACTGCTAGAGTAATGGAAATTAAAGGTAGTAATACCAGCAATTTTTATTATTCTATGGAAACTACTCCAATTGTATCATTAGATGTAAACATTTAGATGTAAACATTTTAGATGGAAACATTTTGCGTAGTGTTAAACCTTGAAGTTTTATTCTATTAAATATTAAATCTGTAATTTATTTATTTATACATTTATTTATTATTTATTTTCCACTATGTTTGAAGGGAAGATATTATACTTCAGGTTAGACAAAATGTCACTGTTCATTCTGTTCCATTCTCTAGGCTAACACTGAGAAAATTTGCCGGCTCTTTGAAGACCAGCTAAACGAGTCAAGAGCCAAAGCAGAGGAGCTTCAAAGGCAGCTTAATGAGACAAACACTCAGCGTACCCGGGCACAGGCAGAGAACGGTATACCAACAATAAACACATTACATCTTGTACCACGAGATCTCTACCACATCACAAACAGTAGCATCAATGTACATCACATATTAATGTATATTTCCCTTACTGCTGTTAAGCTGAGCTTGGCAGGAAGCTGGAGGAACGAGACACTTCAGTAAGCCAGCTGCAGCGCACAAAAAGCACTTGTACCCAGAACCTGGAAGAACTGAAGAAACAGCTAGAGGAAGAGAATAAAGTAAGATTAAACATAGATCATATGCCTCCATATACCCCAAACAGAAAGATAAATGCATCTAATATACCTCATACTGTGGCTAACTGCAGCCAAGTTAAATTTGTTCTAGGATATTACCATTATCTATTGACTGGTTTTAACCAGCAGATATTGTGCTTTGAAATCTAATGAAGCGCCAAGATTTGATGACTATTTAGTGTTTCAAATTTTTAAAAATCACCTTTTACAGATGTCTGTAATTTCTCAGCATTAAATAACCTCACAAGAGTTCTGCTAAATTCTGTTACAACATCAAGTCTGATAAAAAGACATCATGCTAAAAATAGTGCAAATATTTTTAAAACAAAGGATTGACTCAAATCCTCAGTAAACTGTTCTAGATGTTATAATTGAAATATTTGTTATGTTACAGAATGTCAGGGAGAAAATAGATAGGCAACTTCTTCTTCTTCTTCTTCTTCCTTCAGTTTGTCACCACAGTGGATCAGCTGTCTCCATTTCTTCCTGTCCTCTGCATCTTACTCCTTCAAAACAATTACCTGCATGTCCTATCTCACAACATCCATAAACCTCCTCTATGGCCTTCCTCTTGTCCTCTTTCCTGGCAGCTCCATCCTGAGCATCCTTCTCCCAGTATAATATAGTCTCTACTCTGTACATGTCCAAACCAATGCAACCTTGCTTCTCTAACTTTGCTTCCAAACGTCCAGCCTGAGCTGAGTCCCTCTATTATACTTATTTCTAATCCTGTCTATACTCACCACACCAAACAAAAGTCTAAGCCTCTTTCACCTTCAGCTTTTCTGTCTTTTCATCAGCACCACTGTCTCCTACCTGTATAGCATAGCTGGTCTTACTACCGTCCTGTAAACCTTTCCTTTCCGTCTTGATGGTATCTGTCTGTCACAAATCACTGATGCCATTCCTCTCCACCCATTCCAACCTGCCTGCACTCTCTTCTTCACCTGTCTTCCACACTCCCTTTTCCTCTAAAGCATTGATCCCAAGTATTTAAATTCCTCCATCTTTGTCACCTCTGCTTGCTGCATCCTAACCACTGCACTTTCCTCCCTTTTGCTCACACTCATGTATTCTGTTTTTGTCCTACTCACTTTCATTCCTCTCCTCTCTAGAACACCGCCACCTCTCCAGGTTCTCTTCAAGCTGTTCCCTACTCTCACTATAGAATATCCCAATATCATCAGCTCACCCCATCACTACTTTGCAGTCTCGAGTCTCCTTCGGACTGACTCTCCTGCTAAAGATATAATCCACTTGTGTGCATCTTCTTCCACTCTACTATATCACCCTGTGCCTTAAAATGTGTATTAAAATAAGTATTCACTACAGCCATCTCCATCCTTATAGCAAAATCTGCAACTATCTTTCCTTTTGCATTCCTTTCCTTCACACCTTACCTACCCATCACCTCCGCATCACCTCTGTTCCCTTTGCCAGTTAAAGTCCATTAAAGTCCACACCAGTTACCACTCTCTCTCCCCTTGGTATACTCTCTATCACTTCATCTAACTCACTCCAGAATTTTTCTTTCTCCTCCATCTCACAACCAATTTGTGGGGCATAAGCAGCAATCTTTTTAGTCTCTTGCACATACATTTACATTTGCGGTATTTCCTAATTACAGGGACAGTCCCCCTTGGGCAACTCAGGGTTAAGAGTCTTTGCTCAGTGTCACGGGTGAGGTGTGTTTTGGGCTCGGTAGAGGGCGCTCTGTTCTGACTGAGCACACCTGAGCTCATGAAGGCACAGTTGTGCTTCATTGGGGCTGACTATTTAAGCCCCGATGAGTCAGAACAGAGCGCGGCTCATTCGTTAGGCTAAGCCTACACGGTACGGTGGTTTTGTTAACACTTGGTAATCTGGTATTGTGTCGGCGTGTTTTGAGTCTGTGGACCTCCGTGAGGAATTGGAGGGCGAGGATTTGGTGTGACTGATGCCGGTCACACGCGGCCACAGCCAGGGAGCTCGAGAAACGTCTGACATGGCTGACGTCAGATATGCCGCGAAGACACAGCGGTGCCTGGATGTGTTGAGCCACATGGCGGAGATTTCCCCCTACATTATTCAAAGCGGGACGTTGATAGTGGACGCGCCCTGTGCAGCTAATAGCGGCAATACGGTAAAGAATTCTCCTGGCGCAGCTAACAGCGGCATTACGGTAAAGAATTCTCCTGGTGCAGCTAATAGCGGCATTACGGTAAACAAGGCGCTCTGCGCAGCTCAACGTGAAAATACAGCGGTGAACACAGCCAGCGCAAATAACAGTGAAACATTGGAAGTAAACGCTCCCTGCACCCTTAAACACGAGAGGAAGGCAGAGAAGGCCACAACAAAAGAAGCGAGGCAGTGGCATAGAAGGCCGTTCCTGATACGGAGAGCAGGAGGATGGCGGAGACCTCTTCTTGCATCGTGCAACCGGGGAGGTCGAAGCAAGGAAAGCGGCATCAAGGAGTCGACCCCCAAACCCACCACTAACCCGTCTGCCGGGCTGAAAGCAGAGAAGGAGCAGCTCCAGGTTAGTGGGAACTTTAGAATGAAAGGTCGGGTGCAGATGCGGATTGAACATGAGGCTGCGATAACCATTCAGTCACAGGTGAGGAAGCATTTAAGCAGAAAATACTACCTGAAGCTACTGTGGGCAGCCAGGACTGTTCAGCGATATTACCAAGCTAATAAGATGATGAAGCAAGAAATTAAGTCTTTGAAGGAGAAAAAGATGGCTGCTGTTGTTCTGCAAGCCGCATTCCGAGGGATGAAGACCAGACAGACTCTGAAACAGAAGCACCGGGCTGCCACTGTGATACAATGTGCTTACAGGGCTCACTGTGCTCAGACGCGATATTTATGCATCAAATATGCTGCTATTGCCATCCAGTTTAGGGATCGTTCCACACTTGATGTCAGGAAGCAAAGGGAGGAATTCTTGAAATTGCGCTCTGCTGCAATGTTCCTGCAAGCCTGCTTCAGAGGTCAGAGGGTCAGAAGGGAGATGATCCTGCAACATCAGGCAGCTTCCCTGATTCAGGCTGCGTTCAGAAGACACAGGGCAGAGGTATCAGTTGTTCAAACATGCTGCAATTTGCTTGCAAAAGTCATTTAGAGGAAAGCAGGCGAGGGATCTGGCCAAACGGATCAGAGCTGCAAGGACAATTCAATCTCACTTCGGAGATGAACAAATCAGCTGCATGAATGTTCAGATCACTGAACAGGAGGAGTGGCTGACAGAGCCCTACCTGCAGCTGACGGATGGAACGAAGCCTCTATGCTACAGGTAAATGCCTCGGTCATGAATGAAGGGTTGAAACACAAGGAAAGGATCACCTATTTGCTTTCTCAGCTGGAGAGGACCAAAGGACGCTTGTCCAGTTGCCAAAGGGATCAAAGCCATGCAAACTTCGATCAAAGCCATGGAAACAGAAAGAAAAGCTCTGGCTCAAGACAAAGTTGTACTTCATGGAAAGAAGTCTCCAGAATAAAGTTGCAAGCTGTGATGGTTGTCCAAAGGGAGAAGCTGGAAGCTAAAATAGCCACTATGGAAGAACAACTGAATCAGACCAGGGCAGAGCTGAGACTGGTGCAGGACCACTGCACCAGTCTCAGTCGACCCAGTCGACTGCACCAGTCTCAGTCGACCATTGCACCAGTCTCAGTCGCAGGCTGACCTGAGAAAAGCCCGAAATGAGGCCAGTAAGCTCACTGAGCTGGAGAAGCAGGTCAGAGGTATGGAAGCAAAATTGGCGATCTTCGAATCTTGACTCACTCCACAGACACCAGTGCATGCTGGGACCCTGGTGGATAAGGCCAGAGCGGAGCAGCTGAAGAACAGTCTGATGGAGAACCAGGGAAAAATTCCAGAGGTTGAGCAGCTGCGTTATGACTCCCTACCTTCAGTTCACCCCCATAATTCAGCAGACTCAGAACAAGGTGTTTGGTGGAGGAGTCCATGTGGAACTTCTCGTAGTGGAACCAAGAGCTGGGATGCTGCCTCACTGAGCTCCAAGCAGCAGAGAAGTATGATCAAGAAGAGGAAGGAGCCAAAAGACATCAGCAGTGACTTGTCTCAATTCAAGAAAGTGAACGACAACTTCTGCACTGTAGGGGGTTGGAAGTTGAGTTCAGACTATGTGAAATAGCCTTCCTCTTTGAACCCTGTAAAAGCTGTTGTTTAGCTCTCTTTCAGGTTCCGTCAAGGCAAGGCGTTCCACTGAGTCAGGCAATTCCTCCAGTGACTCTAGGATCAAGTCCAGGCAACAGATAAAGAAGTGGACTGAACTTCTAGGATTCCCCTCACCACCGCCAGCTGCCTGGACATGGCTGGTCATAGGTCCCTTTGTGTTGAAGTGCTTTGTGGACCTGACCATATGCCCCATAAAGGGATTTTTTTTGAAGAATGTTTTTTGTTCTTGGCCTCCCGCCAGAGGTTCGGCTATGTTTTGGCGCCTCGGGAGCTGTGCCTTTTGGGGGGGGATTCTGTCACGGGTGAGGTGTGTTTTGGGCATGGTAAAGGGCACTCTGTTCTGACTGAGCACACCTGAGCTCATGAAGGCACAGGTGTGCTTCATTGGGGCTGACTATTTAAGCCCCGATGAGTCAGAACAGAGCGTGGCTCATTCGTTAGGCTAAGCCTACACGATATGGTGGTTTTGTTAACACTTGGTAATCTGGTATCTTGGTTTAGACTGCAGTTCCTTGGTCTTAGTTAGAACTGCAGTCCTTGGATCTTGTTTTGTTAACTATAGATAATAAAACTATGTTCCGAACTCCTGGCTAAATACCACAGCACACCACAGATTTTTTAATAGGTCAGGCCCGACATAATTTACAATATGGATATGATGTAAAATAAAAGTTACTTTTTAATAGGATGTAGGGAAAGTCTTGTACATAAAAAAATAACCATGCTGTCAGCTAAACATATTTTTCTAAATGCTCAGGCAAAAAATGCTTTAGCCCACTCCCTGCAGTCATCCCGACACGACTGTGATTTACTAAGGGAGCAGTATGAGGAAGAGCTGGAAAATAAATCTGAGCTACAAAGGGCACTGTCCAAGGCCAATGCTGAGGTGGCCCAGTGGAGAACCAAATATGAGACAGACGCAATCCACAAGACTGAGGAACTGGAGGAAGCAAAGTGAGTGTCCATGGCACAAACAGAAATATTTTAGAAAAACATTAAAGTATCTTGGAACCCAAACTAGTGATTGATTTTTTATTGGGTTCATATTGTTCTTAAGGGCAGACAATATGGTGTCTACATAATCATCTCCACTTCAGGCTGATGTCGCTCAGTCCTCTGCCTTCCAAAATATTAAATACACTTGCCTAAAAAGTCTTGCTCTATTTGAGTCTGAACAGCCTAGTAAGCACAGTCCGCTCTGATAATTCTGTCACATTCTACATACCTGGCTTATTCCTGGTTCTCTTTGTGCCTGTTTTATATGACTTGCTTGAAAGAGGTTTGACTAGTTGTTGATGCTTACTAACCAGGAATGCTGTTCAGAACCTTATTTAACAATATAAAGCAATAATAAATTATAATACATAATACATGAAAAACATTTTAACATCGTGAAAGCTAATAGGTAATATACCATAATAATGCTGGGGATGAAGAGTCAGTTCCGATTTAAGAGTCTGATGGCCAGGGGCAAGAAACTGTTTCCCATCCTGGTAGTAAAAGCCTGTATGCTACGGAACCTTTTTCTGGACGACAGGAGGAAGAAGAGTGTTTGGGATGGGTGTGTGGAATCATTCACAATGCTGTTTGCCTTGTGGATGCAGCAAGTGGTGAAAATGTCCAGAAGGCAGAGAGACACCAATGATCTTCTCAGCTGTCCATGCTACCCGTTACAGGGACTTGCGGGTAGGAGACATTGTAGTTCCTGTAACAGGCAGTGATGCAGTTACTCAGGATGCTTTCAATGGTTCCTCTGTAGAACATGATGAGGATGGGTGGAGGGAGATGTGCTCTTCTCAGTCTGCGCAGGAAGGAGAGATGCTGCTGGGCTTTCTTTGTGATGGAGCTGGTGTTGAGGGTCCGCATGAGGTTGTTTGTTATGTGAACACCAAGAAACTTTAGGGATACCACATGGCAAAAGCACCAAAACATAGCACCTTACTATATAATATATACATATATATACAGTACTGAGCAAAAGCTTTAGGCAGGTGTGAAAAAATGCTGTAAAGAAATGTAAATAGTGATTGTTTATTTTCATCAATTTACAAAATGCAAAGTGAGCAAACAAAAGAAAAATCTAAATCAAATCAATATTTGGTGTTACTACCTTTTGCCTTCAAACCAGCATCAATTCTTATAGGTACAAAGTCAGGGATTTGTAGGATTATAGTCAGGTGTATGATCAACCAATTTTACCAAACAGGTGCTAATGATCATCAATGTCACACATAGGTTGAAACACAGTCCTGTTTGGAAGAACCTACCAGCCGAGTTCCTTCAAAAACTGTGAGCAAGTGTACCTAGAAGCACTGATGCTGTTTTGAAGGCAAATGGTAGTAACACCAAATATTGATTTGATTTAGATTTCTCTTTTGTTCATTCACTGCATTTTGTTGACTGATGAAAATAAATGATTAACACACATATATATATATAATAATAATTATTATTATTATTTTAAATTCCAGTTACAATTCAGTTCATTATTTAAAAAGCTTGGACCTAGGTCCCTTCTGCCTTCTGCTTGTTCTCTTTCAAAATATATAAGATGTTGAATATCCTGAACTATCATACAAACATTTTGCCCTGACATATCCTTGAGCAAGGTACCGTACCCATCACTGCTCCCTGGGCGCTTTAAATAACTGCCCCCTACTGCACGTGTATGGGTAAAATGCAGAAGTGTCATTTTGTGAGTGTGTGCTCACAATGACAAAAATGGTCTTTTCTTTTACAAAGCCTATTTTGCCATTATATCTCCACTCATAATTCAAAAAATTAATTGAATTGTTTCTTTAAAGGAAGAAGCTAGCGATCCGTCTGCAGGAAGCAGAGGAGCAGGTGGAAGCATCAAATGCTAAGTGTTCTTCTCTGGAGAAGACAAAGCATCGTCTTCAGGCAGAGATTGAAGATCTGCTGGTGGATGTGGAACGTTCTAATGCTGCAGCTGCTGTTCTCGATAAAAAGCAGCGCAATTTTGACAAAGTGCTTGCAGAATGGAAGCAGAAGTATGAAGAATGTCAGTCTGAGTTGGAAAATTCACAGAAAGAATCTCGCAACCTCAGCACAGAGCTTTTCAAACTGAAGAACTCTTATGAAGAAGCCCTGGACCAACTTGAATCTGTCAAACGCGAGAACAAAAACCTACAGGGTAAAACAAAATATGGCAGTATCTGTCACGTTACTGTACAACTTCAGCATAATAATGACCAAATCAGTTGTGTCCTCAAATATTAGATGTTTTTCTTTTTTTTTTTTACTTTTTTTCTGCCAGAGGAGATTTCTGACTTGAGTGACCAGATCAGCCAGGGAGGGAAGACCATCCATGAGTTGGAGAAAATAAATAAGGGTTTAGATCTGGAGAAGAGTGAGATTCAGGCAGCACTAGAGGAAGCCGAGGTGAGTTTTTTTTTTGAGGAGAGGTGATTGATAACAGTGCCACCCACAGCAAGAATAATCACATCACCAGTGATAATACATCAGTACAGGCCAAATCTTTTTTTTTCCGCTGCTCCCGTTTAGGGTGCAGGGGTCACCACAGTGGATCAACCAGTCTCCATTTCTTCTGGTCCTCTGCATCTTCCTGCTTCAAACCAACCACCTGCATGTCCTCATTGACCATAAACCTCCCCTATGGCCTTCCTCTTTTCCTCTTTCCTGGCAGCTCCTTGTTCAACATCCTCCTCCCAATATAATCCTTGTCTCTCCTCTGGGCATGGCCTTGCAACCAAGCTCTCTAACTTTGTCTCCAAAACGTTCAACCTGAGTTGTCCCTCTAACATACTCATTTCTAATCCTGTCCATCCTCATCACACCCAACGGAAATCTCAGCATCTTTAACTCTGGCAGCTCCTGTCTTTTTTTCGTCAGTGCCACCATCTCCAAGCCATACAACATAGCTGGTCTCACTACTGTCCTGTAAACCTTCCCGTTTTACTCTTGCTGATACCTGTCTGTCACAAATCACTCTAGCCACACTTCTCCACCCATTCCAACCTGCCTGCACTCTCTTCTTCACCTCTCTGCCACACTTGCCTTTACTCTGAACTGTTGATGCCAAGTATTTAAATTTCTCTACCTTTGTCACATCTACTTCCTGCATCCTAACATCTCCACTTTCCTCCCTTTCGTTCACATTCATGTATTCTACACATTCATGACCTACTCACTTTCATTCCTCTCCTCTCTCCAGGTTCTCATCAAGCTGCTCCCTACTCCCGCTACAGATCACAATATCATCAGAAAATATCATCGTCCATGGGGACTCTTGTCTAACCTCGTCCGTCAACCTGTCCATTACTATTGCAAATAAGAATGGGCTCAGAGCCGATCCTTGATGTAATCCAACTTCTACCTTAAAAGCATCTGTCACTGCTACACCACTGTCACACTGCCCTCATACATGTTCTGCACTACTCTCACATACCTCTTTGCAACACCTGACTTCCTCATACAAACCACAACTCCTCTCTAGATACCCTGTCTTATACTTTCAACCGTGACAGAACCCCCCCCCCCCCCCCCCCCCAAAAGGCACAACTCCCGGGGTGCCAAAACATAGCTGAGCCCCGAGCTGAGCCTCTGGGGGGAGGCCAAAGCAAAACCCTCCAAAAAACATAAACAGCCCCCTTAAGGGGCACATGGACAGGTCCACAAAACAAAACTGATTTTAACCAAAAGGGGCCCCTCGCCTGCTACCGCCACGTCCGGCTGGCGGTGGTGAGGGGTATCCCAAAGTCTCAGTCCATTGTGGGACCCCATGGTCATAAGGGCAGCCTCTCCCACTTGGCATAGGAGACTGCCGTGATAGCAGAGCAGCGGTGGGAACCCACCACCACTAAAGGGAAGTACAGACCGTAAACTGGATACGTGATCTCTGATTTGGTCTCTGTCTGTGCTCGCTCCCAGCGCTGGATGCTCTGCTGCAGAGCCCTCCACTCCTCCGAGTGATTCTGGCAGTCCATAGGGCCTTCAGAACAGACACTCACTGACAAGTGCTGGTCATTGGTGCCTTGAGACTTCCCCTTAGGAGCACAGCCACTCCCCACTCTGCTATCACCGCAGTCTCCCTTACCATTATTGACCACAGTCACAGGGGGCCCCAGCATCTGTTGTCGCCACAGTGCTGGTGGTATTTCTCAGACACACAAACGCAGTTCATTACATCAGAGCATATATGAACATGAGGTATGTTACCACACACCACCTTTGGCCTATTACACCTCTCACCTTGGGCATTCTGGAGACATTCCTTATTGCATTGGCTTCCACAGGCATCTTCCTTGGCAGCCTTCTTGCTGTCCTTCTCTTCCTCTGACACATGACTGCAGGGGATGTACAGACTTGACTTTAGTCTCCAGCATCTCCTGTTCCTCTGCTCTCTTCAGCCATTCCCTCTGGACAACAATCGCCGCGTGCAGTTTCTTCCTCAGAACCTCTCTCTCTTGCATGAATTTACAGACCTCTCCTTGAAGCTCACCATTGTCTTGAGCTAGAGCCTTTCTTTCCATTTCCATGGTTTTGATTTGACTCTGGCAAAGAGTCTTTTGGTCTCTTCAAGTTGAAAAAAGCAGATTGGTGATCTTTTCCTCGTGTTTCAGTCTTTCAATCAAGATCCTGGTTCCGTGCACAAATTTCCTGATCCTTCAGTGAGTTCAGCCTCCATGTCCTGGAGCTGCTCCACAAGAACATTTTTGGCCTGTCTTTCTTCCTCCAGAATTGACAGCCACTCATTATCTGATTGCTGAAGAGTTTGTCCAAGACTTTGAACTTGAAATCTGTGGCCACTAAGTATTCCATTTGCAATCCTAACCTGGAGCGGCCTCGTATCTGTCTTCTTCCAGGCAGGTGGGTTAGTGGAACTGGGTTTGAGGTTTGACTCCTTGATGCCGCTTTCCATGCTGCAAAGGGCCTTCTTGGTTGACCTCCCTCGTTGAACGGCACAGGGGATGTTTTCTGCTGACATCCTGCGTTGTAGCCAGTGAGGAGCTGGAAGCGGTATTGGAGGGGGAATGGGAGAAGGCTCTTCCTCCAATCGGTCAAAGGACTGACTAACCGCCGCCATTATGTCCATCAGCGCTTGCTCAATCCAGCCGTGCTCCTCCAGTCGCTTGTTGGGCTCTAGAGAAGAGGCGAGTCGGATTGAGCGCGCCAGTGGCTCCAGGTCCTGCGCGAGCTCTGTGGCCCCTGAGGCTCGTGATGTCCAAGCGCTGGCAGTTCATTTCTGTAATGGTGGGGTGCGGGAAGGACGTCACTGCAGATATAGGTCCTTTTCTTTCTCCTCCGAAAGAAAAAAAGCAATAACATAAACAAATAATTAAGCAAAAATTTGCTCAGTAGGTTGAAGGCTTGGTGCAGTTATTACATGAAAAGTATTTTCAACCAAATACAGTGTTACCTTAGTTTATGACTTTAATTCATTCTGTAACTGAGCTCGTAACTCAATTTGCACATATGTCAAATTAAATTTCTCAATTAAAATGAATTGAAATGCTATTTATTTGTTCCAGCCCCCAAAAACCACACCAATTTTTTTGTTATATGTTTTTTTTTTTTTTACGATCTTCAATGATTTTGTGCTTTATATCCAAAGACATCATCCTTTTCTTCTTCTCGGCACTGATCTTGCCACTCACTTTCTTAAGACACATGGTTAAAACTAAGAAATTTTCCAAAATACTAAACAAAATGTGAAAACAAAGCAACAGTGATACGAGAGAGATGCTTGCATGGCAAGATTACCACATGAACTTAATGCTTGCTGCTCACTGGGCTACCTAGTGGCGGGTGGCGTAAGCTTGCTTGCTAGCTTTTAACTCAGATCTCGGCTCGCATCTTAAAGCAAAAAATCAATGAGTGACTCGTATTTTGGATAACTCGTAAATTGATTCACTCGTAAGTCAAGGTTTTACTGTATTGAATATTATTTACTTTAAAATTTCTTTAAAGTGTTCAAAAACTTTTGATCACTTGAAACCTGTGTTCAGACAATTGGGGCTATGTTAAATGCCATAATTTAATTAAATAAAATACATGTAACACAATAAATGTATATTATAAGCTGAAAATCTGATCTCACTCTCATCTCATTCTTTTGATTTCAAACTCACTTGTCTTCTCTATATAGCAAAAACATATGAACTAGTTCTAGGACATTTGGAGGGAACTGTTTGTAGGTATAATATTGATGTTTTTGTGTTTATGGGTATTTTAGGGAACTCTGGAGCATGAGGAGAGTAAAACTCTGCGAATCCAGCTGGAGCTTAATCAAGTCAAAGCAGATGTAGACAGGAAGCTGGCAGAGAAAGATGAGGAAATTGATAATCTGCGGTGAGTTTATTAAGAAAGGACATGTTCACACTGCTTCTCACTTTGGGAAATAATTAATAATTTTTTCTGTATTTAGTCGAAATCACCAGCGAGCCCTGGAGTCCATGCAGGCAAGCCTGGATGCAGAGGCAAAATCTCGCAACGAGGCTGTCCGGCTGAAGAAGAAAATGGAGGGTGACCTGAATGAGATGGAGGTTCAGCTAAACCATGCAAATCGCATTGCCACAGAGGTGCAGAAAATGGTCCGGAATCTGCAGACACAAATCAAGGTTAAGCCCAATTACTAATAAAATATTTCTAAGGCCTCCTCCCAAAAACTGACTCTCACTCACAACCCTATATAAAACAGTCGGTTTATATAGGGTTGTAGGTATATAAAATAGGGCACAATTTAAGACCAGAGCACCCACACAGACATGGGGAAAACATGCAAACTGCACCATTGTGCTGCCAAATTAGAATTTTACTAATTAAAGTGTACTGTATAATATCTAATGACAGTAGTCATTATGTAACATGGGCCTGGATGCAAATATAGTGTTTAGATATGGAGAAGATTAACTCTGAGTCTCAGTCTATGAGGAGTCTGAAAAATAACAATGTAGAAAACTTTAAAGGGTCTGAAAACCTTTTGAGAAGATCACTGGGGCAAAAATACATTTAAAGCTTCTTTAAAGGTGGAATCAGAGCAGACATTTTCTTTAATAATGGTGGACGTGTCAGATTAGGCATAGTGCCAAAATGTTGAAAGTTTCTTGACTATAAGATTCAATGTTAAGTATCTTGCACAAGTTCAGAGGTATTTTAAGAGAAGTGTAAAACAGAAAGAATTGCTGTGTGATGAGGAAATGGGGGTCAAAAAGTTGCTTCAAATCCTTCAGATCTTGAGCACTACCACAACTGGGTTCCTGAGCAAAACAATTAAACTCAAGTTGTTCCAGGGAGACTGCTCCTGTAATTGCAAATGGAAGTCGCTCTGGGTAAGGGCATGTGCTAAATGCCGTAAATGTAAATGTAATCTGAAAAAGAAAAAGATTGTGGAACTATTCCCTGACCTCCAAAAAGGACAATATGGACTATACTTCAAAGGTAAATTAAAGAAAAAATTAGTTGGCGTTTTAAGGACACTATTTGAATGTAGCTAGGTAACAGGTTCATTTTAGGCAAACAGGTCATGTTGAGAAATGTACTATTTTAACTAATCTCACTTTGAAAATTGTGTCACAATCTGGTTTTGTGTAGTCTGAACCCAGCATAATATTGTGTAAGAACACTATAACAATATAAATGAAAAGTCACATGTGAATGCAATTGTGATTGAATATGCTTGTGTTTTGGCCAATGCTTTGTGTCAACTGCAGGATCTGCAAATAGAGCTAGATGAAACAGTCCATAAGAATGAAGACCTGAAGGAGCAGGTAGCTGTAACTGATCGTAGGAATAACCTTCTGGCTGCAGAAGTGGAGGAGCTGAGAAGTCAGCTGGAGCAAAATGACCGTGCCCGAAAACTGGCCGAACATGAGCTGCTGGAAGCCATGGAGAGAGTCAACCTGCTGCATTCACAGGTGAACATCACATGCAACAATATAATGCATAATTGATGAACTTAACTTAGAAAAATCATTATAGTTTAATGTAAGAATGCAAATTCTAGAATGAGTGGTTGTGTATTCTTGTACAGAACACAGTGTTGATTAACCAGAAGAAAAAACTGGAGAGTGATCTGTCGGTGCTATCAGGAGAAGTGGATGAAGCAGTGCAGGAATGCAGAAATGCTGAAGAAAAAGCAAAAAAAGCAATCACTGATGTGAGCACCCACACTCATATAAAAACTGAAATATTGACTGTTACTGAAATATATGTATTTGTGCCTTGCGTGCATTTGTGCCTTATTTCCTGTCGCGATCATGACACCACCGTATTGACTGATTGGTTTTATATATATATATATATATATATATATATATATATATATATATATATATATATATATATATATATATGTGCGTGTGTGTGTGT